>JAVJIX010000305.1:22500-632672 GCA_036785185.1 Paratrypauchen microcephalus | reverse complement strand
GTTTAGTCCCTGTTTTAGTCCAGCTCTGACTCTGGTCCAGACCCCCACAGCGGTCTCGTTCAGCGGCAGATGTTGCAGGGGGTAGCCGCTCTGAGTGTTACATAAACCGGCTTGGTGCTTCTCTTAATCCGCCCCCTCCCCGCCGCGTCCTGCCGCCTCTGCCGCCTCTGCCGCGTCCTGCCGCCCTCTGTCCGCCTCGTCCCGTTCACTTTACGTGGATGCATCCTTACATAATTCCTCTGCGCTGCCGCCTCTGCAGGTGCCCGCGGAGAGGACCGGAGACTTCAGCGGGACACGGCCCAGAGCGCAGCCGGGGCGCACGCACTCCGGCCCGGCTGCTGTGCTCACCTCTGCCCGCTGAACACACGTCGCTCTCTGGATGTTTTTATCTGATTAAAAAGCGGATAATCCCGGTGTCCCGCGGCTTGAACTTGTGGCTGGTCTCGCGGTGATGGAGTGAATCGGTTCGCTGAGTCCGCAGAGGATGGATCGGTTTGTAAAATGACCCACGCTCACTCAGAACGAACCCACGTCCCGCGTGTTTCGCCCTCCTGATTCCGTTTGTGCGGATATTTACCGGAGAGACCCGAGAGGAGCGGAGACAGCGGCTCTTACCTGGATCCAGCGGCCGAACACCGCGCGTGTCTGCGCCGCTCCGGGACTGCGCGCTCCGGGAGTGCGCACGGACTGTACGGGAGCGTGCGGGAGCGTGCGTGTGGGTGTGTGCGTCTGTCGTTTTCACTGAGGGAGGGGCGTGCGTGTGTGTGTGTGTGTGTGTGTGTGCGTGTGTTTGTACGTGCGTGCGTGCGTGCGTGAGGCGCAGTGAAGCCGCTGGAACGAACTCAAAAAACACAAAAACAAAACGCGAGGTCATAAAAGACAAAACATTCTAGACCCGGACAAACAAACCCGCAAAGTGCTCAGATATTTGTCAATTTGACCCCGGCTCTTCAGAGTAACGTTAGAATCATGTATTATACTGTAATTATACTGTAATTATACTGTAGTACTGTCATTATACTGTAATTATACTGTAGTCCTGTAATTATAGGCCTACTGTAGTACTGTAATTATACTATAATACTATAATTATACTGTAATACTGTAATTATACTGTAATTATACTGCAGTACTATAATTATACTATAATACTGTAATTATACTGTAGTACTATAATTATACTATAATACTGTAATTATAGCCCTACTGTAGTACTGTAATTATACTGTAGTACTGTAATTATACTGTACTTATACTGTAGTACTGTAATTATACTGTAGTACTGTAATTATACTGTACTTATACTGTAGTACTGTAATTATACTGTAGTACTGTAATTATACTGTAATTATACTGTAGTACTGTAATTATACTGTAGTACTGTAATTATACTGTACTTATACTGTAGTACTGTAATTATACTGTAGTACTGTAATTATACTGTAATTATACTGTAGTACTGTAATTATACTGTAGTACTGTAATTATACTATAATACTGTAATTATACTGTAGTACTGTAATTATACTGTAGTACTGTAATTATACTGTAGTACTGTAATTATACTGTAATTATACTGTAGTACTGTAATTATACTGTAGTACTGTAATTATACTGTACTTATACTGTAGTACTGTAATTATACTGTAGTACTGTAATTATACTGTAATTATACTGTAGTACTGTAATTATACTGTAGTACTGTAATTATACTATAATACTGTAATTATACTGTAGTACTGTAATTATACTGTAATTATACTGTAGTACTGTAATTATACTATAATACTGTAATTATACTGTAGTACTGTAATTATACTGTAATTATACTGTAGTACTATAATTATACTGCAGTACTATAATTATACTGTAGTACTGTAATTATACTGTAATACTGTAAGATACTGCAATTATACTATAATACTGTAATTATACTGTAATACTATAATTATACTGTAGTACTGTAATTATACTGTAATACTGTAAGATACTGCAATTATACTATAATACTGTAATTATACTGTAATACTATAATTATACTGTAGTACTGTAATTATACTGCAGTACTATAATTATACTGCAGTACTATAATTATACTGTAGTACTGTAATTATACTGTAATACTGTAAGATACTGCAATTATACTATAATACTGTAATTATACTGTAATACTATAATTATACTGTAGTACTGTAATTATACTGTAATACTGTAAGATACTGTAATTATACTGCATCCATCCAACCCTTTTTCTTCCTCTTATCCGGGGCCGGGTCGTGGGGGCAACAGACTAAACAGGGACTCCCAGACTTCCTTCACCCCGGACACTTCCTCCAGCTCCTCCGGGGGGACCTCAAGGCGTTCCCAGGCCAGCCGGGAGACATAGTCCCTCCAGGGTGTCCTGGGTTTTCCCCGGGGCCTCCTCCCGGCAGGACATGCCCGGAACACCTCCTGAGGGAGGCGTCCAGCAGGCGTCAGGAACAGATGCCCGAACCACCTCAGCTGCTCCTCTCGACGTGGAGGAGCAGCGGCTCTACTCCGAGCTCCTTCCATGTTACTGAGCTCCTCACCCTATCTCTAAGGGAGCACCCAGCCACTCTGTGGAGGAAACTCATTTCGGCCGCTTGTATCCACGATCTCGTCCTTTCGGTCATTACCCAGAGCTCATGACCATAGGTGAGGGGAGGACGGTAAACGGTAAATCGAGAGCTTTGCCTTTGGGCTCAGCTCCCTCTTCACCACAACGGTCCGGTACAGCGACCGCATAATTATACTATAGTAATGTAATTCTGTAATTATACCGCCCGGGGACCATCTCCATGATCTTCTTGCTTCGGCTTGGTCAGGACCTAAGCTGGAGGATTTACCTGTGGTGCATGTTTTAGGTTTGTGGGGGAAACCGGAGTGCCCGGAGGAAACCCACCCAGACACGGGGAGAACATGCAAACTCAACACAGAAAGGCTCGGGCGACCCGGGGATCGAACCCAGACCATGCATGCAAACTCCACACAGAACACACACAGAAAGGCCTGGGCGACCCTTCTTGCTGTGAAGCAAGAGCGCTACCCACTCAGCCACCGTGCCGCCAGTACTGTAGTACTGTAGTTATATTGTAGTACTGTGAGATAAAGTGAGTCGACACAAGTGTTTTGTTTCATGTTTAACACACAAACCTGCAGATTTAGAGTTCTTCTCTTAAAAGGAAAACACTCATGTGGTAATAGTCTACTCCACTGTGTTTTTAAACTCCAAACACCTTCACGAGAATCATTCAGATAATTTCAGGTCTGGAATTGTCGATCTCTTCTCAGCTAAAGGTGCTGTTCATGTGAAAACTACCACTTCATGACATCACAAGGTGGAACAGAGCGTTTTGAGCTTTGGAGATCTAGACAGACTAATAATAAAGTGTTACTCACACGTGTGAATGAAACAAAACAACGTAGGTTTTTGAGGAGGAAACAAGCTCAAACTTCACAAGAGTCCATTTAGTGTAACACAGGACCTTCATCTGTCAGATACAGAGGTGCTGTCCTGGTTTATGGGTCAGATCTGCGATTACTGGAACTTTCCACATGAAACAAAAACTGACACAAAGTTCAACGTCAGGAGAAATTAACAAATTAACTAATGAACTCTGTGGAGTCTGATGCAGGAGTGATCTTTTCTGATAGGACGTAACGCTGTAAAATGATGTAAACTCATTTGTGGTTTGTTCCGGTTCATACTTAAAGGGACAGTGTGTAAGATTTTTACCCGTTAATTACTGAAATTGAAGATACCCATTCAAAAATACAGTGTTTTCCAAGCCTTTTCACTTCCATCATGAAATCAAAGTATTCTTTTGGACTTAGATATAGTCACATAAAAGGGGGATCTTCCCCATGCAGAGGCAGCCATTTTGAATACGAGAGCCGCAGAAGGACATTTGGGCTCCGCCTTCGCCTTCGGCAAGGCTCGTGGTTTTGGGTAAACAACACAAGCATGCTGCCGGATCAGACGTCGTAATGGATCTAACACGTGTTTTGGACTAAATTGTTTTACTGGATTTTATTCGCTGGATCCTTACGGACAAATTGAGAGCAAGTTTATGGTAAAATACAGAGTTTGACTTGTGCAAAGCATTCTAAGGTAAGCTAACCTCGTTTTGTGCTTTTCCGTATAAAAGCCCCATGTGCTCGGGGAGTGATTATTGTGTAGGGAAATGAATTGCATAGTCAAAAAGAGGAGACTGTAAGGTTTCATTTGATGTGTAGAGTGTCATGGTACATGATCGGGAATGTGTGTTTTCATGAGAAAAGAAAAGAAAAAAAACGGGACCGCGTTTTATTTATACAGTAGCAGCGCGCCCGGGTGACCCTCGAGGTCTGCCGTAGCTAAAACAGAAAGTGCAATAGCACCATCCACCTATGCGCCACGAATCCTACACACTGGGGCTTTAAAGTTCCAGAATGTGACATTTGTGTATCTTTATTTATTTTATAGTATTTTTTCTTTACTTCTGCTTTTACTTCTGTGAGGTATTACCTGCTAACACATATTTACATCCCCATGTTACATTTTATTGTTTTGAAAATACTAACTCACGTTTAATAAATTTCACTTTTTTTTGTCCCCCCAGAGTGTCACAACAAAACAAAAAATGAAAGCGAGCACTATCGCAACACAAACTACTGCACATCATGTACAGTTTCGTGTATGTTTTTGTATGTTTACAGAGAATTGTCGTGTGGTGGGTGACAGGCATGTGGGCGGAATCTTGTACAGGCTCGTACAGCTAACTGTCAAACAGGGCCCGGGAGAGATCGCTAGATTACTCAAACGTGCATGGATGACGTCTAAAAGGCATGTGTTTGATGAAAGAACGTTATAAGTTGGTAGCTCCAAAAAGAATACCCCCACTTTAAGATAACGATAAAAGAAACTTTACTTTTGTACAAAATAAAATATTTTCAGATTCATGAACACAGGAAATCTCTGCTCTGAGTCTGATGAATCTGTGGTTTAAACAGACTCTGACCCTGAAGGAGCTGCAGGCGAGTGAAGGTCAAGTCTCTTTCAGAGCCACTGGAGCAGAACACTCAGCACCCACAGCACCCATAGAAGCACCCATAGGTGACCTGCTGCTGTGAATGAGAGCGTCCACATTAAGGACAAGCTCAGAGACCGGGGTCCTTTATAGACTGGGTTTGATCCTTTGGTTAGATTTGTTTGTCATTATCATGTAACTGGTAAAGGGAGAAATTCAATTTGTCAACTGGACAAAAATGTACTGAAACTATCCCACCACTTTGTTTTCAGTTTGTCTGGGGTCTTGTTTAGCAGAACCATTCAGTACAAAACCCCAGACAGAAACTGAAAACAAAGAGGTGGGATAGTTTCATAGTAATTTCATTGTAGTTAGCTCCTCCCTTCAGGCAGATATAAGCAGTGTCCACCAGCACTCTAGCCAGAACTGACAAAGTAACTTGGATGAGCTGCAAAACCAAATAAACTTTGTCCATTTGACAAATTGAATTTCTCCTTTTACCATGGATTCTACTGAGGCATTCTTCACACATTATCATGTTACATAAAAACAGCCGCCACACTTCAGTACAACAGTAGAACAAGTCCAGAGTCTGTGATGTAACGGCTTCACTGCTGTGGGCAGAAGCTCTGGAGCTCTGGAGCTCTGGAATTCTGGAATTCTGGAGCTCTGGAGCTCTGGAGTGGATCTGAGGACCGACTTTGGCCGCGGACACAGACGAGGATCCGAGTGTAACATTAGAAAAACAGTGTCATAGAGGCAAAGATTTGGATACTTTGGCTTTAAGTATCGGGTAATGCCCGATATCAGCCGATACCAGTGTAGTGTTCTGTGACTGTTCTTCATCCTCCATCTGAAGTTTGAGCTCAACCAACATCAGGAAACCAACACAATGTGACACCATCAGAGCATCTCCGTTCTGTATAAAATCACTGCTAACCCAGGACTAAACCTGGACTAAACCCAGACTAAACCAGGACTAACCCAGGACTAAACCTGGACTAAACCCAGACTAAACCTGGACTAAACCCAGACTAAACCATGACTAACCCAGGACTAAACCTGGACTAAACCCACGACTAAACCTGGACTAACCCAGGACTAAATCAGGACTAGCTCTGGTCCGGTCACATGTTTGTGGTGTATTACGGGGTCCAGCTGATGACCCTGAGTGCCGTCTCTGTGGCCTGTCTCAGCTCGGGGTCAGTGTCTCTCCTCCTCTCCAGACGGGGGCGCTGTTCCATGAGGAGGCAGCGTGCGGCCGGGGCCTCGCTGAGCACCGTCAGGGCTCGGAGACAGTACAGGACCAAAGCCTTCCCCTGGGTCTGGTTCGGGTCCAGAGTCTGGTTCGGGTCCAGAGAGTCCGGACCGAGGTCTTCCGGAGAGACCAGGTCCAACAAGACTGGGAGCAGACCCAGCTTCAGACCCTGGACTTTACCTGGACACAGACACAACACAAAGGATTAAAGGATTAAACCAGGACTAGACCAGGACTAAACCAGGACTAAACCAGGACTAGACCAGGACTAAACCAGGACTAGACCAGGACTAAACCAGGACTAAACCAGGACTAGACCAGGACTAAACAAGTACTAAACCAGGACTAAACCAGGACTAGACCAGGACTAAACAAGTACTAAACCAGGACTAAACCAAGACTAAACCAGGACTAAACCAGGACTAAACCAGGACTAGACCAGGACTAAACCAGGACTAAACCAGGACTAAACCAGGACTAGACCAGGACTAAACAAGTACTAAACCAGGACTAAACCAGGACTAGACCAGGACTAAACCAGGACTAGACCAGGACTAAACAAGTACTAAACCAGGACTAAACCAAGACTAAACCAGGACTAAACCAGGACTAAACCAGGACTGAACCAAGACTAAACCAGGACTAGACCAGGACTAAACAAGTACTAAACCAGGACTAAACCAGGACTGGACCAGGACTAAACCAGGACTGAACCAGGACTAGACCAGGACTAGACCAGGACTAAACCAGGACTAAACCAGGACTAGACCAGGACTGAACCAGGACTAAACCAGGACTAAACCAGGACTGAACCAGGACTAGACCAGGACAAGACCAGGACTAAACCAGGACTAGACCAAGACTAAACCAGGACTAAACCAGGACTAGACCAGGACTAAACCAGGACTAGACCAGGACTAAACCAGGACTGAACCAGGACTAGACCAGGACTAGACCAGGACTAAACAAGTACTAAACCAGGACTAAACCAGGACTAGACCAGGACTAAACCAGGACTGAACCAGGACTAAACCAGGACTAGACCAGGACTGAACCAGGACTAAACCAGGACTAAACCAGGACTAAACCAGGACTAAACCAGGACTGAACCAGGACTAGACCAGGACAAGACCAGGACTAAACCAGGACTAGACCAAGACTAAAACTCTCACATGGATGAGAGCTTCATGGATTTCCATGACAAGGACTAAACAAGTACTAAACCAGGACTAGACCATGTCTGTGAAGACCGGGGCCTTTAATGCAGGACTAAACCAGGACTAAACCAGGACTAGACCAGGACTAAACCAGGACTGAACCAGGACTAAACCAGGACTGAACCAGGACTAGACCAAGACTAAACCAGGACTAAACCAGGACTAGACCAGGATTAAACCAGGACTAGACCAGGATTAAACCAGGACTAGACCAGGACTAAACCAGGACTGAACCAGGACTAGACCAGGACTAAACCAGGACTAGACCAAGACTAAACCAGGACTAAACCAGGACTAGACCAGGATTAAACCAGGACTAGACCAGGACTAAACCAGGACTAGACCAAGATTAAACCGGGACTAAACCAGGACTGAACCAGGGCTAGACTAAGACTAAACCAGGACTAGACCAAGATTAAACCAGGACTACACCAGGACTGAACCAGGACTAGACCAAGACTAAACCAAAAATAAACCAGGACTAACCCAGGATTAAACCAGGACTGAACCAGGACTAAACCAGAACTAAACCAGGACTAGACCAAGACTAAACCAGGACTAAACCAGGACTGAACCAGGACTAGACCAAGACTAAACCAGGACTAAACCAGGACTCTAGTCCTGGTTTAGACTAAACCAGGACTACACCAGGACTGAACCAGGACTAGACCAGGACTGAACCAGGACTGAACCAGGACTAAACCAGGACTAAACCAGGACTAAACCAGGACTATATCTTGTATCCCTGCATGTCAAATGTCTCTGTATCGAATGTTTAAATTGTTTACGTCGTGTTTAACCGCGGATGCTGGTTTTTTTGTGATTATTGTTGTAGTAGAATTACAGAAAACAAAAACTCTCACATGGATGAGAGCTTCACGGATTTCCATGACAACGACAAATAATGTCACTTTGCACTGAATGTCCGTGAAGACAGGGGCTTTTAATGCTGCTTTAACTGAGCTAACTACTTTCCGAAACTATCTCGCCTATTGGTTTCTGTCTTTTGTTTCTCTGGAGTCTAGATTAGCATACCTATTCATCCCTACACGACTGTTTTTCACACCTCTGGCCCTGACCTGGCTGCCCTATTGTTTCCTTTGTTTGTTTTGATTTCGGTTTATGAATGGAATTATAGATGGAGACAAATTATGTCTGACTCCCCCATTCCTGTTTAAAGAAGGATTCTCTTTTTTGACAAAAATAGCCTCTTTAACTCCCCTCTCAACCCAGTTCTTTTCTCTGGCCAAGATCTGAACCTCACTGTCCTCAAATGAATGGCCTGTGGCTTCTAGGTGGAGATGTACGGCAGATGCCGGTCCACTCTGGCGCGCCCGTCTGTGTTGTTGGTACATCCTCTTGTGAAGTGGCTGTTTTGTTTCTCCAATGTAGCGCTCACTGCAGTCTTCACTACACTGAATGGAGTAGACCACATTGCTTTGTTTGTGGCTCGGTGTTTTGTCCTTTGGGTGGACGAATTTTTGTCTTAAAGTGTTTGTGGGTTTGAAATAAACTGGGATTTCATATTGTCTGAAAATCCTCTGTAGTTTTTCCGACACGCCGGACAGGTAAGGAATCGCTACCC
Organism: Paratrypauchen microcephalus; assembly: GCA_036785185.1. Classification (NCBI taxonomy): domain Eukaryota; kingdom Metazoa; phylum Chordata; class Actinopteri; order Gobiiformes; family Gobiidae; genus Paratrypauchen; species Paratrypauchen microcephalus. Next base: position 623,582 of record JAVJIX010000305.1, on the reverse strand, counting down.
CTTTCCTCCTGGGTTCGGATTCTCTGTTGTCTTGTTTCTTGCCCTTGTCTCTCTTGGTTTTGTTAACAGCCCATTTAGGATATCCACAAACATTCATTTGAGGACAGTGAGGTTCAGATCTTGGCCAGAGAAAAGAACTGGGTTGAGAGGGGAGTTAAAGAGGCTATTTTTGTCAAAAAAGAGAATCCTTCTTTAAACAGGAATGGTGGAGTCAGACATAATTTGTCTCCATCTATAATTTCATTCTTAAAGGGATATGCCACCCCCAGGTCAAATTTGGGCATCTCCCCACAGTCCAGAGACTAAAATAAGTGGTGGAAAGCGTTTTCCTGCTCACCCAGCCATTGTCCGAGTCTGTCGCCACTGACCGCCGCGGTATCTGGTGCTCCTCCGCCTTAGACTGGAGTCTAACGTCGCCAGAGAAAGATTTCAGCCAAAAGGAATTAATTTGCTCGATGCGTTTCCCAATTACTTTCTGTGTAGTGCGCATTCATATCGAGTGCAAATAAATGTGCAAATCAACACGGAGAGCTTGACTTGGTCATTTTGGGTGGGAACTATTTTCCAGTGCGGAAGAATACAGCCGTATCACGCAGCACGCTGCCAGGGGAATCCCTGTTACGCATCGGGAAGGGAGTTCCCCTGTTGCACAGCGTGGTGCGTGATTTGGCTTTATTCTTCCGCACTGGAAAATAGTTCCCACCCAAAATGACCAAGGCAAGCTCTCCGTGTTGATTTGCACATTTATTTGCACTCGATATGAATGCGCACTACACAGAAAGTAACTGGGAAACGCATCGAGCAAATTAATTCCTTTTGGCCGAAATCTTTCTCTGGCGACGTTAGACTCCAGTCTAAGGCGGAGTAGCTGCACTGCAGATACCGCGGCGGTCAGTGGCGGCAGATTCGGACAATGGCTGCGTCACCAGAAAAACGCTTTCCACCACTTATTTTAGTCTCTGGACTGTGGGGAGATGCCCAAATTTGACCTGGGGGTGGCATATCCCTTTAAACCTAGATCAAACAAACAAAAGACACAATAGGGCTGCCAGGTCAGGGCCAGAGGTGTGAAAAACAGTTGTGTAGGGATGAATAGGTATGATAATCTAGACGCCAGAGAAACAAAAGCCAGAAACCAATAGGCGAGATAGTTTCCAAAAGTAGTTAGCTAGTTAGCTCCTCCCTGCAGCGAGATATAAGCAAGTGTCTTACCAGCACTCTAACCAGAACTGATGAAGCCTCTCGGATGAGCGGCGAAACGTTTTCGACCAAACAAACTTTGTCCAGTTGACAAATTGAATTTCTTCTTTTATCATGGATTCTACCTGGACGACTGAGGGACTCTTCACGTAAACTAAAACTAAACTAAAATTAAACTAAAACTAAACCTGGTCTAATCCAGATCTAAACCAGGAGTAAACTAGAACTAAACTAAAACTAAACTAGAACTAAACCAGGAATATAAACCATGTGTAAACTAGGTCTAAACCAGGTCTAAACCAGAACTAAACTAAAATTAAAATATAACTAAACCAGGTCTAAACCAGAACTAATCCAGATCTAAACTAAACTAAAACTAAAACTAAACCAGGTATAAACCAGAACTAAACCTGGTCTAATCCAGATCTAAACTAGAACTAAACCAGGTCTAAACCAGTATTAAACCTGGTCTAATCCAGATATAAACTAGAACTAAACCAGGTCTAAACCAGGTCTAAACCAGGTCTAAACCAGGTGGAGTGCAGGGGGCTCTTGATACTCTGCAGTGACATCACACTGAGGGGTCATACATGTATGTGTATGGCAGAATGTTCAGTAGTTACCATGGAGACACATACAGTGCCAAAAAAAAGTTTTATGGTCTGAAAACTGAAGAAAAAACACAAAGTGGATTTAAAGAGCACATTTTCAGTCAAATCACCTGTTGTAGTTCAGCTCAGTCAGTTCTTTATGGTCAGACTGCGTTGCTCACTGGCACAGCGGCAGAGGGACGTACCTGCGGTGGTGATGAGGGCGTTCATACAAACTCCGGCGGCGTTGGTTCGGACCTCGATGTCGGGGTCGTGGAGCAGGGCCAAAAGGTCAGAGAGCACGTCCAGAGCACAGATCTGCTGCTTCCCCTCCACAGGAACACTGAAACAATACAAGAACTAAACCAGGTCTAGACCAGGACTAAACAAGGACTAGACAAGGACTAGACCAGGACTAGACCAGGACTAGACCAGGACTAGACCAGGACTAGACCAGGACCAAACCAGGACCAAACCAGGACTAGACCAGGACTAGACCAGGACTAGACCAGGACCAAACCAGGACTAGACCAGGACTAGACCAGGACTAGACCAGGACCAAACCAGGACCAAACCAGGACTAGACCAGGACTAGACCAGGACTAGACCAGGACCAAACCAGGACTAGACCAGGACTAGACCAGGACTAGACCAGGACTAGACCAGGTCTAAACCAGGACTAGACCAGGACTAGACCAGGACTAAACAAGGACTAGACAAGGACTAGACCAGGACTAGACCAGGACTAGACCAGGTCTAAACCAGGACTAGACCAGGACTAGACCAGGACTAGACAAGGACTAGACCAGGACTAGACCAGGAGTAGACCAGGTCTAAACCAGGACTAGACCAGGACTAGACCAGGACTAGACCAGGACTAAACAAGGACTAGACAAGAACTAGACCAGGACTAGACCAGGACTAGACCAGGACTAGACCAGGACCAAACCAGGACTAGACCAGGACTAGACCAGGACTAGACCAGGACTAGAGCAGGACTAGACCAGGACCAAACCAGGACTAGACCAGGACTAGACCAGGACTAGAGCAGGACTAGACCAGGTCTAAACCAGGACTAGACCAGGACTAGACCAGGACTAGACCAGGACTAGACCAGGACTAGACCAGGAGTAGACCAGGTCTAAACCAGGACTAGACCAGGACTAGACCAGGACTAGACCAGGACTAAACAAGGACTAGACAAGGACTAGACCAGGAGTAGACCAGGAGTAGACCAGGTCTAAACCAGGACTAGACCAGGACTAGACCAGGACTAGACCAGGACCAAACCAGGACTAGACCAGGACTAGACCAGGACTAGACCAGGACTAGAAGAGGACTAGACCAGGACTAGACCAGGATCAAACCAGGACTAGACCAGGACTAGACCAGGACCAAACCAGGACTAGACCAGGACTAGACCAGGACTAAACCAGGACTAGACCAGGACCAAACCAGGACTAGACCAGGACTAGACCAGGACTAGACCAGGACTAGACCAGGACTAGACCAGGACCAAACCAGGACTAGACCAGGACTAAACCAGGACAAGACCAGGACTAAGCCAGGACTAGACCAGGACTAAGCCAGGACTAGACCAGGACTAGACCACGAATAGACCAGGACTAAACCAGGACTAGACCAGGACTAGAACAGGACTAGACGAGGACTAGACCAGGACTAAGCCAGGATTAGACCAGGACTAAGCCAGGACTAGACCAGAACTAAGCCAGCACTAGACCAGGACTAGACCACGAATAGACCAGGACTAAACCAGGACTAGACCAGGACTAGACCAGGACTAAACCAGGACAAGACCAGGACTAAACCAGGACTAGACCAGGACTAGATCAGGACTGAACCAGGACTAGACCAGGAATAGACCAGGACTAAACCAGGACTAGACCAGGACTAAACCAGGACTAGACCAGGACTAGACCAGGACTAAACCAGGACAAGACCAGGACTAAACCAGGACTAGACCAGGACTAAGCCAGCACGAGACCAGGACTAGATCAGGACTGAACCAGGACTAGACCAGGACTAGACCAGGACTAAACCAGGACTAAACCAGGATTAAACCAGGACTAAACCAGGACTAAACCAGGACTAAACCAGGACTAGACCAGGACTAAACCAGGACTAGACCAGGACTGATCTCACCTGAGAGCCAGCATGGCGGCCGCTGCCTCTCTGCGCACATGAGCCGATCCGTGAGTGAGTTTGAGCCGGAGCAGCTCCACACCGTCCAAGGCCAGAGCCGGGAGGGCATCCAGGTGAGAGCACCGGGCCAGAGTGGACAAGAGCAAAACCAGCTCCTCCTCCTGAGACGCAACTGTGTCAGATGCCCTCCCAGGTGGTATGGCACAGAACACTTCTCTCATTTTTACCTGTGTGCCTCCTCCCTCCTCTCCTTGTTCCTTGGCGCCTTCCTCGTCTCCTCCCTCCTTCTCTTGTTCCTTGGCGCCTTCCTCGTCTCCTCCCTCCTTCTCTTGTTCCTTGGTGCCTTCCTCGTCTCTTTCCTCCTTCTCTTGTTTCTCGGTGCCTTCCTTGTCTCCTCCTTCGTCTCCTCCATCCTTCTCTTGTTCCTTAGTTCCTTCCTCGTTTCCTCCCTCCTTTCCTTGTTCCTTGGTGCCTTCCTCATCTCCTCCCTCCTCTCCTTGTTCCTTGGTCCCTTCCTCGTCTCCTCCCTCCTCTCCTTGTTTCTTGGTGCCTTCCTCATCTCTTCCCTCCTCTCCTTGTTCCTTAGTGCCTTCCTCGTCTCCTCCCTCCATCTCTTGTTCCTTGGTGCCTACCTCGCCTCCTCCATCCTTCTCTTGTTCCTTGGTCCCTTCCTCATCTCCTCCATCCTTCTCTTGTTCCTTGGTCCCTTCCTCATCTCCTCCATCCTTCTCTTGTTCCTTGGTGCCTTCCTCATCTCCTCCCTCCTCTCCTTGCTCCTTGGTCCTTTCCTCATCTCCTCCCTCCTCTCCTTGTTCCTTGGTCCCTTTCTCGTCTCCTCCCTCCTTCTCTTGTTCCTTGGTGCCTTCCTCGTCTCCTCCCTCCTCTCCTTGCTCCTTGGTCCCTTCCTCATCTTCTCCCTCCTCTCCTTGTTCCTTGGTGCCTTCCTCGTCTGCTCCCTCCTCTTGTTCCTTGGTGCCTTCCTCGTCTCCTCCCTCCTTCTCTTGTTCCTTGGTGCCTTCCTCGTCTCCTCCCTCCTCTCCTTGTTCCTTGGTGCCTTCCTCGTCTCCTCCCTCCTCCTCAGTTCCTCCCTTGCCTCCTAGCCCCTCGTTTGTTTCCTGGCCTCTCTCTTTCAGTTTGAGCATCAGTTTTGGGACCAAACTCAGTAAAGATTTGGCTCCTGAAAAAAAACAAAAGCAAATGTATTATTGATTTGTTTTCTGATCAATTCTAATGTTTTAAATGATGTTAGTCCTCCGGGTATTTCCTATAAAATCTGCAGGCCCACTAAACCAGGACTAAACCAGGACTAAACCAGGACTAAACCAGGTCTAAACCAGGTCTAAACCAGGTCTAAACCAGGACTAAACCAGGACTAAACCAGGACTAAACCAGGTCTAAACCAGGTCTAAACCAGGACTAAACCAGGTCTAAACCAGGACTAAACCAGGACTAAACCAGGACTAAACCAGGTCTAAACCAGGTCTAAACCAGGACTAAACCAGGACTAAACCAGGTCTAAACCAGGTCTAAACCAGGACTAAACCAGGTCTAAACCAGGTCTAAATCAGGACTAAACCAGGACTAAACCAAGACTAAACAAGGACTAAACCAGGTCTAAACCAGGTCTAAACCAGGTCTAAACCAGGTCTAAACCAGGACTAAACCAGGTCTAAACCAGGAATAAACCAGGACTAAACCAGGACTAAACCAGGTCTAAACCAGGTCTAAATCAGGACTAAACCAAGACTAAACAAGGACTAAACCAGGTCTAAACCAGGTCTAAACAAGGACTAAATCAGGACTAAACCAGGTCTAAATCAGGACTAAACCAGGTCTAAACCAGGTCTAAACCAGGTCTAAACCAGGTCTAAACCAGGTTTTGTGACAGACCTGAGGGCAGGAGGGTGAGGTGGTTCAGAACTCGGTGGACTGAGACTCTGCAGTGAGGGTTCGGATCATCGAGGAGCAGAGACAGAGGCCCGAGCAAGGACGAGGACAGGATCGCATGACTGTGGAAAAACAAACAAACAAACAAAAACAGGATTAATGTGTGAGAGAGGACGGACAGAGGGGGGGGAGAGGAGGGAGAGAGAGAGAGAGAGGGAGAGAGGAGGAAGAGAAAGAGGGAGAGATGAGGGAGGGAGAGAGAGGGAGAGAGAGGGAGGAGGGAGAGAGGAGGGAGAGAGGAGGGAGAGAGAGAGGGAGAGAGAGAGAGAGAGGGAGAGATGAGGAAGAGAAAGAGGGAGAGAGGAGGGAGGGAGAGAGAAGGGAGAGAGGAGGGAGGGAGAGAGAGGGAGAGAGGAAGGAGAGAGAGAGAGAGGGAGAGAGAGAGAGAGAGAGGGAGAGAGGAGGGAGAGAGAGAGAGAGGGAGAGAGAGGGAGAGAGAGAGGGAGAGACAAGGGAGAGAGAGAGGGAGAGAGGAGGGAGAGAGGAGGAAGAGAGGAGGAAGAGAGAGGGAGAGAGAGAGGGGGAGGGAGAGAGAGGGGAGAGAGAGAGGGAGAGAGGAGGGAGAGAGAGAAAGAGGGAGAGAGAAGGGAGAGAGAGAGAGAGGGAGAGACGAGGGAGGGAGAGAGGAGGGAGAGAGGAGGAAGAGAGGAGGAAGAGAGAGGGAGAGAGAGAGGGGGAGGGAGAGAGGAGGGAGAGAGAGAGAGAGGGAGGAGAGAGGAGGGAGAGAGAGAGAGGGAGGAGAGAGGAGGGAGAGGAGAGAGGGAGAAGGAGAGGAGAGAGAAAGAGAGAGGGAGAAGGAGAGAGGAGGGAGAGAGGAGGGAGAGAGGAAAGAGAGAGAGGGAGAGAGAGAGAGAGGGAGAGAGAGAGAGAAGGAGAGAGAGGGAGAGAGGGAGGGACAGAGGGGGAGAGAGGAGCGAGAGAGGAGGGAGAGAGGGAGAGAGAAGGGACAGAGGAGGGACAGAGGAGGGGGAGAGAGGGACAGAGGAGGGAGAGAGAAGGGACAGAGAGAGGGAGAGAGGAGGGAGAGAGGAGGGACAGAGAGAGGGACAGAGGAGGGAGAGAGAAGGGACAGAGAGAGGGAGAGAGGAGGGAGAGAGGAGGGAGAGAGGAGGGAGAGAGAGGGACAGAGGAGGGAGAGAGGAGGGAGAGAGGAGGGAGTGGGCACAGATGGAGAGTCTAAACTGTTTGATAATTTTCTAAAATTCTTGCAAAGCCACAGTGGCCTCATACAAATGAGGGCTGGTGATACCGACAAAACTAAACCTCTCTTTTTTGCATTATCACAGTAAATATTCAGCCACATGTGCTAAATGTGTAACGTCCTGAGGTTCAAATGGAAGTAAGAAAGTCTTTTTGTGGACAGAGTCTTTTTGTGGACAGAGACTTTTTGTGGACAGAGTCTTTATGTGGACAGAGACTTTTTGTGGACAGAGTCTTTATGTGGACAGAGTCTTTATGTGGACAGAGTTTTTATGTGGACAGAGTCTTTATGTGGACAGAGTCTTTATGTGGACAGTCTTTAGTGTGGACAGAGTCTTTTTGTGGACACAGTCTTTTTGTGGACACAGTCTTTATGTGGACAGAGTCTTTATGTGGACAGAGTCTTTTTGTGGAGTAGTGGTTTACCGTCCGATGGCGTGGGTGGACATCAGGTGCAGCACGTCACAGGTTCGAGTCCTCACTCCAGAGTCAGAGTCTCGTAACAGAGGACGCAGCTGCTCCACCAGACCTGAAACACAGATCTGTGTCAGAGCTGCCCCGGGGCGAGGAGTACTGCCAGTCTGAGCCTGTGGCCTCTGTGACCAACAAACACTCAGCACAGTCTGTGACGAGGGTCAGTGTCTGGCCCAAGAGCAGGAATCAAACTTCCGTCCTTGAATTAACGAACATCTTCAACCATAAATTCTCACTGACCACGGAACAAAACCGGACAGACATTAGAGACGCTACAGGCTTTTTACACCATATGTGGCAGCAAATGTGGCAGAAGACCTTCCAGAGGAAACACTTTGAAGGACTGGACCATTTCATCACCAGAGCAGAGAACGAACGAGGCCTTTTCTGTTGTGGCGCCCCCTGGAGGCTGCTGTGATGCTGCAGGACACAGAGGAGGGACACTTTTGGCTCTTCCTCCTCAAACTGTCCTGACACAGAATCTGCTGACCCTTCCTGACCAGTCCTCCTGTTGAACCGAGACCTTTGCCTGAGACACAAAGGGACTGAGACGCAAATGGACTGAGACGCAAATGGACTGAGACGCAAATGGACTGAGACGCAAAGGGACTGAGACGCAAAGGGACTGAGACACAAATGGACTGAGGCTACGTTTATACGATGACTGTCTGAACAAAAGATGCAAAAGTGGCGTCGCGTCTTCACTTTTTATTCCCCGTTTAGACGAGCGTTTTCGGGAGGAAATCTGCGTGCATACGGTGACGCAAAAGTGTGTGGAATTGGATTGGGTATGCACGCCAGGCGGCTAGGTGGCGCTGTGATACATTATCACTATGTCCTCGCACATGTGTAGAATCTTCCTTCTTCTCATCTGCGCCGTGAAAAGCAAAACAAAACATGAGTACTGGTAGCAAAAAAAAAATGTGTGTGGTCAGACGAAGAAGTTCAACTATTGCTTCAGACCTGCCAAACAAAGTACACTGATATATGGACCGATGTGACATAAACGCATACGCGACGTCAGCATATTTGAACAGAGTTTTGCGTCGTGGGCAGTGTAGACGAAAACGCTACGGCGGAGCGTATTCAAGTTTTCTACTTTGGAGGGCGGTTTCAGTTTTTTGCGTTTTTAAGCCCCCAAAACGCCGTCACCATCTAAATCAAAGGCACTTCCGATAAAATATTTTGTTGTTTTTATCCGTAAGCGTTCTCGTGTAAACAGGCCCTGAGACGCAAAGGGACTGAGACGCACAGTGGAAATGTTGCGACAGTTACTGCAGCAAAACTTGAATTTCCCTCAGGATCAATACAGTTTCTGTCTGCCTAAATGTATCTTGATTCTCGTCACTAAATATTTGATCCTGTAACAACCCACTGGCTATAAAACAGAAAATAAAGGTGCACTTTGTAACCTTTCTGGTGGAAGGTATGGGATTAAACTTTCATTAATTTACTATCATAACTTTAATAAATTAACTATCATTTAATCAATCAAGTGTATTTACTGCCAACAAAGACCCCTTCGTTGCTAAATAACTTAAAAACAAGGACACAGGTTATAGTCCTACTAAACAATAAGACATGTCTAACTTTACATTAAAGGAAAAGTAAAGTTTTTTACAATTTGAGCCTTATTTCGGTAATAAAACAAGTTGTTTTACTCACCCATAGCACTTTGGTGTCATATGGAGCATTTCCGGAGATGTTTTAGATTAGCGTTAGGCTAACACCGTTAGCCTAGCGCGACTTATAGCCATAGCTCGGGGCATTCCCCGAGCATGTAATATGCCCCGTGCGGGCTCCAAATAACACAAACTTTAGCACTTTTCAAATCATAGAAGCTCGATGTCTTACTCTACGATTTTGTTTGAATCAAAAGTGGCCTGTAATCCGAGATTTAGCCATAGTTTACAGCTTTGCGTTCCATGTTTGGGTCCCGGGAGCTGAGAGCACACTCCGCGCATGCGCACTGGCGTCCTCATCTACTCGAAACTATGGCTAAATCTCGGATTACAGGCCACTTTTGACCAAACGAAATCGTAGACTAAAGACATCGAGCTTCTATGATTTGAAAAGTGCTAAAGTTTGTGTTATTTGGAGCCCGCACGGAGCATATTACATGCTCGGGGAATGCCCCGTGCTATGGCTATAAGTTGCGCTAGGCTAATGGCGTTAGCCTAACGCAAATCTAAAACATCTCCGGAAATGCTCCATATGACACCAAAGTGCTATGGGTGAGTAAAACAACTTGTTTTATTACCGAAATAAGGCTCAAATTGTGTAAAAAAAAAAACGTTACTTTTCCTTTAAAGCAGTTTCATAAAAACAAACAAAAGCACTGCCTTTTTAAAACAGCTCATTCATGTTAAAATAACTTGTACAAGCGCTGGTCAGTTTTCTAAAAGTTTTATAAAAGTTTGTACCTGTGCTCACGGTCTGGTAGAGGCGCTCCGGATCGTGGAGCAGGTCACACAGGGAGTTCAGGGCCCTCGTCCTCTGCTCCGGCTCCGGCTTCTGGAGCTCCTCAAACAGCCGCGGTACCGCCCGCAGCCCAAACACCACCGGGGCCCGGCTCCGGTCCCCCGCAATGTGCATCGTCTTTGTCAGGACTCTTTGGGTTTTTCTGTCTGTGTGGAGCAGTGTGATAAGAGCAGTTTGCCGAAGTCTAAACTTAGAAAAAGTGTGAAGATAAGGAAATAGTTAATACCTGCTGAAGAAAATGTGCAGTCTAAACCGAAGTGTGCTCTCTCTGTGGTGTCTCTGTGTCTGAAACCTGCACTTCTAGACTCTGGTCTGGTTTGAGTCAAAATGTTCTGTGAGTCACAAAGCCGGATCAAACGTCAAAGCATCTATTGAACTTTGAAGCTCAGCTCACTGTACATATTTTTTGTTTCCATAAAAGAATTTGTAGGATAGATCAAGGATAGATAAATGTATCATTTTAAAAAATAAACCTCTGTGATTTTATTAACTAAATATCTATTGTTATACTTCCTGTTTGCACTATATCAACCTTGTTTACACTTCCTGTTTGCTCTATACCAACCGTGTTTACACTTCCTCTTTGCACTATATCAACCTTGTTTACACTTCCTGTTTGCACTATATCAACCTTGTTTACACTTCCTGTTTGCACTATATCAACTGTGTTTACACTTCCTGTTTGCACTATATCAACCGTGTTTACACTTCCTGTTTGCACTATATCAACCTTGTTTACACTTCCTGTTTGCACTATATCAACCTTGTTTACACTTCCTGTTTGCACTATATCAACCGTGTTTACACTTCCTGTTTGCACTATATCAACCTTGTTTACACTTCCTGTTTGCACTATATCAACTGTGTTTACACTTCCTGTTTGCTCTATACCAACCGTGTTTACACTTCCTCTTTGCACTATATGAACCTTGTTTACACTTCCTGTTTGCACTATATCAACCTTGTTTACACTTCCTGTTTGCACTATATCAACCGTGTTTACACTTCCTGTTTGCACTATATCAAGCGTGTTTACAATTCCTGTTTGCACTATATCAACCGTGTTTACACTTCCTGTTTGCACTATATCAAGCGTGTTTACACTTCCTGTTTGAACTATCTGAACCTTGTTTACACTTCCTGTTTGCACTATATCAAGCGTGTTTACAATTCCTGTTTGCACTATATCAACCGTGTTTACACTTCCTGTTTGCACTATATCAACCGTGTTTACACTTCCTGTTTGCTCTATATCAACCGTGTTTACACTTCCTCTTTGCACTATATGAACCTTGTTTACACTTCCTGTTTGCACTATATCAACCGTGTTTACCCTTCCTGTTTGCACTATATCAACCGTGTTTGCACTTCCTGTTTGCACTATATCAACCGTGTTTACACTTCCTCTTTGCACTATATGAACCTTGTTTACACTTCCTGTTTGCACTATATGAACCTTGTTTACACTTCCTGTTTGCACTATATCAACAGTGTTTACACTTCCTGTTTGCTCTATATCAACCGTGTTTACACTTCCTCTTTGCACTATATGAACCTTGTTTACACTTCCTGTTTGCACTATATGAACCTTGTTTACACTTCCTGTTTGCACTATATCAACCGTGTTTACACTTCCTGTTTGCACTATATCAAGCGTGTTTACAATTCCTGTTTGCACTATATCAACCATGTTTACACTTCCTGTTTGCACTATATCAAGCGTGTTTACACTTCCTGTTTGAACTATCTGAACCTTGTTTACACTTCCTGTTTGCACTATATCAAGCGTGTTTACACTTCCTGTTTGAACTATCTGAACCTTGTTTACAATTCCTGTTTGCACTATATCAACCGTGTTTACACTTCCTGTTTGCACTATATCAACCGTGTTTACACTTCCTGTTTGCACTATATCAACCGTGTTTACACTTCCTGTTTGCACTATATGAACCTTGTTTACACTTCCTGTTTGCACTATATCAACCGTGTTTACACTTCCTCTTTGCACTATATCAACCGTGTTTACACTTCCTGTTTGCACTATATCAACCGTGTTTACACTTCCTCTTTGCACTATATCAACCGTGTTTACACTTCCTGTTTGCACTATATGAACCTTGTTTACACTTCCTGTTTGCACTATATCAACCGTGTTTACACTTCCTGTTTGCACTATATCAACCGTGTTTACACTTCCTCTTTGCACTATATCAACCGTGTTTACACTTCCTGTTTGCACTATATGAACCTTGTTTACACTTCCTGTTTGCACTATATCAACCGTGTTTACACTTCCTGTTTGCACTATATCAACCGTGTTTACACTTCCTGTTTGCACTATATGAACCTTGTTTACACTTCCTGTTTGCACTATATCAACCGTGTTTACACTTCCTCTTTGCACTATATCAACCGTGTTTACACTTCCTGTTTGCACTATATGAACCTTGTTTACACTTCCTGTTTGCACTATATCAACCGTGTTTACACTTCCTGTTTGCACTATATCAACTGTGTTTACACCCCGTTTTTACTACTTACAGCTGCACATAAAACTAATGTTGCACATTATCTGTAAATATGTACATAGCACCTAGCCTATATTTTCATAGTGTATATTCAGTAGATTGTTTCTATTTGATTATACTTTTTTACATGCTTCTCGTTATCTTATGTTTCTATTTAATTTTTTTGCTCTTGGCATCCAGGGTGCGCAGCAAAGTAAGAATTTCACTGTACAGGGAAACGTGTTTCTTTACTGTGCATATGACAATAAAAAGCTTTGAATCTTTGAACTTTTAATCTATAAACCCAAATTTTATCCCAGTCAATATTTGAAAACATGTTATCCCATTAAAATTTGCTACTGCTAATACTGCTAATACTGCTTCTACTACTACTACTGCTGCTAATACTGCTTCTACTACTACTACTACTGCTAATACTGCTTCTACTACTACTACTGCTGCTAATACTGCTTCTATTACTACTGCTAATACTGCTTCTACTACTACTGCTACTACTACTACTACTACTATTACGACTGCTACTACTACTGCTATTGCTACTACTATGACTACTACTACTACAACTACTGCTGCTAATACTGCTTCTACTACTACTGCTACTACTACTACTACTACTACTACGTCTACTACGGCTTTCAGAGGTGAGATATCTATGAACGTTCTGTAAAAAGCATTTAAAGCGTCTCTTTGATCATGACAAACCGAAGTGTCTTTTCGCGGTCTGTATGTGGATGTGGAAGCCTTTATGGTCATTTAATGGTCATTTTGTGTTATTTTACATTAACGTTCACTTCTAAGGGTAAAAGGTTCTGGTGCATTTCATCATTTAACATGAGTCAACACAGAGGGTAAAAGTCTGTTACTATGGCAATTTCTCACTTGCCTGGTTTACACCTGACCATATCACAAGTGATATACGGTCTGGAAGCCACCTTCGAAATATCTGGTACCGGAGGTGTGGTTTACGATCGCCAACGGCTGTTTATTGGGCGTTACGAATGCCTATCATTTGGCGTATACGTAGCCCATAGCCAATCATGTCAGTTGTCAGTTCAAACTACAAGCTTCTGTTTGTCACGTAGTTCGCGTCACCGTCTTGCCACCCCTCCCCGCTCTCTGATTGGCTCCCAGAATCGGGAGAGCTCGCTTGCCATAGTTGCCACTAGGCTGTCTTTCAGATCGGAACGAACGAAAGCAGCCTGGGATTTCCCAGGTTAATTTCTCACACTTTTCCAGCACAAATTCCATTACAACAGTAAAAATAAGGGTCTGTTACAAGGTTGGTCTATTACTGTTGGCATTGCACAGTTTTCCACCACAATTTCCACATATTACAAATGTAAAAAATAAAGTTTTATAAAGTTTTTTTGTTTTATAGGAAGTTCATGTTTATACTGTGTATAAAACAGTAATATGCTATTTTTAATTTTACAATCTGATACTGTTGCCATTTCACAGTTTTTCACCCAATATTTCACTTGCTAAAACAGTTAAAAATTAGTTTTTTCAGCAGTTTCTTGATTAACGGTAATTTAATGTTTATACTACAGTAATAAACTATTTTACATTTTATGGTTGCAAATACTACAAATACTGCTACAAATACTGCTACAAATACTGCTACAAATACTTCTACAAATACTGCTACAAATACTACTGCAAATACTACAAATACTACTGCAAATACTACAAATACTACTGCAAATACTACAAGTACTAGTGCAAATACAAATACTACTGCAAATACTACTACAAATACTTCTGCAAATACTACAAGTACTACTGCAAATACTACAAGTACTACTGCAAACACTACTTCAAATATTACTGCAAATCTACAAATACTACTGCAAATACTACTGCAAATACTACTACAAATACTACTGCAAATACTACAAGTACTACTGCAAATACTACTACAAATACTACTGCAAATACTACTACAAATATTACTACAAATACTACTGCAAATACTACTGCAAATACTACTACAAATACTGCTACAAATACTGCTACAAATACTACTGCAAATACTACTACAAGTACTACTGCAAATAATACTACAAATATTACTAGAAATACTACTGCAAATACTACTACAAATACAACTGCAAATACTACTACAAGTACAACTGCAAATACTACTACAAGTACTACTGCAAATAATACTACAAATATTACTAGAAATACTACTGCAAATACTACTACAAATACAACTGCAAATACTACTACAAGTACAACTGCAAATACTACTGCAAATACTACTACAAATACTGCTACAAATACTGCTACAAATACTACTACAAATACTGCTACAAATACTACTACAAATACTGCTACAAATACTACTGCAACTACCTCAAGCATCAGCGCAATAAGGTGCTGCTGAGGGTGCGCGTGCTTTATTACCTTAAGCTCCAGAGAATATGACCCGGTAAAACAGCAACGACGCACAACTTCACCGCTGCCTAGCAACTGACAACAGACGACCAGAAAATAAAATTAGTAAATTTAAAAAAAAAAATAGAAAAATAGAATAAACAAGAAATAGACTATATGAACAAATCTAAACCAATAAACACAAAATATATACATAAAAAAATACATTAAAATACAATAAATAATGCATATTAGGGCAGTTACCATAGCGATACAAAATATTATATTATCATTTTTGAAAAAACTTAAAATAATCAATATAAAAAAAATAAAAAAATAAGAAATACATAAATAAATCAATATATAAAAAAAAATCAACAAATCAGAGCCCGCGAAGTGGCGCATGCGCAGAGAGGATCATAAACAGGAAGTGCGCACTCTGCAGCTAATCTGACAAAACTATGCGATTTTTACGTTTTTTCCCCTAAATCAGCGCATAAATCTTTAATACTTAACCGTGTAAAGACTTTAAAGTCTTTGCGGTATTGATATTTTAAAGTGTTTGTGGATTTCAGAGGTTTTTTAAAGAGCTTTTACGTCATGTCGGGTTCACTGACCTCTGGAGGAGAAATGTCCAACGCGGAGCTTTTTCAACAGGTAAAAATAGAAGAAATATTAAGAAATAAATCTAATAAATGTCATCGTTCCAAAATGCATTCACCACTTTAGTTACTTTAGTCTTGAGTTGACAGCTGTCGTCATATTGGATCTAGTTGCTAATGTAAACAAACGTAAACGTAAAAGAAATGCAGTAAGATTAAGATAACATTATCAAACTGCTCATTGGCCTAGCAACCTTTTGATCTTGTCTATGATGTCTATTTATTATTATTATTTATAGAGTATGCCATTTTTTATGTTAAATACAGTATGTCCTCCTCTGTACCACATATCCCCTGTCCTCCTCTGTCCCTCCCCTGTCCTCCTCTGTCCCTCCCCTGTCCTCCTTTGTCCTCCCCTGTCCTCCTCTGTCCCTCCCCTGTACCACATATCCCCTGTCCCTTTCCGTCCTCCCCTGTCCTCCTCTGTCCTCCTCTGTCCTCCATTGTCCTCCCCTGTCCCTCTTCTGTCCTGTCCTCCTTTGTCCTCCCCTGTCCTCCCCTGTCCCACCTCTGTCCCTCCTCTGTCCCTCCTCTGTCCCTCCTCTGTCCTTCCTCTGTCCTCCTGTCTTCTCCTGTCCCTCCACTGTCCTCCCCTGTACCACATATCCCCTGTCCCTTTCCGTCCTCCCCTGTCCTCCTCTGTCCTCCTCTGGCCTCCTTTGTCCTCCCCTGTCCCACCTCTGTCCCCCCTTGTCCCTCCCCTGTCCTCCTTTGTCCCTCCTCTGTCCCTCCACTGTCCTCCCCTGTACCACATATCCCCTGTCCCTTTCCGTCCTCCCCTGTCCTCCTCTGTCCTCCTCTGTCCTCCTTTGTCCTCCCCTGTCCCTCTTCTGTCCTGTCCTCCACTGTCCTCCCCTGTACCACATATCCCTTGTCCCTCTCTGTCCTCCCCTATCCTCCTCTGTCCCTCCTCTGTCCTCCTTTGTCGTCCCCTGTCCTCCTCTGTCCCACCTCTGTCCTCCTCTGTCCCACCTCTGTCCCTCCTCTGTC
Source organism: Paratrypauchen microcephalus (assembly GCA_036785185.1). NCBI lineage: Eukaryota > Metazoa > Chordata > Actinopteri > Gobiiformes > Gobiidae > Paratrypauchen > Paratrypauchen microcephalus. Next base: position 606,968 of record JAVJIX010000305.1, on the reverse strand, counting down.
CTCCCTTGTCCCTCCACTGTCCTCCCCTGTCCCTCCTCTGTCCCTCCCCTGTCCCTACACTCTCCCTCCTCTGTCCTCCCCTGTCCTCCCGTTCTCCTCTGTCGCACACGTTGACTGTCCTCTGTCCTGCAGGTGGCGCTGTGGCAGTGGTTGACCTCTCAGTCGGAGGAGGATCGTGGGGTTTTGGCGTCGGTGACCGGGGTGAGGTTGGCGTCGGAGCTGTTGAACCGCATTACGGGACAGGACCAGATCAACGCTTTCAAAGTAAACGAAGACGAGATTCTGTGACTAAACGTACAGAGGCAACATGTTAAAGAGGCACTGTGTAACTTTTCTGCTCGTCTCCATGGAGATGTTCTAGGTTTGCCTGGGATGTTCCACAGTACGGTATGAATCAGACTTCTGAAACCTGTCAAGTATTGATTCGATTAAATGTGTTTTTATTCCTCAAAAACACCTTGAAAAAGTTACACAGTGCAGCTTTAAAATGAAATGAAGAGATGTGAACGTTTTAATAATGCTTCTGAAATGCTTCAGTCCTAGTTTAGACCTGGTTCAGTCTTAGTTTAGTCCTAGTTTAGACCTGGTTTAGACCTAGTTTAGTCCTAGTTTAGACCTGGTTCAGCCTTAGTTTAGTCCTAGTTTAGACCTAGTTTAGTCCTAGTTTAGACCTGGTTCAGTCTTAGTTTAGTCCTAATTTAGACCTGGTTCAGTCTTAGTTTAGTCCTAGTTTAGTCCTAGTTTAGACCTGGTTCAGTCTTAGTTTAGTCCTAGTTTAGACCTGATTCAGTCCTAGTTTAGTCCTAGTTTAGACCTAGTTAAGTCCTAGTTTAGACACGGTTCAGTCCTAGTTTAGACACGGTTCAGTCCTAGTTTAGACCTGGTTCAGTCTTAGTTTAGTCCTAGTTTAGACCTGGTTTAGACCTAGTTTAGTCCTAGTTTAGACTTGGTTTAGACCTAGTTTAGTCCTAGTTTAGACCTAGTTAAGTCCTAGTTTAGACACGGTTCAGTCCTAGTTTAGACCTGGTTCAGTCTTAGTTTAGTCTTAGTTTAGTCCTAGTTTAGACCTAGTTTAGTCCTAGTTTAGACTTGGTTCAGCCTTAGTTTAGTCCTAGTTTAGACCTGGTCCAGTCCTAGTTTAGACCTGGTTTAGACCTAGTTTAGACCTGGGTTAGACCTAGTTCAGTCCTAGTTTAGACCTGGTTTAGACCTGGTTTAGTCCTAGTTTAGTCCTCTGTTCAGTAGTGAGGTTATAGAGGTTTGTAGTATTTTTAAGTGCAGCGTACAGTGGCCTTGAGGCTCATATTTCCACTTTTGCGTTTGGTTCCAGAGGGAGTGCATCGTCGGAATCGCAGACTTTATCAAACGGAATCCTGGAGCCACTGAAGCTCAGATCAACTCCGAGCTGGAGAAGAGAATCCTGCTGTTCGCCGCCAGAGTGCAGGCGTTGAACCAGCAGCCGCTCCTGTGAGAGTACCACAAGTGCACTCCGTTCACCGCGTGTGCCCGCGCCGGACTGCTCACGTCAAATAAAGAAATCCTTGTATCGGTTAGTTGTATTTAGGGATGTCAAAAGAGCATACTTGCATTTATTTAAGGCTGTTTAGTCCTGATGTAGACTTTTAGGATGGTCCTGTTCTAGTCCTGGTTTAGTTTCAGCTTTAGTCTGTTAGTTTAGTCCTAATTTTGGTGTTGTACATGTGCATGTGTGAATGCACCTTTAGTTTCACTGATTACTTTTGTTTTTATCTGTAAAATTTTACATGATCTAAACCGCAGAGTAAAATGTTTCTTTGTAGTTTCTTCTACCTCTCCCAACCTGAAGGACCAGCGCTTTAACTGTGCGTAAATGTTTTATTTACCGTTTTATACACGATTTCCCACAATAAACACATGTCCAATTAAGTGTCTCTTTATTTATTTTATTTTATTTATAGTTATTAGTACTTCTTGACTATCTTAGCGAGTCAACGGTTCTTCTGATCCTAAGCATTTCATTGCATTGTTGACCTTGTGTTGATTCTGCATATGACAAACAATCTTGAATCTTGAATCTTGAATCCAGTTAAGTGTCTCTTTCCAGTAGTTTCTGTGATAATAATCAATAATCAATAAAATAAATATACTGAGGTCCTGATATAGTCCTGGTTTAGTCGTGATGAAGAATTTTTTAATTTCATTCTTAACTGGAAAATAAACGACTAGACTACACCAGAAGTAAACAAATACTGTTGTGAGCACAGACTTAGACCTGGTTCAGTTCCTGGTTTAGTCCTAGCTCAGTCCTGGTCTAGTCCTGGTTCGGTCCTGGTTCAGTCCTAGCTGTTTTCTTGCATTGTGATAAATTAATTTAAGTCAAGGACCACAATTTTTTTGTTTTAACAGCATCTGACATTTAAGTCCTGGCTTAATCTTCAGTCCTGGGGTAGTCCAGGTTTAGACCAGACCAAGTTTAGACCAGTTTTAAACCAGTTTTAGATCAGGTTTAGACCAGTTTTAAATCAGGTTTAGACCAGTTTTAGACCAGGTTTAGACCAGTTTTAAATCAGGATTAGACCAGTTTTAGACCGGGTTTAGACCAGTTTTAGACCAGGTTTAGATCAATTTTAGATCAGGTTTAGATCAGATTTAGCTCAGGTTTAGATCAGGTTTAGATCAGGTTTAGATCAGGTTTAGCTCAGGTTTAGACCAGGTTTAGATCAGGTTTAGATCAGGTTTAGCTCAGGTTTAGTTCAGGTTTAGACCAGGTTTAGACTAGGGATGCACTGATACAGACACTGGTATTGAATATCGTGCTGATCCAGGAATATAACCGGTTTGGTGCCATGATAGATTCTGCCGATTTTGTGATTGTGATTTAATTGGTTGAAATAAGACCGTTTACAGATCATTTTGGCCTAGAACATTTCATAATGTTTGAACTTTTATTCATACAAACTTGCTACATGCAGGATAAATAACAATTAGTTCAATTTTGTAATGCATTAACTGTGTTTTGATGGAAATACAAAGGGTTTTTCTGTCCCTACACTGATGTTGGTTCATATCGCGCATCAACCGACACCGAATGCCAACATATCCATACAGGTTTTGCAACTGAAAAAGCTGGAGCGGTGCATCCCGGGTTTAGACCGGGTTTACAGTGAATTAGGCCCCTGGTTCTGCCCTTAATACTAATATATTTTTAAATGTGCTGTTGTCTCATAAAAATGACTCTTTGGTTCTGTACAAACTCAACAACAGTTTCACTCCAGGCAAAAAGTCAATTTATTACGAAGACGTCAGAAGCAAAACTGAGGAAACGTGTAAAATAACGTAAAAGAAACGATTCGAGTCTGTGCCTGTTCCTGATTGGCTGTCCTGTGATGTGTCTTTGATTGGCAGTCCGTGCTGGCCCCTGATTGGCCGGTTTTACGTGTTCCTGCTCCTGGAGGCGGGCTCCGTCTCTCGCTCGTACTCGATTTCCACGTAGGCTCGTTTCCTGCGGGGGGCAGCGCCGTTCGCAGGACCCTTCCCTTTGGACTGCTTCTTCTTCTCTGGTTGTAGTCCTTTGCCTTTTTGTACTTCGGTCTCCATTTCTTCCTCCTCTTCTTCCTCTTCGCTGGATGTCTCCTCCTCCTCCTCTTCGTCGCTGCTCGTTCGTAATTTGTTCATGTCCTGAAAACAAAAGGTCCACTCCTCTTAGATTTTTCACTGTTTGGCTCAAAAGTTCCACAATCAGGCTTTAAAGGGGCATTGTGTAATTTTTATGGTGGAGGGTCCGTCAAATGCTTTTCTCCATGTAGATGTTATTGCTTTGTCTGAAATGTTCCACAGTATGGCATTAAACCTTTCTATCTTCATGCAGACCAACCCAGACCAAGTTACAAGTTACAGGTCAGATCTGTGGCCCCCGCTCACAGTCAAAAGTGTCTGTTTTTCGAGGTATTTTTGAGCTCTAAATCCACCTGTAATTGAATAAATGCAAAGAAGAGCTGTTTAATGTCACACTGTGGAACATTCCAGGCAGAGCGATGACGTATCCATAGAAACAAGAAGGCGACGGACCCCCGACTGAAAAGCTACACAGGCGGCAGTTTGAAATAAAAGCGTTTTTACCTCGAAGTCGCTGAGGTCGCTCTCATCCACGTCCTCGTCCACCACAAACTCCCTCTTCCCCACGTCCTGAAAACACCAGTTCGAGTAACATTAAAACACTTACAGTTACCATGGCAACCCTTCAGCAGGAGTCAGACAGGTCTAGTTTGGGCCGCTTTACAAACCCCGGGTTGTGAACCTCTACTCTAGTTCTTCATGTGAGCGCTTGCGAGAACAGTACTAGGGCTACAAGATTATTCGGAAACAAATCAAAAATGCCATTTGAGGATGAAGGTTGCAATAAGTGCCATAATTTCCTCCACAAACAACAAAACCTCTCGTCTTATTCTGCGAAACAAATAAGACAGAGTCGGGTCATGCCAAAATCGGGCAAATTTCCTGTAGCGTGTGGTGCCTTAAATGCACTTTTTACCCGTTTTTACCTGAACGTCTGAGAGCCCTGCGCAAGACTTTCGTGTACGGACTTTAACGTGTGCACAAGTGGCAAATAAACATCTTGAATCTTTCGTATCTTGACTCCTCCTCGTCCTCCTTTTCACCAAATTGTGCTCCCCCTCACCTCGTCGTCCTCCTCCTCCACTTCCTCCTCCTCCTCCTCCTCGTCTTCGTCCTGTTGGTCCAGAGCTCTGTCGAAGGCGTGCGCCGGGAAGTTATAGATGTCTCCGTACTGCCAACAAAACAAGTTTAAATTTAAGTGTTTCAATGGTTTATTCTTTTATTTAGTTTCGGTTTTCTCCCTGGTCCAATCCCAGTCCAGTCCTTGGTCCAGTCCCTGGTTTAGTCCTGATTCAATCTTGGTCCAGCCCTGTTTCAGTCTGGGTTTAGTCCCTGGTCCAGTCCTAACCCCAGGCCTAGCCCCAGGCCTAGCCCCAGGCCTAGCCCCAGTCCTAGCCCCAGTCCTAGCCCCAGTCCTAGCCCCAGGCCTAGCCCCAGTCCTAGCCCCAGTCCTAGCCCCAGTCCTAGCCCCAGTCCTAGCCCCAATCCTAGCCCCAGTTCAGTCCTAATCCAGTCCAGTCCTAGTCCAATCCGAGCCCCAACCCTAGTCCAGTCCTAGCCCCAGTTTTAGGCCTAATCCTAGCCCCGGCCTCAGTCCTGGCCTCAGTCCTGGCCCCAGTCCTAGTTCAGTCCTACTCCAGTCCTAGTCCAGGTCCCAGTCCAGTCCAGTTCTAGTCCAGGTCCCAGTCCAGTCCTAGTCCTGGCCCCAGTCCAGTCCTAGTCCTGGCCCCAGTCCAGGTCCCAGTCCAGGTCCCAGTCCAGGTCCCAGTCCAGGTCCCAGTCCAGGTCCCAGTCCAGGTCCCAGTCCAGGTCCCAGTCCAGTCCCCAGTCCAGGTCCCAGTCCAGGTCCCAGTCCAGGTCCCAGTCCAGGTCCCAGTCCAGGTCCCAGTCCAGGTCCCAGTCCACTCCTAGTCTCAGTCCCAGTCCAGGTCCCAGTCCCAGTCCAGTTCCCAGTCTAGTCCTAGTCCAGGTCCCAGTCCAGGTCCCAGTCCAGTCCCCAGTCTAGTCCTAGTCCAGGTTCCAGTCCAGGTCCCAGTCCAGGTCCCAGTCCAGGTCCCAGTCCAGTCCCAGTCCAGTTCCCAGTCTAGTCCTAGTCCAGGTCCCAGTCCAGGTCCCAGTCCAGGTCCCAGTCCAGGTCCCAGTCCAGGTCCCAGTCCAGGTCCCAGTCCAGGTCCCAGTCCAGGTCCCAGTCTAGTCCTCGTCCAGGTCCCAGTCCAGGTCCCAGTCCAGTCCTAGTCTCAGTCCCAGTCCAGGTCCCAGTCCAGGTCCCAGCCCAGGTCCCAGTCCAGGTCCCAGTCCAGGTCCCAGTCCAGGTCCCAGTCCGAGTCCTCACCGTTCCCTGCTTGAGTCTCTCCAGTAGTTCTTTCTCGATGGCGTTGTCCAGTTGTGCAGCGATCAGAGCCTTTTCCTGAAACACAGAAAAAACTGTAAACATTTGGAAATATTTTTGAAAGAATTTAAATATTTTTCTTGTGTTTTTGTATCAAACCTCTTTCCTCTTCTCTCGCTGCTCCACTTTTCGACTCAGAGGCACCAGCTTCCTCCTGAAACGCAGATAAAACTCGTTTAAAGAGGCGGGATTTTACTGATTTTTACTGCTAACGCACAACGCTTAAATCACCACGTTAACTTTTATTGTTTCGAAAATGCTCCATGCTAAGTCACCCCCCCTTCAGAGCGCTAATGAAACTCCTGCACTTCGCATCAGGTTTGTTACGTTGCTGTGTCCAGTTTTGTGTCATGTTTTTGTGCGTTTATGGAGGATTGTCGAGTGATGTAGGCTTGTGGGCGGTCCAGCCAGTCGATTGTAGGCAGAATCTTAGTCGATCTCCTAACGTTCATAAAGCAGGGCTTAATGCTCAATTCCGATTTTTTTGTGAAATCTGATTTTTTTGCGAGGCCGTTCACATTTCCAATTCCAATCTCCAGTGTGAATTTTAAATGCCCCAAAAGTGTCCCGCATGCGCCTTGGAGGACACGACGAGGTCACGTGCAGCGAGCGTGCTCAATGTGTACGGAAGTCGCCTAAAGTTGCTGTCGTACCGGAGCCAGAACATGTACAGCTTATTTGTTTAAAGGAGGAGAAAAAGAAGGACAAGGTTTTTGGCCACGGCGTTTTGTGGGGCAGTGGCAGCAACATCTGTAGAAATGAACGTGTTGGTGCGGAGTCGCAGACAAGAGTGGTGGGATTGCTACGTGCTTCACCGCTTCACTGATACAGAGTTCATATACTATTTTCGCATGACGAGAAGAACATTTGTGTACGTTTGTGAGCGCCGACTTGTACCACTCTCGCTGGAGGAAACACGCCCAGGTCGGATGAACGCGACCTGGCCGTTCAGACTGAAGTCGCATGCCAAAAGATCGGATATGTATCGGTTTTAGGACCACATATCTTGGGCTACGTTCACACTGCAGCCTGAAGTGACCCAAATCCGATTTTTTCGCCCCTATGTGACTTTAAAAATAATCTCACTCCAAAAGCCAATACAGTGGTCCCTCGCTCTATCGTGGTTCACTTTTCGTGGCCTCGCTGTTTCGGGGATTTTTTATATTTTTTATAGTGTAACATTGTGTTCTGCGTCCTGATTGGCTAAGAGACTGTAGACCTTTGCCGAATGATAGATGGGGGACGCCGGAGAGACCGGGACCAGACTGGAGCTAGACCAGGACCAGACCGGGACTAGACCGGGACTAAACCAGGTCTAGACCAGAAATAAACCAGGTCTAGACCTGGACAGGACCTGGACTAAACCAGGACTGGACCAGGTCTAGACCTGGACTAAACCGGGACTAGACCAGGTCTAAACCAGGATTAAACCACCACGTGCCGCTCTTTGCTGGTTTCGTGCGGCTGGTTTGTGGCTCGGGTTGAGAGGATGCGGTCCGGGCGCTGCGGTTCAATCTCGTGCTCGCAGCCCCGGTGTACGCGCGGCCTCACGCCGGTCGTGCTGCTCTGTCACAGATTTGACCACGATGAGGGGTGCACGTGTCGCACACTTCTCCAAGGGGTTGGTGCACGTTGCGTCCCGGGAAGTGGCAGTGCCGTTGGATGAGCGCGGTGCTTCCTGCGGATCCAGTCACTCATGTCTCCGCTCCCCTCGCACGTCCGGCACAAGAATAATTGTAAATATAATTTCCCTTATTGCGGGTTATTTCTGGAACCTAACCCCGCGATAAACGAGGAATTACTGTATTTGCCATGTCTAACAGCTCATTCTAAAATGGACTAGAACCCCCCCTCTTGGTAGATCTCGGTACACCATCAACCTCAAAAGTTGATCTCGGTTAAAAAAAGGTTGAGCAGCCCTGCCATAAAGAGTCGAATAGGGAACAGAAGACGAAGTCCGTTTTGGTTTGTCTGGTCCCTGGTCTGGACTTGGTCTCACCTCCTCTTGAGCTCCAGTTTGCGCATGCGGATCAGGTACTGGGTGATCTTGGTGAATCTCTGTTTACATTTGTGTCGTATGAAGCGGGGCCAGTAGATCAGGTTCTCATCGATCTGCTCCAGAGCCTTCTCATAGTTTCGGCTCAACTTCACCTGGAACACACAAGAAAAACAGTCACAAACCAACATCACGGCATCAGAATCCCTCTAGTTTAACCTGAGCGGAGACAGGCGAGAGTCTCAGGTGGAGTTTGCTGTGGAACTGTCAGATACAGATTTCTTGACCTGGTTTATGGTTCAGATCTCTGTAACTACTGGAACTATCCTCATGAACCAAAAACTGACAAAGTTCAACGTCTTCTCTGTTGGGAGAAATACACAAAACTGAAGCTTCAGAAAGTGGTGCCATTATTCAAAGATCCCAAAGATGTGAGTGTTTGTGGAGCCGATCCCAAACAAATAATGAGAACATTTCTTTCAAAAACAGTGAATCCCCCACACCAGTGACGTGCGGTCATTAGAGGCAGGTGTCTGGAGCAGCAGATTAGAATAAGTGACACAAAATACAATTTAGAGTTAGCAAGTCAAGTTTAATAATCCGTTCACTTTTTTCTTCTTGTCTGGCCCGACTTTTTAAATGGAGGAAGATTTCATATTAAAGCTCGAGCAGTTTTCTAAACTGGACTTTGGGTCGAAGCAGGAGGTTATAATTAAAGGAAGACCAACGCAGGAGCTAAAGGGTTTGCTCCAGACTACGGGACGAAAGACTCGCTCTTTTCAAACAGCGTGGGAAGAAATTGTCTTTTCTGCTTTTCCTTCTTTTCTCAACCTGCTGTGACGATGTCTGGACTCAGATGGATATTGTGACCTGAAAAATTTGCAAAGAAGCCTCGTTAAACATGAGCGGTCCACCACTCACATTCAGAGCCAGATCGCGCTAAAAAACGTTGCCATTTTAAATTATGACGCTACTTGGTGCTCTGGAAAATGCACTGAACAAGAATAATTAATTTCCCGCTCCAGTCACTTACAGGGAGAGAAACTGGCCCGGGGACAAATTTACTTTCCGACACCTGGTGACGTCACTGATGACGTCTGCCTCACCAGCCATGACCCTCACCGCACGTCACTGTCCCACACAGTTAGACTTTTATTGTCCCCAAGTGGAAATTCATTTTGACGCACACAGAGCTTGTTTGAGATACAGTGGTCCCTTGCGGATGTTTTTTTTTTTTTTTTCAAATTTTTTTAGTGTAACATTGTGTCCTGATTGGCTAAGAGACTAGACCAGGACTAAACATGGACTAGACCAGGACTAAACATGGACTAAACCAGGTCTAGACCAGAACTAAACCAGGTCTAGACCAGGACTAAACCAGGTCTAAGCCTGGACTGGCCCTGGACTAAACCAGGACTAGACCAGGTCTAAACCAGGATTAAGAGAGGACGCTTTCCGGGCGCTGCGGTTCGATCTCGTGTTCCCAGCCCCGGTGTACGCGCGGCCTCGCGCCGGTCGTGCTGGTCTGTCACGGATTTGTCCACGATGAGGGGTGCACGTGTCGCGCACTTGTCCAAGGGGTTGGTGCGCGTCGTGTCCCGGGACGTGGCAGTGCTCCTCATGCGTCCGGCGGGGCTTCCGGGGCTGTGTCTCCCCCCACGCTTCACTATTAATACATTTTGTTGAAAATCTATGAAAGTTTGAGTGTTTAAACGAGAGAGAAATGTGAGAAAAGGTTGATTCCAGTCTGAGAAAAGTGTATAATGTGTGTGGTGAGGCGTTTACAGCCTTAAAACATGTAGAATAATTGTAAAATATAACAGACGGCCTGGTGTTCAAATGTGATGGCCGAGGGGATCAGGCTTCTGCCAAAGCGGCTCCTCCTGCACCTGAGTGTCCTGTACCTCCGTCCTGAGGGCAGAGGGGTGAGGAGCTCCTGTAGTGGGTGAGTGGGGTCCTGTTCTATGGAGCGTCCAGTGAGTTCAGTGTTGTTAAGATCTTAAACTCGGGTGTGGAGAGTCCTATGATTTTAGGGGCTGTGCGTGTTTATAAGCCCCTGCCCTGTCTCTGAAATCATGAGATCAGATCTAGACATTTAGGACAATCTGCTGTCTTTTGTCGTACAGATCACCTGTCGCTGCAGATTTAGTTAAATTCAGTGAAAAATACAAAATGGCATCTGACCTTCTCCCACAGTTTGGCGGGAAACGCAGCTCTCTCGATGACCTTCATGTACAGGAAGCACTGACCTGAAAACAACACAGGATTATTTAAACACACAGCGGTGATACAGGGAAAACACTCAAAACTCCTGAGCATCATTTTGTGGCTGCATCACAATAAAAAGCAGAGGAACTACATGGACCATGATCCTTTACGGTCAACAGTAGGGATGTAACGATACCCAAATCTCACAGCACGATGTTATTACGATATGCATCTCGTGGAGATTTCGGAGAGGCTAATAGAAATGTAGAGAGGATACTATTCGTTTTTAAAATACCTCAACTTTGGTGCGAATCATTACGGTCATAATCCCAAGAATTAAATTATTTCAAGAATTAACATATTTCTTCATGTTTTCTGCACTGAAATGAATCATGGGATATGTAGTTCCCTATGTTTATTAACTGTTGCTAATATAAATCAATGCATTTAAGCAAAGGAATTGTAATTCGCTAAATATTGTGACAGCCCACGATATTATTTATGTCGGTGATTTAGGAGACGGCATCAGAAAGGAGAAGTGAGTGAGTGAGCTGAAGATGTGGTGTGTTTTTTGGTATTTATCTGTAAAAAGTCAAATTAAACTCATGATTTACACATTTAATCCGTCTTCAAATTAATACATTGTTTCCTGGTACTTTTTTCTGCATAAATAGTAGTTTTTGCATGAACTCCCGTGCAGTTTTCAAAACAAGCAAGAACATTTTTCTGCACTTTGGTGTGTAAATTTACATTTAATTGATGCTTAATTCAACTCAACTTTAAGTATATCTTATTTTACCAACACAAAGTCTCCTAAGTGCTGCATAGAGTAGGCACAGTACACAAATTTAGCATAAAACATACCTGGAGGTGCCTTTTGTTTCATTCACAGCTCAAAATGCTCTGTTCCACCTTGTGATGTCATCAAGCGGTTTAGTTTAGTAGAGATCAACAATTCCAGGGCTGAAATTATTCAAATGTTTCTAGTGAAGGTGTGTGGAGTTTAAAAACACAGTGGGACAATTCCTGTATTACCACATGACATCACAAGGTGGAACAGAGTGTTTTCAGTTTGAAAGATGAACTCTTAACCTTAACCTGCAGGTTTGTGTGTTAAACATGAAACTCCAGGTCTGTGTGTGATGAGGAAACAACATTAGAACAGATCAGAAAACAGTGTGATATGAGCCTGTAAAATTTACCGTAACATGTTTAAAGGTTGTATGGAGGATAGGGCTGGGCGGTATACCGGTGCATACCAAATACCGGTGATTTTTTTTTTTTTATGATATTAATTTTTCATTTACTGCAATACCGGTGAGTGCGTACAAAACTTCGGGAACACAGAGTGGCAGAACGTTGCGCCAGAACGTCGCGCCGGGGAACTGTTTTGCAGTGGCACGAGAGCGGTGGAAGCGTAAGCTGTGTCCCAGTTCGTGGGCTGCAGCCTCCGCTGCTTTTTCGGTGGCTCCGAAGGCTGCGAAAGCTGCCGCCCTCGAACTAGACTCCGTGGACTGCAAGGGACATGGGACAGGTCCACAGAGCCGCTCGCAGCGCCCAGACACGCTGCTAACGCTAATGCTAACCACACGCACCACACAAATGACGCACACGGATCAATAACCCTCGAAATGGGACACGGCTACAGTGTGTGTTGAGCGGTGAACAACATGGACGTTGTTGTTAGAAACAGAGGAACTTATCCTGAAAAGAGGAGCTGTGTCAGTTGTGTGGAAGAACTTCGGCTTTAAAAAATCTGACGCTGATCAAACAAACATTCTGTAATGTTGTCGGGCTAAAGTTGTAGCGACTCAGACATCACTCAAAGACGCGTTTGCCAGGGCTCTCAAGTCTCACGCATTGAGAGTGTGACACACGCAATTTGACGTGTTCACACGCAACATATGGTATTTCTCACGCTGAAATTTAGTTATGTAAGTCAAGCGCAGCGCTTCTGTGCCCAGAAATCGGTTCAGGCACCACGCGGTTTCAGCGCCATTCGTCCCCCTCCCTCCCACCCCCCGCTCCTCGCAGAAAAAAAAATAGTCACTCGCAACCCCTCCCCCCGGAAATTACGCAGTCACACGCACGACCCCGCTCGAAAGTTGAGAGCCCTGGCGTTTGCTAAGGGGACCATCTGCGGCAAGAAAAGCAAACGGTGGAATGATATTACCAACGCTGTTTCTGTCCATTTAGACATGCAATATCGACATGGAACCACTTAGTCCTGTTGAGAAAGGAGCCTCAAGGAGATGATTAAAACACTGGACCCAGATATGTTTTGCCAAGTCAAATTCACTGCAGTAATTATTCTCTAAATTATCTCTAAATTCATGCATGAAAAAAAACAACAAAATGTCAAATACCGTGATACCGATAAAATTTTGAAAAATAGTGTTATAAATTTTTGGTCATACCGCTCAGCTCTAATGGAGGATTTTTTTGTTTGTGTCAAATTGTGAATGAAAGTTCAAAATAGCGTTATAGAGATGCAGCACCTTTTTAATTATGTTGACCAGAAAAAAAAAAGAATGAATGAAAATCCATCAACTGTGGACGTGATGGGGCCAGATAAACATTAAAGCCTCATTTTCTATTGGCTGTTTGGTCAAATCAAACTCCCTACGTTTCTAGTGTAACCGACTCTCCGGCGCGCTGGGATTACGTGATTTACGTTCACCTCTTACATATTCCACAGACGCAAGACGCCGTTTACTCTTAGCAGCTTTTTCCAACTGTACGTTCCTCGCAGTTTGCACCAAGTTTGCCGCGATGGCAGACGAGAATCCACGACCAGTTTGACACAAAAGAAAGTCCGTTTATGAGGTCGCTGAAAGAAGAAGAGAAGGGGAAAAGGAGCGAAGCCAAACTAAGGTGATTCTTGAAGATTCCTTCCAGCGACAGCGATGCCGTGCACTGAAGCAGACGAACGCGTTGGTCGCTAAATTACTTCTGGATGGTTAACTTCAAGAGCGATTCGTTTAACAATTCTGAACGCGCAGAGGCTGTAAACAAGCATGATTTCTAGAGTAAGGAGGAGGAAGGAAGCGTTTGTACTTCTGTGGAGGAGGGGGTGGTGTCACGCATGCGCAACATTTGAAAAAGGACAAACAGTCACTTTTAGGGATGCACGATATATCGGCATTAACATCGGTATCGGACGATATTGCCCAAATTTTAACATATCGATATCAGCCCGATGTGTAAAAGTGGGCCGATATTAACGACCGATATTTGTCAGTACAGTAATCCCTCAAATTAACCTTTTCTCACATTTCTCTCTCGTTTAAACACTCAAACTTTCGTAGATTTTCAACAAAATGTATCAATAGTGAAGTGTGGAGGGGGAGGGCGGAGAAGTGTGCGCGCGGACACGTGCGCTCATTGTGCTCAAATCCGTGATAGTGCAGAGTGACCGGCGCGGGGCTGCGAGCACGAGACCCGTGCCCAAGGATTAAACCAGGATTAAACCACCGCGGGCTCTTGCATGCGTTCGTTCATGCCGAGGTTTGATGTGCTCAGACCTCCCCTCGGGACCGTGTCGCTGCTAGCCTCAGCCGTGACTCAAAAACACGACTAAGAGCAAATCAGGCAGGAAAAGAACAGGTAGAGATCGTTTACAGAGGGATCCATATGCCAACTGCATTTCCACAAACTCACTCGTCTCTGTTCGGTTGTAAAGGCTCAGGGTACACCGGTGAAGCTGCTGCTGCTAATAGCAGAGCCGCACGAAACCAGGCAAAGAGCCGCACGTGGTGGTTTAATCCTGGTTTAGACCTGGTCTAGTCCTGGTTTAGTCCAGGTTTAGTCCTGGTCCAGTCCAGGTTTAGACCTTGTTTAGACCTGGTCTAGACCTGGTTTAGTCCTGGTCTGGCAAAGGTCCCTTAGCCAATCAGGACGCAGAACACAATGTTACACTATAAAAATTAAAAAAAAGTTACACTATAAAAAAATTGAAATTGAAAAAAAATAAAAAAATGTTTTTTTAAATCAATAGTCAAAACACGTTTTGAAAATAAAAGAAGACATTCAAAAATTCATTTTGCATGATTTTCAGTCTGTATAAAATGTTATCTCAGAATTAAAAATAAATATCGGTATCAGCTAATATCGTATCGGCAGATATCAGCAACATTAATACCGGATATCGGTATCGGCCAAAATGTTCACATCGGTGCATCCCTAGTATTATTTGGTCTTTAAGAAGTAGAAGTAGTAGTAGTACATGGAGTAATATTAAGCGTGTTCAGAGTTGTAGTTGCAGTACCTTTCTCCTCCTTGATGGTGGCGTACTGGCTGTTGGCGAGCGGGCAGGAGGAGCGGTTGCAGAGTCCTGTGAGGCTGTACTCATTTCGACAAAAATTCTGACTTTTGGTTCTGAAAAATCAAGAAATTAATTTTAAAATCCGGAGGAAAAAAAATGACATCAAATTCTTTACACATTTTTATTCCAGCGTCATTTTTAACTCACTTCACTTTGTAGGAGCAGAACTGTTTGTTTCCAATAATGTCCCAGATCACCTGCAAAAGAAAGTCAACTTTTACACAAGTGGTTTAATCCTAGTTTAATCCTGGTTTAATCCTGGTTTAGTCCACGTTTAGAACCTGGTTTAGTCCTAGTTTAGTCCTGGTTTAGTTCTGGTTCAGTGCTAGTTTAGTCCTGGTTTATTGCTAATTTAGTCCTGGGTTAGTCCTAGATTAGTGCCTAGTTTAGTCCTAGTTTAGAGCCTGATTTAGTCCTAGTTTAGTCCTGGTTTAGTCCTAGTTTAGTGCCTGGGTTACCCCTAGATTAAAACCAAGCGTTTAGTGTCTGGTTTAGTGCCTGGTTTAGAGCCTGGTTTAGTCCTAGTTTAGTCCTAGTTTAGTCCTAGTTTGGTACCTGGTTTAGTGCCTGGTTTAGTGCCTGGTTTAGTGCCTGGTTTAGTGCCTGGTTAAGTCCTGGTTTTAGCCTTGGGTCTAGTCCCTGGTCTCTTCCCTGGTTCGAGTCCCGAATCAGTCCAGACACAGTTCAGGTTCAGTCTCTGGTTTAGTCCAGGTTTAGTCCACAAATGTTGAATGTTATCATTATTTGTCAGTGATTTGCTGCAAAATTTACATTTGAACAAATCAGACGACAGAGAAGACGCTGAAATTTGTGTCAGTTTTTGTTTCATGTGGATAGTTCCAGTAATTCCAGAGATCTGAACCATAAACCAGGTCAACAAATTAGCATTTCTGTGTGTAGATTTTACAGTTATGTTAAAATGTTGAAAATGGGATTTGAGATCAAAGTTTACGACAATTATAAATGAATGTCAAGTTCACAGATCACATTTTAAACTCGTCCAGGAGCATTAATATCCGAGACAAGAATGAAATCAGAACTTTAGACTAATCCAAGAATCCCACGCATTTCAGAACATGTTTGTAGAGGATTAAACTACAGGGTGAGCAGCTTTTACACAGAATAAGACCAGATGGAGACACAGGGAGGGCATCTGACACACAGGGAGGGCATCTGACACGTTTGTTGGCTTTTACACATACATTCCATCCAAATGTGAATAAACCACACGAGTTGTGCAATTCATTGTGGTTAATATAGATCACTATTAAAATCACATTTAAATTATGCTCCAGGTCGTAATAACTTAAATAAAACTGTTGTCCTCGCGGATTTTTGCTTTTATTTCTGCAGTGAACAGACACTTTTGACACCGGCGTTAGATTTAGCATTCACAACATTTATCTGCTTTAAACGTGTCAAACTTACGTCGTCGTGCTGCATTTTTACGTCGTGTCGTGTCCTTCAAACTCTCACTCCGGGCTCAGTTTGTAAATCCGCACTTTTATTCGGTTTTGCTGCTAAATTCGTTGTTTTCTGGACGTGTCCGGAGCCACATGGATTTTCAGGGAGACGCCATTTCTGTTTGCAGCGGAAGTCTCGGGCTCCCGGGAACTATCGCGAGACTGGGCCATTTCCGGGAACGTTTGTAGTTTTTTGGGGATTTTGACGCTTTAATATGGAAGCCCATTCCCGCCAGTAAAAAAGAAAAAGTTGGTTATACTAAGTCATAATTATGAGATAAAAAGTCAAAATTATGAGATAAGAAAGTCAAAATTATTAGATAAAAAGTCAAAATTATGAGATAAGAAAGTCAAAATTATTAGATAAAAAGTCGAAATTATGAGATAAAAAGTCAAAATTATGAGATAAAAAGTCAAAATTATGAGATAAGAAAATCAAAATTATGAGATAAAAAGTCAAAATTTGAGATAAAAAGTCAAAATTATGAGATAAAAAGTCAAAATTATGAGATAAAAAGTCAAAATTATGAGATAAAAAGTCAAAATGATGAGATAAGAAAGTCGAAATTATGAGATAAACAGTCAAAATGATGAAATAAGAAAGTCGAAATTATGAGATAAAAAGTCAACATTTTGAGATAAAAAGTCAAAATTATGAGATAAAAAGTCAAAATTTTGAGATATCTAGTAAGTAAACTGATTGTATTTGATTGTATTTTGTATCTAGTTAAACATTTTATTTTGACTTTTTATCTCAAAATTTTGGCTTTCTTATCTCATAATTTTGACTTTTTATCTCATAATTTTGACTTTTTATCTCATAATTATGACTTAGTGTGACCAACTTTTTTTTTTTTTAACTGGCGGGAATGGGCTTCCATACTTTAATCTGTTTTCTGTGGAGTTTTATTAGACCTGCCCTTTTTTTTTTTTTTTTTTTTACACATTTGATGTTGGCGGACAATGTCTTAGTGATTATACAATAAAATAAAAATGTGAAATTAAATACAAATAAATGCACAAACTTAAAATTAAAATTGTGTCATGGAACTTTTCAGGTGCTTAAAATGAGCCAGGTAGAAAGTTGCTGTCATATGAGAATAATATTTTACAGATTTTAATAAATTTTTTCATAAAGACACTTCAATATTCCAGGGATAACACTGACATCTCTTTGGCAGCAACTCTGTGCCAGAAAAGTTACGCAGTGCACCTTTAAACCACAAGAATATAAATAATAAATAATTGATGATGTTAAAGTGTGCGGGTTTTCTGTTTCGATATCTCTTCAGAAACTGAATCTCGGTCTAAACAGATCCCAGTTTACCAAAAATTAATTGATTCAATTAATTGGCTCTTTTGATTCCTCAATATGAACTGTTGAAGTGGATCTAATTTTTTTATTAAGAACCATGTGGGGAAACTGGCCTGATGTGGTTCAAGTAGGAGACAGAGACAGACAAAAAAACAGACAAAAAATGAATTAAAATAGGCTTTCGTTGTTTATATAAAATAAATTATCCATCCATGTTCTTCCTCTTATCCGGGGCCAGGTCACCGGGCCAACAGTCTAAGCAGGGACTCCCAGACTTCCTTCACCCCGGACACTTCCTCCAGCTCCTCCGGGGGATCCCTGGCGTTCCCAGGCCAGCCGGGAGACATAAGCCGTGTGTCAATTCTCAGTGTGCACAGTTCAGAGCGTGGTTTTAAGGAGGCTCAGACTGCACTCAGGACTGTGCATACTTGCTCAGCCCTGAGTGCACTCCGCGGACCGCATGGGCGTCGGCGAAATGTGACAGGTCTCACAACTACCAGATGCAGCCACCGACTCCATTTTCTCCTGTAGAAGAAGAAGCGCGCGGTGCATGCTGGGATATATGACTGCGCGAAGTGTGCTTTTTCACGCAGTTGGTCCACGCCCCGATTTCCATGGAAACGACTGCAGTCTTCAGACCACAAGTTAACTGTGCATGGGACAAAAAAGAAATGGGACAGCAGTCATTGGGCCGGAAGTGACATACTGTACATGCCCTTAAAACCACGCTCCGAACTGTGCACACTGAGAATTGAGACACGGCTATAGTCCTTCCAGTGTGTCCTGGGTCTTCCCCGGGGCCTCCTCCCGGTGGGACATGCCTGGAACACCTCCCGAGGGAGATGTCCAGGAGGCGTTCGGTACAGACGCCTGAGCCACCTCAGCTGCTCCTCTCCACGTGGAGGAGCAGCAGCTCTACTCCGAGCTCCTCCCGTGTGACTGAGCTCCTCACACTATCTCTAAGAGAACGTCTAACCACTCTGCGGAGGAAACTCATTTCGGCCGCTTGTATCCGCGATCTCGTCCTTTCGGTCATTACCCAGAGCTCATGACCATAGGTGAGGGGAGGAACGTAGATTGACGGTAAATTCACCACAACAGTCCAGTACAAGGACCGCATCATTGCCGACGCTGCACCGATTCGCCTGAAATAAATTAATTACAAATAAACTGTTCAAACAAACTTCTTAAAAAACAAAAATAACCTAAATCAAATAGAACGTGCACAGTTGCGGTCGATCCACACTCTGGAGCTGCAGTAAGTGTAGTGAATATAGACGAAACTCAAATGAATGAAAAAATTAAGAATATTTAAATGAACAATGTCATAATTGAACAAAATAACCCAATGTAAAAGAGCCGAAAGTCATTTTACCAATGACATAGGAAGGAGTTTAAAGGTGCACTGTGTAACGTTTTGGTTGGGGGTCTGTCACCTGCTTGTTTCTACGGATACGTCATTTCTCTGCCTGGAATGTTCTACTTTACATTTATTCAGAGCTCAAAAATATATAGAAAAACAAAAGAGGCATTCTGACTGTGAGCAGGGTCGCCTCTCCACAGATCTGACCTGGAACTTTTGTTCTGGTTTGGTCTTCATGAAGATAGAAAGGTTTAATGCCATACTGTGGAACATTCCAGACAAAGTAGTAACATCTCCACAGAAAAAAAGCATCTGACGGACCCTCCACCAGAAAGGTTACATAATGCACTTTTAATTTCACAAATGAATTGGTGCTTTTCAGATTCTTGAATGTGATCATGTCATATTCAGTTTTTTCTATAAATCACATCGTACTTTATAAGTATAAATATCCAAAAGGTAAATCCACAACTGTTCAACCTGGTATTTTAAAATTTTGATTAGTTTTCCTCTCCTTGAACTGAAGTCAAAATGATGAGATAAGAAAGTCGAAATTATGAGATAAAAAGTCAACATTTTGAGATAAAAAGTCAAAATTATGAGATAAAAAGTCAAAATTTTGAGATATCTAGTAAGTAAACTGATTGTATTTGATTGTATTTTGTATCTAGTTAAACATTTTATTTTGACTTTTTATCTCAAAATTTTGGCTTTCTTATCTCATAATTTTGACTTTTTATCTCATAATTTTGACTTTTTATCTCATAATTATGACTTAGTGTGACCAACTTTTTTTTTTTTTTAACTGGCGGGAATGGGCTTCCATACTTTAATCTGTTTTCTGTGGAGTTTTATTAGACCTGCCCTTTTTTTTTTTTTACACATTTGATGTTGGCGGACAATGTGATTATACAATAAAATAAAAATGTGAAATTAAATACAAATAAATGCACAAACTTAAAATTAAAATTGTGTCATGGAACTTTTCAGGTGCTTAAGATGAGCCAGGTGGAAAGTCGCTGACATATGAGAATAATATTTTACAGATTTTAATAAATTTTTCCATAAAGACACTTCAATATTCCAGGGATAACACTGACATCTCTTTGGCAGCAACTCTGTGCCAGAAAAGTTACGCAGTGCACCTTTAAACCACAAGAATATAAATAATAAATAATTGATGATGTTAAAGTGTGCGGGTTTTCTGTTTCGATATCTCTTCAGAAACTGAATCTCGGTCTAAACAGATCCCAGTTTACCAAAAATTAATTGATTCAATTAATTGGCTCTTTTGATTCCTCAATATGAACTGTTGAAGTGGATCTAATTTTTTTATTAAGAACCATGTGGGGAAACTGGCCTGATGTGGTTCAAGTAGGAGACAGAGACAGACAAAAAAACAGACAAAAAATGAATTAAAATAGGCTTTCGTTGTTTATATAAAATAAATTATCCATCCATGTTCTTCCTCTTATCCGGGGCCAGGTCACCGGGCCAACAGTCTAAGCAGGGACTCCCAGACTTCCTTCACCCCGGACACTTCCTCCAGCTCCTCCGGGGGATCCCTGGCGTTCCCAGGCCAGCCGGGAGACATAAGCCGTGTGTCAATTCTCAGTGTGCACAGTTCAGAGCGTGGTTTTAAGGAGGCTCAGACTGCACTCAGGACTGTGCATACTTGCTCAGCCCTGAGTGCACTCCGCGGACCGCATGGGCGTCGGCGAAATGTGACAGGTCTCACAACTACCAGATGCAGCCACCGACTCCATT
Organism: Paratrypauchen microcephalus; assembly: GCA_036785185.1. Classification (NCBI taxonomy): domain Eukaryota; kingdom Metazoa; phylum Chordata; class Actinopteri; order Gobiiformes; family Gobiidae; genus Paratrypauchen; species Paratrypauchen microcephalus. The sequence goes on along the minus strand of JAVJIX010000305.1, from coordinate 586,549 downwards.
TTCTCCTGTAGAAGAAGAAGCGCGCGGTGCATGCTGGGATATATGACTGCGCGAAGTGTGCTTTTTCACGCAGTTGGTCCACGCCCCGATTTCCATGGAAACGACTGCAGTCTTCAGACCACAAGTTAACTGTGCATGGGACAAAAAAGAAATGGGACAGCAGTCATTGGGCCGGAAGTGACATACTGTACATGCCCTTAAAACCACGCTCCGAACTGTGCACACTGAGAATTGAGACACGGCTATAGTCCTTCCAGTGTGTCCTGGGTCTTCCCCGGGGCCTCCTCCCGGTGGGACATGCCTGGAACACCTCCCGAGGGAGATGTCCAGGAGGCGTTCGGTACAGACGCCTGAGCCACCTCAGCTGCTCCTCTCCACGTGGAGGAGCAGCAGCTCTACTCCGAGCTCCTCCCGTGTGACTGAGCTCCTCACACTATCTCTAAGAGAACGTCTAACCACTCTGCGGAGGAAACTCATTTCGGCCGCTTGTATCCGCGATCTCGTCCTTTCGGTCATTACCCAGAGCTCATGACCATAGGTGAGGGGAGGAACGTAGATTGACGGTAAATTCACCACAACAGTCCAGTACAAGGACCGCATCATTGCCGACGCTGCACCGATTCGCCTGAAATAAATTAATTACAAATAAACTGTTCAAACAAACTTCTTAAAAAACAAAAATAACCTAAATCAAATAGAACGTGCACAGTTGCGGTCGATCCACACTCTGGAGCTGCAGTAAGTGTAGTGAATATAGACGAAACTCAAATGAATGAAAAAATTAAGAATATTTAAATGAACAATGTCATAATTGAACAAAATAACCCAATGTAAAAGAGCCGAAAGTCATTTTACCAATGACATAGGAAGGAGTTTAAAGGTGCACTGTGTAACGTTTTGGTTGGGGGTCTGTCACCTGCTTGTTTCTACGGATACGTCATTTCTCTGCCTGGAATGTTCTACTTTACATTTATTCAGAGCTCAAAAATATATAGAAAAACAAAAGAGGCATTCTGACTGTGAGCAGGGTCGCCTCTCCACAGATCTGACCTGGAACTTTTGTTCTGGTTTGGTCTTCATGAAGATAGAAAGGTTTAATGCCATACTGTGGAACATTCCAGACAAAGTAGTAACATCTCCACAGAAAAAAAGCATCTGACGGACCCTCCACCAGAAAGGTTACATAATGCACTTTTAATTTCACAAATGAATTGGTGCTTTTCAGATTCTTGAATGTGATCATGTCATATTCAGTTTTTTCTATAAATCACATCGTACTTTATAAGTATAAATATCCAAAAGGTAAATCCACAACTGTTCAACCTGGTATTTTAAAATTTTGATTAGTTTTCCTCTCCTTGAACTGAAGTCAAAATGATGAGATAAGAAAGTCGAAATTATGAGATAAACAGTCAAAATGATGAAATAAGAAAGTCGAAATTATGAGATAAAAAGTCAACATTTTGAGATAAAAAGTCAAAATTATGAGATAAAAAGTCAAAATTTTGAGATATCTAGTAAGTAAACTGATTGTATTTGATTGTATTTTGTATCTAGTTAAACATTTTATTTTGACTTTTTATCTCAAAATTTTGGCTTTCTTATCTCATAATTTTGACTTTTTATCTCATAATTTTGACTTTTTATCTCATAATTATGACTTAGTGTGACCAACTTTTTTTTTTTTTTTAACTGGCGGGAATGGGCTTCCATACTTTAATCTGTTTTCTGTGGAGTTTTATTAGACCTGCCCTTTTTTTTTTTTTTTTACACATTTGATGTTGGCGGACAATGTCTTAGTGATTATACAATAAAATAAAAATGTGAAATTAAATACAAATAAATGCACAAACTTAAAATTAAAATTGTGTCATGGAACTTTTCAGGTGCTTAAAATGAGCCAGGTAGAAAGTTGCTGTCATATGAGAATAATATTTTACAGATTTTAATAAATTTTTTCATAAAGACACTTCAATATTCCAGGGATAACACTGACATCTCTTTGGCAGCAACTCTGTGCCAGAAAAGTTACGCAGTGCACCTTTAAACCACAAGAATATAAATAATAAATAATTGATGATGTTAAAGTGTGCGGGTTTTCTGTTTCGATATCTCTTCAGAAACTGAATCTCGGTCTAAACAGATCCCAGTTTACCAAAAATTAATTGATTCAATTAATTGGCTCTTTTGATTCCTCAATATGAACTGTTGAAGTGGATCTAATTTTTTTATTAAGAACCATGTGGGGAAACTGGCCTGATGTGGTTCAAGTAGGAGACAGAGACAGACAAAAAAACAGACAAAAAATGAATTAAAATAGGCTTTCGTTGTTTATATAAAATAAATTATCCATCCATGTTCTTCCTCTTATCCGGGGCCAGGTCACCGGGCCAACAGTCTAAGCAGGGACTCCCAGACTTCCTTCACCCCGGACACTTCCTCCAGCTCCTCCGGGGGGTCCCTGGTGTTCCCAGGCCAGCCGGGAGACATAAGCCGTGTGTCAATTCTCAGTGTGCACAGTTCAGAGCGTGGTTTTAAGGAGGCTCAGACTGCACTCAGGACTGTGCATACTTGCTCAGCCCTGAGTGCACTCCGCGGACCGCATGGGCGTCGGCGAAATGTGACAGGTCTCACAACTACCAGATGCAGCCACCGACTCCATTTTCTCCTGTAGAAGAAGAAGCGCGCGGTGCATGCTGGGATATATGACTGCGCGAAGTGTGCTTTTTCACGCAGTTGGTCCACGCCCCGATTTCCATGGAAACGACTGCAGTCTTCAGACCACAAGTTAACTGTGCATGGGACAAAAAAGAAATGGGACAGCAGTCATTGGGCCGGAAGTGACATACTGTACATGCCCTTAAAACCACGCTCCGAACTGTGCACACTGAGAATTGAGACACGGCTATAGTCCTTCCAGTGTGTCCTGGGTCTTCCCCGGGGCCTCCTCCCGGTGGGACATGCCTGGAACACCTCCCGAGGGAGATGTCCAGGAGGCGTTCGGTACAGACGCCTGAGCCACCTCAGCTGCTCCTCTCCACGTGGAGGAGCAGCAGCTCTACTCCGAGCTCCTCCCGTGTGACTGAGCTCCTCACACTATCTCTAAGAGAACATCTAACCACTCTGCGGAGGAAACTCATTTCGGCCGCTTGTATCCGCGATCTCGTCCTTTCGGTCATTACCCAGAGCTCATGACCATAGGTGAGGGGAGGAACGTAGATTGACGGTAAATTCACCACAACAGTCCAGTACAAGGACCGCATCATTGCCGACGCTGCACCGATTCGCCTGAAATAAATTAATTACAAATAAACTGTTCAAACAAACTTCTTAAAAAACAAAAATAACCTAAATCAAATAGAACGTGCACAGTTGCGGTCGATCCACACTCTGGAGCTGCAGTAAGTGTAGTGAATATAGACGAAACTCAAATGAATGAAAAAATTAAGAATATTTAAATGAACAATGTCATAATTGAACAAAATAACCCAATGTAAAAGAGCCGAAAGTCATTTTACCAATGACATAGGAAGGAGTTTAAAGGTGCACTGTGTAACGTTTTGGTTGGGGGTCTGTCACCTGCTTGTTTCTACGGATACGTCATTTCTCTGCCTGGAATGTTCTACTTTACATTTATTCAGAGCTCAAAAATATATAGAAAAACAAAAGAGGCATTCTGACTGTGAGCAGGGTCGCCTCTCCACAGATCTGACCTGGAACTTTTGTTCTGGTTTGGTCTTCATGAAGATAGAAAGGTTTAATGCCATACTGTGGAACATTCCAGACAAAGTAGTAACATCTCCACAGAAAAAAAGCATCTGACGGACCCTCCACCAGAAAGGTTACATAATGCACTTTTAATTTCACAAATGAATTGGTGCTTTTCAGATTCTTGAATGTGATCATGTCATATTCAGTTTTTTCTATAAATCACATCGTACTTTATAAGTATAAATATCCAAAAGGTAAATCCACAACTGTTCAACCTGGTATTTTAAAATTTTGATTAGTTTTCCTCTCCTTGAACTGCCACCTTAACTTGGTGGAGGGGTCTGAGTGCCCGAATGATCCCAGGAGCGATGTTCTCGGGGGCCTCGTGCCCCTGGTCACCCGAGGCAAACAGGTCCTGAGGGTCAGAGCGGTTCAGAAGACCCGGTGATGAAAATCAGCAAGGCCAGTTATGCCGCCCGGATTGGCGTCACCGGGGACCCACCCTGGAGTCAGACCTGGGGTGGGCACTCAACGGCGAGCGTCTGCACAGCCCAAAGGAGCGACGTGGGGCCATCACCGCAGGAGGATCCAGGAGGGGCCAGTGCAGGGAGCTTTGGGTAGCAGTCAAAGGTAGAAGCCTCGACCACCGGATCTCCAGACATGGAGACCAGCTCTGGGGACGTGTTCTGGGGTGTTCCCACCGGGAGGAGGCCCCAGGGAAGACCCAGGACACGCTGGAGGGACTATGTCTCTCGGCTGGCCTGGGAACGCCTTGGGGTCCCCCCGGAGGAGCTGGAGGAAGTGTCCGGGGTGAAGGAAGTCTGGGAGTCCCTGCTTAGACTGTTGCCCCCGCTGCTGGACTCATGAATAATTCATAACATCTGCACAAAGTCGCACACTTTATATCACCAGGCACTTTAATGAAGTCATGTTTGCACTACTGTTAGACTTAGAAGTTTATTGATCCACAAGGGAAATTGCTTTGGGGACAGTAGTTCACTCATCAAATATAATATACAATATAAAACAGAGCTCTGATGCTGCTCCTCTGAACCTTTTTTTTAAACTTTATAACGGCTATATTCTAGTTATTATTATTATTTAGTATTTTATGTTCGCACCTTATCACCGACACAAGTTCCTAGTCTGTGAATCGTGTTCACTTGACAATGGTAATAAAAGTCTTTCTGATTCTGATCACTTTTCCCTATTGATCATATTGGTAATTTTCACCTTCCTGTGAAATATGTAAAAAGTGAATTTACAAATGTTGAACCTGATCATTTCAGCCAAGAAGTCGCTGTATTTCACCAGAAATCTGTATTTTATTAGTAAAGATTTGAGCTTCCTTGATCTGTTTTAATATTGACCTGCAGAACGCTGTAGTGTCTTCAAACTAACGCAGTTAAAAGCATTTTTGTTGTTAAACATTTATAATTAAACTCTTCGATTTCCTCTCGGCGGGAGTCAGACGGTCTGAGGCGCAGCTGCGTAACAAGTGTGAGGCCCGCGCCTTTCACGCAAACACGTGAGAGTACCGATCATCATTCGAATGACCGAGAAGGATCGACTTTATGAACATGGCGCCGGGAGAGTGAGGAGCGCGCACCCCGGGCTCGCTCACGGTATGGGCACGCGCGCACGCACTGTACCCGCGGCACTAAAATGCGCAAAAGCGACATGAAAAACGCGCAAAATTTGGATTTTAAAAGTGTGTAAATGCGAGAAAAGAGCGGAAACATCTGTGTGTGTGGTGAAATGCATTATGGGAGCAGATGAACGAGTAAACACTGCCCCCTGCTGTTCTAGTAAAGACGTGAGTTTATATCGGACTCGTTTTGTAGCCCATAACTCCTGGTGACGTCACAATGTAAACCTGAGGTGCTTTTTTTCTATGTGTTTGTTTTATATCCTCCTGGGACCTGAAGAAAGAAAGTGTATTTCAAATTTTTTAGGGATTTTCTATTTGGAGGTAAATGAGCACCTTAGCATTTACATTTGGTCAATTTTATTTTTATGCATCATTTTGTAACACGTTCTCTGTAATGGACGCCGGGGACATTATGGTATTAAAGGAAAAGTAATGTTTTTTACAATCTGAGCCTTATTTCAGTAATAAAACAAGTTGTTTTACTCACCCATAGCACTTTGGTGTCATATGGAGCACTTCCGGAGATGTTTAGGCCCTGTCCCCACGACAACGTTCCTGTTTTTTTTTTTACCCGGGGTGAAAAAAAGTCTCGTCCACACACGTGTTGGATCAGAAAACCTTCGCGTCAAGATGAGCACGGAGCGCTGAGTGAAAACGATGTAGTACATATGTCACACCGATAAGTGGCGCTGTAAACCGGAAAGAGCCAGAGCCACCAGTAACGCAGGACTACAAAGAGCACATGCGCAGAAAGTCCTTTCTCTTTCATAAACAAGCAAACACGTGTACTTTAGGGGCCGTCAACACAAGCGAATATATTTTGTCCCCCTGCTCCACCAATGTAGCAGCGACTCACTCCGGTAATGTGAAAATGCTGACCGTCCCTAACATAGACAGACGCCACAGAACAAAGATTTGCGCTGCGTGAGCAGAGTTTTTGCCTATAAATCGATAGTTAGTATTACTTGCTATCGTTTTATTAGATAGACATTAACAAGTAGAACTCTCGTTAACCTTGGGCGTGTTATTTAGGCAAAATGCTTGTTTGGATCTTAATACGGGAATGTTAAACATACTCGGACATTATGTTGGCTTTTCGGCGAGAATATACAACCGGGGACCATCACCAATGGGCAGCTATATATTTTTGTGTGTGATACTGCATGTGCCTGTTTGTAAAAGGTAAATTTTCATTTAATAAAAAAGACAAGAAATGGTTGCTCTTTTTCTTTATTTACAGCACACAACACACTCAAATTGGTATGGGCTCCTCATTGTCCACTATCTGCCTTTTCAGCGATGGGATCTTTCCAGTTTTAAAATACGTGTTTAGCTTTGAATTGGCAAACACCCGTGCGTCGTGCGTACTGCCAGGCCACTTCACAGTAACGTCCATAAACCGGTACCTGTAGTCACACACCGCTTGTATGTTGAGGGGATGTTTGCCCTTTCTGTTGATGAAGGCCATGGCGTTGGTGGATGGCTGCTTGATTTCAACATGGGTCCCATCGATCGCTCCCAAACATTGTGGCATGCCATGCACACGGAGGAAGCCCGAAACAAGCTCCTCTGCCTCCGGTTCCGTGAAAGGCGTAATTGTGCATGGTCCTCTGCTGTTGTCGCAATGCATTGCATATGAACAGAGTTTGATGCAGCAGTGCCAATAAACTGCGGAAGGCGCAGGGTTACACCCTCTGGTCACCGGTCACGTGATGATTACGGCAGCGCGACGTCATCATTTTCTCACCTGCCGCGCTTTTTTTGCCGCCCACATGCCAACGCGACGGGGGGCGTTCTCCGACTTCTCCACTCTGGAACCCGTTTTTGAAAAACTCCGTTCTCGCCCCCAAAAACGCCGGCGCCGTCTGGACGGCAGGCCCAAACGCACACAAACTTCTCCGTTTCCTCCAAAAAACGTTGTCGTGGGGACAGAGTAGATTTGCGATCTCCATCATGTGAGTTCTTGGGGCACTTATTTGCGGTCTCCAAATAACACAAACTTTAGCACTTTTCAAATCATAGAAGCCCGATGTCTTAGTCTATGATTTCGTGTGGTCAAAAGTGGCCTGTAATCCGCGATTTAGCCATAGTTTCGAGTAGATGAGGACGCCAGTGCGCATGTGCGGGCTGTGCTCTCAGCTCCCGGGACCCAAACATGAAACGCAAAGCTGTAAACTATGGCTAAATCTCGGATTACAGGCCACTTTTGCTTCAAACGAAATCGTAGACTAAGACATCGGGCTTCTATGATTTGAAAAGTGCTAAAGTTTGTGTTATTTGGAGCCCGCACGGGGCATATTACATGCTTGGGGAATATATTATATGCCCCGAGCTATGGCTAGAAGTCGCGCTAGGCTAACACAAATCTAAAACATCTCCGGAAATGCTCCATATGACACCAAAGTGCTATGGGTGAGTAAAACAACTTGTTTTATTACTGAAATAAGGCTCAAATTGTAAAAAAAAAAACATGTTACTTTTCCTTTAAATCCATGTCACGTTAACAACCTAACAAAAACAATTTGTTTTGTTGACCAACATCTCTGACAAGCTTCTACAGTCACCTCAAAAAGTTTTTAGACTCCCTTTTAATTTCTTATTTATTGATTTATTTGTTTTTAATCATAGTGCAGCCACAAACTACAATAGGCCTATCTCAAAGCTTAAAAGATAGACTGGTTAATTAAATGTCCACTCTAAAGGACAGAAATGAATGGGTCAGGTCTCAGGAGGATATTGAAATAAACTATTCACACTAACTGCATTTGTTGTTTTAATGGCATCACTACATTTAAAGGACTTATGTTACATTGTTTTTGTTTCATTCGCACATGTTTAACACACAAACCCTGCACATTTAAGCTCTTTAAGTTCTTTTCTCAAACAGAAAACACTGTTCCACATTGTGATGTCATATGGAGGTGCTTCACTGTGTTTTTAAACTCCACACACCTTCACTGGAATCATTCACTCACACATACACCCTGAGGGACACTGGACAAACTGCTCTCCATCATGGACACTCCTGCTCACCCACTGCACCAGACCAGAGAGGGACAGATAATACTCCCTACAACTTCAGTACTCGAGTTGAGGGGGCATCCCTAAAACGGGCATCCCTTCTTCCATCCCTTGTGGCATTTTATCAATCAGGCATGAAAATCTCTCACCTTTTGACGAAATTCGCCGTTTTGAAGTCAAAATGGTGACCTACATAAATCGTGGCCAGTTCCAAGAGCCAATCATAGGCTGAACTGCGCTCCGGCTTCCAATCATGTTGCAGCATACCCACCAATCGCACTCCCGCCAATCATGACGATTAGCGTTGTTGTGTTTGCGCCTGTTCGCCGATCAGCTGTGAGCGAGCCCCGTTAATATGTACGCTACGTTAATGCTACTTAAGAAGGAACTCTCGCCTCTGGACTCGGGATATGTCCGTTTCTCCGGAGCGCATACACGTGGACACGCGAATTATCTGGGCAACACAGCAAACTACGGAGCTGACCGTGTTCTTATGGGGTGATATATGGTGTTATATTATCATATTATTTCTGCATCAAAGGGACATATTAGCTGACAGCAGGGGCCCGGGACTAAACCAGGACTAAACCAGAACTAAACCAGGACTAAACCAGGTCTAAACCAGGTCTAAACCAGGCCTGAACCAGGACTAAGGGGGGTGTGTGTGCCCCGCTGGAAAATATGTCACATAAATGAAAAATTTCACCATCCCCCCTGGTTTCATTTTACAACTACTACTGCCTACAACTGTACAACTCACCCTAATGTCACAGATAATACTCCCTACAACTTTGTGTTACATTTATTGTATGAAGAGCTTTATAAATATTGTTTGATTGATTGATTGAACTGTACAACTCCCTCTGAAGATAACCTCATGCTCTGTCAGTACATTATCACACTGCCGTTCTCCTCTCCTGTTTATAGCTGTGATTTGATATTTTATTTAATATTTTATTACTTATTTTTCTATTTTATTTTGACTTGTACATATACATTTATTGTTTTTATAATTATGTCTTATTTGACACCTGTTTCTCGCTATCTTTTTTGTTATAACTAGGGCTGTCAGTTTAATGCGTTAGATTAATTAATCACACTGCAAATTAACGCGTTATATCACCAGTCACTTTAAAGGGACAGTGTGTAAGATTTTAATTACTGAAATTGAAGATACCCATTCAAAAATACATTGTTTTCCAAGCCTTTTCACTTCCATCATGAAATCAAAGTATTCTTTTGGACTTAGATATAGTCACATAAAAGGGGGATCTTCCCCATGCAGAGGCAGCCATTTTGAATACGAGAGCCGCAGAAGGACATTTGGGCTCCGCTTTCGCCTTCGGCAAGGCTCGTGGTTTTGGGTAAACAACACAAGCATGCTGCCGGATCAGACGTCGTAATGGATCTAACACGTGTTTTGGACTAAATTGTTTTACTGGATTTTATTCGCTGGATCCTTACGGACAAATTGAGAGCAAGTTTATGGTGAAATACAGAGTTTGACCTGTGCAAAGCATTCTAAGGTAAGCTAACCTTGTTTTGTGCTTTTCCATATAAAAGCCTCATGTGCTCGGAGAGTGATTGTTGTGCAGGGAAATGAATTGCATAGTCAAAAAGAGGAGACTGTAAGGTTTCATTTGATGTGTAGAGTGTCATGGTACACGATCGGGAATGTGTGTTTTCATGAGAAAAGAAAAAAAAACGGGACCGCGTTTTATTTATACAGTAGCGCCCGGGTGACCCTCGAGGTCTGCCGTAGCTAAAACAGAAAGTGCAATAGCACCATCCACCTATGCGCCACGAATCCTACACACTGGGGCTTTAAGTCATGTTTGCACTCCTGTTCTGATGCTGCTCCTCTGAACCTTTTTGTTATTTGGATTGTTTATTATTTTTTACTATATTATAGCTATATTTTAGTTATTACTATTATTATTTAGTGTTTTATGTTCACACCTTATCACCAAACAAGTTCCTAGTTTTGCTAATTCTGTTCACTTGACAATGGCAATAAAAGTCTTTCTGATTCTGTTATAAATATTAACTCAATTAATTATGAGTGGCAATTCAATGCGCATTTTAAAATTGGCGTGCGGTGAGCAAATCGCTGCCAGGGCCTTTGAACGGCAACTTTATTTATGAAAAAAACAAAGATGTGACGATCAACAAGAACGTGGTGATTTGGAGCTTTTGTAAAAAAAAAAAAAAAAATTCCGATCACCGAAGCTGCTCCAGCCTGAGGGATCATTTGAACGATAAAACACGTCCAGACAAATCACACAAACCACACTCGCAGAATTTGGGACATGAATGAGCAAAGCGACCACATGAAAACTGACAAACTCAATCGCAAAGTGGGTTCGCTCACTCGCTTGATCGCTGGCTCACTCATTCACAATCTCTATTTCTCTCTCACACTCGTAAAAATTAATTACAAATCCTGTAATTAATTAGATTAGCCTGACAGCACTAGTTATAACATTTTTGTTACTCTGTTATATTGTTATATTATATTATGATGAGTGAGCTGCTGTATCCAAATAATTTCCCTTGTGGATCAATAAAGTTTGGATTTGCCGATCTCTACTGAACTAAAGGTCAAAAAGAGCTGTTAACTTGACAGAGCGTTAAGATTTGGATATGTAAACAGAATAATAATAAAGGGTTACTCAAACATGTGGGAATGAACCAAAAACCAGAAGGATTTAACCGAGAACTAAACCTGGACTAAATTAGGGCTTTAACCCGTCCTGATAAGAGGCAGGTCTAAACCAGGTCTTTTGTGAAAAACAGTTTTATTAGTGAATAGTTTTCTGTACAACACTTTTTGAACTTGGCACATTTCAAAGACAATAATAAACGACCACAAACAGCGGAAAAAAAACAAAAAACAATAAAAATCATATAAAATATTCTTCACGAGACAAAGTCAGCCGAAAAGAACCAACGATACACATGCAGCGCACCAATTTACAGTAAATACAAGAGAAAGGCATGCAAACGCACCAATCAGGACGCAGAACCGCTGACTGAGGCCCGCCCATCCAGTCAAACCCACCAATGAGAATCAAGAAGGCGAAGTATGAACCTCTACAAGGTTACAAGCGATAACGGAGGTTATGGTGTGAGGGATTAAGCAGGACTACACCGGGACTGAACCGGGACTACACCGGGACTACACCGGGACTACACCGGGACTACACCGGGACTGAACCGGGACTGAACCGGGACTACACCGGGACTACACCGGGACTACACCGGGACTACACCGGGACTGAACCGGGACTGAACCGGGACTGAACCGGGACTGAACTATGGCTAAATCAGGTCTACATCAGGTCTGAACCAGGATTAAACCAGAGTGGAGACAGGTCCAGACCAATTTTAAACCAGGACTTAACCAGGACTGAACCAGGACTTAACCAGGACTGAACTATGGCTAAATCAGGTTTAAATCCGGTCTGAACCAGGATTAAACCAGAGTGGAGACAGGTCCAGACCAAGTTTAAACCAGGACTAAACCAAGACTACACCAGGACTTAACCAGGGCTGAACTATGGCTAAATCAGGTCTACATCAGGTCTGAACCAGGATTAAACCAGAGTGGAGACAGGTCCAAACCAATTTTAAACCAGGACTTAACCAGGACTGAACCAGGACTTAACCAGGGCTGAACTATGGCTAAATCAGGTTTAAATCCGGTCTGAACCAGGATTAAACCAGAGTGGAGACAGGTCCAGACCAAGTTTAAACCAGGACTAAACCAAGACTACACCAGGACTAAACCAGGACTGAACCGGGACTGAACCTGGACTGAACTGGGACTAAACCAGGACTGAACTATGGCTAAATCCGATCTAAATCAGGTCTGAACCAGAATTAAACCAGAGTGGAGACAGGTCCAAACCAAGTTTAAACCAGGACTTAAGCAGGACTGAACCGGGACTAAAAACTCCATGTTCTCAGTTGGTCTAAATTTGAGTTCCAGTTTTAACAGAAGTGCTTTGTGTAAAATCGGAAATCATGAGGTAAAACTCCAACTGTCACCAAGAGTTTGAGGACATTCACACATTTTGAGGCTTTTCAAAACAAAAGACTTTTCTGAATTTAAAAATCTGAACATCGAAATCAGGCGATCAGGTTTACGTTTTGAAATATTTATACTTAATTAAAAAAATAATCTCGAATGTTTGGTTCAATGTTAGATTTAAGATAAAAGTAAAAAAAGAGGGGAGACAGGTCCAACCCAAACTTAAACCAGGACTGGACCAGGTGGATCTAGACCAAGGATTAAATCTGGACCAAACCTGGACTAAACCCTCTTCAAAAATCTACTGAAAGCCCCTTTGATTTCTGCTGTGAATAAAATAAAATCTTCATCCTCAGACACGTGGTCCTAAAACAAACCGTGTTCCAAAACGAAGGCCTCTGAACCACATGCAACGTCAACATTTCAATATTTTAAAAAAAGTAAAAATGGATAAACTCTAAATATTTCAGCTTTTAAAACGTACATATTAACAAAACCAGAACGTTCGCCCGATCAGGACGCTCCAAACGGCGGGGGGCAGTTCCGTAGAAGGGCTCATGGGAAACGTAGTCCGAGCAGCAGCAGCAGCAGAGTCTGTGGTCTGTAATTCTTGGTCCGTTCCTTCATAGACCCCAAAAGTCTGGAGCCGGGCAGGTCTCAGGAGTCCGAACTCAAATCGTGACTCAAAACATTTTCCATAAAGAACCTCTAACTGCCAAACGAGATAAACATCGGTTTTGATGTCACTCCCCCTTCAGAGCACGATCGCCACACAATCGGCGTACACTGTACACACGTTTTTCTGTATTTATGGAGAATTGTCGTGTGGCAGCGTGGGTGGGTGATGTAGGCGGAGTCTCGTACCGGCTCGTGCTGCTAACCGTAAGCAGGGTTTGAATAGGGCTCAGGAGAGATCACTATATGACTCAAACATGCATGGATGCCTCTAAAACGTCTCCAGGCATGTTTTTGACGAGGGAACTTATATTACAGAGTAGAAAGCTAAAATAAACGGACATCATAATAATAATAATAATCCCTCATTAACTTCTCTAATCGTTCAAGGCACAATTAGAAACATTAATGAAGGAATTAACCAATCACACGCCAGATTCACATAAAGGACGGGTCAAGTGTCTTGCCCAAGGACACAACAGAATGCACTGGTCAGATTTGGGATCGCTCTGGTTTTAGGGCAGCCACTCAACCACCTACGCCACTGTCGCTGCAGGACTCAACCAGGACTAAACCAGGACTAAACCAGGACTAAACCAGGACTAAACCAGAAATAAACCAGAAATAAAACCAGGACTCAGACGCAACTTTCGTAACTATGAAATGTTTATGGTCTAGAGATGTTCCACAGTAATAATAATAATAATAATAATAAATTGGTGTAGACCGGGTTAGTCTGACCTTGCACACCTTATTATTTCTGACCTAATATTTTTTGGACTTTGCTTAGTCCTGGTTCAGTCCTGGTTCTGTCCAGACCTGGTTCAGTCCAGACCTGGTTCAGTCCAGACCTGGTTCAGTCCAGACCTGGTTCAGTCCTGGTTCAGTCCAGACCTGGTTGAGACCTTCAGTGACGTTTCAGTCCTGTTTTAGTCTGGTTTAGGACTGGTACCGTCGCGTTACTGTGCGGTCCCCTCCTCTCAGTGAGGAGGTTGTGGGTTCGACTCCTGGTCTGAGAGGAAAGTGCACGTGCTCCCTGTGTGGCAGAGTGGTTAACCTGGAGGTTGTGGGTTCGACTCCGTGTCGCACTTTACAAAGCTACATGTTAAAATAGAAATATATTTTAATCATTTGAAAGCGCCAGCACAAAATAAAACGGGAGTAGAGGCTCTTTATCAAACATGTTCAGATGCTTCGAGTCCTTCAGGCGCTTCGAGTCCTTCAGGTGCTGGGCTCTCACGAGTCTGTTCTCATGTTCTTCTCATGTTCTTCTTACGACGTCTTCACAAGGTCGTACACGTAGATGTGGAAATCATCGTCAAACTTGATGAAGTAAACCGAGGGTTTCGCCTCCACCTGATGGATGACCATCCCCGAGCGTTTGCCTCCGTCCTCTTTGGCGTACTCCACCTGTTTGCCCACCAGACTGTCCACCACCTCCCCCGGCTCTCGCTCCGCACTGCCCTCGTCTGGAGAGGAGAGGAACAGCACGTCAGAATCACAAGCATCACACCAGAGGAACGTTACCATGACAATCCTTCAAATCAGAACAGAATCACCTGACTGACCCATGAATAGCCAGAGCAGGTCATTTACGGACGGTCAAGACTCAACACTACAGAGGAGAAAGGATCCAGACTCTCACGTTCACTTGTGTTGAACGTGAGGAGACCGCAGGACAGAGGCGTGTGGAAATACAGTGGTCCCTCGTTCTATCGAGGTTCATGTTTTTTATAGTGTAACATTGTGTTCTGCGTCCTGATTGGCTAAGAGACTGTAGACCTTTGCCGATTGATAGATGAGGGACACGGGGGGACCGGGACTAGACCAGGACTAAACATGGACTAAACCAGGTCTAGACCAGAACTAAACCAGGTCTAAACCTGGACTAAACATGGACTAAACCAGGTCTAAACCTGGACTAAACCGGGACTAGACCAGGTCTAAACCAGGATTAAATCACCCCGTGCGGCTCTTTGCTGGTTTCGTGCGGCTCTTGCGTTCGTTTGCGCGTGTTCGGTTTGTGGCTCGGGCTGAGAGGACGCAGTCCGGGCGCTGCGGTTTGATGTCGTGCTCGCAGCCCCGGTGTACGCGCGGCCTCGTGCCGGTCGTGCTGCTCTGTCATGGATTTGACCACGAGCACTTCTCCAAGGGGTTGGTGCGCGTCGCGTCGCATCCCGGGACGTGGCAGTGCCGTTGGATGAGTGCGGCGCTTCCTGCGGATCCAGTGACTCATGTCTCCGCTCCCCTCGCGCGTCCGGTGAAGCCCCCACGCTTCACTATTAATACATTTTGATGAAAATCTATTAAAGTTTGAGTGTTTAAACGCGAGAGAAATGTGAGAAAAGGTTAATTCCAGTGTTTTAAGGCGTTTACAGCCTTAAAACATGTATAGTAATTGTAAAATATAAAGTTGTCCTTCTTCGCGGATTTCACTCATTACGGGTTATTTCTGGAACCAAACTCCCGCGATAAACGAGGGACCACTGTATACCAAATAACCCGTGTAACAAACGCCATTATTTGGGACGGTCCAATCACAGACGCTCATTTATGTCACGAGTTTCTCAAATGCGTCTCCTCTGAACATTTAGGGATCATTTAGAAGCACATATTCACGGTTTCAGACAAACAAATCCTTCCTGGTTTGATGTCATTTTGCTCTTAAAACGTTTACACTGATGCCCTCTGCGTGAACTTGGTGTTTTTCCCCTCCACTATTTTGTCAGTAAATAAATTCCTTTTCCCATTTCGGCCTCATCACCGCCGTCGTCGTTTGCCTGAGCCGACCGCAGCGGGTGACGTCGCGCTCCGTCTGTGGGTGCACTCACTGTTGTCGGGCATGATCCGCAGGTCGCCCTCTTTGTAGTCGTCCAGGAGCTGGTACATGTAGAGCACCGGGTCCTTCTCGTACGTGATGTAGAACCAGGAGGTCATGATGGGCGCCCGGGCCAGGACCATCCCCCTCCACTCCTCCTTCGGACCCTCCTCGGTCTCAAACATGTGCTCCACCGCTTTACCGATCATCGTGTCCGCAAGAGGAGAGTCCGCCACACGAGACGCCGCTGAGGACAGAGAGAGGGGGTCAGAGGAGAGAGGGTCAGAGGAGAGAGGTCAGAGGAGAGTCCGCCACACGAGACGCCGCTGAGGAGAGAGAGAGGGTCAGAGGAGAGAGGTCAGAGGAGAGAGGGTCAGAGGAGAGAGGTCAGAGGAGAGAGGGTCAGAGGAGAGAGGTCAGAGGAGAGTCCGCCACACGAGACGCCGCTGAGGACAGAGAGAGAGGGTCAGAGGAGAGAGGTCAGAGGAGAGTCCGCCACACGAGACGCCGCTGAGGAGAGAGAGAGGGTCAGAGGAGAGAGGTCAGAGGAGAGAGGGTCAGACGAGAGTCCGCCACACGAGACGCCGCTGAGGAGAGAGAGAGGGTCAGAGGAGAGAGAGAGGGGTCAGAGGAGAGAGAGAGAGGGTCAGAGGGGAGAGAGAGAGAGAGGGTCAGAGGAGAGAGGGTCAGAGGAGAGTCCGCCACACGAGACGCCGCTGAGGAGAGAGAGAGGGTCAGAGGAGAGAGAGAGAGAGGGTCAGAGGAGAGAGGGGTCAGAGGAGAGAGAGAGAGGGTCAGAGGAGAGTCCGCCACACGAGACGGTCAGAGGAGAGAGAGAGAGGGTCAGAGGAGAGAGGGTCAGAGGAGAGTCCGCCACACGAGACGCCGCTGAGGACAGAGGTCAGAGGGTCATAGGAGAGAGGTCAGAGGAGAGAGAGAGGGGGTCAGAGGAGAGTCCGCCAGAGAGACGCCGCTGAGGAGAGAGAGAGAGAGAGGGTCAGAGGAGAGAGAGAGAGGGTCAGAGGAGAGAGAGAGAGGGTCAGAGGAGAGGGAGAGAGGGTCAGAGGAGAGTCCGCCACACGAGACGCCGCTGAGGAGAGAGAGAGGGTCAGAGGAGAGAGAGAGGGTCAGAGGAGAGAGGGTCAGAGGAGAGAGGTCAGAGGAGAGTCCGCCACACGAGACGCTGCTGAGGAGAGAGAGAGGGTCAGAGGAGAGAGAGAGAGAGGGACAGAGGACAGAGGAGAGAGGGACAGAGGAGAGCCCGCCACACGAGACGCCGCTGAGGACAGAGGTCAGAGGGTCATAGGAGAGAGGTCAGAGGAGAGAGAGGGCCAGAGGAGAGAGAGAGAGAGGGTTAGAGGAGAGAGAGAGAGAGGGTCAGAGGAGAGAGAGAGAGAGGGTCAGAGGAGAGAGAGAGAGAGGGTCAGAGGAGAGAGAGAGAGAGAGGGTCAGAGGAGAGAGAGAGAGAGGTCAGAGGAGAGAGAGAGAGAGGGGTCAGAGGGAGAGAGGGTCAGAGGAGAGAGAGAGAGGGTCAGAGGAGAGAGGGTCAGAGGAGAGAGGTCAGAGGAGAGAGGGTCAGAGGAGAGAGAGAGGGTCAGAGGAGAGAGAGAGAGAGGGTCAGAGGAGAGAGAGAGGGTCAGAGGAGAGAGAGAGAGAGGGTCAGAGGAGAGAGAGAGGGACAGAGGAGAGAGAGAGAGGGTCAGAGGAGAGAGGGTCAGAGGAGAGAGGTCAGAGGAGAGAGGGTCAGAGGAGAGAGAGAGAGAGAGGGTCAGAGGAGAGAGAGAGAGAGGGTCAGAGGAGAGAGGGTCAGAGGAGAGAGAGAGAGAGAGAGGTCAGAGGAGAGAGAGAGAGAGAGAGGGTCAGAGGAGAGAGGTCAGAGGAGAGAGAGAGAGAGGGTCAGAGGAGAGAGAGAGAGGGTCAGAGGAGAGAGAGAGAGAGAGGGTCAGAGGAGAGAAATGGAAAGATAAAGACTGGTTCCAGTCCTGGTTCTAATCCTGGGGCCAGCCCTGGGTCCAGTCCTGGTTCCAGGCCTGGTTCCAGTCCTGGTTCTAATCCTGGCTCCAGTCCTGGTTCCAGCCCTGGTACTGACCCACTCTGTCTGGCAGGATTTCCAGGTTGATGACTCTTTCGTCGGAGAAGAGCTCCAGGCCGTAGATGCAGTCAAAGCCGTCGTATTTGATCAGATACAGAGACGGGTTGACGGGCACCTGGTCCAGAACCGTGCCCTTCCACACAGACGATTTACCTGCACCAACAGAGCGACCGGTCAAACAACGTCTTCCTTTTGAGAACTAAACCTCAGTGCCAGATGCCCTTCCCCTGTGCTCTACGTTATACAGCGGAGGCTTCTGTCCGTCCTCGGCGTTCTTCAATCTGTAATCTGACCCGTCTCCTCAGAACACGTGGAACCTTAACCCAGCACTTCATGAGCTGACCACTGGGGGCAGTAGTGAACACAGCTCCACGGTGGAAGCTAAACTTTTGGTCCAATTTTTACACCGCGTTTTTCCACCTTCAAGGCAATCGAAGCGCTTTAGGCGAGTTCAGTGTCTTGCCCAAGGACATAACAACAGCATTAGGGATGCACCGATGTGAAAATTTTTGCCCATACCGATATCCGATATTAATGTTGCTAATATTGGCCGATATTAGCCGATACTGATATTTATTTATTTTAAATTCTGAGATAACATTTTAGACAGACTGAAAATCATGCAAAATGAATTTTTGAATGTCTTCTTTTATTTTCAAAACGTGTTTTGTCTCCTGATTTTTTTTTGTTTTTGTTTTTGTTTTCAATTTCAAATGTTTTTTTTATAGTGCAACATTGTGTTCTGCGTCCTGATTGGCTAAGGGACCTTTGCCGATTGATGTTATAGATGGGGGACGCGGGACACTAAACCAGGACTGGACCAGGTCTAGACCTGGACTAAACCAGGACTAGACCAGGTCTAAACTTGCCTGGTTTACACCTGACCATATCACAAGTGATATATGGTCTGGGAGCCACCTTCGAAATATCTCGTACTGGAGGTGTGGTTTACGATCGCCAACGATCGCTCTCTGATTGGCTCCCAGAATCGGGAGAGCTCGCTTGCCATAGTTGCCAGGCTGTCTTTCAGATCGGAACGAACGAAAGCAGCCTGGGATTTCCCAGGTTAGGTCTAAACCAGGTCTAAACCTGGACTAAACCAGGATACAGGAGGACGGGAGGGCATCTGACACAGGGATACAGGAGGACAGGCGGGCATCTGGCACAGGAATACATGAGGACGGGAGGGCATCTGGCACAGGAATACAGGAGGACGGGAGGGCATCTGACACAGGGATACAGGAGGACGGGAGGGCATCTGGCACAGGGATACAGGAGGACGGGAGGGCATCTGACACTTACTGCCTTCCTTCCAGATGTGTTGGATTCTGCAGCCCACGATGTTCCTCCTCTGAGTCTGAGCCAGAGCTTTACTCGCACCAACGCTGGTCTTCTGCTTCCTAAAGGAGGAAAAGGGAGGAGGAGAGGAAGAGATAAGGAGAGGAGGAGACAAGAAGGAGATGATGAGAGAAGGAGAGGAAAGGAGGCAATGAGGAGACAAGGAGAGATGAGGAGAGGAGAGGAGGAGAGAAGGAGATGAGAGATGGCGATGAGGAGACAAGGAGAGGAAGAGAGGAGATGAGGAGAGAAGGAGAGGAAAGGAGGCGATGAGACAAGGAGAGAGGAAGAGAGAAGGAGATGAGGAGAGAAGAGAAGGAGAGGAGAAGGACAGGAGAGAATGAGACAAGGAGATGGAGATGAAGAGAGGAGACGAGGAGAAGGAGATGAGGAGAGGAAAGGAGGCGATGTGGAGACAAGGAGAGAGGAAGAGAGGGGATGAGGAGAGGAGGCAATGAGGAGGCAAGGAGAGAGGAAGAGAGAAGGAGATGAGGAGAGAAGGAGAGGAGAAGGACAAGAGAGAATGAGACAAGGAGATGGAGATGAAGAGAGGAGACGAGAAGGAGATGAGAGGAAAGGAGGCGATGAAGAGACAAGGAGAGAGGAAGAGAGAAGGAGATGAGGAGAGAAGAGGAGATGAGGAGATAAGAGAAGGAGAGGAGGAGAGAATGAGACAAGGAGATGGAGATGAAGAGAGGAGATGAGAAGGAGATGAGAGGAAAGGAGGCGATGTGGAGACGAGAGAGGAAGAGAGGAGATGACGAGAGAAGAAAAGGAGAGGAGGAGAAGGACAGGAGAGAATGAGACAAGGAGATGGAGATGAGGAGAGGAGACGAGAAGGAGATGCGAGGAAAGGAGGCGATGTGGAGACAAGGAGAGAGGAAGAGAGAAGGAGATGAGGAGAGGAGACGAGAAGGCCAGGAGGAGATAATGAGACAAGGAGAGATGGAGATGAAGAGAGGAGAAAAGGTAAAATTATAACTGGCAAGAAATTATAATATATAATAGATCATTATATTGTTGGGAATAATAACATCCCATTTTTTTCTTGTAATAAAGTAAAATATATAAAGTGAATAATTAGGATGTTCTGAATGCATAAGGTAAGTTTGGAATCACTTCGGACCACTGCAGACGGTTTAAAATGAGCCAAGTCTGTAAAAATCAGATAGAGCCTTTAACACTTTCAATAACCATTAGTAAAATCAGTTTAGTCTGTTTGGTTTAACTCGTGTTTAAAGTTAAGTTAAAGATAAGTTAAAATATTTACTTGTGAGGGTTCTTCTTCTTCATCATGTTTACAGAGACTCCAGAGTGTCCTGCACAAAGAACAGACAGGAATCAAACCCAGCACCTCTAGGTTCAGTCCTGGTTTAAATCCCTGCTTTAAATTTCTGGATTAAGTCCCTGGTCCCTGGATTAAGTCTCTGGATTAAGTCCCCAGTTTAAGGGCGTATTCACACCTGCCTTGGTTGGTCCGTTTACAAGTGAACCGAGACCGATCAAAAAGCTCGGTCTCGGCACGGTTCCATTCAAATCCTGGTGCGGTTCGTTTGAGGTGAGAATGCAGACCGGACTCGATCCGACACAAGTTGGCTTTTTGTACTTAACGAGCTCCCGTCGTATGTCGAGCATTATGGGAAACCAAGGCTTACCAGACACCAGAGGATCCAGAGTGTGACCGTTCAGCGAAGAGGATCGGCTACGTTTTGCGTGAAGAGTCACAACTTGATGCGCGCACGAGTGCCGTCCTCTGTAGCCGTCTCGCCCTGTGTCTTCGTCGTTTGGAAATTGATTGTAAAATAGTGTAAACCTCACGATGCTGCTCAAACATTTGTGCGAACTGTAAAAACTGAGCAAACCATATCGCTATGACGACATTGAAAACAGCACGTAACGCCATGATTCTCCTCCTTCACGTGTTTGGACACGGCTCATTTCTGTCCTATGGCTGAGCCACCTCAGCACACGTCGTTTTGTTTACAGACGTTGGTCCACTAACAAAAAAAGTGGAGTGTGAAAGTGAACCACACCAAAATAAAAAAAAAGATTAAAAAAAAATTTGGTCCAGCCCAAAGCAAGTGAACTATCGGACTTTCCTGGTGTGAATGCACCCTAAATCCCCGGTTTAAATCCCCAGATTAAGTCCTCGGATTAAGTCCCTGGTTTAAATCCCCAGATTATGTCCCCGGTTCAAGTCACCGGTTCAAGTCACCGGTTCAAGTCACCGGTTCAAGTCCTCAGTTCAAGTCCCCGGATTAAGTCCCTGGTTTAAATCCCCAGATTATGTCCCCGGATCAAGTCCCCGGTTCAAGTCCCCGGTTCAAGTCACCGGTTCAAGTCCTCAGTTCAAGTCCCCGGATTAAGTCCCCGGTTTAAATCCCCAGATTATGTCCCCGGTTCAAGTCCCCGGTTCAAGTCCCCGGTTCAAGTCCCCGGTTCAGTCTCACCTCCATCACCTGGAGGTCTGGGGACAGAGTTTTTGAATGGCGTCTTCATTTGGGAAAAACTCTGCTGCTGTTACCGTGACGACCAGGGGAGTGCGGCTGTTACCACGACGACCAGGGGACTGGGGCAGTTACGGTGACAATCACAGGGGTAGTACAGGAGCGGGGTCAGCAGGGGTCAGCAGACGGCGCTCCGGGCCGTGGGGGGGCAGTACTGGGGGGGCCGAGGGGGAGACGGTGAGGGGGGTTTGGGGCAGAGGAGGAGGAGGAGAAGGGGGTGGAGGTCCCAGGAATTAGACCAGACCCCGAGGCAAAGGCATCCACACCAAAGGAGCCGGGAGCAGACTAACTCCTGAAGCACGAGGTCCGACCTGAAACAAAGCAGAGGTTTAATGTTAAAATATGTTCGAATCTCGCTAGAAGTTTCCACTGTCACCGTATTGATCAGTGTTTGATGCCCTCCCCCTTACAGTGGTAATTTCACATCTGTGAAATTACCACTGTAAGGTACAGAAAGTATTCAGACCCCTTAAATGTTTTCACTTTGTTATATTGCAGCCATTTGCTAAAATCATTTAAGTTCATTTTTTCTCATTAATGTACACACAGCACCCCATATTGATAGAAAAACACAGAATTGTTGACATTTTTGCGAACTCGCTGTGAGAAGACGTGTTTTTTCCCCTTCTCTCTTATCTGCTCTGCTCTGTGTCTGCATGCCTCTCTTGTCTTTCGTCTCTCTGTTCCTGCTAGAGTAGATTTTCGAAATCCTAAATTATGGAATTGATAAGCTGGTCCCTCAACGCAATTGGCATGCTTTTTACGAAGAAATGTGGGTTTGGGAGAGCTTGCTTTTCAGGACAGAACTATTTACTTATTGGATTTTTCATGGCAGGACATCTGATGATTGGCCTGGGGATGTTTCTGATCCATCGGAGAATTGGAATGCTGCCAGCAAATAAGAGTCCCCCGAAGCTGGCGGCTGTAAATTTACACCACAGCGGAGCCGTTGCAAACTAAGGAAGGTGTACATCAGAAGGTGACACAGACTGAGGAACTGTACCATCTCCAATCTGTGGATACTCCGTCCCAGAGCCCTGACTAAACCCAACTGAGTATCTCTGGAGAGACCTGAAAATGGCTCCACCAACGTTCACCATCCAACCTGACAGAACTGGGGGGGATCTATCTGCAGGAGGAAAATGTCAACAATTCTGTGTTTTTCTGTCAATATGGGGTGCTGTGTGTACATTAATGAGGAAAAAAGATTTTAGCAAATGGGAGAAATATAAAAACATTTAAGGGGTCTGAATACTTTCTGTACCCACTGTATAGGGATGCACCGATACTGGCATCAGATCTGATATAGGGATACTGGTGTCACCGATACTGGTATCGGTCCATCCAATCCTGAAAGAAACTGCTGAATCAGAAATCACAAATATCAGAACAGCAGATATCCTGGATGGTCATTTAAATTGATGTAATAAGTAGGGCTGTCAGTTTAACGTGTTAATTAGATTAATTAATTACACTGCAAATTGACGCGCTAAGATAAGATAAGATAAGATAAGACTTTATTGATCTCACACAGGAGAAATTTACTCTACGCTATAAAAATTAACGCAATTAATTATGAGCGGCAATTCAATGCGCATTTTAAATTTGGCGTGCAGCGAGGAAATCCTTGCTCAGGCCTTTGAACGGCAAGTTTATTTATAAAAAGAACGAAGACAGGACGATCAACAAGAATGCAGTGATTTGGAGCTTTCGTCAAAAAGAATTTTCCGATCACCGAAGCTGCTCCCGCCTGACGGATCATTTGAACGATAAACACGTCCGTACAAGTTCCATCGTTACCGGTGATAGTGCGCACTTCACCAAACCACCAAACCCACTTGCAGAATTTGAGAAACAAATGAGCAAAACGA
Source organism: Paratrypauchen microcephalus (assembly GCA_036785185.1). Lineage (NCBI taxonomy): Eukaryota > Metazoa > Chordata > Actinopteri > Gobiiformes > Gobiidae > Paratrypauchen > Paratrypauchen microcephalus. The sequence continues at coordinate 562,832 of JAVJIX010000305.1, read as the reverse complement.
CCGCAGAAAAACTGACAAACTCAATCGCAAAGTGGGTTCGCTCGCTTGCTCACTCACTCACAATCTCTATCTCTCTCACACTCTTAAAAGGCGATTAATTAATTACAAATCCTGTAATTAGATTATTTTTTTTAATCGCCTGACAGCACTAGTAATAAGACTATTTACGGGTCACAGTCGGCCCAGACACACAGGATGGGTCAAATGCTGAGGTCACCTTCACCTCAAGATTTCCGAGGTGTCACTATTGAATATACAAGGCTGAGATTTGTACTTTTTCACTTATCAGTCTTAAATTTCCGGCACAGACTAATTGTTTTGCTCGACCTGCTGCCAAAAGAACAGTTATTTGAACAGTTGTGCAAAAAGACATCCGCCATGAAAAAAAAACCAAACAAAAAAACATATCGGTCAATCTCTAGTGACCACCTCAGCCTCATAAACCAAACTAAGTTATTGCTGACACTCTTATTGTGAAAGGTCCAAACTAGCCAGATTTTATTATGAAGGGTCCTAATTAGGGATGTCAACAATTAATCGATTAACAATTAATTGACGATTAAGACATTAGTCGAACAAAATGTATCAATTGTAATTAATCGCTAATCGCGGACACACGCACCCGCGTGGTCACAAAACAAGGCAACCGCGCTGCGCTCGACTCACAGCCGGCCGCAGGCACCAACAGCACTGCTCAGCAGCCCTGGGTGTACGCCGCAACGTGCCGCTGCTGGTCCCGCGCGGCCGGCCCGCGGCTCGGGCCCCAAGCCACAAACCAGCTGCACGAAACCAGCAGCGGCACGCAGCGGCCCAATCCTGGTTCAGTCCAGGTCCAGACCCGGTCGAGTCCCGGTCCAGTCCAGGTCCAGACCTGGTTTAGTCTAGACCTGGTCCAGTCCACATTTAGTCCTGGTCTAGTCTCTTAGCCAATCAGGACAGAACACAATGTTACACTATAAAAAAAAATGTTACACTATAAAAAAGGTTGAAGGAAAAAGGAAAAACAGGCGTGTAGGGATGAATAGAGATCGTTAGCTAGACGCCAGAGAAACAAAAGACGGAAACCAATGAGATAGTTCCGAAAAGTAGTTAGCTAGGTAGCTCCTCCCTACAGCAAGATATAAGCAAGTGTCTTACCAGTATTCTTATTAGAGCTGACGAAGCCTCTCGGATGAGCGGCGAAACGTTTTCAACCAAACAAACTTTGTCCAGTTGACAAATTGAACTTCTCCTGTTATCATATAAAAAAGGTTGCACTATAAAAAAAAATAAAAAAAATCAGCGAACCGCGATAGAGCGAGGGATTACTGTATTTTGTTATTCAGCATCGATACATTTGTCTGCTTTTTACTAAGGAATAATTAATTGAGGAATATACAATATAATAATACTATGATATATTTTTGACTCAGTGTTATGTATACTATAGCTTATATTCTTAAAAATCCTATTGAAACACTAAAATTCAGGTGAAAAACGCCGCTTATTAATCGTTAATCGATCGATAAGGTCAATCAACCATCAATTAATGAATTAATCGATCATTTGCATCCCTAGTCCTAATCCTCCTCCTGTGGATGCACCACCCGCGGGAGGATTCATGGGGGCTGGTGCATTGTGTTCTGGACAGCAGATCTGCTTGGACTGCTGCCCCCGCGACCCAGAAATGGAAAAGCGGAATCCTCCAGGGTCAAAGGTCAGGAGTGACGGTGCATTCCTCCACCTTAGAAGAAACACTGCCGTTCCCTTACCTGTCCAGACCCACAGGCTTTGGTCAAACTTTACGACATTGGTTGGACCCGGAGCCGTGTCCCGTCTCCCTGATTTCAGAGGGCGTGAATCACAGGCGGATTAACCAATCAGAGAGGTGTATGCTCCATTCGCGTTTCAACTGACAAACTATTTTTAACTGTTTCTGGAGTAAAATAATGTAAATAAAGTCAAGATAACTGCATGGCTGACACAAATTCAGCAAATGACTCAAATTGGGGAATGACAACACTAATGGAACTGGGAAGTTTAGTCTACGAACATCTCCAAGAGGAAAATAACTTCACGTGATTCTAGTATTTAACATAATGTCAGGTATACAGGAAATGGGCGATTCACTGTTTTTGAAAGAAATCACCAAAAACAAAATCCAAAAATGGGACAAACATGCCAGGAAAAAAAAGATTAACTTTATGCCAGTTTTAGTTTCATGTGGATAGTTCCAGTAATTGCAGAGATCTGAACCATAAACCAGGTCATTAAATCTGTATCGGACAGTTCCACAGCAAACTCCACCTCATCAGAGTTCTGGCCAGTCTCCAGCTCACATGACACGATAAGAACACAACTGTATGAACCAAACCGACAAAACAATCACAACACTGGTAAAGGCCTCATTAAACTTGTGATTGGGAAAAAGTGGAACGTCCAGATGAATATTTGGATCTGATTGGGTCACAACAGCAGAACAAGGCGAGAAACTGAACTTAAGCTAAATCGAATTGAGAGAAAAGCACAGGTCTTTCCTCGACAGATGCACACAGCACTTCGCTCTGGACCATTTCACAAACTAAACAGTCTGGATTTTCACAAAAAAGACTTAAAAGAGAATTGACGTTTTTTACAATCTGAGCTTTATTTCGGTAATAAAACAAGTTGTTTTCCTCACCCATAGCACTTTGGTGTCATTTGGAGCATTTCTGGAGATGTTTTAGATTAGCGATATCCATAAGGTGAGTTCTCGGGGCACATGTTTGCGGTCTCCAAATAACACAAACATGAGCACTTTTCAAACCATAGAAGCTCAATGTCTTAGTCTACACTTTCGTTTGGAGTCAAAAGTGGCCTGTAATTCAAGATTTATCCATAATTTACAGCTTTGCATTTCATGTTTGGGTCCCGAGAGCTGAGAGCGAAATCAGCTGTGACTCCGCACATGCGCACTGTCCTCCTCATCTACTCGAAACTATGGCTAAATCTCGGATTAGAGGCCACTTTTGACTCAAACAAAAGTGTAGACTAAGACATTGAGCTATGATTTGAAAAGTGCTAAAGTTTGCGTTATGTGGAGACCGCAAACATATGCCCCAAGAACTCACGTTATGGATATCGCTAAACTAAAACATCTCCAGAAATGCTCCATATGACACCAAAGTGCTATGGGTGAGTAAAACAACTTGTTTTATTACCGAAATAAGGCTCAGATTGTAAAAAACATTAATTCTCCTTTAAGTATGTCTGTCTGCGCCATCGCCGCTATGTTTGTTTTAGTTTGTTGGGGCGAAGCTTCACCTTTGGCTCTGCCCAAACCTTAATGCTGTGATTGTCCAGAAAGGGGAATCAGAACAACAGAAACCCGGATCACGTGGAGTCCCTCCCCCCAGAAAATGTACTGTTAGAATAACTGTAAATGTGTTATCATTGCTTCATGTGTTTGTATCAACTTAAATTGCAATATTATGTCTCAAGTAGGGATCTCAACAATTATTCGATTAACGATTAATTGTCGATTAAGATGTTGGTCGAACAAAATGCATTAATTGTAATTCATCGCTAATCGCGGACACGCGCACCCGCGTGGTCACGAAACAAGGCAACCGCGCACCGCGTTGCGCCAAGCTCGACTCACAGCCGGCTGCAGGCGCCAACGGCACTGCTCAGCAGCCCCGGTGTAAGCGCGAGGCGAGATCGAACCGCGGCGCTCGGAGACTACGGGCCCGTGGCGCCCGTAGTCTCAGCCCGAGCCACAAACCAGCCGCACGAAACCAGCAGCGGCACGTGGTGGTTTAACCCTGGTTTAGTCCAGGTCTAGACCTGGCCGAGTCCTGGTTTAGACCTGGTTTAGTCCACGTTTAGTCCTAGTCTAGTCTCTTAGCCAATCAGGACAGAACACAATGTTACACTATAAAAAAATGTTACACTATAAAAAAAAAATTTAAAAAAATAAAAATCTGCGAACTGCGATAGAGCGAGGGATCACTGTATTCTGTTATTCAGCATCAATACATTTGTCTGCTTTTTACTAAGGAATAATTAATTGAGGAATATACAATATAATAATACTATGAAATATTTAGGCCTATGACTCAGTGTTATGTTACTATAGCTTATATTCTTAAAGACCCTATTGAAACACTAAAATTCAGGTGAAAAACGCTGCTTATCAGTTAATCGTTAATCGATCGATAAGGTCAATCAACTATCAATTAATGAATTAATCCATAATTTGCATCCCTCGTCTCAAGGTTATGAGATCCGGGCAAGTGAGTCATAAAGGGAGTCGCGTTGTAATCTGCAACATTAAATGCCAAGGTTATAAGTTTCTGGGAAAGAAGTCACAAAGTTTCATCATGTGAACTTTAGATATTTGTTTACGTATTGGAAAAAACACACGACACACACTTGCCTGGTTTACACCTGACCATATCACAAGTGAGATATGGTCTGGAAGCCACCTTCGACATATCTCGTACTGGAGGTGTGGTTTACGATCGCCAACGGCCGTTTATTGGGCGTTACGAATGCCTATCATTTGGCGTATACGTAGCCCATAGCCAATCATGTCAGTTGTCAGTTCAAACTACAAACTACTACCATTTGTCACGTGTGTGTTCTTAGTTTTTAGTTTAAATTGCACATTTGGAGTCTGGTGAAACGCAATTTCAGTCCTCCGTGTAATGCCCGTTACACAGTGAATTGACAATAAAATGAACTTTGAACGTATTTGTGTACACCTGTGAATCAATAAAAGAGACAAGAACGGAACAGCCCAGTGGAGAAAGGCGACTGACTCTGCTGGTGTCCGTCTCCCCTTGTGCAAGTTAAATTTAAATAAGTGTTTTGCTCTTCTTCATGGAGTTCATTTGTGTTTTCAGATAAGGTGATTTTTCTGACATGTCCCTAGTACAGCTTTAACGGCACTGGATAATACAGTGACTGGACAGAAAATAATAAAAGCCTCATATTTCCAAACATTCCATCAAGGTAAAACATAATTCCATATTCTACTATTGATATCTATAACGTATTATTTTTGTTCTATTCTGTTTCTTTGCAAAAGTACTTATAATACGGTAATATTTTAACCAAAACATGATGTAAATATTTTACATGGATCATTTAAAACGTCCAAATGGCAGAGAGAATACCGTTAAACGCGCCTTTACTTCCACATGTCTCAAAAACATCATTCTTCTCGATCCAACCCAACAACAACAAACCGCAGGACACATATTCCCACATTATTTTGTTGACACGAACATTTAGGACGATGTTTTGTTGTCCCTCGGTGTAGCAGTGTCTCCTGGCCTCATTCCCGGTACATTCCCGGTTAATTCCCGTGTTTGGCTGCGGCTCACCTGTGCGCGGAGGTGGGTGTGCGGCTGTCAGCTCGGGTTTGCAGCAGAGGTCACGTTTCTCATTAAAACTAATTACCGTTAAACCGCGCTCCGCTCTCCGGTACGGACAGCCCCGCACCTACCCCCGGTCCTCCTGCAGCGGGGAGCCGTGTTTACCGACCCGCACCGCCGTGCACCGAGCGGGGACACCGTAAAAGCCCCGCTGAACAAAGGGAGCGGGAGTTAGCCGTGTTGTTAGCCGCAGGAGCTAAAGCGGGAGAGCTAACGGAGGCTAGCGGGGCTAAAGGGCCACATGCACCGGGGCCGGAGCAGGGCGAGGGACGGCGGGGCTCTGTTACTCACCGTGACCGAGCAGAGCCGCTGCAGACGGGAGCAGGTCGAGCAGAGCCGCACCGGAGCACCAGGACTGATCCGCGGTAAAGAAACGGAGCAGAGGCGCTGATACGGACCGGAAGAGACGCCTTCACAATAAAAGTCCCACTAAACGTTCACAAACATGCCGCAGTTACCTGTGATTTTAGAGAGTTTTAAATCCAACAAGTTCAAGTCAGTTTCATGCCATTATGGAACATTCCAGGCAAAGGAATAACATCTCCTTGGAGACAGCAGGTGGTATTCCCGTTAAGGTTTGTGGAGGGGCAAGCACACTGACAATAAGGGTGCGTGGTATTAAAGCTTTTTAGTGTATAATAAAATAAATGCTTTTTATTTTAGTTACACAATGGAGCTTTTTTTCCTTTTTATAATATATTTTTTCTCAAATAACTGTTGGGATTAAAAAAAAAAACTCCATGGAAACAATTGGTGACAGCATCAGGTCAATTTACAGGTCAGATCTGAGGAGAGGTGATTCAGATTCAAGATTGTTTATTTGTCATATGCAGAATCAACACAAAGTCAACAATGCAATGAAATGCTTAGGATCAGAAGAACCGTTGACTCGCTAAAATAGTCAGAAGTACTAATAACAGCAATAATAGTACATGGTAAAAAAAAGTTTTGGAAAAGTGCAGGGGAAGAAGTAAACAATATAATAAAAATATGTAATAAGGTGAGCCCTCTAATTAAGACTGCACATTTTTAAGGTATTTTTGAGCAATAAAACACATGTAAATTGCGTGTGAAGAATCCCTCAGTCGTCCAGGTAGAATCCAAAAGGAGAAATTCAATTTGTCAACTGGACAGAGTTTATTTGGTCGAAAACGTTTCGCAGCTCATCCAAGTTGCTTCGTCAGTTCTGGTTAGAGTGCTGATGAACACTGCTTATATCCAGCTGCAGGGAGGAGCTAACTACACTGAAATTATTCTGAAACTATCCCACCTTTGTTTTCAGCTTTCTGTCTTTTATTTTTATTTTTTTTTCTCTCTGGCGTCTAGTTTAGCATACCCATTCAAACCCTAATGCATGTTTTCACACCTCTGGACCACCTGGCTAGTCCTATTGTTTTCTTTGTTTGTTTTGATTTAGGTTTGAGAAGGGAATTATATGGTTGCACACACAGGATTTGAAACAGTCAGCGCCCCCTAGGCCCACAGTGAACATAAAACGTGATCAACAAGACAATAAACACAATGACTAAAACATCACATATACCCGTAGCAAAAGTACAATAAGCATGAATAGACAAGAATCTATATTTGTTATTAATTAATTTAGATTTTTTTCTTCTCTATTTCACCCATAATCACACTGAGAACAGCACATGTATTTGTTCATTTGAGCTCAGTGCTGTGGTAGACAAAGCTCCCGGTTCTTCACTGGTGTTTTTGGTGCTGTGAAAGTCTCAAACAGGAAGTCTCATTTATCCGTGTCCCGCCTTTCTGCTGTTTTGGAAAAGACAAACACACCGAGGACAGTTTGGCTTTCTCCTCCTCCTCTCTCCCCACGTCTGCACCTCTCTCTCTCTCTCTCTCTCTCTCTCTCTCTGCATCTCTCTCTCCTCTTTTACCTCCTCTCCCTATCTCTTATTCCTCTTCCTTTTCTCCTCTCTTTTAGTCTCTCCTTTATCTGTTCCTCCTCCCTTTGCCTATTTTTCCCCTCTCTCCTCTTCCTCCTTTCACCCTCTTTCTCCTTCTCTCTCTTTCTTTCCCTTAGTTTCTAGCCTCTTTTTTTCTCTCCCCTCTCTCTTTTCCTCCTTCTCTCTCTTTGACAGTTTGACTTTCAGTTTCGTTTCATGATCTTTAAAAACTCCGATCCAGGGTCAGTTTGTGTTTTATATAACACCGAACAGTCAGTGACACAGACACAACGTAGAGACACTAAACCAGGAATAAAGCAGGACTAAACCAGGACTAAACCAGGACTAAAACAGGACTAAAACAGGACTAAAGCAGGACTGAAACAGGACTAAACCAGGAATAAATCAGGACTAAAACAGGACTAAAACAGGACTAAAGCAGGACTAAAACAGGACTAAACCAGGACTAAACCAGGACTAAAACAGGACTAAAACAGGACTAAAACCAGGACTAAAACAGGACAGGTGTGTGTGTGTGTAGTGTCCTATACTATTTTGTATTTTATTAAATTGACAATACAGGTGATTTTTAACTTTAACTTTTTAACTTAATTTAAATTAATTATTGAATGATTATATGGACCTTTTGTTATAAAAGCATTTCCATTTTAAAGGTACACTGTCTAGGATGGTGTCGCATTGGTGGATGGTGGGTATTGCAATTCCGGTTTTAGCTACGGCAGACCTCGAGGGTCACCCAGGCGCGACGTAACGCGGACAGCTCGGCGTACCTGGAGGTGTGTTCACCGGCAGCCATGCACGAACCACGCGCACGCGTGAAGCGGACCCGGCGCTGTGGGCGGGTGGGGGGAATCGGGAACCGGACCGCGGAGGGCGGAGGGCGGTCTGAACCCGGGGTGCGGGCCCGCGCTGCAACAAAGCCCCAGCCGCGGTAGGTACTATGTCCTTCTTCTTTTCCTCTTAGATGAAGGTGCTTGCTCCTGCGATGTATGTGCGGAGTAAGTGTGATCCAGCAACATGCTTGTCGTTGTTTATCCAAACGACAATCCTATCTCGTTGTGTGAAAACCACGAGCCAGTGCCGACAGCTATAAAGAAAACGCGGAGCCCAAAATACAGTACAGTGGTACCTCACCTTACGAAAGCCCCAACAAACGAAAATTTCAAGTTACGAAACGCCTTCACGTTAAATTTTGGTCTCTAGATACGAAAGAAAATTCAAGTTACGAAACGCGAAATCTCAAAAATTCAATTAATGCGCGCTCAGATGCGCGCTCAGATGCACGCCCCGAAACGTAAATAGGCCTACACTTTATCAACACACACGGGGTTAGGTTCCAGAGGTGGCCCGCGGTGGGAGAGGTCCACGAGGTAGGACAACTTTGTATTTTGCAATTGTACATGTTCTACATGTTTTAGGGCTGTAAATGCCTCACCACACACATTCTATGCTTTTCTCAGATTGGAGTTGGGCTTTTCTTGCATTTCTCTCTTGTTTAAACACTCAAACTTTCATAGATTTTCAACAAAATGTATTAATAGTGAAGCGTGGGGGGAGACGACTCCGGAAGCAGCGCGGAGACAGGAGCACCGCCCACGAGGAGCACCGTGCGCGACGCGCGAGGAGCACCGTGCACGACGCACGAGGTGCACCGAGGAGCACCGCGCGCACCGAGGAGCACCTGGCGCGAGGAGCACCGCACGCACCGAGGAGCACCTGGCACGAGGAGCACCTGGCGCGAGGAGCACCTGGCGCGAGGAGCACCGTGCGCACCGAGGAGCACCTGGCGCGAGCAGCACCTGGCGCGAGGAGCACCTGGCGCGAGGAGCACCGCGAGCACCGAGGAGCACCTGGCGCGAGGAGCACCTGGCGCGAGGAGCACCTGGCGCGAGGAGCACCGCGCGCGAGGAGCACGCACCCCTAGTCCTAGTCTGCACGACCGGCACCGGGTCTGCGAGCAAGAGAGAACCGCGGCGCCCGGAACGCGTCCTCTGGAGCCCGAGCCACAAACCAGCCGCACGGCCCTGGTCCAGTCCTGGTTTAGTCCAGGTCCAGTCCAGGTCTAGACCTGGTTTAGTTCTGGTTTAGACCTGGTTTATTCCATGTTTAGTCATGGCTCTACAGTCTCTTAGCCAATCAGGAAGCAGAACACAATGTTACACTATAAAAAAAAATGTTACACTATAAAAAAAAAACTTGGAACGGATCAGGCCTTTTCCATTGAAATAGCTACTCAACTTACGAAAAATTCACGTTACGAAACCACTTCTGGAACGAATTAATTTCGCTCCTGCGCTCGCCCGCGCGTGCTCGGCCCCGAGGGGGAGGCACAGCCCGGGCACCGCGGCTCCATCCCATGCCCGCGGCCTTGCGCCGTGTCGATGTCGCTTTTTGATCCTTCGATGTCGGCTCTTCCTATCATTGTGAAGCAGAATTCACCAAGCGTTGGATTGTTCTCTCACTAAGGGAACGTGAGCGCTTCATTATCAACACATTCCGTTGAAAATATATGAAAGTTCAAGTGTTCAAACGAGAGAGAAATGCGAGAAAAGCTCCAACTCCAGTCCAGTCTGAGAAAAGCGTATAATGTGTGTGGTGAGGCATTTACAGCCCTAAAACATGTAGAACAATTGCAAAATACAAAGTTGTCCTACCTCGTGGACCTCTCCCACCCCGGGCCACCTCTGGAACCTAAACCCGTGTGTGTTGATAAAGTGTATTTACGTTTCGGGGCGTGCATCTGAGCGCGCATCTGAGTGCACATTAATTGAATTTTTGAGATTTCGCGTTTCGTAACTTTTTTTTTTTTCTTTCGTATCTAGAGACCAAAAATTAACGTGAAGGCGTTTTGTAACTTGGAATTTTCGTTTGTTGGGTCTTTCGTAAGGTGAGGTACCACTGTAATTAAATGCAGACAGTACACAGCACACTTATTTTGACCTCCAGAGATGCTTATACAAAGAATTACAAAGAGAAAAAAATATAAATGATTCTATACGCATATAAATTCTGATTAAGCAGTAATATATTGTTAAATCTTATTTTGATTAAAATGTATAAATGTATACTTTCACTTTTCACTGCTTAATTTTTAAACTTGTTTTCAACAACTTTTAAATCTCATGGAAAAAAATTGCTCAGTATGCTCTTGTTGTGATGCCACCTCATGACATCACAGGGTGGAACAGTGCGTTTTAAGCTCTGGGGAAAGAGACACGGAGAAAATGCAGGATCTCTCAAACATAAATGAAACATATCTCTGTTTCAGGGCTGAGGTTTTGCAGGACAGAAGTGGACAATATGAAACCGGCTCAAACTTGGCCCATTTAAACAGAGCAGAGGTTTGATTCACACACTGGAGCACTCGGGGCGGGCGGGGTTAGTACTTTGACTTTGCACTCTGGCTCAAATAGATTCAAGATTCAAGATTGTTTATTTGTCATATGCAGAATCAACACAAGGTCAACAATGCAATGAAATGCTCAGGATCAGAAGAACCGTTGACTCGCTAAGATAGTCAAGAAGCCACTGTCCAATACTCCAAAAACACCACTTACTCAGCCTGGATAATATGATCAAATACTCTAATCTCTGCCTAATCTATAACATCATTCACAGTCTATCATCTCCACCACTCAGTCATCTTATCTCCATCAGAACCACCAGCCACAGTAGAACTAGAGCAGGGGTCGGCAACCTTTACCACTCAAAGAGCTGTTTGGACCCATGTCACACAGTAAAGAAAATACTGGGAGCCACAAAACGCTTTTGAAATTTAAAATGAAATAACACTGAATATAACGTCTTTTTTTGCCTTTGTGCCATAGAATTAAATTTTGAAAATTAATGAACTAAAATAAAATACATTTTAATTAAATACAGTGGTCCCACGCTATATCATGGTTCACTTTTCGTGGCCTCGGTTTCGCGGATTTTTTTATTCCAATTTTTTTAAATAGTGTATCAACATGCATTTCTGCGTCCTGATTGGCTAAGGGACTGTAGACCTTTGCCGATTTGTCAGTCATTCTTCTCCGTGTCTCCTGTACAGAATGCGTTCAGTTTGCCAGCTTTATATAAATGTTCGATCGCAGTGTGACTCTGAAGTGCTGTATGTTTGCAAGTTTTCTCCCCGACAAAACCCACGACAGCGAAGCGGTCATAAGAACTGTGAAATACACACGAAATACACTTTGGTTTCATTATATAATACTGTGCTTTTTTGCTGAAAATCTACAAAAGTTAGACTTTTTAAACAAGAGAGAAATGTAAGAAAATGTTAATTCCAGTCTGAGAAAAGTGTAGAATGTGTGTGGTGAGGGGTTTACAGCCTTAAAACATGGAGAATAATTGTAAAATATAAAGCTGACGACTTCACGGATTTCGATTATCGTGAGTTATTTTTAGAACGTAGCCCCCGTGATAAACGAGGGACCGCTGTACTCAGAGGGATCAAAGAGCCGCATGTGGCTCCGGAGCCGCAGGTTGCCGACCCCTGAACTAGAGGAGCAGCACGAGGAGACTGCATCATCCCCCTCAGGAAAAGTTCCCTTGGGCAAACAACTTTTTCTGTTCGTGCGGCCTCAGATTGGAACCTCACACCCACAACCATCAGATCCACTAACACTTACCAAACCTTTAATCAATCAATCAAACATTAATCAATACCTTTAAAATACAGTTAAAACAAACCAGATCTGTGAACATTGACTTTATCTGCTGTCGCTGCCCCCTGCTGGCCTCTTGCCCTGTGTCTGTGTGTGATTGTCATGTGTGTCTGTGTGTGATTGTCGTGTGTGTCTGTGTGTGATTGTCGTGTGTATCTGTGTGCGATTGTCGTGTGTGTCTGTGTGTGATTGTCGTGTGTGTGTGTGATTGTCGTGTGTGTCTGTGTGTGATTGTCGTGTGTGTGTGTGATTGTCATGTGTGTCTGTGTGTGATTGTCGTGTGTGTATGTGTGCGATTGTCGTGTGTGTCTGTGTGCGATTGTCGTGTGTGTCTGTGTGCGATTGTCGTGTTTGTCTGTGTGTGATTGTCGTGTGTGTGATTGTCGTGTGTGTCTGTGTGTGATTGTCGTGTGTGTCTGTGTGCGATTGTCGTGTGTGTCTGTGTGTGATTGTCGTGTGTGTCTGTGTGTGATTGTCGTGTGTGTCTGTGTGCGATTGTCATGTGTGTCTGTGTGCGATTGTCATGTGTGTCTGTGTACGATTGTCATGTGTGTCTGTGTGTGATTGTCATGTGTGTCTGTGTGCGATTGTCATGTGTGTCTGTGTACGATTGTCATGTGTGTCTGTGTGTGATTGTCGTGTGTGTCTGTGTGCGATTGTCATGTGTGTATGTATTTGTTCTCGTTATGAGTGGTGGTGTGTAGCTGAATGATTGTTGTGAGTCTGCCATCTTCTGTAATACTGTATATATTTTTCGACTGTTTTCTATGTATTTATTGTATTGTAATTTTTAGTCTTGTTTTTAGGTGGAGAGTATCTGCTGTCAAGGGACTACAGATGAAAAATAGCCTTTGACTAATTCTGGCATATTTACATAAATGTTGATTAATATGCACTGTCCCTGAAATAAATAAATAAATAAATAAATAAATAAATAAATAAATAAATAAATAAATAAATAAATAAGATGCAATAATAGTACATGGTAAAAAAAAAAAAAGTGTTGCAAAAAGTGCAGGGGGAGAAATAAACAATATAATAAAAATATATTATAAAATGTAATAAAAATACAAAGTACAATGTACAATGGTGCAGGTAGGATTAAATAAGGTGTAAGTAGAATATTTCACAGATTGCACATAATATAGTATAAGTATTGCACGTGGGTTATTGTACAGATTATTGCACAGGTAACAGTAGTTTACAGTGAGGTAGTGACAAACATGGTATGATGTCATGATGTCAGAAATACCAAATACTGCAATGAAAACAATTACTATAAGAGTTAAATATTATGTTCAGATTAAAGGGCCAATATTAGGCTGTTTTCTGATCTGTTCTAATGTCGTTTCCTTGTCACAAACAGACTTGAATTTGTGTTTTGTTTCATTCACATGTTTAACACACAAACCTGCAGATTTAGGCTGAGTTCTTCTCTCAGACATAAAACACTCCTTGTCATGTCATGTGGTAATAGACTTTTTTCACAACGGCTGGAAGTGCCACGTTGTAGGTTTGTGGAACTTCCGGTTAATGGTTTTCTGTGACAAAATGTCTGCGGAAATGTCTGGCGTTTTCTCTACCAGCTTCATCAAGGCAGTGGCGTTCCTAGAGAGTGATTTGCGCCCTGGGCGAAACCCACTCTTGCCCAAGACCCCAAGACAAGACCGTTGTCCCTACAAACTCAATTCACAACAACTACATAACATAAAAACATAAAAAAGACCAAAGGCGCAATTATTTCACATTACAGCCATGTAGGCCTACAGCTATTTAAGAAAGCAAAAGTACACTCCAGCAAAAAACAACAACAAAAAAACATTTCGTCGACATTCGCCAACAACTCTTCCCTGTAGCTAAGCGCCATAGGACACGATAAATGTTTGAACGACCATGTATATAGCTTTTAGCCTTCGTTAACCCAAGCAATGATGATAGCAACATTTTCGTGCTTGGGGGAAGGGCAAACATGTATCAACAATCACATCAGGGGAGTTTAACTTATACAACATCATCATCATGAAGTCAAACTTGAAGACTAGTCGATAGCATACCTTTTTCTTTTGCTCGCTTCCCCTCCTCTTCTTTCCGTTTCTTTCGAAATTGGGCACCTGATGGCTTCAATCTTTTTCGGTCCATCACCGCGACTGTTTTGTCATACTGTACACCGTGACCTCCTCAAGACACTGACCGAAATCCGAATGATTACCCCCCTGGCCCCTCCCCCTAAAACAAACTCTGTACTGTGCTCGCAGCGTTGCTTAGCACGAGAGGTCAGAGTCAGACTGTCATACCTGAACAATTTCGCGCTACTGTCTTCACGTAACTGTCTTCACTGTCTTCTGTCTTCATGTAACTGTCTTCACTGTCTTCTGTCTTCACGTGACTGTCTTCACTGTCTTCTGTCTTCACGTAACTGTCTTCACTGTCTTCTGTCTTCACGTAACTGTCTTCTGTCTTCACGTAACTGTCTTCACGAGCCAGCACCAGCCCCCCACCCCCCGCACAAGGATCCGCGTGGATCCTTGCTCCGCGCCTCTGTGCGCCGCGGGCGCGCGCTCCGCTCCCCGCGATGGCACTAGGGGCAATTGCCCAGGTGGACCCCGTCAAAGAACGCCCCTGCATCAAGGTCCACAAAGGAGAAACGTTCTTCATGAAGAATTTATCCACAACTATCAAGGGAAGAAAGACGAGAACAATGACGAGCATTAGTGAACTACTGAGCAAAACTAAAGTTATGGTCATGAATAAGACAGAAGGAACTTGTTGTGGCGGCACGGTGGCTGAGTGGTTAGCGCTCATGCTTCACAGCGGGTTCGATCCCCAGGTCGCCCAGGCCGTTCTGTGTGGAGTTTGCATGCATGGTCTAGGTTCGATTCCCGGGTCGCCTGGGCCTTTCTGTGCGGAGTTTGCATGTTCTACCCGTGTCTGGGTGGGTTTCCTCCGGGCACTCCAGTTTCCCCATCAACCCAAAACATGCACCACATGTAAAATCCTCCAGCTTAAGTCCTGACCAAGCCGAAGCAAGAAGATCATGGAGATGGTCCCCGGGCGCAGTAATGTGCTGCCCACTGCTCCTAATAACAGGATGGGTTAAATGCAGAGAAAAATTTCTCCAGTTTGAGATCAATAAAGTTGCTTTTTCTTCTTGTTCACTCAGACTGATTCTAGAATTAAAATTAAAAATCAATTTCATGATGTTGATATTAGCACAGATAGGTAGATTTGTGCAGATTGAATGTGAGACATCTCCAGGATACCATAACATTAGTTTTGCTCAGTAGTTCACTAATGCTCGTCATTGTTCTCGTCTTTCTTCCCTTGATAAATTCTTCATGAAGAATGTTGATCCTTTGTGGACCTTGTTGGTTGAAGATTTGGTGATGGAGCAGATTTATGAAGCTGGTGGAAAATATGTCAGACATTTTGCCACAGAAAACCATTAAACAGACATTCTGCAAACCTACAGCGCAGCACTTTGTGAAAAAGGTCTAAACAAGAAGTGCTCCACTATGTTTTTAAACTCCACACACATTCACTAGAATCATTTGGATCACTTCAGCCCTGAACCAGAGGTAAAAGGAGCTATAAGCTACCTCTTCATGACATGGAACAGAGCATTTTGAGCTTTGAGATGTAGACAGACTCATAATAAAGGGTTACTCAAACATGTGTCAACGAAACAAAACAAAATTTTAGGTATGTTTCTGAGAAGATAACTGACTTATTAACATTTACCTGTCTAGTAGTGCCCCACACTGACTGAATGTAACAAAAACTGCATATCCCAGCACCCCACACTCTGCACTGCATCACACAACATTTTTGGAGGGAATTTTTTAATATTGGAGGGAATATCACATTCCGAAGTCAAATGACACAGCTGCCTTCTACTGACCACCCAGCTCTCTTTTCTGGATAAATTTTAACCAATCTAAAAGTAATATACAATCTGTAATATTTTTTTCTTTCATTCATAACATGTTTAGTGTTAGAAAAGTTAAATATTATTATATATTTTTTAAAGTATAATACACATGATTTAGAGTGTTGCAAAAACACAACACTGGGTTACAAAGGGTGCACCTTTTACAGAGAATCCCTAACCTTTGTGAAGTGGCTGTTCACAAGAGGATGTACCAACACAGACGGGAGAGCCAGAGTGAACCTCAGTCTGCCGTACATCTGCACCTAAAAGGACCTCAGTCTGCCGTACATCTCCACCTAAAAGGACCTCAGTCTGCCGTACATCTCCACCTAAAAGGACCTCAGTCTGCCGTACATCTCCACCTTAAAGCCACGAGCCACTCCTTTGAGCACAGTGAGGTACAGGTTAGCACCAAGGGAGTGAGCGGGGTAAGCCTGCTAGGTCTGAGCTTGGCATATCAGGAGATACGGTCATGAAGCTCGCATCAACACTACCTACAGGGCAAAACTACAATGTGTATGCAGACAACTTTTTCACCTCTGTGCCTCTGCTTGTTAAACTGCTCGAGTGTGGCATACACTTTGTTGGCACTGTTCGTCCTGGGCGTGTGCCAATCCTCAGGTTAGCAGAAGAGAAGGAGCTGAAAAAAACAAGGAAGAGGAAGCTTTGACTTCAGAGTGTCGGAAGAACACAACATCTGTGCGGCGAGGTGGTATGATAACCGCTCAGTCACACTTCTCTCCATTTTTGATGGCCCAAACCCAGTCGACAAGGTCGCACGGTGGAACAAATCCACCAAGTCCTTCACTGAAGTGAGAAGACCATCAATTGTGAAGATGTACAATAAATTCATGGATGGGATCAACTTGCTGGATTCCTTCACAGCCAAGTACAAGTTGCACGAGGTGCAAACGGTGGTACATGTACATCTTTTGGCACAGCATCATCAGCCATCAGCGCGACTGCAAGACCCTGCAGATCCCCTACTGCTGCACATTTATTTTTATCTTTACTTTCAATGCACATTCTATTGCACATTACCATTTCACTGCTGTATCTTCCATTGCACATTTTTGATGCACACTGCACATTTTTGGACATCTGTAAATAGGTATTTATTTATTCTGTTGCACTGCTTTCAGATTTTAGATTCTAGATTTTAGATTTTTGTCTTAGATAGTTTTTGTTTTGTTTCGTCTTTATATTGTATTGTATTTTGTACACTGTTGAAATTTGTACACTGTCAAAATTTCGTTTCGTTTTGTTTCTCTCTGGCCAGGTAGTCCTGGCCAGAGAGAAACGAAATTTCGATTCACCGTTGAACACATATGGCAGAATTGACAATAAAGCTGACCTTGATCTTTGATCTTTTTGATCTCTGTGAGTGCTGAACCGGAGACAGTTCCAGGTACAGCTCTCTGCCTCTCTCATTCAAACTAACACTGTAAAGAGGGGTAGACCTTCAATGGATGAGGAAAGATCACCACTAAGTGCTAAAAAGATAGTGTACAACAATCTGCCCCCTGATGTCCAAAAGGACAGCATTGGACACTTTCCTCATGAAGATAAAAAAAAAGAGGCTGGTGCAGGTAAGAGCGGATACACATCCACCTCTTGCATGGAGTGCGATGTCCGCTTGTGCTTCAGAGATGACAAAAACTGCTTTCTTCAGTTTCATATTTGATGAGTGATATGATAAAGAGAAGAGTCCTGCAGCACATCATTTAATGTTCTTGTTCATATACAGGATTGTATTAAATATAAGTTTTGTTTTGAGTAAAAAAAAAAATTCAAAACATTCTCATGTTCACTTAGTGCTGTTCTGTATAAAAAAAATCATTTTAAAATATGTTTTGATTTTATGGAGTGAGTAAAAAGTTGGCTTTTATTAAATGTGAAGTTGTAATATTTGTAACCCCCCTGCTCACTGTTGCAATTTTGCAACATTTCCACAGATTCCTCACAAAAAGAAAAAAAGATAAAACAAATTATTTTCTGCATTAAAGGCTTAGGAAAAACGTGTTAAAGAGGTTTAAAAAAATTTCATCCGGGAAGTGAACGCTTGTGTCTCAGAGGGTTAAAGGTCACAAGAGTCACAAGAGTTGTGTAATATTCGAGGTTTAATATATGATAATTTGTGCCACCACAGTCTGAGTAAAGCTATGGGAAAACAAAAACAATATATAAAAAGCTTGATAAATAAATCTGACTTTGCTCTAAGCTCCGCCCAGCCGGCCCACTCCTGCGGACTGACCCGTGCGGAAGTGCCTCATGCTCGGCCAGAGTCCCTCCTCTCCCCCGAGGCTTCGCACTTTGCTCCGGCCTCTGCGGGACGAATGAGCGCGGGCACAGAGGCACAGACCGACCCGCTCCTCGCTCCACGCTCACCGGTCCTCCTCCTCCCTCCGCACGCCCCGAAGCACCACCGGGACCATGTGAGATGCTCTGCGGGAAACCAGCATCCGAGGCCGGCCACAGCATGTCGGTCCGCCGCCCGGTGAGTTAGGCGCTTTAGCTCGGCTCCGGGGGCGGCTTATCCCTGGGGCGGACTCTTCCCACTCGGCTAAACTTCTTCCGCGGACTTTAAACTCTGTTCACAACCAAATATTGACATTTTAAACGAGCTAAATGCTACAAACATTAGCGGCTAAAGACACGTTAGCCGCAGTTTGCTAACACTTTGTATAAACACTTCGGAAGTTTTTCTAACGCGTAAAACAACATTACCAACGCCCACATGCATTTTACAATCATTAATTATTCACGTACTCTTGTGCCAAATCCTTTTCTAACAATATAGACATGTTTAATCCCTTTTAAAGACTTAGTCATGTCATTTTAAACCGGTTTATCTTTTTATAGGAATACATCTGCGTTAGCCTCGTTGCGTCATTTTGCAAGAGTTTGAAACCAATCTAAAACTTCTGTTATTTTTGAGCTGTCCTTAAAATTGTGCATTTAAAAGTGATTTAAAAGTGTGCTTTCTTTATATTTATCCACAGTGGTGCAAAATGGATGTCTTTTCATTAGAATCGTAGAGTTAAATGGGCTACGCGGGTGTTTCGTGCTTTAACCACGTCAGATTAAATGTGTTTTAAACTAATGGATCCATGGTTTTTCCTGGGAATTTCACACGGGAAGGATTATGGGAAGGTTTTCCAGTTTAAAAAGTCCAGTTTTCCCGATCTACGTCACACATCTCTAAGGGTCAAATGATCTAACACATAATAATATTAACAAAACAGAAGGTAAAATGGTAATCTAAATATTACCATTTTACCTTCAGTTGTTTTGAGATTCGTTTCGTTTTTGATGCTCTTGGCAAGTGCTCTGTGACAAGATAATCGGAAAACTACTGGCACGTTGCGTCAGGTTTGTCAAGTTGTCGTGTACAGTTTTGTATGATTGCACAGCATCTTATTAATATTCATAAGAAGGGTTTAAGGCCAGAGAGAAATCGCAAAATGACTGAAACGTGCATGGATGGCATCTAAAACCTCTTCAGGCATGTTTTTGATGAGAGAACAATGTTAGAACATGGTAGAAGACTCAAATAAATTGATTTACCTTAAAGGGATATGCCACCCCCAGGTCAAATTTGGGCATCTCCCCACATTCCAGAGACTAAAATAAGTGGTGGAACGCGTTTTCCTGGTCACCCAGCCATTGTCCGAGTCTGTCAGCACTGACCGCCGCGGTATCTGCAGCTACTCTGCGTTAGACTGGAGTCTAACGGCGCCAGAGAAAGATTTCGGCCAAAAGGAATTCATTTGCTCGATGCGTTTCCCAATTACTTTCTGTGTAGTGCGCATTCATATCGAGTGCAAATAAATGTGCAAATCAACACGGAGAGCTTGCCTTGGTCATTTTGGGTGGGAACTATTTTTCAGTGCGGAAAAATAAAGCCGCAGCACGCTGCCAGGGGAATCCCAGTTACGCACCAGGAAGGGAGTTCCCCTGTTGTGCAGCGTGGTGTGTGATTCGGCTTTATTTTTCCGCACTGAAAAATAGTTACCACTGGCCGTTAGACTCCAGTCTAACGCGGAGGAGCAGCAGATACCGCGGCGGTCAGTGCTGACAGACTCGGACAATGGCTGGGTGACCAGGAAAACGCTTTCCACCACTTATTTTAGTCTCTGGACTGTGGGGAGATGCCCAAATTTGACCTGGGGGTGGCATATCCCTTTAACAAACATGCATTTCTAACCAAAGTAATGTAACCAAAGGCTTCCAAATACATAATATTTATGAATAAAGTGTATTATTGATTAAATCATAAATGGTTTATTCTCTCTTGACATTTTATTTAATAATGGCAGTGTTTTTGTTATAGTTTTGTATAGTCCAAACTAGACCAGGGACTGGACCAGGGACTGGACCAGGGACTGGACCAGGGACTGGACCAGGGACTGGACCAGGGACTGGACCAGGGACTGGACCGTGGACTGGACCAGGGACTGGACCGTGGACTGGACCGTGGACTGGACCGTGGACTGGACCGTGGACTGGACCGTGGACTGGACCGTGGACTGGACCGTGGACTGGACCGTGGACTGGACCAGGGACTGGACCAGGGACTGGACCGTGGACTGGACCAGGCACTGGACCAGGGACTGGACCAAAGTTTTGTCACCACTTTTCATTGTTGTTTTTCTTGTTGTCTGTGACTTGGGGGAACTTTTAACTTTGTTTATTTTCTCTATTTGTCGATAAACTCACAACTCCACATTATGCCCTCCCACCCCTGTATCCCTGTGTGTCAGATGCCCTCCCACCCCCTGTATCCCTGTGTGTCAGATGCCCTCCCACCCCCTGTATCCCTGTGTCAGATGCCCTCCCACCCCCTGTATCCCTGTGTGTTAGATGCCCTCCCACCCTCTGTATCCCTGTGTGTTAGATGCCCTCGCACCCCCTGTATCCCTGTGTGTCAGATGCCCTCGCACCTCCTGTATCCCTGTGTGTCAGATGCCCTCCCACCCCCTGTATCCCTGTGTCAGATGCCCTCCCACCCCCTGTATCCCTGTGTGTTAGATGCCCTCCCACCCCCTGTATCCCTGTGTGTCAGATGCCCTCCCACCCCCTGTATCCCTGTAGTGTTATACTGAGATGGGGCAGGTAACATGTGAATCTCAAGTGAATCTGCAGATGGTGTGGTGTGTCGGATGCCCTCCCAAATGTTGTGGTTGGATAAATGCAGCGGGAGAATGGGCCCTGTCACTGATAGAAATGATCAGGGGAAAAAACATTGATAGATTTGATTAGAGATATCCGATAAATTCCCGACAATGACAAGAACGGCATCTCGGCTCCGTCTGCGAGATCTAAACCACGTTATGACTTTGTGCTTTGATGAAGAGGAAGTGAGGTCACTATAACAGGAAGTACAGTGTTTCCTCTGATTTTAAGTCTCATATTTCCCGTGTTTATGTGTTCATGTGCAGTGAGGTCGCACAAAGGGCTAGAGAGGCCGTTGCCATGGTAACCCATATTAAAGAATGTCCAGTTGCAGCAGAAATGTTGTGCTTGTAGAATTCTGCTCAAGAACTCAGACAGACTAAAGCCCTGTTTGCACAACCTGGGGACGTCTGGCAATTTGCAAATTGCCACCCCCCCTCTGTTTTACTTGCAGCGCATTCGCACGGCATAAGCGAAGTCCGTAAATTACTCTGTTTTACTGACATTGACACAGAGATTGAAAGAAAAAAGAATGCGTAATGAAAAGAGATGGAAAAGGCGCGCAATTACAACAACAAACACTGAGATGCATATTTGCACGGGACTTGTATTATCACCGGATGTCTGTGTTTGGTGAAATATAGTAGTAATGTGTGGCGGAATTTTTACATTACAAATTAAATACATGGGAAATTCGCACAGGATTAAGATCTCAGGCATCCTCCGCAATTATTACAAATCACCAGAGGTCCATAGGTCATACTAATCCTGTGCAAATAGAACTTAACCGATCTTTTAGAATCCTATGTCAAACTGTCTGGAGCTAATGTGGCAAGTGAATTTCTCCTGTGTGAGATCAATAAAGACTTATCTTATCTTGAAGAGAATTAGCCAATCAAATCAACACGAACTTGTGTGGGGTTTGGGACTGACGGAGAGAGAGAGAGAGAGAGCCGAGGGAAAGAGGAGAGAGCGAGACAGACGTGATGATGGAGTGAAAACCAGCTCCTCCTCAGAGTCCAAACCGTAGACTGTAATTGGACATAACTAACCCGCTCGCTGTTGTTTTATTTGAACGATGTATATGTGTCCGAAAAATCACCTTATCTGAAAACACAAATGAACACAGTGAAGAACGACAGCAAAGACATATTTAAGTTTTACTGCACAAGGGGAGACGGACACCAGCAAAGTCGTTCACCTTTCTCCGCTGGGCTGTTCCGTCTTGTCTCTTTTTATTGATTCACAGATGGGTGTACACAAATGCGTAAATTTCACATGATAAAACAACGTGACCTCTTTCCCAGAAATTCATAACCTTGACATTTAATGTTGCAGATTACAACACGACTCCCTTCCCCGGATCCCATAACCTTGAGACATAATATTGCAATTTAAGTTGGTACAAACACATGAAGCAATGATGACACATTTACAGTTATTCTAACAGTTTGATTGAAACGTGTATGTGTGAGATCATTTTAAAGGTGCACTATGTAACATTTGGGTGGGGGTCCGTCACAGTGGAGATGTCACTGCTCTGGCTGGAGTGGTTTGTCAGTTTGCTGGAACTTGAACTGAGGATTTGAAGAGCCCAAATAAGCCAGGTTTTGGCCATAGCTCGCTTCACGGAGAACTCCCGTGTTCTCATTTTGTTTGTTCACTTGTTTTTGTTTGTTTACAGCCTGTGTTTCTCTTGTTTATGTCTGTTTACAGCGGGGTCGGGCCACAGTGACTCACGCCGTCATCGTCATCTTCCTGGAGTTCTTCGCCTGGGGCCTCCTGACCACGCCCATGCTCACGGTCAGACTTTTTCACAATAGCTTCAGAACCATTATTCAACTCCAAAGACGTTTGATTGTTGTGAGCTGAAAGGACTTTAAGCCATAAGATTAATACGACAAGTTTGTGGAGCCGATCCCAAACAAATAACGAGAAGGAGAAAAATTTATGCAACAGAAGTTTGAACCAGAGTTATACAGACCCCTGTCCTTTGTCACGTCCGATAAACCTCCCTGTTCTCTTTCAGGTTCTCAATGAGACATTCCTGCAGCACACGTTTCTGATGAACGGACTGATCCAGGGAGTAAAGGTCAGAGCCACATTCACTTTAACAGGACCGGGGCACATGGTAACAAATCTGATCGTGTAGAAGTGTGGAAAAGGCCGAAACCTGATGTGTGTTTCCTCAGGGTTTCCTGTCGTTCCTCTCTGCCCCGCTGATCGGCGCGCTCTCCGACATCTGGGGCAGGAAGTCCTTTCTCCTGATGACTGTGTTCTTCACCTGCGCCCCCATCCCCTTCATGAGAATCAACCCCTGGTAAAAACACATAGCTAACGCAGCTAAGAGACGAGTAAACTTAAAGGGATATGCCACCCCCAGGTCAAATTTGGGCATCTCCCCACAGTCCAGAGACTAAAATAAGTGGTGGAAAGCGTTTTCCTGCTCACCCAGCCATTGTCCGAGTCTGTCGCCACTGACCGCCGCGGTAACTGGTGCTCCTCCGCCTTAGACTGGAGTCTAACGTCGCCAGAGAAAGATTTCGGCCAAAAGGAATTAATTTGCTCGATGCGTTTCCCAATTACTTTGTGTGTAGTGCGCATTCATATCGAGTGCAAATAAATGTGCAAATCAACACGGAGAGCTTGCCTTGGTCATTTTGGGTGGGAACTATTTTCCAGTGCGTAAGAATACAGTCGTATCACGCAGCACGCTACCAGGGGAATCCCTGTTACGCACCGGGAAGGGAGTTCCCCTCTTGCACAACGTGGTGCGTGATACGCCTGTATTCTTACGCACTGGAAAATTGTTCCCACCCAAAATCACCAAGTCAAGTTCTCAGTGTTGATTTGCACATTTATTTGCACTCGATATGAATGCGCACTACACAGAAAGTAATTGGGAAACGCATCGAGCAAATTAATTCCTTTTGGCCGAAATCTTTCTCTGGCTACGTTAGACTCCAGTCTAAGGCGGAGGAGCACCAGTTACCGCGGCGGTCAGTGGCCACAGACTCGGACAATGGCTGGGTGAGCAGGAAAACGCTTTCCACCACTTATTTTAGTCTCTGGACTGTGGGGAGATGCCCAAATTTGACCTGGGGGTGGCATATCCCTTTAAGTTACCAAATCTATTATCTTTCATGAGGCGCATCCCCTGGTAAAAACATGATAACATAAACACCAGCTAAAAGACCAGTGAACTTACCTGAGACATACTGAGACATGCATAGGTTCATGACCCTCCACAGTGTTGGAGATGTGTGGTTTTCTCCTTTTAAGAGCTGCTGCAGGTTAAAAATCCACAGGTTTATTTTCCATGTAAAACGCATTCATTTATGAATAATCCTGTAATAATCTGTGTTACGGGAGGAGTGCTACTTTTATACATAAAATAGAAAATAATGTCCTCAGAACCACAGACACCACTGCGCTCATGTATGGAGTTCCCCTTTAAGAGACTCTGCCCCAAATATCACATTGAATTTTTCATGTTACTGAGTTGTTATTCATTTATTCTGAAGTAACAGTGCTGTGGAGTGGAGCTGATGTGTTTTATTCATATTTATTCAGTCATGTGAGCTCTACAGCCAGTCCTGTCTGGAAAAATTATAATAATGGATCAGATATAAAGTGTTGTTTTTTTTTGACTCTCAAAGATGCTTAAATACTTAAGCTGAAATCAATACGCATCCAAACTGAAATTTTTTCCCATAGTGCCCTTCTCTGGCATCCATTTCCTCCGTCTCTGAGTGTAAAAGTTTTTAGAAACATTCAGTCTGATCCTCATGAGCCTCATGTGACTCCAGAGCTCGACTTTAACCTCTAACGGCGTCTGATCTGCTCGATTACACGCTCGGCTACCAAAAGGACAAAACTACATTACAGAGTCCGGTTTAGCCTGGATCCATATTTTAAAAAGTCACAGGACAGAGCAGAAGTTTTAGAATGATCTTGAGCTGTATCAGAAGTATAAAAGCACATAGACTAGTAAACGCTCATGGATCTGTGGAACCTACAGGACCACTGAGGATCACACAGAAGAAAGTACTACGAGTTAATGTTGAAACTCTCATTTTATTGTCTAAAAAAGTGTTTTTACTAAGTTTGATTTTGAGATTTGAGATGTTAGTTTCATGACAAGACTAAATATGTTCTCGTGTTTTGGTCTAATCCTGTCCGTGGTGTGTTTTTTCCAGGTGGTACTTTGCCCTGATCTCGGTCTCTGGGATCTTCTCCGTCACGTTCTCAGTGATTTTCGCTTATGTGGCCGACATTACCGAGGAACATGAGAGGAGCACGGCCTACGGACTGGTCAGTACCACCGGGTTTAGACCTGGTTTAGACCTGGTTTAGACCTGGTTGTAATCCTGCTTTTAGTCCTGGTTTAGACTTGGTTCAGTCCTGATTTAGTACTTATTTAGATCTGGGCAAGTCCTAGTTCAGTCCTCTTTTAAAGGGATATGCCACCCCCAGGTCAAATTTGGGCATCTCCCCACAGTCCAGAGACTAAAATAAGTGGTGGAAAGCGTTTTCCTGGTCACCCAGCCATTGTCCGAGTCTGTCAGCACTGACCGCCGCGGTATCTGCAGCTCCTCCGCGTTAGACTGGAGTCTAACGGCGCCAGAGAAAGATTTCGGCCAAAAGGAATTAATTTGCTCGATGCGTTTCCCAATTACTTGCTGTGTAGTGCGCATTCATATCGAGTGCAAATAAATGTACAAATCAACACGGAGAGCTTGACTTGGTCATTTTGGGTGGGAACTATTTTTCAGTGCGGAAAAACATAGCCAAAGCACACACCAGGCTCTGTAACAGGGGAACTCCCTTCCTGATGCGTAACAGGGATTCCCCTGGCAGCGTGCGTGATTCGGCCATGTCCTTCCGTACTGAAAAATAGTTCCCACCCAAAATGACCAAGGCAAGCTCTCCGTGTTGATTTGCACATTTATTTGCACTCGATATGAATGCGCACTACACAGAAAGTAATTGGGAAAAGCATCGAGCAAATTAATTCCTTTTGGCCGAAATCTTTCTCTGGCGACGTTAGCCTCCAGTCTAACGCGGAGTAGCTGCAGATACCGCGGCGGTCAGCGGCGACAGACTCGGACAATGGCTGGGTGACCAGGAAAACGCGTTCCACCACTTATTTTAGTCTCTGGACTGTGGGGAGATGCCCAAATTTGACCTGGGGGTGGCATATCCCTTTAAGTCCTGGTTTAAATCCTGGATCAGTCCTGGTTCAGTCCTGGTTCAGTCCTGGTTCTGCTCTGGTTCAGTCCTGGTTCTGCTCTGGTTCAGTCCTGGTTTTAGTCCTGTAATATAATATAATTTTGTTGTGTTGTAATGTAATTTTGAGTTGATAAGGGGCAGATGTTATAAGCTTATGCTTCTTTCTGTTCCCTTTTCATTCATATTTAACTTATAATTGTACAGATGCAAGTATGTTGCATCTGTTATTTTTTGTTTTATCTTAACGAATGAAATAAATCAAGAAAAGGAAAAAAAAGTCCCGGTTCAGTCCCGGTTCAGTCCCGGTTCAGTCCCGGTTCAGTCCCGGTTTAGTCCCGGTTTAGTCCCGTTTTAGTCCCGTTTTAGTCCCGTTTTAGTCCTGGTTTTAGTCCTGGTTTTAGTCCTGGTTTTAGTCCTGATTTAAGTCCTGATTTAAGTCCTGGATCAGTCCTGGTTTAGTCCTGGTTTAGTCCTGGTTTAGTCCTGGTTTAGTCCTGGTTTAGTCCTGGTTTAGTCCTGGTTTTAGTCCTGGTTTTAGTCCTGGTTCAGTATCATGTGTTTCTGGATCATGTGATGTCAGCTGATGTTTTACTGATGGCTGATGGTTTTCTTCAGCCTCTCTGTGCCACAGTGGTTTAGTTTTTCTACCTCACAGCGAGAAGGTTCCCTGTTCTGTTTCTGTGTGGTGTTTGCATGTTCTGCCTATGTGAGCGGGACTTTGCCGGTTAAATAAATCCAGAAGGGTGAAGTAAAGTGTATCTTAAACTGTTGGGATCTGATCTCTAATCTAAAGAACTGAAAGAACAAAACCTTAAACAATCCAAACTCTGGTGTTTTCAAAGGATGGACACAAAAAAAGAGACAAACGAAATTATATCAGCAAGAAGAGCAGTCCTGGTCCAGTCCTGGTCCAGTCCTGGTCCAGTCCTGGTCCAGTCCTGGTCCAGTCCTGGTCCAGTCCTGGTCCAGTCCTGGTTCAGTCCTGGTTCAGTCCTGGTTCAGTCCTGGTTCAGTCTGGTTTAAATCGGTGTTGGTCCTGGTTCAGTCTGGTTTAGTTCTAGTTTAAACCGGTGTTAGTCCTGTTTTAGTTCTGGTTTAAACCGGTTTCAGTCCTGGTTCAGTCCTGGTTCAGTCTGGTTTAAATCGGTGTTGGTCCTGGTTCAGTCTGGTTTAGTTCTAGTTTAAACCGGTGTTAGTCCTGTTTTAGTTCTGGTTTAAACCGGTTTCAGTCCTGGTTCAGTCCTGGTTCAGTCCTGGTTTCTCTGTGTCAGGTGTCGGCGACCTTTGCGGCCTCTCTGGTCACGTCTCCGGCGATCGGCGCGTTCCTGTCTCAGCGTTTCGACGACAGCGTGGTGGTGCTGGTCGCCACGGTGATCTCTGTGCTCGACATCGCCTTCGTCTTCTTCCTGGTGCCGGAGTCTCTGCCCGACAAGATCAGAGCCACAGAGTTCTCCTGGCAACAGGCCGACCCCTTTAACGTGAGTCTGAGCTGTACAAAAGCACACCTGGAGTTTTGTTTTGTTTCATTCACATGTTTGAATCATCCATTAATTATCCGTCTGTCTACAAAGCTCAAAATGCTCTGTTGCACCTTGTGATGTCATGAAGAGGTAGTTTTCAAGTTACAAGTGGTATTTTACACTTGGTTCAGCAGAGATTGGCAATTCCTGAACTGCCAATCTCCATGATTTTGGGAATTCCTGAACTGAAATGATCCAAGTGTTTCTAGTGAAGGTGTGTGGTGTGGAGTTTATTTATTTATTCTTTATTTAATAGGGAGAGTGCATATTAATGAACATCTACATCATTGCAGTGTAAATACACCAGATTATTGCAAAAAAGTTCATTTCCATCTGTCGTCCCTGGACAGGTGACGCCACAGCCAAAACAAAAACAAAGTGACAAAGTGACAGCAGCAGCATTTAAACCAGTGGTTCCCAACCTTTTTTGGCCTGTGACCCCATTTTGACATCACACATTTCTGGCGACCCCATAGACTTTCTTTTTTTTTATCATCATGTTTCAGTCTCAGCCTCAGTCGCAATATTGTGTCAAATGGTTCAACGTGTCTGAGGCCTCGGAGAAACACTGACCTCTAGTGGAGAAATTTAACCATTGCAAACCAACACACAACCCATGATTTGGGAAGTTTCCAAATGGATGGATGGGAATGGATCGCTTTTTTCCACTTATAGATGCCATCGGAAATGAAACAAATGCCAAAAGTCGCCAGAAGTCACCAAAATCACCACTAACGTCACACAATACTCCTCATTGCACAACATTTTAAAGAAATATTAGTGCATCTTTTATACTGTAGCAGTTTAGCGCTTGTCAAACCAAGGAAGCGCTCTGAACCAATCGCAGAGCGGAACGTTCGCTTGGCCAATGAAACGCTTCGATACACTGAAGCGATTGACACGCAGAGCGAAGCAGCGGGGGGAGGGACCGACACTTGGACACTTTGGTCACGTGAGCGGCTGCTGCGAGACAGTTTCAGAAAGAACGAGACGTGCTCCGGAGCTCCGTCTCATTTGCCCGTCACTAGTTATTGTGACTGGACTGCTCCGGACATTTCAGGAGACCCCGTTTGAATTCTAGGCCACCAGAAAGTTGTAAAAACACTGAGTTAAACATTAAAAGTGTCACAGGTCTGGTTTTCCTTTAGCCGCTGTTTCAGGTGTGATTTAAAGTGTCCAGTGTTGGAGTCTGTCTTACTGATGATGGGAGAGAGTTCCAGAACTTAGAGCCTCTGACTGAGATACTTTGTGCCAATGTAGAGCGTCTGTGTGGACCTCAGAGTATAAATAAAAATAATGATCTATGTTTTAGTTTAATAGTGAATTTAAAAAAAATCTTTGTTTTAGTTTAATAATAAATAAAAATAAAGACCTTTGTTTTAGTTTAATAGTGAATAAAAATGTCGTCCCCTGTCGTCCTCAGTCTCTGCGTCGTGTGGGACAGGACCCCACGGTTCTGCTCATCTGTGTCACTGTGTTCCTCTCGTACCTGCCCGAGGCCGGACAGTACTCCAGCTTCTTCCTCTACCTCAAACAGGTCAGAAAAATACTGCTACTCCTACTCCTACTGCTACTCCTACTGCTGCTACTACTACTATATCGCTGCTATGACTACTACTGCTACTACTACTACTACTATTATCACTGCTGTTGGCGTGTTCTTATTCGGAAAAGGATGACAAAATTCGGCGAGTTAAAATTATCCAAGTTTAATCCAAAAAATTACCCTAACAGAATCTAAACAAGGCCTTGTGTGCAGACCTGATGTGAGGCGCTCTGCACACCGGACTGCCCCCTGAATCACACACTTAAACAACACATCATGAATAATGCATGAGCACACGTGGTCTTCTCCCAAGAGCTGTCAGCCCAGAGGTCCTGGGGGTCACGTACCAAGGTGTCGGTTCCGTACCATAATCTGCCTGCACAGATGAGCAGCACCAAAGACTAACAGAGACCAGACAGATCCTTTCTATGCTTCCTTGTTTCCGTTCTCATAAGCAGGGTGGAAAAGGGCAAAGCAGGTGTGGACTTTGTCTGAGCAGTGTGAAACCTAACCCCCTCACTGTGGTTTCATAAGCATACATAACTCTCCTGTCCCCTAAGAACAAACACAGATATTAAATCAGACATATATGTGTTTTTAAGATGGCGTGCCTATCCTAATGTGAGCCTGTGTATGTCACCTTTAAGGCATATTACTTCACTGCTATGACTACTGCTGCTGCTGCTGCTGCTGCTGCTGCTACTACTACTGCTACTACTACTGCTGCTACTACTGCTGCTGCTACTGCTGCTGCTACTGCTGCTACTACTGCTACTACTGCTACTACTGCTACTACTGCTACTACTGCTACTACTGCTACTACTACTGCTACTACTGCTACTGCTGCTACTACTGCTGCTACTACTACTGTTACTGCTACTACTACTGCTACTACTGTTACTACTGCGACTGCTACTGTCATTATCACTGCTGTGACTACTCCTGCTGCGGTGGCTCTGCTCCTCTTTACCCCAGATGCCCTCCCTCAGGTCTGACCTCTGTTGTGTTCAGGTGATCCACTTCACTCCAGCGGCCATCGCTGCCTTCATCGCCATGGTGGGAATCCTGTCCATCATCGCTCAGGTAACACAGCACGTGTTTGTGTGTTAATAAACAAATATGTACACGCCGTGTTCATCCATGTCCCACTCAAACGCCACATGGACTCTGGTCTGTGGTTTGGTGGGTGAGAGCTGTGCAGAAGAACCCGTCTCACGTTTGTGCGGTGAGGTTCTACGAACTCTTAGAACCCCACAAGTTACTAATGTAACTACAGTTCTATGAGTCCTGAATGGCCTCTAGAGGGCGCTGCTGCGG
Source organism: Paratrypauchen microcephalus (assembly GCA_036785185.1). Taxonomy (NCBI): domain Eukaryota; kingdom Metazoa; phylum Chordata; class Actinopteri; order Gobiiformes; family Gobiidae; genus Paratrypauchen; species Paratrypauchen microcephalus. The sequence continues at coordinate 532,120 of JAVJIX010000305.1, read as the reverse complement.
AGTGTATTCTCCTGCACTCCCCTCTCTGTCCACAGACGGCGCTGTACTCACCTGTCGTACTCACCGCTAGTACTGCAGTACTCACCTGTAGTACTTACCTGTAGTACTGTAGTACTCGCCTGTAGTAATGCAGTACTCACGTGCAGTACTCTCTCTCTCTCCAGACGGTGCTGTACTCACTTGTAGTACTGTAGTACTCAGCTGTAGTACTGCAGTACTCACCTGTAGTACTGTAGTACTCACGTGCAGTACTCTCTCTGTCCACAGACGGTACTGTACTCACCTGTAGTACTGCAGTACTCAACGTGCAGTACTCTCTGTCCACAGACGGTGCTGTACTCACTTACCTGTAGTACCGTAGTACCCCCCTGTAGTACTCACTTGTAGTACTGTAGTACTCAGCTGTAGTACTGCAGTACTCACGTGCAGTACTCTCTGTCCACAGACGGTGCTGTACTCACTTGTAGTACTGTAGTACTCAGCTGTAGTACTGCAGTACTCACGTGCAGTACTCTTTCTGTCCACAGACAGTGCTGTAGTACTCACCTGTAGTACTGCAATACTCATGTGCAGTACACTCTGTCCACAGACGGTGCTGTACTCACGTGTAGTACTGCAGTACTCACCTGTAGTACTGCAGTACTCACCTGTAGTACTCTCTCTGTCCACAGACAGTGCTTTTCTCACTTGTAGTACTTAAGATGCGTGAAAAGTCCCTCAGTCGTCCAGGTAGAATCCATGATAAAAGGAGAAGTTCAATTTGTCAACTGGACAAAGTTTGTTTGGTTGAAAACGTTTCGCCGCTCATCCGAGACGCTTCGTCAGCTCTGGTTATTGTGCTGGTTAGACACTGCTTATATCTCGCTGCTTGTAGTACTGTAGTACTCAGCTGTAGTACTGCAGTACTCACCTGTAGTACTCTCTCTGTCCACAGACGGTGCTGCTGAGCGTCCTGATGAGAACCATAGGGAACAAACGTACGGTTCTTCTGGGTTTGATGTTTCAGATCGTGCAGTTGGTTTGGTACGGCCTCGGATCACAGCCCTGGTACTTTTTCTGTTTATATGTACTGTATGATACTCCACACTGTACTGTCGTATACTCATGTACTCTACAGATGTACTGCATACTCATGTACTCTACAGAAGTACTGCATACTCATGTACTCTACAGAAGTACTGCATACTCATGTACTCTACAGAAGTACTGCATACTCATGTACTCTACAGAAGTACTGCATACTCATGTACTCTACAGAAGTACTGCATACTCATGTACTCTACAGAAGTACTGCATACTCATGTACTCTACAGAAGTACTGCGACGGCCCTCAGCCCCGTGTGTCGCAGGCGTCACGTTCTGTCCAGAGTTAAACAAACGTGTGAATGAACCAAACTCTGATGTTCGTACAGTTTAGAGTTCTGTAGTACTACATTTATGTAGTTATGGGTATATAGTGATGCAGTAGAAATACTAGTACCTGATATAAAGTATTAGTACCTGACAGTACTCTTGTACTCCTCAGGATGATATGGGCGGCGGGGACCATCGCAGCGCTCTCCTCCATCACGTTTCCTGCAGTTTCTGCTCTGGTCTCACACTGCGCCTCAGCGGAGCAACAAGGTACAAATGTACTGTGTACTACTACTACTACTGCAAATACTACTGTAAATACTATCACTGCGCCTCAGCGGAGCAACAAGGTACAAATGTACTGTGTACTACTACTACTACTGCAGCTACTGCAAATACTGCAAATAGTACTGTAAATACTATCACTGCACCTCTGCAAATGTACAGAGGAACATGTTCCTCATGTGCTCAGCCTCAGAGTCTCTTCTGTGTGGACGTGTTTTTATCCGGTCAAACATCAGTGTGACCGAAACGTCCAGACAAACCTCCACCTGAGCTAGACACAAACTCAGATTTACCCCTAACATTTGTATTCCTCCTCCCCCTCTCCTCTCCTCTCATCCTCCCTCTCTCCTCCCCCTCTCCCTCCTCCTCTCTCCCCTCCCCTCCTCCCTCTCTCCTCCTCCAGGAGTGGTCCAGGGGATGATCACAGGAATCCGGGGTTTGTGTAATGGTCTGGGTCCTGCTCTTTATGGATTCATCTTCTTTTTGTTTAACGTCAAACTCAGCGACATCGAAAAGCCAGAACAGACCCTTCCTACCGAGGTAAGAGGCCTGGCCCATGTCTGGTCTAGGCCTGGTCTAGGCCTGGTCTAGGCCTGGTCTAGTCCTAGTTTAGTCCTAGTTTAGTCCTAGTTTAGTCCTAGTTTAGGCCTGGTCTAGGCCTGGCCTAGGTCTGGTCTAGGCCTGGTCTAACCCTGGTCTCTGGTCTAACCCCGGCCTCTCTCCTCAGACCCCACTGGTCCCTGGGCCTCCGTTCCTGATCGGTTCGTGTGCGGTCCTCGTCGCCGTCTGTGTGGCGTTTTTTATTCCTGAAAATCACAAACTGTCGGACACTCCAAAGCCGGGCGCCACTGCACACGCTCAGAACGGCTCCACTCTGGCCCCGCCCCTCAGCGACCCAGAGGACATCGAGCCGCTCCTCCAGGACACAGTCATGTGACCAAGGACACGCCCACAGGAGATTTTAACGTTAAAGCTCATATTTATTTTAGAGACGTTTCTGAGCTTTTACAGCGACGCCAAAAGGTCAAACTCAGAGGCTCCGGTGTTTGTGTTTTCTGTTTTAGAGATTTTAACTCAGATTTATTCTACAAACTGGACTTTTCAGAGCTTTGAACCGTGTTACAGTAGTTTCTTCTGAACTTGTATTAGGAGCGATTCGTGCATGTTTGAGTCGTCTTTAACCACTGCAGCGTCGCGTCGTCATTTTGGTCCAGATGAAACAAAACGCTCTGCTCTCCACAGAAGCGGCCCACAGCAGGCGACGCTTTGATTTAGGTTTTTACCTGTGACGTAACTATCTGGGGAGAATTGAAATGGCAGTGACATCATAAACGGGATTCACGAAACCCACGAGAATGACGCGAAACAGCTCCCGGTGTTTGTGACGAGGGAGCAACGGAAACACAAGGTTAAAAGCTCAAAATTGCCAGTTTTGCGTAGACTCTGTCCTTTAAAGATGCATTATGTAACTTTTCCTCCAGCTGCTCATCACCATGGAGATGTTGTTCTGAAATGTCACAGAATGGCATTAAACATATACATCTCCACAGGGAAAAGCGGTTTACAGTAAGAAAACTTTATCAACTTTGTTTTTTACATGTGATTGATTAAATTCGGATAGATCATGTAATGCCATAGTGTGGAACATTGTAGTCAAAGCGATGACATCACCATGGAGACGAGCAGATGACACACACACACACAGGCTGCACAACGCCAAATATCATGTTTAAGGTAGAAAACGCAAAACTGGAGCTTCAGCGAAAACTCAAGTGTGTTTTTTTTTTTTTTAGTTTTTCATATTTGTGTTCACGATTCTGTATCCGTGTCTCAATTCTCAGTGTGCACACTTCGGAGTGCGGTTTTAAGGGCGTGTACGTCACTTCCGGCGCGACGACTGTCGTCCCATTTCGTTTTTGTCCCATGCACAGTTAACATCCAGTCGTTTCCATGAAAATCGGGGCGTGGACCAACTGCGTGAAAAGGCACACTTCGCGCACTCATATCCCAGTATGCACCGCGCGCTACTTCTTCTACGGGAGAAAATGGAGTCGGCGGCTGCATCTGGTAGTTGCGAGACCTGTCGCACTTTGCCGACGCCCATGCGGTCCGCGGAGTGCATTCCGGACTGTGTAAGTATGCACAGTCTGAGCCCACTTAAAACCACGCTCTGAACTGTGCACACTGAGAATCGAGACGCGGCTCACGACTCGGGGTTAAACCTCAAACTTGACCTTCGGACAGTGCCATGTTTTTATTTGTTACTTTAAAAACACATTCCTGCTTCCTGTTTCCTGTCAACGCTGTGCTCTGATTGGCTGACAACAGCTCTGCAAAGACTGTTAAGTTTAATTTTGTTTCGTTTTAAATTTTTCTTTCATTGTCAAGGCTTAAACTGTACCCAAATGTTTTTAACAAGTTACTGAATTTTTCACTATTTTAGGTTTGACTGAAATGGCTCAAACGTGTAAAATGTAAAAATATAATGAATAAATAATAATATAAACTGTAGGTCAACTTTGTTTCCTGTTTTTTTTGTTTGTTTTTTTTTACTCAAATCCAAAACAATCTCTGCACATAAACCAGGGATGCACCAGTATCGGATATTGGCGCTCATATTAAATAAAGTTATATTGATATCGGTTTGGTTTTTTGGGGGTTTTTTTGTGCACGTTTAAAGGAAATGCATAATTTTTTTTTTTCTGTCCTGGTATCGGTTCAGAATCGGCAAAAATATTGGTATCGGAGCAGAAAAAGCTGGATCCTTAATATAAACTGTCAATCAAATATCTATAGGAGATTATATTCCTGTTAACCCGCTATCGCTTTAAACCAGATGCCCTCCCATATTACACAAACTAAAGGACGGCTGCAACTAAAACTTTTTACAACATGTTAAAATGAATTATTGTTGCAAAATGAGGACTAAAACAGGACTAACTCACAACCCAACCAGGACTGAACCAGGACTAAACCGGTTTAAGTTGAGACCTGGTTTAGTCTTCATTAAAGACTCGTTTAAATGTGACAAAACGGAACTAGTTCATTTGAAATTCAGTTTGCAGCGGTCCAAAGTTCTTCGTTTCCCTTCTGCATTCAGAGCGTCTGCATTATTCACCACGATGAGTTTATAAAAGCACGTGCCGCAACAACTAGCATGCTAACAGTGCTCTTCCTGACTCTGGCTTAATTCGATGCAGACAGTACGTACGCAGTGGACTTATTTTGACCTCCAGAGCTGCTTATACGAGACACTTTTTACTCAAAATCATGGAACAGAAATCAGGGACAGGCCTTTAACTTTGTATTCATTAGTCCAGAATTGTCAAGCATTTTTTTTCTATCACAGAATGTTCATGTTTGGTGTATCGTTTAAAATCTTGTTACCGTGTCATTTCCAGACCAGTTCCTGTTGAGTCTCTTTAAAGATGTTTAACTTGTTTTGTTTTTTCCTTATTTCTGGACGCTGCACTTTATCTGGGCTGTGCCTCGATCCACGTTTAACAGACGCTCAGACGCTCAGTGTTTGGATAAATAAATGATTAAATATTAAAAATGTCGACAGTGAAACAAGGATGTGTGGTTCCCATCTCTGACACCAGGGGTCACTGCAGGGTCATGGGTTTATTTTACATTTTATACATTTGTGACCGACCGCAGCAAAAAAACAGTCACAAGTCGTCCCGGATGCCTTTTGAGTTATTCATTCTGAAAGTGCAGATCCTGAGCTTTCCAACGATGCCGTACACATGGAAATCTGAGAACATCTGAAGAATTTTGGCCATTTGAAAGCAGCACATTGTGAAAACGAGCTGAGAAAAAACGCGTTAAAGATCCTGTAGTCCAGGCCTGACATTAAACTAAGCCCTTCCCCATCACTGAGATCACTGTGGTGTGGAGTTTACATTCAGGAAAGGTCAAAATTAGAAGCTGCTTTTGTCCTGCTTTATTCCTGGCTTATTCCTGGCTTAGTCCTGCTTTAGTCCTGTTTTAGTCCTGCTTTAGTCCCGTTTTAGTCCCGTTTTAGTCCTGCTTTAGTCCCGTTTTAGTCCCGTTTTAGTCCTGCTTTAGTCCCGTTTTAGTCCCGCTTTAGTCCCGTTTTAGTCCCGCTTTAGTCCCGTTTTAGTCCCGCTTTAGTCCCGTTTTAGTCCCGCTTTAGTCCCGTTTTAGTCCTGCTTTAGTCCCGTTTTAGTCCTAGCAGAAATGGGCTGCATTGAAGTGCGCTCACACTCACTCTATCAGCGGTAACGATGGAACTTGTCCGGACGTGTTTATTGTTCAAATGATCCGTCAAACTGGAGCAGTTTCGGTGATCGGAAAATTATTTTTGACAAAAGCGGCGTTCTTGTTGTCTTGTTCTTCGCTCTTTTCATGAATAAACTTGCGGTTCTAGGGCCCTGGCAGCGATTTGCTCGCTGCACGCCAAATTTAAAATGTGAGCCCATTGAATCGCCACTTATAATTGCGTTAATTTTTATAACATGTTCATTTGCAGTGTAAATAATTAATGTAATTAACGCATTAAACTGACAGCCCTAGTTGTAACGTTTCCTCATCACAAACAGACCTGGAGTTTTGTTTTGTTTCATTCACTCCTTTTCACCTTGTCATGAAGGGCTCCCACTGTGTTTTTCCCAATCTACTGAACTAGAGGTAAAAGGAGCTGCCACTTCATGACATCACGAGGTGGAACAGAGCATTTTGAGCTCTGGAGTTGTCGTTACTCAAACGTGCAAATAAAACAAAACTCCAGGTCTGTTTTTCAATCAATCAAATATTTATAAGGCGCCTTTCATACAAAATTGTAGCACAAAGCGCCTTTTTGAGGAGGAAACAAGATTCTAACAGGATTTAAAGCTCACGAGGTCTATTTTGTGTAATAAATGTCCTTAAAACTACAGAGGCTCTAAAATAAAACTCGACACGGCTTTCTTTGGAGTAAATAGTTTTTATTGGTTCTCCGTAGCGACAGACGTTTCCATGGTTACGAAAATAAATAGTTGGTTTTTACTGGTCGTGTTTTGGCACCGGATAAAACAGCAGTGCAGAGTTCAGACACAGGACAGAGGAGCGCGGGACAACTTCAGATCAAAATACTCAAGAAATAAACTTTAAAAAAGCACGTGTGGAGCAGAGGGTTAAGCGTTCACCCAACAACTGTAGCGTCACCAGTTCAAACCTCGTCCCTGTAGTAGTTTTGTTGTGTCCTTTGGCAAAACTAAGGAAAAGACTGAAATAAGTAGCTAGTTTTAGTATGGATTAGTATCCCAATTTTTTTTTTCAACAAACCATAAGCAAGACACTTCTCCCCCATTTAAACTATAACTTGTAAAAGATAAAAAAGTAAATTGATTTGTTATGTATGGAAGTCGACAGAGGCCATATTCATAAGCAATATCTTTTCTTCCTTATTATCCCGAAAAAACAAAACGATCATTCCGCGATCTCGAGAAAACTGAAACGTCTACCTCCACGTTGTGACAGACCGACTTCGGGGCCATTTCTCATTCTGAATAGACGCGTTTTTGGTCATTAGAATGTCTGGAATAATAATCAGCTGATAAGGCAATATTTTGATCAAGGGTTGACACAGGGGGAGATTGCATTATGTCTTTTAATTCGAGATACAGTGGTCCCTCGCTCTATCGCGTTCACTGTTCACGGCCTCGCTGTTTCGCAGATTTTATTATTTTATTTTTTTTAAGTGCAACTTTTTTTTTAATAGTGTAACATTGTGTTCTACGTCCTGATTGGCTAAGAGACTGTAGACCTTTGCCGATTGACAGATGGGGGACGCGGGGGGGACCGGGACTAGACCAGGACTAAACGTGGACTAAACCAGATCTAGACCAGAACTAAACTGGGACTAGACCAGGTCTAAACCAGGATTAAATCACCCCGTGCAGCTCTCTTCTGGTTTTGTGCGGCTCTTGCGTTCGTTTGTGCGTGTTTGGTTTGTGGCTCGGGCTGAGAGGACGCAGTCCTGAGGGGGAGGCATAGTCCGGGCGCCGCGGTTCGATCTCGTGCTCGCAGCCCCGGCCTTGCGCCGGTCGTGCTGCTCTGCCACGGATTTGACCACGTGCACTTCTCCAAAGGGTTGGTGCGCGTCGCGTCCCGGGAGGTGGCAGTGCCGTTGGATGAGCGCAGTGCTTCCTGCGGATCCAGTGGCTCATGTCTCCGCTCCCGGCGGAGCCCCCAACATACATTTTGTTGAAAATCTATGAAAGTTTGAGTGTTTAAACGAGAGAGAAATGTGAGAAAACGTTAATTCCAGTGTTTTAAGGTGTTTACAGCCTTAAAACATGTATAATAATTGTGAAATATATTACTCATTACGGGTTATTTCTGGAACCTAACCCCCGCGATAAACGAGGGACCACTGTAATTTCAAGATTAGTCTGCAGCACCTCCGCAGAAGACTGGCCCGGTTTCGTCTTTACCGACGGAGATACAGTGTTTTCTCGAGGTCATGGAATAATTTTGTCGTTTTTTCGAGATCTGGAGTTTAATAACGAGAAAATTCTCATTACAAACATGGCCTCTGTCGGCTTCCGTAGTTATGGTTAATTCCACTTTTAATAATAACTTGGTAAATAAATTCAGAAGCAAAAAGTTTGTATTGTTTCAAATTTAGGTTTAGTAAGACCTCAAATTTATACCACAAAATTTAAAGAATTTGACAATTTTACTTCACAATATTACCGGTTTTGCAAATTCATTTTTTAAGATAACTCAAGCGCAACAATTCAAACACACCCAAAAATAAAATAAAATCAGAAAATGTACAATAAATTTCACCCAATTTCAAAACATTTTAAACTTCAAAACGTGTTCATTTTAAAACTGAACCTCTGCAGTTGTCGCGCGCTCGTCTCGTCGCTGTGCTCGTGTTGAAAATGTGCCAAAAAAAGTGTTTGAGTAAATACCACATGTTTAATCTACATCTGCAAAAGGCAAAAAAAAACAAATCAGAGGTCGGGTTTGTACAGCCAAGACGACCTCTGACCTGGAAATAAAAGGAGAAAAAAAGCAGTTTCATTCATGTTTTGGACAAAATTATGTCAATGTAATGTAATAATGTCAATGTATGTCAATGTAAATTTTAATATTTTTCCACTTTTCTTAATAAAATGGGACTAAAACTTAAAATCCTAAAAATTTAAACTCATATTTTGACTATTTTTAAACCATTATTTCTACATTTTAAGAATTTCCAAAATGTTTCAAGTAGAATTTTGACCCATATCACAGACTGTATATCTGACCTGCGAGCCGCTGCGTTCCAAACAGGAAGTGAGCACGGGCGATTTCCAAATATGGAAATCTGCTCTAAAGTTGCCCCTATAACTGCGAGCCTCAATGAGCTTCATTTGACTGCAGTGGAACGCTACGAGTGACGTCACATTCCCTTAGTCCACTTCTTTACACAGTCTGTGACCGTATCATAAATGAAACAGCAATTCTGTTTTGTCACAGAAATGTAATTAACTAAAATTATTGACCACGTTTAGGTTTTTGTTCCAGTTTTGTCGATAAATGCGATGACTTTGACTGCCCAGGTCAGCGCCTCGTGTTTTTAAGTGTTTAAACTGAAGCTATAATTTCCCAAAGAATTCAAAACATTTTATTTTCATCAGATTTCCAGATAATAACGCGACGATAAAGATAAAACTATGAATCCGTGTTGCATTCTCAGGTCAGTTTCCTGCTTCGCTTTGAGAACGATCGCTTTGCGTAACAGCCGAGTTTTCCCCTCGTAGCCCCGCCCCCCTGACCTGTCAGTGACCCCTCTGTGACCCCTGACCCTACTCCATCCTGTCCAGGTCGAAGGCGTCGTCGAGGAAGCGCCTGAGTTCCATCAGGTGAGTGTTTTTGTTTCCTGTGGCTGGAGCGGCCGCTGGTCCTCGTCCGGCGTACCTGCAAAACACAAACGTTTCAACATTTCATTTGATTTTGTCTCATTAAAAACAAATAAAAATGTAAATTGTAAAACTGATCGAAAACAGCTGAAAGTCTCTGATTTATCGCTGAAAAACAGAACTAAACCCCAACGTTCTTCCTCACGTCCCTTCTGCACTCGTCCTCTTTACTCACCGCGAGGAGTTCCCCAGAGAACAGAGCGGCGTTTCTAACAACTAGCATGCTAGCACGCACTTCCAGATTCTCAGACAATAAAATAAGGTGAGTATAAATACTTGTCCCACGTACAGAAAAGTGTCCTCTGCATTTGACCGATCCCACCCATAAGACCAGCAGACTGAAAGAGCTTCATTCACCAAACTGTCAGGATGCTGAACTCTCTCCCTCCCCCAATCACACTGCTGCTTAAATGACACCGGCACTGCTGCTTAAAGGAATAATAACGTTTTTACAATCTGAACCTTATTTTGGTGATAAAACAACGGGATTTACTCACCCAGAGTACTTTGGTGTCATTTGGAGCATTTCCGGAGATTTTGTAGTTTAGCGATATCCGTTTAACATGAGTGCTCGGGGCACGGGGTTGCACTCACCAAACGACACAAACTTTAACACTTTTCAGATGACAAAAGCTCAATGTTAGTCCAAAACGCGCATTCGCTCTCAGCTCTCGGTTACAGTCATAAACATCTCCGCTTGAGAAAACCCGAAATGGTGCGAACATGCATTTATCCCGGTTGTGAAAACGAAATGACAGCTTGGACGAAGTTGAGTTTTCACAGGCTTCCTCGTCACAATCCAGAGTTACTGAAGCTGTGGCTAGTTGCTTTGAGAATGGATCCAAACACGAAAACATGGATGGATATCGTATTACAGACCACTTTGGACTCCAGCGAAACTGTAGGCGAACATTGAGCTTTTGTCATCTGAAAAGTGCTAAAGGTTGTGTCATTTTGTTACTGCAACCCCGTGCCCCGAGCACTCACGTTAAACGGATATCGCTAAAACTACAAAATCTCCGGAAATGCTCCAAATGACACCAAAGTAAATCAGTAAACCAGTTGGGTGAGTAAATAACGTTGTTTTATCACCGAAATAAGGTTCAGATTGTAAAAACGTTAATATTCCTTTAAATGACACTATTTGAGCTTTATTCCGCTCCACATTGTGTGTTTTACTTATTTGTATTATATAAAAGCCTTTTGTACTTTTGCTCCGGGTATATGTGATGTTTTAGTCATGGTGTTTGTCTTCTTTATCACATGTTTTATGTTCACTGTGGGCCTAGGGGGCGCTGCAATTTCACATCCTGTGTGTGCAGCCTGTACATATGGTTTTTGACAATAAAACTCAACTCTTCAGTGTCTCTGGGTCCCCGTCAGGAGCTGTGGGACCCAAACCTTAACTGGAGGATTTGATTGTTTTGCATGTTTTGGGTTGACACAGGTAGAACATGCAAACTCCACACAGAAAGGCCCAGGAGTCGAATCGGAAACCTTATAGCACTGAAGCGTAAATGTTACCCTTTATAATTCGCTTGTATAACGCTTTGTAAGATGCAGACACTTCCACATCAGACTTATTTTGACCTCCAGAGCTGCTGATGCAACACAAGTAGTCACATTTTACTCAAATTCATGGAACAAATCAGGTTCAGGCCCTTTAATTTGTAATTGAGGTCCACTGAATTCCTCAGAACAGAGAACTCTGCTTGTTCATCACATCATGTCACCAAAAAAGCACCAGATTTAAGTGTTTTACGGTTGAGTGTGACGTGGGCGGGGACAGGGGGTAGGTGAGATCTTACCACACTGGTTTGGTTCTCTGGATGGTGGTGCGGATCCTGGGTTTCACGTAGTCATAGTAACCCTGGTTCTTGTGCTCCTCCTGACACCAGACCAGATCTGCGTTTGGGAACCTCTCCACCTCGGCCTTCACCTGGTCGAACGGGAACGGAGACAACTACGAACAAAGAGAGAACAGAGGCTGACCACTCTGCCACACGGGATCCGAGAGCCTCACTGAGACGAGGAGACGGCTGCAGTACCTGCTCCACCCTGGCGATGGCGACGTGCTCCTCCAGGCCGCGGTTCTTCCTCTCTTTGTTGAGCTCATAGAACACTTTCCCGGTGCAGAACAAAACTCTCTTCACAGACTGTGGGTTCTGAGCGGCGGGGCCTCCTTCAGGGATCAGCCTCTGGAAATGAGTCCCTGCAAAAAAACAAACAGTTAGGACGAGTGTCACGATCAACTCAAAACCATTCTAAGGTTCATTTCTGCCCTGTCAGAGGGACTCAAAACTATTCTCGAAACCAGATACAGTGGTCCCTCGCTCGGTCGTGGTTCACTGTTCGTGGCCTCGCTGTTTCTTTCTTTTTTTTTGTATAGTGTAACATTGTGTTCTGCGTCCTGATTGGCTAAGAGACTGTAGACCTTTGCTGATTGATAGATGGGGGATGCAGGGGGGGACCGAGACTAGACCGGGACTAAACCAGGTCTAAACCTGGACTGGTCCTGGACTAAACCAGGACTGGACCAGGTCTAAACCAGGATTAAATCACCCCGTGCGGCTCTTTGCTGGTTTTGTGCGGCTCTTGCGTTTGTTTGTGCGTGTTGGGTTTGTGGCTCGGGCTGGGAGGACGCGGTCCCGGCGCCGCAGTTCGATCTCGTGCTTGTGGCCTCGCGCCGGTCGTGCTGCTCTGTCACGGATTTGACCACGATGAGGGGTGCACGTGTCGCGCACTTCTCCAAGGGGTTGGTGCGCGTCGTGTCCCGGGACGTGGCAGTGCCGTTGGATGAGCGCCGTGCTTCCTGCGGATCCAGTGACTCATGTCTCCGCTCCCCTCGCACGTCCGGCGGGCTTCCGGCGGAGCCCCCCACACTTCACTATTAATACATTTTGTTGAAAATCTACGAAAGTTTGACTGTTTAAACGAGAGAGAAATGTGAGAAAAGGTTAATTCCAGTGTTTTAAGGCATTTACAGCCTTAAAACATGTATAATAATTGTAAAATATAAAGTTGTCCTACTTCGCGGATTTCACTCATTACGGGTTATTTCTGGAACCTAACCCCTGAGATAAACGAGGGACCACTGTACTCATTTATTATCTGATTTTGGATAGACCCTAGTGAGGACCAACTCTGAGGTACGTGTAGAAACAACCTGGGAGCATCTCGTCGAAGCTCGATCTGGCCTCTGGGTGGCGCAGCAGTGATTTTGGAGTGAAGACGATGAGCTAAAACAGAAGAAGCAGGTTTAAAATAAATAAAATAAACACATTTGTATATTTAAACTCTGGGGCAGAAATGCTACTTTAAATGTACATCTCATACTGACTTTTTCATGCTGTAGATCTCATTCTCAACATTTTAATAAACACTTGTGTCTAAATGTTAACGCTGCAAGTTATTTACACATAAAACATTCAGGTATTCTTTACTTTAAATTAAAAATAATCAATGTAAGTTTAGTTTTAATAAAGGTTATCACTGAGTAACCCCTAAGTGCAGCTGGTAATTTTTCATGTGTCTGAACAAACACACCAACTCCCTGAGCCCAATCCGACCTGCCCGACGGGGGGAGGGGTCCCGTGGGAAAGTCTGCAAGATTTTTTGACCTTAGAGAGAACATTGCTGGTGGAGGTGCAGCGGCGCTCTGGATCATTCTAGTTTAATTGTATTTTAGCGTGATGCCTGAGCGACCACACTTTTCCTTCATAAATAAACAGATATCGCACAAACACATGGTGGCTGCACACGGACCACGTGTCTGTGTCAGCCTATTGCTGTGGTGAGATTCATGGTTGGCGTGAGGTTGTGGAGACTTGTCTCACTGGTTTCCTGAAGGGCAGCAGGATCTGGCGTCTCAGAACGTGGAAGTAATTTCCTGGGGACGAACAGTTCACCACGATCCAGTTACAATCGTACAACTGTTGAACGGCAAAGTCCTCTGTGATCGGCTGCAACAGAAAGAGAGGGTTAAATATGAATGAACCAGGACTAAACCAGAACTAAACCAGGACTGAAACAGAACTAAACCTGGACTAAACCAGAACTAAACCAGGACTGAAACAAAACTAAAGCAGGACTGAAGCCAGTCTCATCTGTCCCTGTGAAGCTGCAGGACTAAACCAGGACTAAACCAGGACTGAAACAGAACTAAACCAGGACTAAACCAGGACTGAAACAGGACTAAACCAGGACTGAAACAGAACTAAACCAGGACTAAAACAGGACTAAAACAGAACTAAACCAGGACTAAACCAGGACTGAAACAGAACTAAACCAGGACTAAAACAGAACTAAACCAGGACTGAAGCCAGTCTCATCTGTCCCTGTGAAGCTGCACTACAGAAAATGTCACTTTGTACTTTTATCTTTGATTATGTGTTAATTATTTTATGAAATGATTATACGTTAAATCTAAAATCCTTTAAAATAAAGCCCAGCAGCAGAGGAGCAGAGTCTGACCGGGTGCACGTCGGGGTCATCGTTGCACATCTGGAGGAACCTCTCTGGTCGGGCAGAAGAGTGCTCTGGACCCTGAGGACAAACACATCAAACATCTGGATCTACTGTAAAGTCACCACACTCCGCACAGTCTAAAGATGTCCGCTCACCATGCCCTCCAGTCCGTGGGGCAACAGGAGCACGATGCCGTTCTGTCTGACCCACTTGGCCTGACCCGGGCAGATGAACTGGTCGATGATGCACTGAGCCGTGTTATGAAAGTCTCCGAACTGGGCCTCCCACAGGATCAGAGCGTTTGGGCTCGCCATCGCAAAACCCAGCTCGAACCCTGGGGAAATAAAACACGTTCAAATACATGAACTCAGTATCTGTGTGGGGTCATACGGTGCCACTTTGTTTTGCGGTGATGATCAGTCAAACCGCGTAAGGTTAACGATCACTGTAAACACGTGTTAATGAGGCTCGGTGTTTAACTCTGAGTCAGTTCTTGTTTCTGAGGCTCGGGGGAATCGGAGGAGAACGAGAGGGAAAGGCTCTGCCGCTTTAAGAAAACTTCAGCCATGTTGGTGCTAAAGCTAAAGTCAGACCTGGAGCCTGGAGCAGACGAGGGCTTGGAGGATGTACAGTAGGGCTGAACGATCAATCGTTTTAGATCGAAAATCACGATCTCAGACAGCACCATTTTGGGATGGTTAAAGCTGCTTAAATCGTTAAAGATCATTAAGATCGTTAAAGTTTTTGCAGTGCTCCTAACTGACCCAGGTTTTATTTCGTCAACTATTTCACACATGTATGCTGCCTGACCCGCCTCCCTGCCACGCTGCTAAACCCACCAATCAGAAGGGGCGTGCTGCGCGTGGACAGTTCACGTATTCTCGACAACAATCAGTGAAGCTGGTCGTCCATTTCAGAAATGGCTTCAGCAGGACCAGAAGCAGAGTCAGGGGTTTTGAAGCCAAAGAAAAACAACACGTCGGTCATTGGGCAGTATTTCGGGTTTGAGGCTGCAGACGAACATCAGAAACAGGAGCTGCGCTAAACATGTCGCGCTAAAGTCGCCACATCCAGCGGAAACACGACCAATTTATACCGCCACTTGAAAGTTCACCGCTTGCATTTGCATGACGAGTGCACGGCAAGAAAGTCCGGTGAAACGTCTAGTAAAAGTGATACTCGGGCCAAACAGACAATTACAGCTTCTTTTGCCAGTGTAACTCCGTACGAACGAAGCAGCCAACGACACCAGGAGAAAACGACTGCCGTAACACACGACATCGCCAAGGAAATGGTGCCTGTAAATATGGTGACCAAAGAGTCGTTTCAAAGTCTCCGCACGATGGATAAGAGGTATTCTCTGACAAACTGTTAGCATAAGGCTCATTTACATTACAAAAGCTACAGAAAGGCTACCATGATTAGCATCGCTATATTTAGCATCGCTATATTTAAGTTAAGTTTAAGTTGCGTTGTATTTTATACATTTGTTATAAAATACAAAACCAAGCACCACTTTAAAAGACTTTTTTTGCTCTACTTCAGACACAGATGCTCTTTTAGTTCTTCAGGTGGAATAACTGCGGTCGCTGGAGCGCTCAGTGTAGCCTGTGTGCAGCATGTTTCTTTTTAATAAATAGATAAATAACTACAATTGGATTTGAATGGTATGATGTAAGTTTCTGATGTTTGCAAATGTTCATGTGCACTGAAACTTCATTTGGAAAAAATCTTATCTGAAATATCTGCCAGAAAATTTGCAATTCAATTTTTTCTTAAAATCGTTCAGCCCTAATGTACAGGTTTATACGAGTGTGAGATTTGACCCACCGAGGACTCCGTACTCTGACAAGGAGCTGTTGCAGACGGTGTACGGTGCCTGGTCTGGACTCATGTGGTTCATGGGGATACAGGTGCGTTTGTCCACGTTCTGGTCATGGAGCACGTGGTGACGGTGGCTGTGAAGGGACAAAACAAAGTGTGAAGGAAATAAACCCAACTCCAGGTCTGTTTTATGAGACGACAACAGTATAACATGGTTAAAAGCTTTAAAGCTTCAGTGTGTGACTTTTACCTGAAGGTGCCCCTCTCCACGTCCTGCCCGGACAGCCTCACGTGGATGCCCTCCTTCAGCAGAGACCCAAAGGCCATGTACTCCCCCAGAGCCCAGTCCACCGTCCTGTTACGGATCATCTCCCCTCGGCCCTTCAGGATCCTGCTCAGACCTGAACAAGCAAGAGGGTTAGACCAGGACCGAACCAGGACTGAACCAGGACTGATAATGGTAGAAGTTGTACCTCCGTGGATGGTGAAGTCCTCCACGGGTACAGAGGAGGCCACACTTCCGATGTGGTTCAGGTTTTCTTCAGTCAGACCAGTGGAGGTGCAGCTCATGGACTTGGGCTGTCCATCCAGAGTGAAAAAACCTAAAAACAACACAAGACATATATGTATTTAAATGCATTTATGAGATCAATATCAATGTAACCCTGCATCTGATATCTGAGAGTCACAAACTCATGAGAATCCATCATGAGACTCACGCTGTACGGTTCAGTGGACCAATCACAGAGCAGCACTGACGTTTGATATTTGATCATTAATACTCTTTTGTTTGTGAAAAACGTACAGAAACTCACAGTGCTTTTTCAGAGAGTCGTTCCAGACTGATAAATGTTTCATCAGAGTTTGGTTATAGCAGAGGAACCAGAGGAAGGAGGTCCAGCGCTGCTTAAAAGTACCTCCTGTTATTTATGCGTGAAAAGTCCCTCAGTCGTCCAGGTAGAATCCATGATAAAAGGAGAAGTTCAATTTGTCAACTGGACAAAGTTTGTTTGGTTGAAAACGTTTCGCCGCTCATCCGAGAGGCTTTGTCAGCAGCTTCGTGAGCTGACGAAGCCTCTCGGATGAGCGGCGAAACGTTTTCAACCAAACAAACTTTGTCCAGTTGACAAATTAAACTTCTCCTCCTGTTATTTACACTTTACATGAGCTAGTGTAGCGGTTATAGTAAAAGTAGCAGTAGTGGTAGTGACAGTAGTAGTAGTAGCAGTAGTAGTAGTGGTAGTGATAGTAGTAGCAGTAGTAGTAGTAGTAGCGGTAGTGGTAGTGATAGTAGTAGCAGTAGTAGTAGTAGTAGCGGTAGTGGTAGTGATAGTAGTAGTAGTAGTAGTAGTAGTAGTAGGGATGCACGATATATCGGCATTAACATCGGTATCAGCCGATATTGCTAAATTTTAACATATCGGTATCGGACTGATGTGTAAAAGTGATATTTGTCAGTACAGTAATCCCTCGAATTAAAGGTCCCATGGCATGAAATTTTCACTTTCTGAGGTTTTTGAACGTTAATGTGAGCTCCCCTACCCTGTTTAGGGCCCCCAATGGCTAAAAGTTGCGTAATGTCTAAACTGAGCATTTGCGATCCTTTTCTGCGTTTGAAAAAAACACAGCTCAAATGGGCGATTCTGGACAAGGCACCTTATTGACGTCAGATCGAAAAAAGAAATGCAAATGCAGTTCCACCATCGTCTGGATCTCCACCCCCTGTCTCTGGAAATCACGCCCAGAGAGTTTGGATCGCGGAGGAGCTACGCAATGCGAAATGCGTTTTTTTATTTGCCTGGAGGCACATGCGAGTGTTTCTAGGCTTGGAAGTCCTTTACCCGACCCTCTGGACCTCTGAAACAGCAGTGGTTTAATTTTATTTTCTGTACAAATGTGTTTTTTTTCATTGAAAAGGCTGTCCTCTCTTCCTTCGTGCTTACACACGCGGAAGTGGGGCCAGCACACAGCGCACCGCTAACACAAGGAACCAGCGGCGCATTTCCCCGCCCCCCCCCCCCCCCTCCTTCCTCTTACCAATCTGTGTTCTTCTCATTTGCATTCAAGCACCAAGGCCCAGAATGAGTCGTTCAGAGAGTTATTTTTTGACTCTGACTCTGTACATGTGTCTTTCCCATGCACTAAGTGTTGATTTTGAAGAAGGATTCATTTACAGTATTAGGGAACCATTAAGGAGCCATATAAAAGCATCAAGAAGTACCATGTCATGGGATCTTTAACGTTTTCTCACATTTCTCTCTCGTTTAAACACTCAAACTTTCGTAGATTTTCAACAAAATGTATTAAAGGGATATGCCACCCCCAGGTCAAACTTGGGCATCTCCCCACAGTCCAGAGACTAAAATAAGTGATGGAAAGCGTTTTTCTGGTGACCCAGCCATTGTCCGAGTCTGTCAGCACTGACCGCCGCGGTATCTGCAGCTACTCCGCGTTAGACTGGAGTCTAACGTCGCCAGAGAAAGATTTCGGCCAAAAGGAATTAATTTGCTCGATGCTTTTCCCAATTACTTTCTGTGTAGTGCGCATTCATATCGAGTGCAAATAAATGTGCAAATCAACACTGAGAACTTGACTTGGTGATTTTGGGTGGGAACTATTTTTCAGTGCGGAAAAACAGAGCCGAAGCACACACCAACGCTGCGTAACAGGGGAACTCCCAACGTGGTGCGTAACAGGGATTCCCCTGTGTGCTTCGGCTGTGTTTTTCCGCACTGTAAAATAGTTCCCACCCAAAATGGGGGGGAGGGGGGGGGGGTGGTTGCGCTCACTGCAGTCCCGAGGGGGAGCCGCGTAGGAGCCGCGTGCCTTTGCTCTTTTCAGACTGCATGCCTCCCCTCTAGTCCTGGTTTAGTCCAGGTTTAGTCCTGGTCCAGTCCTGGTTTAGACCTTGTTTAGACCTGGTCTAGACCTGGTTTAGTCCGCGTTTAGTCCTGGTCTAGTCCCGGTCTGGTCCTAGTTTAGTTCCAGTTTGGTCCCACCCCCCCAGCCTCCCCCATCTATAACATAAATCGGCAAAGGTCCCTTAGCCAATCAGGACGCAGAACTCAATGTTACACTATTTAAAAAAAAAAAAGTTACACTACAAAAAAAATAGAAATTGGGGGAAAAAAAAAAATAATAATAATCAGGAGTCAAAACACGTTTTGAAAATAAAAGAAGACATTCAAAAATGAATTTTGCATGATTTTCAGTCTGTATAAAATGTTATCTCAGAATTAAAAATAAGTAATTGTCGGTATCGGCAAATATCGGTATCGGCCGGCATAAGCAACACTAATATCGGATATCAGTATCGGCTAAAATGATCACATCGGTGCGTCCCTAAGTAGTCGTAGTATTACCAGGCCAAGGTGAGTCCAGCCAGTGCTTGATGTGCAGGATCTTCTCGTCTTTGGAGCGAGCGTGCGCCTCCTCACAGATCTTATCGTACTTCGCAATCTCCTCCTGCAGAAAAAAACAGACCGCGGCAGAGTGGTTAGCCCCAACAGTGCACGACTGAAGAAGAAGCTGTGGTTAGGTTATGGTTATCCAATTCAAAACTAAAACAAAACAAAAAAATACAAGAATCACATTTCTGAACATGTGTGTAGAGGTCTAAAGTATAAGGTATTAAGACCCCATGGAGACACAGGGAGGGCCTCTGGCTTTACCTCGTACTCCTGTCTGGTGACGGCTCCCTCAGCGATCAGTTTCTCGGCGTACTTCTGCAGCACTGGCTTCTGTTTCTTGATCTGTTTGTACATGAGGGGCTGAGTGAACATGGGCTCGTCCATCTCGTTGTGACCCATACGCCGATAGCACACCTGAGGACAGAAGCACACGGAGCACGTTTTAAATGTTTACTGGTGTAATGCAATACTGTGGGACATTACAACTAAAAATCATCATCATCTAATAATCATCATCTAATTTCCTGCACTCCAAACCACGTCACGATGATCACGACATCAGTTAATCATTCAATATATGAAAGCTGGAACAATATATTCTGAGGTTGTTATTTATTGTGTACATTTTCTTTGCACCACTGGGACATTTTTGGTTATTTTTTGGCTATAAAAAGGTCATAAAAAAGGTTCATACTTCCGGAAGTCGACAGAGACCATATTCATAAGCAATATTTTTTCTTCCTTGTTATCCCGAGATAACGAGATAATTAATTCGAGATTTCGAGAAAACAAAACAATTACTCCATGATCTCGGGAAAACAACTGAAGCGTCTACCGCCACGTTGTTACAGACTGACTTCGGGGCTATTTCTCATTCTGAATAGACGTGTTTTTGGTCATTAGAATGTCTGGAATAATAATCGATCAGCTGATAAGGCAATATTTTGATCAAGGGTTGACACAGGGGGAGAATGCGTTACGTCTTTTAATTCGGGATAATTTCAAGATTAGTCCGCGGCACTTCCGCAGAAGACTGGCCCAACTTCGACTTTACAGATGGAGATATACTGTTTTTCTTGAGATCACGTAATAACTGTTTTCTCGAGATCGCAAATTAATTGTGTAGTTTTCTCGAGATCTCAAGTTATGTCATTATTAAGGTGGAAAATAATCATTACGAACATGGCCTCTGTCGGCTTCCGTACATTCTGCTGTTTTTTATTACAGATTTTTAATACTGTAGATTTAGAATAGTTTTGTGGTTTAAATCTGCTCTTAGGTTTTTGTGTCAGTAATATAAATTTGTTGAGGACTGGCTGTAAATTAGCCATTAAAAACCCAAGCTCATCACTGACCATTAGACTGGACTGAATCTTGAGCTCAGTTCAAGTGAGGGCTGTACGGCCCTGGTGTTTCGTACCAGATCAACCACCACGTCCTTGTGGAAGGTGGCCCTCCACTCTGCAGCCACTTTACACACGTACATCACCGCCTCAGGATCGTCTGCGTTTACGTGAAAGATCGGCGCGTTCACCACACGAGCCACATCTGTGGGATAGGGGGACGAGCGAGCCATACGGGGGTCTGTGGTGAAGCCGATCTGAGCGTAAGAGAGAGAGGGAGGGTCATTTATTTAAAACAGGACAGTGCACAGACTACTTTGATCTCAAAGAAGAACGAGGCTCTGCCAGATTTAGCTACCAGCTCTTTTCCATCTACACTCGTTAGGTTTAGATAGAGGACATTAAACAGTGACTTTAAAATATTTACTAAATAAATCAACAGTTTATTACTATCAATGCCTCTTAAAACAACCATCCAATTCAATATTGCATATATTATGAAATGCTCCGTAATGCTGGGTTCATACCAACTGTAGAGCAGGTTCAGTTACTTTGAGCGGGTGACTTGCAGATCACCCGTTTCACCAACTACAACAACTGCGCTGCAAATTTGACCAAAGAAATACGGTTTCACATCTCACCACACGTCTTTGACATGAAAACCACTTCAGACGCTGTGGTGTCCAGGAAAAATAAAGATTGTTTCCTCAGACCAGCGCCTCACTTGGACCCACAGCAGGGGGCAGTGTGGCCATGTGCAGGACCCGTGCGAGTCCAGAACCACACTTATAGTCAGTGTACATCCGGCTTAAAACGGAATAAAATACTTAAGCTTCAAATTCATCATTAAGATTTAGATTTAGTTCAGTAAGACTGTTATGTTTGGGTGACATCAGTGGATCATGAGCAGAACGTTGCCCCTGGACTCAGGACTGGACACAGGGTTAAAGAGCTCATAGTCCACTGTGTCTCACCTGGTTGTTGGCGACCACGTGCACGGTGCCGTGGGTGGAGTATGACGGGAGGTCTGACAAGTGAAACGTCTCGTAAACGATTCCCTGACCGGCGAACGCAGCATCTCCGTGAAGCAGGATGGACATCACCTGAACAACAACAGACCATGTAACAATCATGAAGTCATACTGCCCTGAGACTGCGCGAGGCCCCCTGCTGGTACCCTCTTGCCGTCGTTGTCTCCGCAGTAGAACTGCTCGGCTTTGGTCTTCCCCTGGACCACAGGATCCACGGCCTCCAGGTGAGACGGGTTCGCCACCAGAGACAGAGTGATGTTTCTGTCCGTGACACGGTTTATGCGACGATGGTACATGCCCAGGTGGTACTTCACATCCCCAGAGCCCTGCAGGAGGAGGAGAGGGTCAGAGGAGGAGGAGAGGGTCAGAGGAGGAGTGGTTCAGAGGAGGAGGAGGAGAGGGTCAGAGGAGGAGAGGGTCAGAGGAGGAGGAGAGGGTCAGAGGAGAGGAGGAGGAGGAGGAGAGGGTCAGAGGAGAGGAGGAGCGGGTCAGAGGAGGAGAGGTTCAGAGGAGGAGGAGGAGAGGGTCAGAGGAGGAGTGGTTCAGAGGAGGAGGAGGAGAGGGTCAGAGGAGGAGAGGGTCAGAGGAGGAGGAGAGGGTCAGAGGAGGAGGAGCGGGTCAGAGGAGGAGAGGGTCAGAGGAGGGGAGGGTCAGAGGAGAGGGGAAGATGATGATGCAGAGAATGCTTTTACCTCATCGGCCGCCTCCAGCTTTGAGTCAAACTGACAGAAGATCTGCTCGAGCTCTTTGCGGATCACATTGGCGAGCACGTTGAGGCGCCCCCTGTGGGGCATGCCCATGATGACGTTCTCCACTCCATTCTCTGAGGATTTGTCAATGATGGTTTTCAGAGCCGGGATCAGAGACTCGCAGCCCTCCAGACCAAAGCGCTTCTCTGCAGACCACTTCTTCTGCAGGAACTCCTCAAACCTGACACACACATTATCTTTTCAACTTTCTGGATGACACTTCTGGGGAAGGCTGCAGGAAGCAGCTGAAACGTGTGAAGCAGGTAAACAAAATTCTTCTGTCTTCATGGAGATGTTATTGTCACGAATATTCCAGAATATGGCATTAAACTTATCAGCTGACACAGTTAAGGGAGATGTCCCCCATGAGATGTCCTCATGCTCACAGCTATAAGACATTTTTGAGATTTACCTCGTGGAGCGGACCATGCGAGCGAGCAGCGTCCTCTTCTCCTCCAGAGTGAACTGCATCACTCCTGGAGTCTCAAACTTCTGCCTGATCCACTGACACTGCTCCAGGTCATTAATAAACATGAACTCTACGCCAATGTGCTGACAGTACGCCATCTACAGGAGACACAAAGAACAGCAGGGTTCGAGACAGTACGCCATCTACAGGACAAAACAAGGACCAACTGTGTAACCTCACAGTTTGCATCTTAGGGGCCGTTTAGACGAGGACGATTGCGATTGAAAACAACAAAATATTCTATCGGAAGTGTCTTTCGTTTACACGGCAACTGCACTGTCGGGCTCTGAAACCGCAAAAATCTGAAGACTCCTTCCAGAGTGTGGAGTTCTGAAGACGGCCCGGGTCAGGCCTCCGTCTAAACGGAACAAAACATGATCACGCCGCATACACCTGACCTGATGTGCCATAAAAACAATAACAACATGTCACAGGTGACAGAGGCGAGTTTGGACAAGACCGGACAGAACCAGTCAGTGGTGGGACAATTTTGAGAATGGATTAATTGATGACAGTGCTTGGGTGGAAAACTTCAGAATGACTAAACAAGCTCTTGTTGCATTAAACGAAGAGCTCCGACCCTACATCGAGGGCAAAGAGCTCCGACCCTACATCGAGGGCGAAACAACCGTAATGAGAGCCCCTGTCGGTGTCCTGAAAAAGGTAGCTCTGACATATTAGCGGCCTGGCATGCATATTCAATCAAATTCGCCCACATTTGCGTCTTCGTATAAACAAACATTTCCTGTCGAGAACGCTCGTCTAAACGTGGATAAAAAATTGAAGACGAGACGCCACTTTTGCGTCTTCTGTTTTGATCGTCGCCGTATAAACGTAGCCTAAGCCATCCTCCAAATTAATGTTTTCATCCAGATAATTTATGAATGACTCATTTGCGTTTGTCATATTCAAATGTCTGCTTAATTGTCATCTCTATGATCTGACCACAGGGGCAGAATCAACTCACATTTCATTACCAAATCTGTTTTTTCTAATCTCAAATTATTAAAATAAATACAGCGACTGATTGACTAAGACCACTGACATACAGCCCAACTTTATCTACTATTACCTACTATACACAGGCCTGCACTCTTTAGTGGACTCTACAGTGCCTTGTTCACAAAGAAATTAGGACACACAGCTCACTACTTTCACATTTTGTGACTGTGGCTTCAGGGTGAAAAAAGTCTAAAGGTTAAACTCAGATAAAAGTTGATTTCTGTCATAACTAATGATGTAATCTGTCTAACACACAACTGTTTATGGACTAATAATAACCATACAAGTGTTTGTTAGTCAGTATCTCATGTAAACAGACTGGATTATTTGCTCTTTATCTGAGAGGTGGAAATTATCGATCGAGCAAACATTTATTTAAGAGTGTTTTTTTGTTTTTTTTTCAGAAACAGGATCAGCAGGGCCATAATGGACACACTGGAATTTCCCCACTGTGGGACTAATAAAGGCATATCTTATCTTATCTTATAAACCAGCACTCCTGTCCGCTTCATTCACAAGTGTTGTGTCCAAGTAAAGACCTGTATATGTCGCAGTGCATTGTGGTCTATATTGACTAGTGTAGTGACCAGCGATGCCCACTACTTTTCAATGTACACTGTGAGAAACGTTGACTGCACTACATTTTCACTCACTGGACATTCGGACACTGCTAAACATGGCGTGACCCATAAATACCGCCCCCTGTAGGAGATAGTGGGGACATTCGGACACAGCTTCGGTCTCACCTCGAGTCGGCGAATAATCTCCTTCAGGGGCAGAGCGCTCTCAGATCCTCCGATGAACGTGGTCGTGGGCAAACGAAAAACCTTATCCAGGTCCGACTCATCCAGACCATAGAAGCCTACAAGTCCCAGCATGCCCCAGAGCAGAGGAGGGAAGGGGCGACAGAGTGAGGGGGAGGAGGCAAATGAGCCAGAGAAAAACAAGATGGGTTAAAAACTCAAGAGTTAAACATGAACTGGATGAAATGGTATTTTACATGCACAGAAAAAACACATTGTCATCGTTTTTTTATTACACTTTTTGTCTTATAATGTAGTTTCCTCGTCACAAACAGATCTAGAGTTGTGATTTGTTCCATTCACACACAAACCCTGCAGATTTAGGCCGAGTTCTTCTCTCAAATAGAAAACGCTCTGTTCCACCTTGTGATGTGATGTGATGTGGTAAGACATAACCTCCATACTTGCCTGGAAGAATCCATGACTCATCGCTGTACCAGCGAGTGAGTCTGGTAACGCTTGGTCCAAAATGCGCTGCGGTTGCGCGTAGACAGACAGCTAAGTGAACCAATCAGAGATTGCGCCATCTTGATTCAAAACTGAGGCGGAACTTCCGCTGCCTAAGAGTGACTTTGCGGGCAAAGGCGGGGGCACTGACGTCACCATCTTTGAACGAATCAGAATCGCGGAGTCCGTTTGTAACCGGAGGAGCGAGGGTGGATGGAGGGTGTCCAAATGGTATCGCGGTGTATAGGAAATACAGAGAGATATCATTTGGCTGGCCAGGTAACCTCCATACACCTTCTCTACTGGAGTAAAGGTAAAAGGTAGTATGGCAAAAGGAGTGTGCAGTGGGAGTGGAGTGTGTGGGGTCTCTCACTGCATATCGAATAGGCTTACCTAACTAACATAAACTGTAAACAAATAGGTGGGATAGTTTCATAGCAATTTCATTGTAGTTAGCTCCTCCCTGCAGCCTGTTATAAGCCACCAGCACTCTAACCAGAACTGAAGAAGCAGCTTGGATGAGCTGCGAAACGAGCAAATAAACTTTTGTCCAGTTGACAAATTTAATTTCTCCTTTTGCCGTGGATTCTACCTATACGACTGAAGGATTCTACACACGTAAAAGGTCCACTCCGCAAAGGAAGCGGAGTTTAGCAACACCTTCACCCCAGACAATACACTTTTCTCCATCTCCCGAACCGGTTCCCCTCAGTTGGACTTCTGACCCCTACCCTCCTCCGCTGTTCCCTTTGGCCCCTGTCATCTGGACCCTCCCTAGACACTGCATCGCCCATGTTTTCCCCCAGACCCCCTGTCTTTACCTGGGATAATCCCTTTGGACCTCCTCACTCCCCGTTTTCCTTCTGTTTCCTTCTCGGCCCCCCATTTCTCCCAGGTACATTCAAGTCCCTTGATCCTTGTACCAAGTGGTGTTTGTTCCCGTGCCAACGTGTCTTCTGAGTGCTTTGCAAATGGTATTGTGGTTTTGAAATATGTAACTTGAATAATAAAAGATTTTTTAAAAAGGTAGTAGTTAACTTATACATGACATCACAAGGTGGAGCAGAGCATTTTGAGCTTTGGAGATGTAGACAGGCTAATAATAAAGGACAAATCCAGGTCTGTTTTTGAGGACTGTAACATAACATGGCTTAAATCTCACAAGAGTCAATTTTTTTCGAGTATAATATAATATATAATATAAATATAATGTGTAATTTAGAGTTTATAGAGAAAGACAAAGAGTGTGGTTATTTTCGTGCATGTAACTGCTCCAGATTCATTGCAAAGGCTGCGTTCAGAACAAGTCTAATGCACTGTACTACTGGGGCTGTACCTGATTTTTGCCGTCTTAAAAACGTGAAAAACAGAACTAGTTCATTTTAAACGGTTTGCAATGGTTCAAATTCCTCACTTACCTTTATGCCTTCAGAGCATCTGTATTATTCACCACAGTGAGTTTATAAGCACTGTTCACAACTCTCAGACCATCACAATAACAAACAACTAGCATGCTACCGGTGCACTTCTTGATTATTAGACAATAAAATGCTTTGTAATAAGATGTAGAAACGATATACAGCTACAGTATATCTGTACTGGGGCAAGACACACTTTGCTCAAATATGGGGAAAATCCTGTACAGCACTAGGGCCGTTTTTCTTCTTATGGATTTCAGTGAAGGCTGGGCAATTAATCAAATTGTAATTGAGATTGTGATTCAGTCATGTCACAATGGTCAGTGATCAGCTTTTGAATGGAGAAGTCCACAGGCAGTTCTCCGAAAAAGACTCTGGGGAAGATAAAGACTTTGGAGAAGAAATTTGACTTTTTGTGTCACGGCGGTGCAATCGCTCATTCTTCCAGCAGTGGCAACAGCAACTATTTTTGAAATCAAGACTTGGACTCAGTGGGTGTGGCGTCAACCACGGCGTTCTGCTCCAGTCAAATGAAGCTCATCAACGCTGACAGTTACAGCTCCTAATTTGGAGTCAAGTTACATATTTGAAATTCCGACTGCAAGTATCATAGCAACCGAAGAGCCAATCCAGAGTGAGGCTGTTGATGTTAAAGGAGAATTAACGTTTTTTACAATCTGAGCCTTATTTCGGTAATAAAACAATTTGTTTTACTAACCCATAGCACTTTGGTGTCATATGGAGCATTTCCGGAGATGTTTTAGATTAGCGATCTCCGTAACGTGAGTGGTTGAGGCACGACGCTGCAGTCACCAAAATAACACAAACTTTAGCACTTTTCAAATCATAGAAGCTCGATGTCTTAGTCTACGATTTCATTTGAGTCAAAAGTGGCCTCTAATCCGAGATTTATCCATAGTTTCGAGTAGATGAGGAGGACAGTGCGCATGTGCAGAGTCACAGCTGATTTCGCTCTCAGCTCTTGGGACCAAACATGAAACACAAAAATGTAAATTATGGATAAACCTTGGATTACAGGCCACTTTTGACTCAAACGAAAGAGACATTGAGCTTCTGTGATTTGAAAAGTGCTAAAATTTGTGTTATTTGGAGACCACTCGAGGCATATATTACACTCGTGCTACGGCGCTACGGATATCGCTAATCTAAAACATCTCCGGAAATGCTCCAAATGACACCAAAGTGCTATGGGTGAGTAAAACAACTTGTTTTATTCCCGAAATAAGGCTCAGATTGTAAAAAAACGTTAATTCTCCTTTAACGCCCCTTCTTGTCTGGGGAAAAAAGGCAATTGGTCTATTATTAACATTAATAACAGATCAATCTGGTCATAATTAATATCTTAAATTACAGAAAAATTGTGCTTCTAACCCCAGGTTTTATAACATTTGGAGCAGGTTAATAATGCTAACAAAATGACAGGTCTAACAGCAGCAGTTAGAGAGAGGTGGAGTCGATGGAGCCAAGGCGTGTCCCCATGATCACTTCCTGTTTGGAACGCAGCGGCTAGCGGGTTAGCCATGTCTATTTATACAGGCTATGGATGCGACATAACTGGAACTCATTACATGTCTATGTTAAGGAACTGGCATTCAAAACATTTTATTTGATTTTAGAGAACACTGACCATTAGACATGACTGAATCTCTTTGGAATTTATCCGTTTAGTAACGTAAAACACAGCCTTTATACAAACCTTTAAGAATCTTAGTTTTACATTTTAATAACACAACTTTTCAATCAGGAAGATGCAAAAATACATTCCCCAAAAGAAACAGAAAACAGAACAAATGTGAGTAAAGCAATGAAGCAAGTGAGTGTTTAGTGGACAGTGAGATGGAAGAGAGGAAACAAAGAGACAAGGAGAGAGGAGAGATACAAACCTGACCTAAACCACAGCCACTCAAAACAAAGACGACGACGACACATCAGCCAATTGGAGCAGAGCTAACCGCAGCACTTTAGCCAATCAGAACGCAGTGTTTATTGAGGTCGAGAAAAAAAACCAAAACTTTCTGAGATTCTGACCAAAACACAGGCTGCTGAAGCCACTGGACAGACGTTCCTCTCCTCTCAGAACACGGCTTTAAACCATGTGACAAGACTACAGGAGATATGCATTCATGAACTTTACCCATTGTGGGACAAATAAAGGTGCTTTCTCTTATGTTACCATGACAACCAGCACTACATCATTTCGTCATGCTCCGCCTGAGTCGACCGTCTATCTCCACAAATAAAGTTTTACATAGTATGAGACAGAAATTCGTAAAAGTGTTTATGCAATCTAAAAACATTAAAGTGTACTCTCAGGTCAGTTGGCCTAGTTTTATTCTCAGGTTTATTAGCCGTTTAATCCTGTTTTACCAAACAGTACTCGCATTCAAGTTCAAATAAAGCCTTACTATGACTGGGCTTGCTCCTCCACGAACCTAACTCTGGTCTCCTGTTTGTTTCCATGGAAATGCTGTTCCTCTGGGTATAATATTCCACAGTATGGCATAAACTTTTCTATCTTCATGGAGACGGTTCTGAAATATATTTACTTTCTACTTCCTTGGAATCAGGCAGGTGATGTGCCAAATCCAGAAGGTTACAGGTCGTTGCTTTAAAGTGTAAAAGACAATGATGGCATAATGTAGATGAAGTTTGTCCATTTTTGTTGCTGTAGAGAGACTCGTGCACAAGGACATCTGGGCAGTCAGTGCTAATTTAGAGCTTCAGATAATGAAGAGGACCAGAGCTACAAACTGAACTG
Organism: Paratrypauchen microcephalus; assembly: GCA_036785185.1. NCBI lineage: Eukaryota > Metazoa > Chordata > Actinopteri > Gobiiformes > Gobiidae > Paratrypauchen > Paratrypauchen microcephalus. The sequence continues at coordinate 502,821 of JAVJIX010000305.1, read as the reverse complement.
CCCTTTTTGGATGAATAAAGTTGTTGAAAACTGCTTTCATTCTGATGGAGGAGAGGAATAAACAACACAAACTCCAGCTCAAACTCAGAGCCAGGCTTACACTAATCCAAACTCAAGGGAACCAGGCTCATTTGACCCAGGTTTAGCAGAGCTCGGGTTTACCGCGTCGAATGATGCCTCTGTACACCGACTCTGCAACAAATCACAAATCTGCAGCTTTAGCCGCGTGCCAACACTTTCACACAGTCAAAAGCACTGAGCTAAAGCTGAAACTACTGCCTTTCCATTGGAACAGGCTGAAGAAGCTAATGGTAAATGCTAATGAAGCTAACAAAGCAATTAAAGCTAACAAAGCAATTAAAGCTAACATGAAGCACTCAGGAAACTGCTGAAGAGATGTTTAAATAAAGTTTGTCTCTTGAGAGCTTCTTGGATCTGGAGGAAGATTTCACTGGAAGACAGTAGTAAAATCGGGCTATGAACAAGAGCTGCTAGCTTCAGCTTTAGTGTAGTTTACAGGTAGTGATGCCTTATCATATCATATATCTTACATTATTATACATCATAAGAGTCATAATTGGTAAAATTAATGTCTTGAGTCTCAATTTTGGTTGTTGCACTGAAAACAAAAACATGCGTCCTTATTGTGTGAATTTCTACAAACCTGACTCTTATTTGGCCTTGTGCCTACTTCCATGGAAATGTTCCTTCAGGTATAATCTTCCACTGTATGGCGATAAAACATATCTCCATGGAGAATGTTCCAAAGTATGGTTTTAACTTTGCATTTCCATTCATGGAGCTCTGGAGGGAGACGGACTAAATACTTAACATACTACTGTAGTCAGTCTTGGATAATGACATTAATAAAAAGGGACAGCACTACAGTGTTTAAGTGTAAGTTTTAGTTCATTAGTTTAGTTCTGGGAAAACAGAAGTTTTGATGCTGCTGTCCAGTGAAACCTCCTCCTCTATCATTTCTATGAGTCTAAAGCAGCAGCAGCAGAGTCCCTACCTCCCACAGTCAGAACTCTGATCCTCTCGTTGAACACTGACACGTCTGGTCCAGCGGGGGGCAGTGGAGAGACATCCGCACCATTAAAATACAGTTCACGTGACAACAGGCCAGCAGGCACCACACGGCCACCGCAACTCAGACGTAGCGCAGCCACAACAGAGCCAAAAACAAAGCCGGAACAAACTAAACCATGAAATACAACTCTGAACCCATCTGAGTAAAGTTTGGATCTATTTGTGCTGGTTTTGTTCTGGGGTACCAGATTTTCGACAGGAGGAAGTATTTAAACTGTCCCTAGTCTCGTCCCTTTCTCGCTCTAACCCTTTGGTACTTCTCTAGTCTTCACATGCATGAGTTTTCAGGCACGTGCATAGTATTAGAACAGCTTTTTCAGACAGACATGAAGCAGCCACGAGGGTACACAGCAAACACACTCTCATCCAAAAGAGAAAGTGATGCACACGGCTCGTTCGTCCGGGTCCGCGATCGATAAAAACTGCTTTATTATCAACAGCGCACAGAGGTCTGAGAAAAGGCAGGTACCCCAGGGTAAAGGGGAGGTGATTTGGGTTACAGAAACAGAATTCATCTTCTTGCTGATTTCTTCCATTTCCAAAGGAGATGTCTTCTGCATTTGAAACACAAGTAAACAGCAGTGATTGGATGGGCCGTAAACTCACTGGAGCGTGCACTGGCCCTCCTTGCCTGGAATCCAGAAAACACACTTCTCCAATACTTTCTGGAGGCGAGTCTGGTCACTGGTGAATCTCCCTGAGTGATTGTGATTGACAGGTAGATTAGCCAATCAGGGACACACATGGTCCGCCTGCATCAAAACAAATGTGGCTGCTTACGAGGAAAAAAGAAAGGGAAAAGATGTCACAGGGGACTGAAAAACATGGAGGATTTCTGCAGCATCAATAAGCAAAGCACTAAACTCTGTTCATCTGAGAGAGAGACGTCATTTTGCTCAAAATGATGAGTGACCAATGAGCTCCTTCGTTTCAAATGCCAGTAAAATGCCCTCCTGCATTCTGAGAAAGAATATTCTTCTGCAAAAAAGATCAGTAAGTAAAGTCAATGATTTTTAAAGACAGTTCTTCGCAGAGAACATTCAGCCTGCACTGAGGTTTTGAGGAGGTAAGAGAAGAGAAACGGTGCACCCAAAAATGTGCTCTGAAATATGAAGAAAAAAACAGAACAGCGCCACCTCGAGTAAGCGTAGGACAGTGACGTGACCTGTGGTTGTGCGGGCACCATCACCTCTTCAAGTTTGGAAAATACAATTCCGATCTCCAAAAATGCACCAGGTTCAATAAGGTTTCTCAAAAGTCCTTGGTGTCATTTTCACAGATTAGAATATTAAGATTTTTGATTATTTTAGGAATCCCAAACCCAGAGTTTAAACTGGTCTGGTCTTACCTTTGCTGAGCTTCCACAGTTGTTTAGCACGATTATTAGGGGCTCTGTCTGTAACCCAAATACTGCTCTAAAACTGACACTTGGGCTACGTTCACACGGCAGGGCTTAATGCTCAATTCCGATTTTTTTTTGTGAAATCCGATTTTTTTGCAAGGTCGTTTACATTTCCAATTAAATGCGGCTTGTATGTGATCTCCAGTGTGAACTTTAAACACCCCAAAAGTGTCCCGCATGCGCCTTGGAGGACACGACAACGTCACACGCAGCGAGCATGTTCAGTGTTTACGGAAGTAAACATGGATGCTATGAGTGAGCATCTGGCTTTATTAAAGTTGCTGTCCTACCGGAGCAGCACATGTACAATACATTTGTTTTAAAGAGGAGATTAAGAAGATGAAGAGCGAGGTTTCTCCTGTGTGAGATCAATAAAAAGTCAATCTTCTAATCCTTAATCACTGCAAGGCACTTTGTGTTACATTTTTGTATGAAAAGCGCTTTATAAATAATGTTTGATTGATTGATTGAACGTTGTTGGCCATGGCGTTTTGTTGGGCAGTGGCAGCAACCTCCATACAGAGGAACGTGTGGGGGCGGAGTCGCAGCCAAGAGTGGTGGGATTACTATGTGCTTCGCCGTTTCACTGACACAGAGTTCATACAAAATTTTCGTATGATGAGAAGAACGCTTGTGTGCATTTGTGAACGCCTACTTATACCACTCTCATGGGAGGAAACACGGGCAGATCGGATGAACGCGACCTGGCCGTTCACATTGAAGTCGCATGTCAAAGATCGGATATGTTCGGTTTTAGGACCACATATCATATCCAAGTGGTCTGGGTCGCATTTGAAAAAAAATCGGATCTGTGTCGTTCAGACTGTCATTAAAAGATCAGAACCATGTGACATGGGGCAAAAAAAATCAGATTTGGGTCACTTCAAGCTGCAGTGTGAACGTAACCTTGGAGTTTTTGTTATCAAGTTAAAATAAAGATCGTATTTGAAGCCTCATCTTAAGAGCAGAAAACAAGAACCAAAAAAACACCCAAACTGAATCCAAAGCATAACTTTCGTCAAATTCAGCGCCTGAATTCTGCTAAACGCTACCAGGGTATAATGTTGTTTCCATGTCAAAACATACCTGCCGTTTTGTTTCTATTTGTGGACAGAGGGACACTTCCTGAATTACACCCCCCCCACCCCCACCCCACCCCCCCCGATGACATCACAAGGTGGAACAGAGCATTTTGAGCCAAATTAGCAGGATACGGGTATGTTTTTGAGGAGGATACAAGATTCTAATGCGGTAAAAGATGATTTCAAACATGATAGCACCTTTAAACTGAATCATTGGCCAGAACAAAGCAACAAACCAAAACAAAGCTCTAATCCCTGTTAAAACCTCACAGCTCAAGTTTCACACATTTAACTAAAAAAAAACAACAAAGAATCTAGGTTTAGAAGAAGGCTATGGAGAAAGTCCAGGTCTAGTCCAGGTTTAGTCCAGGTTTAAGTCCAGGTCTAGTTCCAGGTCTAGACCGAGGTTGAGTCCCTGGTTCGTTCAAGTTTACGTTCACGTTTGGGTTCAGAAAAGAGGAGTTTTAAGGTGGAATTTAAGTCTAAGTTCAGTCCTGGTTTAGTCCAGGTTCAAGTCGTGGTTCAGTCTCTGGTTCAGTCCCTGGTTCAGTCCCTGGTTTAGTCCCTGGTTTAGTCCCTGGTTTAGTCCCTGGTTTAGTCCCTGGTTTAGTCCCTGGTTCAGTCCCTGGTTCAGTCCCTGGTTCAGTCCCTGGTTCAGTCCCTGGTTCAGTCCCTGGTTCAGTCCCTGGTTCAGTCCCTGGTTCAGTCTCTAGTTTAGTTCCTGATTTAGTCCCTGGTTCAGTCCCTGGTTCAGTCCCTGGTTCAGTCCCTGGTTCAGTCCACAGCCTTCAGCTAAGCCCTGGTCCATGTTATAAAGAGGCAGAGAGAGAGAGGAGCAGTTTAAGGTGGAATGGAGGGCTTAAGGCGGAATGATTACCCAGCTTGTCGGAGGACGTGATAATGTCAGTGGGAACACAAGAGTCGAGATCGGCGTCCATGATGCCCAACGGGTCCAGCTGAGCCACATGGTGCCCGCGGATCTACGGCAAGGGAGGAGGGACAAAAACAAAAAGCAACCACCCACCGGAGAGGGGGATAGGGGAGAGAGAGGGAGAGAAGTAAAGGGGGAGAAAGAGGGGGCAGAAAAAAGAAAGTGAGAGGAAAAGAGAGAAGAGGTTAGAGGAGGCCAGAGTAAAGTGAAAGAGGTGGTGAAAGGAGGGGCAGAGAGAGAGAGCAGAGGTAAAGGAGAGAGAGGCATAGAGGAAGAGGGAGAGACAGAAAAGGGGGAAAGCGAATGAAAGCATGACAAGGGTGAACGCAAGGATGGGGAAAAAAGTGCAAGGAAACAAAAGAGTGTAAAAAAGTGAAGCAGCCATCAGTGGTGAGAGTGAGACAGGTGGAGGTGAGGGTGGGTGAGACAGGTGGAGGTGACAGGGGGTGACGGGTGAGAGGGAGAGGGGTGGTGGTGGTGGTGGTGGGTGGAGAGGCACCGTTAGCATCTCAGTCCCAAACACGGCGTCCGGCGCTCACCCACGTCCTGGAAGCTGGACACAGGAGCCTCGTCGAAGTTCACACAGCTGATGCCCAGAGGGTCGAGCTGCGCCGAGTGATGCCCGATCACCTGCCCATCACCGAGGCAACAAGGACACACGTGCAATATACAGAAACATGTGCAAAATACGGAAACATGTGCAAAGTAAAAGAATGTGTGCAAATAATATACAGAAAGTACAGGAGAAATACACACACTACAGGACTTAACCCAAAGAGCTAACATTTAAAAGTGCTTCATAACACTTATTTTTCAGGTACTCTGCACTGAAACAGAGCAAAGGATCATGGTCTATGTAGTTCTTTTCTATGCTGCACCAAAACAATGAATATATGCAAAGGGACTTCAGATTGGATGTATTGAGATGCCCCATGATATTACTGATATTACATTTATCAAAATGTAAAAAGTCCTGTAAGTACCTGCAGCAAGATTTTTTTATGTAATACGTTAATGAATGATATACTACTAGATCAGGGGTGACTAACCCCTAGCCCCCCTGCTGAACTGTCCCAACTGATCATAGGCAGAACTTCTTACTACACATTGTATTAATTATTCCCTCAAAAGCATCACACTGATTTGTGCTAAAGGCCAAACATTTCTGTTCCAAGCCTTATAACAGCGTATGGGGGTTGTGTCGTAGCTGTGTAAAAAGCACCAATGTGAGCGTTTCGACACAAAATATCAATATGCAGTTCTCGGTGAAAAAAGTTTGGACAGCCGTACTCACCAACCATCTGCTAAAACATCTCCTCAGACAGTGAGAAAACCTACATTAGTCTAGGGTTGTATTAAAGTCTTAAAGAGTGAATGAAAGCTGATGACAGTGTAGTGCTGTGAGAGGCTTCAATAGTGTAATGTCTAATCTACAGATAAACCATCACAGATCAATAGATCTGGATCTAATCTGCAGAACATTTTAAATATTCCTTGTGCATGTTGACTATGGAGTAAGTACAGTGGTACCTCACCTTACGAAAGACCCAACAAACGAAAATTCCAAGTTACGAAACGCCTTCACGTTAAATTTTGGTCTCTAGTTACAAAATGCGAAATCTCAAAAATTCAAATAATGCGCGCTCAGCCACACACATTATACGCTTTTATCAGACTGGATTTAAACTTTTCTCACATTTGTCTCTCGTTTAAACACTCAAACTTTCATAGATTTTCAACAAAATGTATTAATAGTGAAGTGTGGGAGGAAGGGGGGAGAAGGCGGTGGGGGAATAATAATTATTATTATTATTATTATTATTATTATTATTATTATTATTATTATTATTATTATTATTATTAACGAGGTCCAACGTGCTCCATAAGCATAAGAAATCCAGGGTTCTCTACAAAGGCGAATGGTAAGTCACTCATTGCGATGATTTGTGCTCCTGGCTGTGTTCTCCTGGGCCTTCGCACTGTCAAGGGGCATTTTTCTCTCCTTTTCAAACTCTCCTGCAGCGTGAGCTGACTCGTCTTTGTCTGGGTTGCCTGTAACTCGGTGTATTGTGTCGGGTGTTTGTTTTAGAGGTGCCGTATCGGTTTGTTGTGGTAAATGTCGCCCTTTCCTTTCCACCCCTTGCAATCCCAAGTTTACATATCCCACCGTTTGCTATGTCAATGTTGTTGTCATCAACTTTATAGTATTTCCAGACCCAGACATACTCGCCAAACATTATTGCGGTCTTATAGCGCTCATTATAGCGCTCTTCTTGTCTCCTCTCTGTACTCGCGCTTTGCGCTTCGAGCTGCTTCCGTGTATTTAACCAATAGTGTGTCATGCCGCATGCGTTGATGTTTCTGTGTGAAGTCTCACTCTGTGCCACCGCATGACCATAGATCTCATCTAGGATATGTTAAAAAAATAATAAGAATACTTGCTACTAGCAAGTGTAAATAATGGGTGGGGATTTATGACGATTTATCCAACGGTGGGCGACGAGGGTCCGAAAGGAGGACAAAATGTAAAAAAGGAGGACACGTGACAGACGGCCGGACAGACAGCTCTAAAACCGGACTGTCCGGACGAAATCCGGACGAATGGTCACCCTACCCAATCAGGACGCAGAACACAGTGTTACACTATAAAAAAAAGTTACACTATTTAAAAAAAAAAACTTGGAACGGGGCCTTGGAACGAATCAGGCTTTTTCCATTGAAATAGCTACTCAACTTACGAAAAATTCACGTTACGAAACCACTTCTGGAACAAATTAATTTCGTAAGGTGAGGTACCACTGTACTAACAATGCAGGCTTAGAGAGGTTTTGTCAAGTCTGTGACGCACAAAACAATACAAGTGAAAGGACTTATTATTGAGCGTTTGCTTCTGTGTCTGCAGGTGCGTTTGCTTCTGCGTCTGCAGGTGCGTTTGCTTCTGCGTCTGCAGGTGCGTTTGCTTCTGCGTCTGCAGGTGCGTTTGCTTCTGCGTCTGCAGGTGCGTTTGCGTCTGCGTCTGCAGGTGCGTTTGCGTCTGCGTCTGCAGGTGCGTTTGCGTCTGCATCTGCGTTTGCGTCTGCATCTGCAGGTGCGTTTGCGTCTTCATCTGCAGGTGCGTTTGCGTATGTGTCTGCAGGTGCGTTTGCGTATGTGTCTGCAGGTGCGTTTGCTTCTGCGTCTGCAGGTGCGTTTGCGTCTGCAGGTGCGTTTGCTTCTGCGTCTGCAGGTGCGTTTGCGTCTGCAGGTGCGTTTGCCTCTGCGTCTGCAGGTGCGTTTGCTTCTGCAGGTGCGTTTGCTTCTGCGTCTGCAGGTGCGTTTGCGTCTGTGTCTGCAGGTGCGTTTGCGTCTGTAGGTGCGTTTGCTTCTGTGTCTGCAGGTGTATTTGTTTCTGTAGGTGCGTTTGTTTTCGTACCTGGTAGGCCCTGATGAGGGACTGCACGGCCAGATGATCCTCCACCAGCTTCTCCACATTGGGCTGAGCAGAGACAGCGGCGCCGAGAGGAGAGATCAGAGCTGGGCTCAGACCCAGAGGAGACTGGTATGCAGCACCAGGGGGCGCTCCGGCATTTGCGTTTCGGAAAAACACGTCCCATGACTGAAACAGAAACAGTCAATGAGAACTTTGATTTTACAGTTTTAATGAGCTGTAGTTTTCCCTTCCATCAGCAGGGGACTGGTCACACATGTACCACATGTACCACAACGTTTGTTTTTTTAGGTAATTTGGTCCAATTTCTTTTAGTAGAACTGTGCAATTTGGGGGAAAAAACTAATTGCAATTTCTACCATTTCTACTCTGATTAGATTTAAGATTTTTTTATTTTTTTTAATATTGAAGGTTATTCAGACATGTCCAGAAGAATCGACAAAGGTAGAAATCTGAAATGATAAACTAATACAAGAATCACATTTCAGTACATGTTTGTACAGATCTAAACTACAGGTTTAGCATTTATATGCAGAATAAGACTGGATTTTTTGTTGTTGGTTTAGGATATTATGGTTCTTCAAAATGTCAGCTTTTGTGATTTGCTAATTGTGTCCATTCAAACTGCGATTAGTCTTGCAGACTTGATTTTTAGCACATGATTCTGTTCTTTCCTGCCCCAGCAATATTTTTATACACAGTGTGGTCTCCACAAGCCAGAACCAAACATGATTATCCAATCAGACGTGTTTAATTCAGTGATGCACATGAAACCCTCACTGGTCATCTGTCATTACAAATAAAGCGACATTTCTCTCTCCTCAGACAGACTTAGACAAACTTTATTGATCCACAAGGGAAATTATTAAGTCTTAATTAGATAATTAACAGACTTTAGAGCTTCACTCATTAATTCTGCAGAAATCTGGCATATTTTTCAATCCCCTGTGATATTTTTTCCCTTTTTTTCTTCTTCTTGTGAGCATATTTGTGTTGATACAGACAGACCATGCATGTCCCTGATTGGCTAATCCATCTCTCAATCACGGCCATCTGAACTCAGGGAGATTCAACAGTGACCAAAGTATGTGTCAGTACAGAAAATACCCCAGAAAAATATGCCGTTAATACTATTAGAGATCGATCAATATGGGTTTATTCATGGCTGATTCTGATTGTTTAGAGGGCCGATATATAGGGCAGATTTTGATTATCATAATTTAATTTTACTACAAACTCATCCACCAGTTTTAAGGCAGCAGATCGACTTTTCTAGTAGAGGGTCCATCACCTGCTTGACTCCATGTAGCTGTTATTGTTTGTTCCTGGAATCTTCCACAGTATGGCATTTCATTTAAGTAACTCCATGGAGACAAGCAGACAGCAGAAACGTCCAAATATCTGCCCCGTATATCGACCAGCTGATAGATATCGGTCCATCTATACTGTAAATACAGAATTTGAGTGGGCCGTCTTATACCGACTTGTATTGGCCACAAAAAGACAAATATTGAAAATTCCAAGAGTGAAAACAGACAGAACAGAGCGTCCACAGATTGTTATTAAACCGTTTCAGACGTGCCGCGTTGTCAATCTAAAAATAACTGTAACCCACGGCAGCGCACTGAGACACTGTGTACTCTGCAGCAGGAATACCCCTTCACAGTAAAAGTCCTCCTCTTTCACAATAAAAGCCTGAAACATTAACCTGGAGCTTTCGTTAATGTTGCGGTCAAATATAAAGCCCCCTTGGTTAAACGTGTCCCTTGCATTTGACCCATCTGTCAGTGTCTCTGGGTTAAACCTGTCAGGAGCAATCAGAACTTAATGTCCTGGTTCTGTGTAAAAGCTGATTAGACCTCTGCAAACATGGGAACTGGGATTAGTTTCAAGTTCAGATTTCAGCCTCTCACATGTGAATCCTTTTTTACTGAACATTTGCAGGAGCAGGTGTCAAAGGCATAAATTGCCTTCAGTAATTAATGTTTATCTTAACACGTTCTGGCACAAAATCCAAACATGTTACAGTGACAGGCCCAGATATTACATACAGGGCTGTCAGTTTAACACGTTGATTAGATCAATTAATTACACTGCAAATTAACGCGTTAGAAAGATTAACGCAATTAATGATGATCGGCAATTCAATGCACGGGCATTTTAAATTTGGCGTGCGGCGAGCAAATCACTGCCAGGGCCTTTGAACGGCAAGTTTATTTTTTAAAAAGAATGAAGACAGGACGATCAACAAGAACGCCGTGATTTGGGGCTTTTGTAAAACAGAATTTTTCCAATTTTCCGAAGCTGTTCCAGCCTGACGGATCATTTGAACGACAAACACGTCTGGACAAGTTCCATTGTTACCGGTGATAGAGCGAGCGTGAGCGCATTTCACCAAACCACCAAACCACGCTAGCAGAATTTGGGAAACGAATGAGCAAAGCGACCACATGAAAACTGACAAACTCAATCGCAAAGTGTTTGCTCGCTCACTCACAATCTCTCTCTCTCTCTTAAAATGCAATTAATGAGATTAATTACAAATCCTGTAATTAATTAGATTATTTTTTTAATCGCCTGACAGCACTAATTCCATATTCTATTTGCTATTGAACATTTCTGTGTAATAGTCCAGAGAGCTGTCATGTGGGAGCCTGTTGTGTGTTACAGGTGTGTGTTTGTTACATAATCCTGTGTGACTTTCACCATGTGCAGCACGAGGACACAGGCTCTGAACAGTTTGACCCACATCAGGGTTAGGGTTGAGTGGGTGTGGGACAGGTCAAATGCAGCGGACAAACCTCTGGTGGAGGGTCTGCTGCCTGTCTGTCTATTTGGAGATGCTTTTACACTGCTTTGAATGCTCCATAGTATGGCCTTGAACTTATCTCCATGGAGACAAATAGCTGACACTGCCATATCCATGACATTTTAACCTTGATATTATCATTAATCACCATGACAACCATGACTAGGCCTGTCTCGATAACACATTTTGAAGTGCAATATACAGAAGTATTGCTGAAGTAAATAGATAATATTGAAACCAAACCATGAAGCAGAATTCACAACCACAAAAAGTATTCTAAATGTATTTTTTTTTTTTTTTAAATATGAGCTGCTGTAAATAAATAACAGAATGCAATACTTAAAGGTCCCATGGCATGAAATTTTCACTTTCTGAGGATTTTGAACGTTAATGTGAGCTCCCCTACCCTGTTTAGGACCCCCCCCCCCCCCATGGCTAAAAGTTGCGAAATGTGTAACCTGAGCATTTGCGGTCCTTTTCCACGTTTGAAAAAAAAACAGCCCAAACGGACAATTCTGAACAAGGCAAGTTTCTGACGTCACACTCAAGGAAAAATGCAAATGCGGTTCCACCCCCCGTCTGTATGTCTACCCACACTCTCTGGAACTCACGGCCAGAGAATTTGGACCGCGACCGAGCTACGCAATGCGAGATGCGTTTTTTTATTTGCCTGGAGGCATGTGAGAGTGTTTCCAGGCTCGGATGTCCTTTATCCGAGCCTCTGAAACAGCAGTGGTTTAATTTTATTTTCTGTGGAAATGTGTTTATTTTTCAATGGAAAGCGTCTCATATCTTCCTTTGCGTTTAAACGCGGAAGTGGGGCCAGCGCACATCGCACCGCTAATCCAGGAACCAGCGGAGAATTTGGCCACACCCCCACCTGCTGCACTGGCCTGTCTCTGTCCTCCTCATTTGCATTCATGCAACAACGCCCAGAATAAGGTGTTTGAGAGAGATATTTATGACTGACTGTGTTCATAAGGCTTTCTCATGCACTGAGTCTTGATTTTGAAGAAGGATTCATTTACAGTATTAGGGAACCATTAAGGCGCCATATAAAAGCATCAAGAAGTACCATGTCATGGGCTCTTTAAGTAATTTGTTTGTCTTTATGAGTCATAATCAAAGGAGAAGTTCAATTTGTCAACTGGACAAAGTTTGTTTGGTTGAAAACGTTTCGCCGCTCATCCGAGAGGCTTCTTCAGCTCTGGCCCTCATGCTGGTTCGACCCTGTTTATATCTAGCTGCAAGGGAGGAGCTAGCTTCCCTGAACAAAGCTGACCTATCCCCGCTACTCTCTTTTGTTTTACGAATTCCTCTGGCGTCTTGTATTAGCATATCTATTATTATTATATCTAGTACTCCATTCAGTGTAGTGAAGACTAGTGTAGTGAAGACTGCAGTGTAGTGTAGTGAAGACTGCAGTCTTCACTACACTGAATGGAGTACTCCATTCAGTGTAGTGAAGACTGCAGTGAGCGCTATATTGGGGAAACCAAGCAGCCACTTCACAAGAGGATGTACCAACACAGGCGGGCGGGCCAGACTGGACCGTCATCTGCCGTTCATCTTCACCTAGAAGCCGCGGGCCATTCATTTGAGGACAGTGAGGTTCAGATCTTAGCCAGGGAAAAGAACTGGTTTGAGAGGGGAGTTAAAGAGGCTATTTTTGTCAAAAAAGAGAATCCGTCATTAAACAGAAATGGGGGAGTTAGACACAACTTGTCTCCCATCTATAATTCGATTCTCAAACAAAGAATCATTAGGACAGACAAGCCATTGCAGAGGGGTGGAGAGGGCGTTGTCTTGAATAGGGAATTGGACGCCAGAGAAATTTGAAATACAAAGAGACAGATTAGCTGATGGGTTCAGTGTAGTGAGCGGGCTAATAGATATGCTAATACAAGACGCCAGAGGAATTCGTAAAACAAAAGAGAGTAGCGGGGATAGGTCAGCTTTGTTCAGGGAAGCTAGCTCCTCCCTTGCAGCTAGATATAAACAGGGTCGAACCAGCATGAGGGCCAGAGCTGAAGAAGCCTCTCGGATGAGCGGCGAAACGTTTTCAACCAAACAAACTTTGTCCAGTTGACAAATTGAACTTCTCCTTTGATCATGGATTCTACCTGGACGACTGAGGGACTTTTCACGCATTTTATGAGTCATAGAAGTTTATAATTCAGTCTTCCACACCGCAAACCTAATCAAAGTACACACACATAACCAAACCTTTCCTCATGTCCTTAATGCCAGATCTGAGATAGTGTAAACAGAACATTACTTTTACCAGTGTTATGAATCAGAGTTGGGGCAGCCATCTTAATGTTTTCGATAGGTTGCTGTGAGCAGGCAGCAGTGGTGCTAGTATCTGTAAAAGTAACTGTAGTGAGGAGTTGTACACGTTTTTTGTTATACCTTATTTCTAGTGAGGAAAATTCACTGCATTTTACCAATTCTTCAGTGTCTTGGGTTGGGACTCATCTCCAGATCTCGGGCTAGTCTTGGTCAGGACTACCTTAGCTGGAGGATTTGACCCATTGTGCTTTTTTTGGGTTGATGGCAGAAACCAGAAGAAACCCACCCAGACACGGACAGAACATACAAACTTCACAGAAAAGCCCGAGACTTGAACCAGGAACCTTCTTGCAGTGAAGCGTGAGTGCTAACCACTTATCCACTGTGATACGCAGTTATAGTAGTAGTGGTAATAGTAGTACAAACCTTGTGTACACTCTTTGGGTTCTCCAGCCAGGCGAAGTACATTTCCTCGACATAATTTGAACTGGTTCCGTTCAGAAAAGGCTCTGACGCCACAGGAGCAGAGTAGCACCTGATTGGCTGAAACGTCCTTGCTCCGCCCGGACAATGGGCTGTGATTGGCCGCTTGGGGCCAGCAGTCTGAGCAGTTTGTGTCGCCGTGAGCGGCCGCAAACGTGCCGCACAAGTCCTGAGGCGATGCATAGTCCTGATCTAGTCCTGGTCCGGTCCACAGACCCACAGAGTCCAGGTTAGTCCACAGGAAGTGACACGTCCAACAGGAAGTATCCAACAGGAAGTGAGCGTGGTCCTCTTCCTCGTGCTGTGGAGAGAGAGAAATGTTAGAATAGAACTCACAGTTATGACCTGCTTCATCAGAAATATCGAAAATCAGATGCAAATTGATACTAAAACTAGTATCAAAATTAGATCCTCATTTGAGCAGGTATTGATACTAAAAAAGGACCACTGACAGGACAGAAATGAACCTTTCCTGAAGCTTTAGAATGATCGTGAGCTGTATCAGAACAAGTATAAGAGCACACAGACTGGTATACACCCATGGACCACTATGGACCACTGAGGATTAGACTTGGACTTTTATTGGAATTTTATTGATTCACAAGGGAAATTGTTTTGGGTAAGGCCACATGGGAATATGAAAAAAAGTACTACGATTGAAAATCACATTCTTTTCTGGCAAAAGGAGAAATTCAACTGGTCAACTGGACAAAAGTTGATTTTGGTCGAACACATTTCACAGCTCATCCAAGCTGCTTCTACAGTTCAGCGAGCTGTAGACACTTCCTTATATCCGCCTGCAGGGAGGAGCTAACTGCCCTGAGACTACTCCGAAACTAACACACCTACTTGTTGTTGTTAGTTTCAGTTAGTTTCACAACACATGAACATGTTATGTATGTTAAGCATTTATCATCCTGTTACACATTGTTTTTCACTGGACTAGTTTGATGTTAATTTGTACGATTCTGGAAAAAAAAAAACACCCCACCAAGCCCTCAGTCTGCTCCACTCCACCCCCCGATATCATCGTCCATCACGATGATTCACTGTAAACATCATCAAATGCCAATTAAGGGGACATCGCCCAACCCTAGTCTAAACCATGCAACTAATTATTTAAACCAATTTCAAGGATTAGCCAGAATTCTATTAGTCAAAATTCAGAAAATGGACCTGAGAAAACAGGACTAAACCAGGTCTATGACAGGACTAAGACAGAACTAAACCAGGTGTAAGGCAGGACTGACAAAGCACTAAGAAGACCCAAACCAGGAAGTGAAGCAGGCATGTACTGTTCCAAGGTCACAACAAAGTCTAAAAATAGTCTGAAAAGCAGAAGTAACCTCAAGAGAGTCAAGAGTCTTAGGTTGTATTTATTAACAACATGTATGTGGCTACTTGGACTAAACCACGAACAGTACAAGAGGAAATACTGGACTGAACAAGGAACTAAAACCAAGTCCTGTAAAGAGACGGAATAGAGAGGGGCCTAAACCCGGACTAAACCCAGACTAAACAAGACCGGGAACGTCAGGTTTTAAATGTGCACTGCGCAACTTTTCCAGTGAATATTATCTTCTTGGAGTCAAGTAGATGATGCCACTAGGACAAGTTACACGTCAGATCTGTGGAGAAGCAACCCTCCTCTCAGTATGAATGCTGAAAGTTTTGAATAACTGAATAAGTACTACATATTTTTAATGCTGTACTGTGGAACATTCCAGGTAAAACAATTACATCTTCATGGAGACAAACACCCTTCACCCGAAAGGTATCATAGAACAGCTTTAGTGTAGATTTCATCCTGATCCACCCGAGTACTTGATGCCTGCCAGGAATAAACCGGGTCTAAACTAGGACTAAACCAGGACTAAACCAAGAATTAAACCAGGACTGAACTAGGACTAAAACTAAAGCCAAAAACAGAACTTTATTTTGGCTAAAATTGTCTACAATTTTAATAGGGAAAATTCAGAAACTGGTACAGAAAAGAAACCAGGTCTAAACCAGGTCTAAGACAGAACTAATAACATACAAACCAGAATCGTTTAGTTTAGTTTTCACTCTGATGAGCCTTGAGTATTATTACAGTGAGAGAGTCTGTACCTGTGATCTGCACCCAGAGATCTGTCAGGTTTAAACCAGCTTCACTTTGTTTGTTTTGGCTGAAGACCAGGCCTAAGGAGTGTTTCTTGTTCTCTTCACATTTTACAAAACACATTAACAACAGTGAATCCGGATAAACAACAGCAGGATTTACAGATTTATAAACTGTGCTTAAGAATAACAGAGGTCTGATACTCCAGTGACAGTTATAATACTACCCTTTTGTTCTCCTCGCATTTATAAAAACACAACTGACATGATTTAATCCAGATCTAAACCAGGACAGAGCCAGGACTAAACAGAGACTGAACCAGGACCGAACCAGGACCGAACCAGGACCAAACCAGGACCAAACCAGGACCAAACCAGGACCAAACCAGGACCAAACCAGGACCAAACCAGGTCTAAACCAAGACAGAGCCAGGACAGAACAACCAAGAAGACAGGCCTAAATTGATTTTTTTAGATTTAGACTGATTAAGCTGTGAAGGTTTTTGTCCTGAGTGAGTCTTACTACTCTTTAAGTTTATAACAGACTACAACTTTGACACTTCCCCTTCACTTATGATTTAAAGAAGCACTCTGTAACTTTTCCTAGTGGGTGGTGGGTCTGCCAGTGGACTGTCTCCATGGCAACGGTCTAACTTTCAGGGACTGCCAATGAAATTTAGCTATTTAGCTCTAATCTGTGGTGGAACATCTATGATCTATTGGCTCGATGTCATTGTTCTTTGTACATTGCCCCTTCAAATAAAGAATACACTAAACTAACTTCTACATAACTTTAGACAGTGTTTCCCATAGATTTGGTTTAGATTATGGTAACACAAATGTATTTATTTGAATAATTTAAAGTACTTTGTCCAGTATAAATGTCACCTACTGCCTAGAATTAATTTTTAAGCAGTCATTTTTGACGAATGTCTGCTCTTTTAAAGGAGAATTAACGTTTTTTACAATCTGAGCCTTATTTAGGTAATAAAACAAGTTGTTTTACTCACCCATAGCATTTTGGTGTAGGGGTGTGCAAAATAATCGTCACGACAATGCATCGCGACACTAACTTTCACAATATACTGCATCGATTCTTGATGCTAAAAATCAATTTGTATTAATTAATTATTAATAAATAAATAAATAAATACATTATTAGTTGTTTTTTTTATAAATTCTATGCACTTTTTTCTTTGTGAAAGGGTATTGTTTGTTATGATGGTAGCTACCTCCAAAATGGCAAATGTTTGAACATCATTTTTTCTTTTAGAAAAAATCCTATGCACTTTTTGTTATTGGTTTGGTTTATTTGTTTTTGTTATTCAATAAATTCAGTTATTAATTGAGTTGCTCAGAGTTATGTATCAATTGAAGACACTACCCAGCCACTGATATTTAAGTTATCCTCTTTTTTTTGGTACATTTTCACTGAAGTATGTCGAATATATTGCAATGCATCGCAATAATTCAAGTATCATGATGCATCATGATAGTATCGCATCGTGGCATATGAATCGTGATTCGAATTGAATCGTGACTTCTTTGCCAATACCCACCCCTACTTTGGTGTCATGTGGAGCACTTCCAGAGATGTTTTAGATTAGCGATAGCCGTAGCGCTAACATATGCCCCGAGCATGTAATATATGCCCTGAGCGGTCTCCAAATAACAAACTTTAGCACTTTTCAAATCATAGAAGCTCGATGTCTTAGTCTACGCTTTCGTTTGAGTCAAAAGTGGCCTATAATCTGAGATTTATCCATAGTTTCGAGTAGATGAGGACGCCAGTGCGCATGTGCGGAGTCACAGCTGATTTCGCTCTCAGCTCCCGGGGCCCAAACATGAAATGCAAAGCTGTAAACTATGGATAAATCTCAGATTACAGGCCACTTTTGACTCAAATGAAAGCGTAGAGCTTCTATGATTTGAAAAGTGCTAAAGTTTGTGTTATTTGGAGACCGCTCGGGGCATATATTACATGCTCGGGGCATATATTAGCGCTACGGCTATCGCTAATCTAAAACATCTCTGGAAGTGCTCCATATGACACCAAAGTGCTATGAGTGAGTAAAACTTGTTTTATTACCGAAATAAGGCTCAGATTGTAAAAAACGTTAATGCTCCTTTAATACCATTACTACCATTTATTATTCATTTATTACACATAGGATAGTGAGAAACATAATTTCAATTCTTTTTATGATCTTTATATGAAGAATTGACAATAAGCTTTGAATTTTAACTTACAAGTTTCTGATACAACACAATCAGAAACAAATATAGTCCAGTTCATTTGAGGACTACTTTAGATTATAGGAGGGCACCATAGTCTGCTGTATTAATGGGAAACCCTGGATTAGCATTTCCATATTATTATTTAATCTATAGGAAATAACAGATTGGTGTCTTATTTTACATTTACCCAAGAACATTCACCCATAACAACATAGATTACAGCATTATTGACTACTTGGATTACTTACACCAGTTATAATCCTGTTTGAAAACAAATTTGAAAAAGTTAATTTAACTTCCACTTGAGTGACATTATTTCAGAGTAATAACAGTCCGTTTTTAGCTCATTCTGGCCTCTGTGCCCCAGGTCTATTATTGGCTCTAAACCAGCGGCTCTTCAGTGTTTTGACCTTCCACAACATTCCCCGCTAGAGCCCGCCCCCCGCGCTGTCTCATTGGCCGCACGCACGTCTCCCGCAGCGCTATTGGCCATACGCGATGTCAATCACCGTGTCCTTTTTGCACCACACGAGTCATGAGTTCCCGACAATTTCCCCCACATTTTACCAAAACAGACCTAAAACCCGGCCGAAACAGCTCTTAACACGCATAAACTAAGAAATAAACCGTACTATAACGAGATGTATCTGCACTGAAACAAAGCGGGCAGGATTAGTTATGTAATTAGCCGGTTAGCTTGCACAGAATACAACTACTTTCTGTTATACAAATGCTATTAGCAGATTTAGCTTCAGGTTAGAGCCGTAAATGTGTGCTATTTAAACACATGAACGATTAGAATGTGTTATAATCAACTAATAGTGCAGTTTTCTTTTGTTGCAATCGCTCCCTGGACACGTTAAAACATTAAAACAGCTGTTAAAGTGGCTATAAACACGCTTTAGCTTAGCATGCTATTTGGAATTCTTGAGGACCGGGCAGAAATGGTCTGCCTTGCGGTCAAGACTGTGGCGTTTCCCCCGGGATAGGAGCGCACCAGGGCGGGCTGTGTGGAGCCTGGAGCCCGGTGTACGGAGCTCCAGACCCCGCGCGCTAACCTGGAGAATGCGGGCTGCGGTGCTCAGTGAGGCCGGTTCCCCCGATGCCCTTCGCGGCTCCCGGTGAAAGGTGCAGCGGCGCTGGCGGAGGAGGAGTGACCACCGGAGTGACGCACGGCACTGACGTCAGCGCCCGGAGACAGATGAGTCAGTGCAGAACTACAAAACACGCAATTAGGGAGTTTTATCTAAAAAAAAAAAATATTAAAAAAATAAGACTTTTTACAAAAGTACCGTGTTATACCTGATACTATTGTGTGCAAAATGTCAGTTGTACTGTGGGTCTGGTCATTTCTATGCACTCATGGCAAAAGGAGAAATTCAATTTGTCAACTGGACAAAAGTTTATTTGGTCGAATACGTTTCGTTACGGAAGCCGACAGAGGCCATGTTCGTAATGATTATTTTCCACCTTAATAACGACAAAATTAATTCGAGATCTCGAGAAAATGACACAATTAATCCATGATCTCGAGAAAACAAAACTGTTATTTTGAGATCTCGAGAAAACAAAGAGTTATTCCGTGATCTCGAGAAAACACTGTATCTCCGTCGGTAAAGACGAAGCCGGGCCAGTCTTCTGCGGAGGTGCCGCGGACTAATCTTGAAATTATCCCAAATTAAAAGATGTAATGCAATCTCCCCCTGTGTCAACCCTTGATCAAAATATTGCCTTATCAGCTGATTGATTATTATTCCAGACATTCTAATGACCAAAAACGTGTCTATTCAGAATGAGAAATAGCCCCGAAGTCAGCCTGTCACAACGTGGCGGTAGACGTTTCAGTTGTTTTCTCGAGATCACGGAATAATTATCTCGTTATCTCGGGATAACAAGGAAGAAAAGATATTGCTTATGAATATGGCCTCTGTCGACTTCCATACATAACAAATCAGTTTACTTCTTTATCTTTTACAAATTATAGTTTAAATGGGGGAGAAGTGTCTTGCTTATGGTTTGTCAAAAAAAAAAAAAATTAGATACTAATCAATACTAAAACTAGCATAGAAACTAGATATTTATTTCAGTCTTTTCCTTTGTATCAATACTAGTTTTGCCAAAGGACACAACAAAACTACTACAGGGACGAGGTTTAAACTGGTGACGCTGCGGTTGTTGGGTGAACGCTTAAAGGGATATGCCACCCCCAGGTCAAACTTGGGCATCTCCCCACAGTCCAGAGACTAAAATAAGTGATGGAAAGCGTTTTCCTGGTCACCCAGCCATTGTCCGAGTCTGTCAGCACTGACCGCCGCGGTATCTGCAGCTACTCCGCGTTAGACTGGAGTCTAACGTCGCCAGAGAAAGATTTCGGCCAAAAGGAATTAATTTGCTCGATGCGTTTCCCAATTACTTTCTGTGTAGTGCGCATTCATATCGAGTGCAAATAAATGTACAAATCAACACGGAGAGCCTGACTTGGTCATTTTGGGTGGGAACTATTTTTCAGTGCGGAAAAAGAAAGCCGAAGCACAGAGCACGCTGCGCAACAGGGGAACTCCCTTCCTGGTGCGTAACAGGGATTCCCCTGGCTGCGTGGAGTAGCTGCAGATACCGCGGCGGTCAGTGCTGACAGACTCGGACAATGGCTGGGTGACCAGGAAAACGCTTTCCATCACTTATTTTAGTCTCTGGACTGTGGGGAGATGCCCAAATTTGACCTGGGGGCAGTATATCCCTTTAACCCTCTGCTCCACACGCGCTTTTTTAAAAGTTTATTTCTTGAGTATTTTGATCTTAAGTTGTCCCGCGCTCCTCTGTCCTGTGTCTGAACTCTGCACTGCTGTTTTATCCGGTGCCAAAACACGACCAGTAAAAACCAACTATTTATTTTCGTAACCATGGAAACGTCTGTCGCTACATAGACGTTTTAGTTGTTATCTCGAGATCACGGAATATTTGTTTCGTTTTCTCAAGATCTCAAATTAATTATCTTGTTATCTCGGGATAACAAGGAAGAAAAAATATTGCTTACGAATATGGCCTCTGTCGACTTCCATATTTCGCAGCTCATCCAAGCTTTAGTTCTGGTCAGACGCTTGTAGACACCTGCCTATATTTGCCTGAAGGGAGGAGCTAACTACAATGAAATTAGTTTGAAACTCTATGCACTCATATTGTTCAGTGTACAGTTCATTCATGAAGCAAGCTGTGAAAGCAATCCTGTTTTTCTCCACCATTGAATCAATACCACAGCAATGATTGGGCCTCGCGTGCGCTTACACTGCGCTCCACAAGGCTGAGCCCCACACTAACCCTAATAAACATAAACCCCAACCACGACCCTCGCCCCAACCCTAATGCTCGGCCTAAACCTAAACATAACCCTAAGCTTAAACCTAACCCTAGTGGTAACCCTAACCATAGTCCTAACCTTAACCCTAGCCCTTACTGTAACCCTAACTCCTAACCTAACCCTGTCATTTTTACTTCTGGTTTGTAACAATATCATTTTTTTTGTTCCTATTGTCATCCTGCGTCTGGCTATCAAATTTGGTTTGCGCCAAACTTTGTGTAAGGATGTCCCATTGGCGACGACAGATTTTTGCCTTGTCATTATGGCAACACAATGTAAATGGGATGTGGGCTTCATTGAGTTTTTTAATCAAGACCATGTCACAAATCTGCATACCAATTTTTGTATATCTAAGACAAATAAAATGTTATTGTTCCATGCAAATTTTCTTATATCAATCTGTTCAGGGTCGGGGTGTGCACCCATGATGAAAATTTGAGTAAAATCAGCTACAGTTTGTGTAATTTGTCAATTTTACCATTGAAATAACATGGAGATTTTATGTCATCGCTATGACAACGACGTAAAAAATATGGCACGGGTGTCACTGACTTTTTGGATCAGGATGGCAAAATGGAATTTTGTGCAAAATTTCAGAAATTTTTGAAAAACTATTTTTTTCCCCCTATACTGTATTCAATTTTATTTCAATCTGTAGGGGGCGCTAACACACCAAATTACATTTTTTCACAATCAGTAGCTACAACTGTTTGTGCAAATGGGAGCAATTTGTAAATATCCAAAATCTCCAAAATGTTGTGCATTTTTTGTTGCTTCACTGCTCAGAGACCGTAAGACGAGTGTGAAAAGTTTAGGTAACTTTTGATGTCCCATCCCTTGAGATAATGTGTACCAAATCTGAACCCGTTTGGCAGAACGTCCTAGGAGGAGTGCATAAAAATATGAAGTTTACAAAAAATGCTGACTCATTTTTGTAAAGCTCTGTTACATTCCTACGTCACAGTGAGGGTCCCTGGTCACTATATAAAGAACCATTGTCTCCGCTTTTTCCACTTTTTCTCTCGGTTTTCGTGCTGCTTTGGCTGGAGTGATTATCGCTACTGGGAGTATGAGGCCTTTCCTTCACCCTACAGAAGCTGCACAGCTTCTCCAGGATGGCACATCTGGAGGTGCCAAGGAGATTCCTGCTTTGTGCAAGGAGGAACAGGCTGAGCACTGTCCATGCCCTACAGAATGACCTCCAGCAGGCCACTGGTGTGAAAGCCTCTGCCCAAACAATCAGAAACAGACTTCATGAGGGCGCCATGTCCTGTCCATATTTGTACAGATATACAACTTTTTTTTCACATGAAAGGAAAATTAACGTTTTTTTTACAATCTGAGCCTTCTTTCGGCAATAAAACAAGTAGTTTTACTCACCCATAGCAGTTTGGTGTCAATTGGAGCAGTATCGCAGAACTTATGCTGAGCCGTTCTGTTCTACTAATGATCCCGTATCCGTTAGCGTGAGTGCTCGGGGCATTACTTTGCGGTGTCCAAGTAACACAAACTTTAGCACTTTTCAAATCACAGAAGATCGCTGTGTCAGGGTAGACTTTTAGTGGATTCCAAAACGGCCTGAAACCCGATATCCAGCTATAGTTTCATTTGATGACGTCATCAGAGAGGACAGTGCGCATGCGTGAACTCAGCTGTTTTGTAAACACCGCTAGTCCGAAAGAAGCTAACACCGCTCTGAACTTTATTTTTCTGTTGCGATATCGGGTTTCAGGCCGTTTTGGAATCTACTAAAAGTCTACCCTGACACAGCGATCTTCTGTGATTTGAAAAGTGCTAAAGTTTGTGTTATTTGGACACCGCAAATCAGTGCCCCGAGCACTCACGCTAACGGATACGGGATCATTAGCAGAACAGAACGGCTCAACATAAGTTCTGCGATACTGCTCCAATTGACACAAAACTGCTATGGGTGAGTAAAACTACTTGTTTTATTGCCGAAAGAAGGCTCAGATTGTAAAAAACGTTACTTTTCCTTTAAGATTGGTGTGTATTGATGTGTGAGCAGTGTATATATAATTTATGAAAAAAAAATAATGCTTTAAGAATGGCTAGTTAGTTTAAAGAATTATGTATACTGTATATGTAAAAATATAAAATGCTCACGTGTTAATAAGAATAACGGATTCTGCCCGGGGTTCATGGCCCTTTATTCTTCCTCTGCTGTGCGTCACAGTGATCCAGAGCAGCCTCTGTGCTGCAGATCAAAAATCATCATCGTGCACATCAAACTACAAGAGAAAACCTTCCTTGTGCATGTTTTTGGAGAAAAATAATCAAATGAAAATCATGCGGGAATAACTGGACAACTTTTTTTTTATTTCGCTTTAATTTTTTTTATATCGTGTGTCTCGCGGTGACACTCACTCCACATGCGTATCGACCAGCCAGGCCTTGTGCACGGAGTTTGCAGCTCACGCACACGTACAGGGATGTGCCACACTGGACTCCACGGGATGAGCACTCGCTGCTGTAATCGTGTTACTTTGGATCATTGTTGGACACTTTTACGCACAGAGAAGATGCTCCAGCACCTGCAGGATCGCGGTGAGTGAGTTTGTACTTGTACTTGTGCTGCTGTTGCGTGATTTGCCCCGCGCCGCCGCTCCACGTGCACATCACGCGCTGTGCTCAGGGCATCAGGGCTCCGAGGGGCCTCATCTTGACCATGTGGTTTTGATGTAATGGAGCCTAGATTTGCACGGCAGCTGTTGATTCTTTTTGTAAATAAACAGCAGATAGTCGCCCCACCAGGGCTGGACTAGGACAAAAAAAACATCAAAACATTTAGTATCTTTAGGTTACATTTTTATTTTTGATAATGATCAGATAAATCTCATACTAAGGCAGCACAAGGCAAGGCAAGATGGCTGAGTGGAAGTAATGATGCTCTTCAATCGGCCTATTCAATGTATGATGTGTATGGAGTTTGTCAAAAAAAAATCTGACCAATATGGATTCCACCAGTGGAGTCAGTAGTGTGGAAACATTTACATGATAAAAAGGTTTCTTGTTAACCTAAAGTGTATTCTTAGACTTAGACAAACTTTATTGATCCACAAGGGAAATTGTTTTGCTCACTCATCAAATATAATATATAATATACAGTGGTACCTCACCTTACGAAATTAATTCGTTCCAGAAGTGGTTTCGTAACGTGAATTTTTCGTAAGTTGAGTAGCTATTTCAATGGAAAAGGCCTGATTCGTTCCAAGGTTGTTGTTTTTTTTATAGTGTAACGTTTTTTTTATAGTGTAACTTTGTGTTCTGCGTCCTGATTGGCTAAGAGACTGTAGAGCCAGGACTAAACGTGTAATAAACCAGGTCTAGACCAGAACTAAACCAGGTCTAGACCAGAACTAAACCAGGTCTAGACCATTTCTAAACCAGGTCTAACCCGGACTGGACCTGGACTAAACCAGGATTAAACCACCACGTGCCGCTCTTTGCTGGTTTCGTGCGGCTGGTTTGTGGCTCGGGCTCCAGAGGACGTGGTCCGGGCGCCACGGTTCTATCTCGTGCTCGCAGACCCGGTGCCGGTCGTGCAGACCAGGACTAGCGGTGCTCCTCGCGCGGTGAGGTGAGGTGCTCCTCGCGCGGCGCGGTGAGGTGCTCCTCGCGCGGTTACGTGAGGTGCTCCTCGCGCGGCGCGGTGAGGTGAGGTGCTCCTCACGCGGGGTTTCCGGAGCCGTGTCTCCCCCCACGCTTCACTATTTAATACATTTTGTTGAAAATCTATGAAAGTTTGAGTATTTAAACGAGAGAGAAATGTGAGAAAAGTTTAATTCCAGTCTGAGAAAAGTGTATAATGTGTGTGGTGAGGGATTTAGAGCCTTAAAACATGTAGAATAATTGTAAAATATAAAGTTGTCCTACTTCGGGGATTTCTCTTGTTGCGGGTTTTTTCTGGAACCTCACCCCGTCTGTGTTGATAAAGTGTATTTACGTTTCGGGGCGTGCATCTGAGCGTGCGATAAAAGAAGAAATTCAATTTGTCAACTGGACAAAGTTTGTTTGGTCGAAAACGTTTCGCCGCTCATCCGAGAGGCTTCGTCAGTTCTAGTTAGAGTGCTGGTAAGACACTTGCTTATATCTCGCTGCAGGGAGGAGCTAACTAGCTAACTACTTTCCGAAACTATCTCGCCTATTGGTTTCTGTCTTTTGTTTCTCTGGCGTCTAGATTAGCATGCCTATTCATCCCTACACAACTGTTTTTCACACCTCTGGCCCTGACCTGGCTGCCCTATTGTTTCTTTTGTTTGATCTGGGTTAAAGAATGGAATTATAGACGGGAGACAAATTATGTCTGACTCCACCATTTCTGTTCGAGGGATTCTCCTTTTTGACAAAAATAGCCTCTTTAACTCCCCTCTCAAACCAGTTCTTTTCTCTGGCTAAGATCTGAACCTCACTGTCCTCAAATGGCCCGTGGCTTCTAGGTGGAGATGTACGGCAGATGCCGGTCCACTCTGGCGCGCCCGTCTGTGTGAAGTGGCTGTTTTGTTTCTCCAATGTAGCGCTCACTGCAATCTTCACTACACTGAATGGAGTAGACCACATTGCTTTGTTTGTGGCTCGGTGTTTTGTCCTTTGGGTGGACGAGTTTTTGTCTTAAAGTGTTTGTGGGTTTGAGACAAAAACGAGTTTAAGTCCAAAAAGTAGACTACCGGTACTTTTATTGCACCTACATGTTCTTGGTGCAATGTCTATTGTGTATTCTGTTTTCTCTGTTTGTGTGAATGTGTTTTGTTCTTACCTGCCTTAGGACTACGGATGTAAATTAGCTATTGTGCTAACTCCGGCATATTTACACTGAAGCTCTCTGCATTGTCCTAATTTAAATAAATAAATAAAATGACAATGACAAATGGTCAAAATAACAAAAAAGATACATGTTTTCAGACCTCAAACAATGCAAAGAAACAAGATCAAATTCATTTTAAAACAACATAATACTAATGTTTACGCTTAAGAAGAGTTCAGAAATCAATATTTGGTGCAGTAACTCTTATTTTTAATCACAGCTTTCATGCGTCTTGGCATGCTCTCCACAAGTCTTTCACATTGTTCTCGGGTGACTTTATTCCACTACTGGTGCAAGAACTGAAGTAGCTCAGCTTTGTGTTTGTGTTGGAATTCAACAGACGCTGGAATGGAATGGCTGTAATACATGTAGAGATGCTGATTTCAGAAAAAAATGCAGTGGTCTCTTTTTTTTTTTTCCAGAGCTGTACTTACTAGTTACTCTTCTAGTCATTGAAGAGTCGATGAAGTCTTAATCGAGTTGGGTTTTTTTAATTAATCATCTAAATATTTCATTGGTATAGTTGGTATACAGTGGTCCCTCGCTATATCGCGGTTCACTTTTTTAAATTTATTTTTTTTAAAATAGTGTATCAATGTTATAGATGGGAGACGCGGGGGGGCACGGCTCCGGGAGTCACTGGGTCAGTAGGAAGCGGCTCTTTTTGGGTCTGCTGAAGCCAGTGCTGAGTCTGTCCCTGGCCTTCGCATGCTTCCTCACGCTCCACAGCCTCGCAGAGAACTACGCACTGGGGCTGAAAGTGGGCAGCCCTAGAGCCTGGTGCGGCCCCAGAGCCTGGTGCGGCCCCAGAGCCTGGTGCGGCCCCAGAGCCTGGTGCGGGCTCGGACTGCTTCTCATTCAAACACAGTGTGAGCACAGCGGGACCCACGGTCCGGAGCAGGGCGCACCCCGCTCATCCAACGCCACTGCCAAATCTTGGGACGCGCAGGTTCTGAACTGTAGTAAGAACATTTCCGTGCGCTCTCAGGACTGGTTCCGCCACCTGGACTCCAGGTTCCACCAGTTCGTTCTGCGGAAACACTGCCGCTACTTCCCGATGCACATTGACCACCCGGAGAAGTGTGCGCATGGACACGTGCACCTGCTCATCGTGGTCAAATCCGTCATAGAGCAGCATGATTTGACCATGATGAGCAGGTGCATGTGTCCGCGCGCATACTTCTCCGGGAGGTTAATGCGCATCGCGTCCCAAGATGTGGCAGTGGCGTTGGATGAGTGCGGTGCGCCCTGCTCCGTGGATCCCTCTGTGCTCACACTGTGTTTGAATGAGAAGCAGTCTGAGTCACAACGGGCTCCGGGGGCGCACCAGGCTCTGGGGCTACACCGGGCTCCAGGGCCGCTCACTTTCAGCCCTAGTGCGTCCTTCTCCGCGAGCCGTGGAGCGTGAGGAAGGATGTGAAAACCAGGGACAGACTGGCTTCAGCAGACCCAAAAAGAGCCGCATCCTACGGATCCAGTGACTCATGTTTCCGTGCCCCTCCCATCCAGCCAAACTCCCGGACTTATATAGATGTTCAATCGCTTGCAGTGTGACTCTGAAGTGCTGTATGTTTATAAGTTTTCTCCTCAACAAAACCCATAATGTCAACGAAACGTTCTCAAATATAATTTAAGGTGTTTATAAGAATCTTATCGCCCAAAAGAAAAAAGAGTGCACTCAGGAAAAAGATGCCTGCTCCAAGGCAGAGCCGCGCCAGGACTAAGAGGCACTATCAGAGAAACTACGCGTCACTATTAATACATTTTTTGTTGAAAATCTACGAACGTTTGAGTGTTTAAATGAGAGAGAAATGTGAGAAAAGGTTAATTCCAGTCTGAGAAAAGCGTATAATGTGTGTGGTGAGGCGTTTACAGCTTTAAAACATGTAGAATAATTGTAAAATATAAAGTTGTCTTACTTCGCGGATTTCACTTATCGCGGGTTACTTTTAGAACGTAACCGCCGCGATAAACGAGGGATTACTGTAAATGATTTATGTGTAACAGTAGAGGGGAGAATGCATGAGGTGAAACAGAGGTACTCAAAGTGAATAGTTCTGGACCACATACAAAGCCCCTGTAGGCACCTTAGGACACCTAAGGAGAAGCCTTCAGACTCACTGAAATCTTCAAAGGTAGAGGGGATTAGCTCAAATGGTAGAGTGCTCACTTAGCGTGCAAGAGGTGGTGGGATTGATGCCCGCATCCTCCAGCAGGTTTTTAGACGGCAGGTCTGTGGCTTTTGTGTTTTTACTTTTACACATAAACTATACTATAAATACAAAATGTATTATTGATTGGAACAGTGCAAGAAATGTCCCAGACTTCAGACAATGGATAAAGGTTTAAAAGAATGGGAAGCACTGGGCATCAAGTTCCATTAGCAACATGTCTGAAGGTGGAAATGTCAAATGAAACAGAAAACACACACCAAAGTTCTTGTAGAGGTACAAATGCAAGGACCAGCAATTTAAAGTAAAAAAAAAAAAAGCATATCAGATCTGACAAAGGCTTTTTGCTAAAACGTAATTTCAAAATAAAAATAAAAAGCTTTTGGACACTGGCCATCTGAGAACACAGTTTTTCAGATACATCCATTTTCAAAGTTTTTTTTTGTTTTTTTTGTTTTTTTTAACTCAATTCCAGAATATAAAACAGTTTAAAAAACACATGAAATTCAGAAGTTACAAACAATCCCATACTTAAGGAGCAAATGCAATAAGGACTGCTCTGGTTTAAGTACTAAATGTAAGAAGGTTCAAAGTGTGCTTTATTGTCAGTTCTCTATGTAACTCCAAATGTGCAATTTAAAAATAAAAACACACACTCACACACTCTTCCAGCAAGAAGGAAAGTCTGAGGTAGAATGAAATGTCCAATATGTAAAGTGCAAAAGTGTAGGTGCAATTTGTAAAGTGTAAGTGTAAAAAGGCACCTACATACATCTGACATACAGTGGCTTGCGAAACTATTTGGCTCCCTTGAACTTTGTGACCTTTTGCCACATTTCAGGCTTCAAACATAAAGATATAAAACTGTAATTTCTTGTGAAGAATCAACAACAAGTGGGACACAATCATGAAGTGGAACACACTTTATTGGATATTTTTAACTTTTTTAACAAATAAAAAATGAAAAATTGGGTGTGCAAAATCATTCAGCCCCATTGAGTTAATACTTTGTAGCGCCACCTTTTGCTGCGATTACAGCTGCAAGTCGCTTGGGGTATGTCTCTATCAGTTTTGCACATCGAGAAACTGATATTTTTGCCCATTCCTCCTTGCAAAACAGCTCGAGCTCAGTGAGGTTGGATGGAGAGCGTTTGTGAACAGCAGTTTTCAGTTCTTTCCACAGATTCTCAATTGGATTGAGGTCTGGACTTTGACTTGGCCATTCTAACACCTTGATATGTTTTTTGGTGAACCATTCCATTGTAGCTTTTGCTTTATGTTTTGGATCATTGTCTTGTTGGAAGACAAATCTCCGTCCCAGTCTCAGGTCTTTTGCGGACTCCATCAGGTTTTCTTCCAGAATGGTCCTGTATTTGGCTCCATCCATCTTCCCATCAATTTTAACCATCTTCCCTGTCCCTGCTGAAGAAAAGCAGGCCCAAACCATGATGCTGCCACCACCATGTTTGACAGTGGGGATGGTGTGTTGAGGGTGATGAGCTGTGCTGCTTTTACGCCAAACATAACGTCTTGCATTGTTGCCAAAAAGTTCGATTTTGGTCTCATCTGACCAGAGCACCTTCTTCCACATGTTTGGTGTGTCTCCCAGGTGGCTTGTGGCAAACTTTAAACGACACTTTTTATGGATATCTTTAAGAAATGGCTTCCTTCTTGCCACTCTTCCATAAAGGCCAGATTTGTGCAGTATACGACTGATTGTTGTCCTATGGACAGATTCTCCCACCTCAGCTGTAGACCTCTGCAGTTCATCCAGAGTGATCATGGGCCTCTTGGCTGCATCTCTGATCAGTCTTCTCCTTGTATGAGCTGAAAGTTTAGGGGGACGGCCAGATCTTGGTAGATTTGCAGTGGTCTGATACTCCTTCCATTTCAATATTATTGCTTGCACAGTGCTCCTTGGGATGTTTAAAGTTTGGGAAATCTTTTTGTATCCAAATCCAGCTTTAAACTTCTCCACAACAGTATCTCGGACCTGCCTGGTGTGTTCCTTGTTCTTCATGATGCTCTCTGCGCTTTAAACAGACCTCTGAGACTATCACAGTGCAGGTGCATTTATACAGAGACTTGATTACACACAGGTGGATTCCATTTATCATCGTTAGTCATTTAGGTCAACATTGAATCATTCAGAGATCCTCACTGAACTTCTGGACAGAGTTTGCTGCACTGAAAGTAAAGGGGCTGAATGATTTTGCACGCCCAATTTTTTGTTTTTTATTTGTAAAAAAAGTTTAAAATATCCTATAAAGTGTGTTCCACTTCATGATTGTGTCCCACTTGTTGTTGATTCTTCACAAGAAATTACAGTTTTATATCTTTATGTTTGAAGCCTGAAATGTGGCAAAAGGTCACAAAGTTCAAGGGAGCCAAATAGTTTCGCAAGCCACTGTACACTTTTATTTACATAAGTAAATTTTATAGTCTGGGGACCAGACGGGTATTCCACGAACGTTGCTAAACATAGCGGCGACTAAATGCTAAGTCCTCGCCTGACTTAGCCGCAACTTAGACTAAAGCCTCAAGTTGTTCCACTAACGCATTTCAGCTGCGCCTCAGCAGCGCTAACTTCAGTCAGGCCTAAGCAGGCTGGGCCTAGACGCGTGCACGGTGTAAATAAGAACTGTCGACTGTCGAAAACGCGATCATGTTGAAGATTCGGGCCTATTATTTCAGCGCATCTGAACAGAAGTTGCTTTTGGAACTCTGCAACACATTTGCAATAACCAAGGCGAGAGACATGGCGTGGCAGAAGATCGTCGAGCGCTTAAATACGTAAGTTAACTGGATGTTGAGTTTTTTAAGTATGTTTTTCACCATTGGTGTCAAGATATCAGAGAGGATATGCTATGGTCTGGCATGTGGGAGATGTGAGTTCGATTCTCAGAGAGAACAGTTGATGTTAAAAATATTATATATTTGTATAGCAGTGTAGCAGTCTTGTCAGTTGGAATTTATTTTTACTGTGTAAAAGTATTTGCTCCAACTAATACGTTAAATTGTGTTATCTTGTCTTTGAGCAGGAATAATGTGAAGAGGACTGTTTTGCAGGTAGAGACAAAGCATAAAAACATTTTGCAGAGTGGTAAGTAGACTAATATTAATATTATGCATAACCACTCGACCAAAGTCTTTCTCTGTGACAGCTCTGGAATTCTTCTATCTGATAATGTCGTAAAGACAGTGGTTCAAAAGCATAATTTTTAAATGACCAGAGATTTGTCAAGAACCCAGAACGTAAGGTAATTTAGATGTGTGAAGAATCCCTCAGTCGTCCAGGTAAGGTAATTTATTTTTTTGTTGATATTGTTTTCGGACAACACAGATACTCATGCGGGAGGTGTGTGGAACGGTTTGTTTGACACTCTGTTTACGTCAGGTAGGTATTCTCTGAGACACGGTCTGATTAAGCCTCAACTTTAGCCTGTCCGCGACCAGGCTAGCTCCGAGGACCATGTTGCCCCAGTAACTCAGCGGGGACTAAGTTTAGCGACAGTCATGGAACCGAACTCTCACTAAAACTAGAGCGAACTGTCGAATAAAGCCGGGCTTCGCGCTTAGCCACATTCGTGAAATACCCCTCTGGAATACCCCTCTGTTCTCAAATACATTGGAGAGGATCATGCAAACACGCTAACAAAGGTAAGGAGCCTAATTAAAATAATCACCACAGCCATGGCTTGCTAAAGCATAGTACAGTTTAAAATATAATTTGACAGACAATGAATGAATATGTGAACAATGTGAAACAGTTTGTGTTTAAACATGAGAATAATGAGAGTAGCATTAAATAATGACTTTGAAGCTCTGTCCTCTGAGCAGTGCCCAAGCTCAGACTGGAGGGAGCAGTGTGGGTGGCTTTAAGAATACTAGGCCAGTAATTTTCATAATTTCACTGCAAGGAGACTAGTGTGTTGTGTAAATATAAAATGTTGACAATAATGTCACAGTTTTTAACACAAGAAATTTCGGTTTTGTACTCTAGAGTCCTCCGCTCTACCAACTGAGCTATCGAAGGTGAGAGAGCAGTGTACTGTTGCCATGTCTGACTCAAGCAAAGAGGCAAAGTCTGGCCAGTGTGTGTTTTACATGCTATACATCTCCTTGAGAGGATGCTGAATGTTTACTGGGCAGTCTGAGGCCTGACTAACGTGAACGCTGTACTCTTTAAGAACGTTAAAAAGAGAAACCAGATGTTGTTTTAAGAAATCCCAAGGGGGCATCCGGATTTGAACCGGAGACCTCTTGATCTGCAGTCAAATGCTCTACCACTGAGCTATACCCCCAGGAACAGCTTTTGACAATTTGGCACTGGACTGAAATGGCTACAGGTGTTCAAGAGAGAGTGGATTCAGACATGGAAGACTCGCATATGCTCACATAAGCTGGGAGATCCTTGTTAAAAGCCTGCTGGAGGATGCGGGCATCTATCCCGCTACCTCTCGCATGCTAAGCGAGCGCTCTACCATTTGAGCTAATCCCCCCTATCTTCTAAGATTTCAGTGAGTCTGAAGCACAGAGCAAGCACAGAGGTAGTTTATATATGTTATATTGTAAATGAAAACATATGCCACTACATTGGATCCATTACATGGGTAAACATTAAAAATAATTGTATTAATTCAGGGTAATCAAATATTACTGCATCAACATTAGCTTTTATGGAATTATGGGAACATTCAAAGCGTGGAAAACTTAACCTTCTGCTGAAATGTGTGAAGAATCCCTCAGTCGTCCAGGTAGAATCCATGATAAAAGGAGAAATTCAATTTGTCAACTGGACAAAGTTTATTTGGTCGAAAACGTTTCGCAACTCATCCAAGATGCTTCGTCAGTTCTTGTTAGAGTGCTGATAGACACTGCTTATACAGTATGTAGCTGCAGGGAGGCGCTAACTATACTGAAATTATTCTGAAATTAGCCCGCCTCTTTGTTTTGAGTTTCTGTCTTTTGTGTTCCCAATTCCTCTCTGGCATCTAGTTTAGCATACCTATTCAAACCCTAATGGCCGTTTTCACACCTCTAGACCTGACCTGGCTGCTCTTTTGTTTCCTTTGTTTGTTTTGATTTCGGTTTGAGAATGGAATTATATATGGGAGACAAATTATGTCTGACTCCCCCATTCCTGTTTAAAGAAGGATTCTCTTTTTTGACAAAAATAGCCTCTTTAACTCCTCTCTCAACCCAGTTCTTTTCTCTGGCTAAGATCTGAACCTCACTGTCCTCAAATGAATGGCCCGTGGCTTCTAGGTGGAGATGTACGGCAGATGCCGGTCCACTCTGGTGCGCCCGTCTGTGTTGGTACATCCTCTTGTGAAGTGGCTGTTTTGTTTCTCCAATGTAGCGCTCACTGCAGTCTTCACTACACTGAATGGGAATAGACCACATTGCTTTGTTTGTGGCTCGGTGTTTTGTCCTTTGGGTGGACTAGTTTTTGTCTTAAAGTGTTTGTGGGTTTGAAATAAACTGGGATTTCATATTGTCTGAAAATCCTCTGTAGTTTTTCAGAAACGCCGGCCAGGTAAGGAATTGCTACCCCTTTCCTCCTGGGTTCAAATTCTCTGTTGTCTTGTTTCTTGTCCTTGTCTCTCTTGGTTTTGTTGACAGCCCATTTAGGATATCCACAAACAGAGAGGGCTTCCTGCACATGTTGTTCTTCTTTCTCCTTACCCTCTGTGCTTGTGCTTCTGCTGAAACAGCGTAGCTTGCTTAAACTCGAACGGTGCAGAAACAAAACTTAATTTAACTTATTTATCTGTGCAGAAACAAAGAAAAAAACGATTAGTACGCATACGACCCCCGGTGCGCCTGAACTGGGCCACTAGAAGGCCATCTTACGAGCCTTGCGTTGCGCAAAATCGTCAATAATGTCCCCAATATTTAATTCTCTGGCTCTCGTGTTTCTATAGACAGGATAGCTAACCCACTGAGCCTCTCCTACCCCATGCCGCTCCTTAGGTAGGTCTTAATAAGTTTGCGTTTGGAAAAAAGATCGCTCAGCTGCTGCCACAGTCACAGGTAATGTCAGAAACAACATGAGAGCAGCACGCACTTCTCCGAATGTGGATGTAACACTGTCATAATCGACCACTAGCATTTTGGCAAGTTGTAAAACTCAGGACTTTTGTGCAATCTGTGATTTAAAACAAGATCTAAAGGAGAGGCCAGTCCAAAGTGCACGGTTTGTCCCACAATAACCAGCATCATCACACCTCTGTAAAATAAAATAATAACTGCACGGGAGCGCACGGAACTTACCCAAGTAGAGCGGGACGAGCGTAGAGGCTTGAGAACGAGACATCATCCCGGAATCCAACGAGAAGGGTGCAAATCCCTTTTTTTACAGACAGACCGGGATCTCTTGTTAGCCATTTGCAGCCGGTGCTAATTTCCTGAGACTTGGTTTGGATGCCCGTGTTCTTATCATGTTTAAGACAATTGTTTGGGACTAACGTGATCCTCATCCAAAACTTTTAACTGTTTACAAAAAAATGGACCTTTACATGTGGACCTTGGCATTGAGTGTTTTTCTGCTCCTTCTCGTGGACAATGTCTGGGCATTTCTCTTGGATCCATAGCAAATGCTTGCCTGGTTTACACCAGACCATATCACAAGTAATATACGGTCTGGGAGCCACCTACTAAATATCTCGTAGCGGAGGTGTGCTTTACGATTGCCAACGGCCGTTTATTGGGCGTTACGAATGCCTATCATTTAGCGTATACGTAGCCCATAGCCAATCATAATAACAATAATAATAATAATTCATCAGTCAGTTGTCAGTTCAAACTACAAGTTTCCGTTTGTCGCGTAGTACGCGTGACCGTCTTTCCACCCCTCCCCGCTCTCTGATTGGCTCCCAAAATTAGGAGAGCTCGTTTCGCCTAGTTGCCAGGCTGTCTTTCAGATCGGAACGAACGAAAGCAGCCTGGGATTTCCCAGGTTAAGCAAATACTCATCCATTTGAACTGCGTTTTTCGTGTGCCAGACTTCAGACAGTGGATAAAGTGTACTCGGATAAAGAGCAGCTTACACCAGCTTGTGTGCTGAAACTGACAGAAGAAAAGCACAGAAGTAATGAGAAAACTCTTATCTGTTCTCTTGTACAATTTATTCAATTTGTAGCTGTGGCCTACGGACCTCTGCCCTTGTGTACATTCTAAAGATGTTTGGTGGAGCACAGGAATTGGTAACATGTAACTGGTTATGCTTTATATGCTGCGTTTACACACACTAATTACTTTACAAAAACTTGCCTCCGACGAGGATGGGATTCGAACCCACGCGTGCAGAGCACAATGGATTAGCAGTCCATCGCCTTAACCACTCGGCCACCTCGTCCATTCTGCTCGCGGATTGTAAGAGCAACCGCTATCGCACAGGATGTTACATTACCCCAAAACGGAATTATCAGTTTGCCCACTGCTTTCACTGGTGCTATTTCTGTCAGAAACCAGAAAAAATGTCCTTCGAGCCGGATTTGAACCAGCGACCTAAGGATTTCCATTTCATACTCTACAGTCCTCCGCTCTACCAACTGAGCTATCGAAGGTGAGAGAGCAGTGTACTGTTGCCATGTCTGACTCAAGCAAAGAGGCAAAGTCTGGCCAGTGTATGTTTTACATGCTGTACTCTTTAAGAACGTTAAAAAAAGAAACCAGATGTTGTTTTAGGAAATCCCAAGGGGGCATCCGGATTTGAACCGGAGACCTCTTGATCTGCAGTCAAATGCTCTACCACTGAGCTATACCCCCAGGAACAGCTTTTGACAATTTGGCACTGGACTGAAATGGCTACAGGTGTTCAAGAGAGAGTGGGTTCAGACATGGAAGACTCGCATATGCTCACATAAGCTGGGAGATCCTTGTCCTTGTTAAAAGCCTGCTGGAGGATGCGGGCATCGATCCCGCTACCTCTCGCATGCTAAGCGAGCGCTCTACCATTTGAGCTAATCCCCCCTATCTTCTAAGATTTCAGTGAGTCTGAAGCACAGAGCAAGCACAGAGGTAGTTTATATATGTTATATTGTAAATAAAAACATATGCCACTACATTGGATTAAAAATAATTGTATTAATTCAGGGTAATCAAATATTACTGCATCAACATTAGCTTTTATGGAATTATGGGAACATTCAAAGCGCGGAAACCTTAACCTTCTGCTGAAATGTGTGAAAAATCCCTCAGTTGTCCAGGTAGAATCCATGATAAAAGGAGAAATTCAATTTGTCAACTGGACAAAGTTTATTTGGTCGAAAACGTTTCGCAACTCATCCGAGGTGCTTCGTCAGTTCTTGTTAGAGTGCTGATAGACAGTGCTTATATCTAGCTGCAGGGAGGAGCTAACTATACTGAAATTATTCTGAAATTATCCCGCCTCTTTGTTTTGAGTTTCTGTCTTTTGTGTTCCCAATTTCTCTCTGGCGTCTAGTTTAGCATACCTATTCAAACCCTAATGGCCGTTTTCACACCTCTAGACCTGACCTGGCTGCTCTTTTGTTTCCTTTGTTTGTTTTGATTTCGGTTTGAGAATGGAATTATATATGGGAGACAAATTATGTCTGACTCCCCCATTCCTGTTTAAAGAAGGATTCTCTTTTTTGACAAAAATAGCCTCTTTAACTCCCCTCTCAACCCAGTTCTTTTCTCTGGCTAAGATCTGAACCTCACTGTCCTCAAATGAATGGCCCGTGGCTTCTAGGTGGAGATGTATTTAATTCTCTGGCTCTCGTGTTTCTATAGACAGGATAGCTAACCCACTGAGCCTCTCCTACCCCATGCCGCTCCTTAGGTAGGTCTTAATAAGTTTGCGTTTGGAAAAAAGATCGCTCAGCTGCTGCCACAGTCACAGGTAATGTCAGAAACAACATGAGAGCAGCACGCACTTCTCCGAATGTGGATGTAACACTGTCATAATCGACCACTAGCATTTTGGCAAGTTGTAAAACTCAGGACTTTTGTGCAATCTGTGATTTAAAACAAGATCTAAAGGAGAGGCCAGTCCAAAGTGCACGGTTTGTCCCACAATAACCAGCATCATCACACCTCTGTAAAATAAAATAATAACTGCACGGGAGCGCACGGAACTTACCCAAGTAGAGCGGGACGAGCGTAGAGGCTTGAGAACGAGACATCATCCCGGAATCCAACGAGAAGGGTGCAAATCCCTTTTTTTACAGACAGACCGGGATCTCTTGTTAGCCATTTGCAGCCGGTGCTAATTTCCTGAGACTTGATTTGGATGCCCGTGTTCTTATCATGTTTAAGACAATTGTTTGGGACTAACGTGATCCTCATCCAAAACTTTTAACTGTTTACAAAAAAATGGACCTTTACATGTGGACCTTGGCATTGAGTGTTTTTCTGCTCCTTCTCGTGGACAATGTCTGGGCATTTCTCTTGGATCCATAGCAAATGCTTGCCTGGTTTACACCAGACCATATCACAAGTAATATACGGTCTGGGAGCCACCTACTAAATATCTCGTAGCGGAGGTGTGCTTTACGATTGCCAACGGCCGTTTATTGGGCGTTACGAATGCCTATCATTTAGCGTATACGTAGCCCATAGCCAATCATAATAACAATAATAATAATAATTCATCAGTCAGTTGTCAGTTCAAACTACAAGTTTCCGTTTGTCGCGTAGTACGCGTGACCGTCTTTCCACCCCTCCCCGCTCTCTGATTGGCTCTCAAAATTAGGAGAGCTCGTTTCGCCTAGTTGCCAGGCTGTCTTTCAGATCGGAACGAACGAAAGCAGCCTGGGATTTCCCAGGTTAAGCAAATACTCATCCATTTGAACTGCGTTTTTCGTGTGCCAGACTTCAGACAGTGGATAAAGTGTACTCGGATAAAGAGCAGCTTACACCAGCTTGTGTGCTGAAACTGACAGAAGAAAAGCACAGAAGTAATGAGAAAACTCTTATCTGTTCTCTTGTACAATTTATTCAATTTGTAGCTGTGGCCTACGGACCTCTGCCCTTGTGTACATTCTAAAGATGTTTGGTGGAGCACAGGAATTGGTAACATGTAACTGGTTATGCTTTATATGCTGCGTTTACACACACTAATTACTTTACAAAAACTTGCCTCCGACGAGGATGGGATTCGAACCCACGCGTGCAGAGCACAATGGATTAGCAGTCCATCGCCTTAACCACTCGGCCACCTCGTCCATTCTGCTCGCGGATTGTAAGAGCAACCGCTATCGCACAGGATGTTACATTACCCCAAAACGGAATTATCAGTTTGCCCACTGCTTTCACTGGTGCTATTTCTGTCAGAAACCAGAAAAAATGTCCTTCGAGCCGGATTTGAACCAGCGACCTAAGGATTTCCATTTCATACTCTACAGTCCTCCGCTCTACCAACTGAGCTATCGAAGGTGAGAGAGCAGTGTACTGTTGCCATGTCTGACTCAAGCAAAGAGGCAAAGTCTGGCCAGTGTATGTTTTACATGCTGTACTCTTTAAGAACGTTAAAAAAAGAAACCAGATGTTGTTTTAGGAAATCCCAAGGGGGCATCCGGATTTGAACCGGAGACCTCTTGATCTGCAGTCAAATGCTCTACCACTGAGCTATACCCCCAGGAACAGCTTTTGACAATTTGGCACTGGACTGAAATGGCTACAGGTGTTCAAGAGAGAGTGGGTTCAGACATGGAAGACTCGCATATGCTCACATAAGCTGGGAGATCCTTGTCCTTGTTAAAAGCCTGCTGGAGGATGCGGGCATCGATCCCGCTACCTCTCGCATGCTAAGCGAGCGCTCTACCATTTGAGCTAATCCCCCCTATCTTCTAAGATTTCAGTGAGTCTGAAGCACAGAGCAAGCACAGAGGTAGTTTATATATGTTATATTGTAAATAAAAACATATGCCACTACATTGGATTAAAAATAATTGTATTAATTCAGGGTAATCAAATATTACTGCATCAACATTAGCTTTTATGGAATTATGGGAACATTCAAAGCGCGGAAACCTTAACCTTCTGCTGAAATGTGTGAAAAATCCCTCAGTTGTCCAGGTAGAATCCATGATAAAAGGAGAAATTCAATTTGTCAACTGGACAAAGTTTATTTGGTCGAAAACGTTTCGCAACTCATCCGAGGTGCTTCGTCAGTTCTTGTTAGAGTGCTGATAGACAGTGCTTATATCTAGCTGCAGGGAGGAGCTAACTATACTGAAATTATTCTGAAATTATCCCGCCTCTTTGTTTTGAGTTTCTGTCTTTTGTGTTCCCAATTTCTCTCTGGCGTCTAGTTTAGCATACCTATTCAAACCCTAATGGCCGTTTTCACACCTCTAGACCTGACCTGGCTGCTCTTTTGTTTCCTTTGTTTGTTTTGATTTCGGTTTGAGAATGGAATTATATATGGGAGACAAATTATGTCTGACTCCCCCATTCCTGTTTAAAGAAGGATTCTCTTTTTTGACAAAAATAGCCTCTTTAACTCCCCTCTCAACCCAGTTCTTTTCTCTGGCTAAGATCTGAACCTCACTGTCCTCAAATGAATGGCCCGTGGCTTCTAGGTGGAGATGTATTTAATTCTCTGGCTCTCGTGTTTCTATAGACAGGATAGCTAACCCACTGAGCCTCTCCTACCCCATGCCGCTCCTTAGGTAGGTCTTAATAAGTTTGCGTTTGGAAAAAAGATCGCTCAGCTGCTGCCACAGTCACAGGTAATGTCAGAAACAACATGAGAGCAGCACGCACTTCTCCGAATGTGGATGTAACACTGTCATAATCGACCACTAGCATTTTGGCAAGTTGTAAAACTCAGGACTTTTGTGCAATCTGTGATTTAAAACAAGATCTAAAGGAGAGGCCAGTCCAAAGTGCACGGTTTGTCCCACAATAACCAGCATCATCACACCTCTGTAAAATAAAATAATAACTGCACGGGAGCGCACGGAACTTACCCAAGTAGAGCGGGACGAGCGTAGAGGCTTGAGAACGAGACATCATCCCGGAATCCAACGAGAAGGGTGCAAATCCCTTTTTTTACAGACAGACCGGGATCTCTTGTTAGCCATTTGCAGCCGGTGCTAATTTCCTGAGACTTGGTTTGGATGCCCGTGTTCTTATCATGTTTAAGACAATTGTTTGGGACTAACGTGATCCTCATCCAAAACTTTTAACTGTTTACAAAAAAATGGACCTTTACATGTGGACCTTGGCATTGAGTGTTTTTCTGCTCCTTCTCGTGGACAATGTCTGGGCATTTCTCTTGGATCCATAGCAAATGCTTGCCTGGTTTACACCAGACCATATCACAAGTAATATACGGTCTGGGAGCCACCTACTAAATATCTCGTAGCGGAGGTGTGCTTTACGATTGCCAACGGCCGTTTATTGGGCGTTACGAATGCCTATCATTTAGCGTATACGTAGCCCATAGCCAATCATAATAACAATAATAATAATAATTCATCAGTCAGTTGTCAGTTCAAACTACAAGTTTCCGTTTGTCGCGTAGTACGCGTGACCGTCTTTCCACCCCTCCCCGCTCTCTGATTGGCTCTCAAAATTAGGAGAGCTCGTTTCGCCTAGTTGCCAGGCTGTCTTTCAGATCGGAACGAACGAAAGCAGCCTGGGATTTCCCAGGTTAAGCAAATACTCATCCATTTGAACTGCGTTTTTCGTGTGCCAGACTTCAGACAGTGGATAAAGTGTACTCGGATAAAGAGCAGCTTACACCAGCTTGTGTGCTGAAACTGACAGAAGAAAAGCACAGAAGTAATGAGAAAACTCTTATCTGTTCTCTTGTACAATTTATTCAATTTGTAGCTGTGGCCTACGGACCTCTGCCCTTGTGTACATTCTAAAGATGTTTGGTGGAGCACAGGAATTGGTAACATGTAACTGGTTATGCTTTATATGCTGCGTTTACACACACTAATTACTTTACAAAAACTTGCCTCCGACGAGGATGGGATTCGAACCCACGCGTGCAGAGCACAATGGATTAGCAGTCCATCGCCTTAACCACTCGGCCACCTCGTCCATTCTGCTCGCGGATTGTAAGAGCAACCGCTATCGCACAGGATGTTACATTACCCCAAAACGGAATTATCAGTTTGCCCACTGCTTTCACTGGTGCTATTTCTGTCAGAAACCAGAAAAAATGTCCTTCGAGCCGGATTTGAACCAGCGACCTAAGGATTTCCATTTCATACTCTACAGTCCTCCGCTCTACCAACTGAGCTATCGAAGGTGAGAGAGCAGTGTACTGTTGCCATGTCTGACTCAAGCAAAGAGGCAAAGTCTGGCCAGTGTATGTTTTACATGCTGTACTCTTTAAGAACGTTAAAAAAAGAAACCAGATGTTGTTTTAGGAAATCCCAAGGGGGCATCCGGATTTGAACCGGAGACCTCTTGATCTGCAGTCAAATGCTCTACCACTGAGCTATACCCCCAGGAACAGCTTTTGACAATTTGGCACTGGACTGAAATGGCTACAGGTGTTCAAGAGAGAGTGGGTTCAGACATGGAAGACTCGCATATGCTCACATAAGCTGGGAGATCCTTGTCCTTGTTAAAAGCCTGCTGGAGGATGCGGGCATCGATCCCGCTACCTCTCGCATGCTAAGCGAGCGCTCTACCATTTGAGCTAATCCCCCCTATCTTCTAAGATTTCAGTGAGTCTGAAGCACAGAGCAAGCACAGAGGTAGTTTATATATGTTATATTGTAAATAAAAACATATGCCACTACATTGGATTAAAAATAATTGTATTAATTCAGGGTAATCAAATATTACTGCATCAACATTAGCTTTTATGGAATTATGGGAACATTCAAAGCGCGGAAACCTTAACCTTCTGCTGAAATGTGTGAAAAATCCCTCAGTTGTCCAGGTAGAATCCATGATAAAAGGAGAAATTCAATTTGTCAACTGGACAAAGTTTATTTGGTCGAAAACGTTTCGCAACTCATCCGAGGTGCTTCGTCAGTTCTTGTTAGAGTGCTGATAGACAGTGCTTATATCTAGCTGCAGGGAGGAGCTAACTATACTGAAATTATTCTGAAATTATCCCGCCTCTTTGTTTTGAGTTTCTGTCTTTTGTGTTCCCAATTTCTCTCTGGCGTCTAGTTTAGCATACCTATTCAAACCCTAATGGCCGTTTTCACACCTCTAGACCTGACCTGGCTGCTCTTTTGTTTCCTTTGTTTGTTTTGATTTCGGTTTGAGAATGGAATTATATATGGGAGACAAATTATGTCTGACTCCCCCATTCCTGTTTAAAGAAGGATTCTCTTTTTTGACAAAAATAGCCTCTTTAACTCCCCTCTCAACCCAGTTCTTTTCTCTGGCTAAGATCTGAACCTCACTGTCCTCAAATGAATGGCCCGTGGCTTCTAGGTGGAGATGTATTTAATTCTCTGGCTCTCGTGTTTCTATAGACAGGATAGCTAACCCACTGAGCCTCTCCTACCCCATGCCGCTCCTTAGGTAGGTCTTAATAAGTTTGCGTTTGGAAAAAAGATCGCTCAGCTGCTGCCACAGTCACAGGTAATGTCAGAAACAACATGAGAGCAGCACGCACTTCTCCGAATGTGGATGTAACACTGTCATAATCGACCACTAGCATTTTGGCAAGTTGTAAAACTCAGGACTTTTGTGCAATCTGTGATTTAAAACAAGATCTAAAGGAGAGGCCAGTCCAAAGTGCACGGTTTGTCCCACAATAACCAGCATCATCACACCTCTGTAAAATAAAATAATAACTGCACGGGAGCGCACGGAACTTACCCAAGTAGAGCGGGACGAGCGTAGAGGCTTGAGAACGAGACATCATCCCGGAATCCAACGAGAAGGGTGCAAATCCCTTTTTTTACAGACAGACCGGGATCTCTTGTTAGCCATTTGCAGCCGGTGCTAATTTCCTGAGACTTGGTTTGGATGCCCGTGTTCTTATCATGTTTAAGACAATTGTTTGGGACTAACGTGATCCTCATCCAAAACTTTTAACTGTTTACAAAAAAATGGACCTTTACATGTGGACCTTGGCATTGAGTGTTTTTCTGCTCCTTCTCGTGGACAATGTCTGGGCATTTCTCTTGGATCCATAGCAAATGCTTGCCTGGTTTACACCAGACCATATCACAAGTAATATACGGTCTGGGAGCCACCTACTAAATATCTCGTAGCGGAGGTGTGCTTTACGATTGCCAACGGCCGTTTATTGGGCGTTACGAATGCCTATCATTTAGCGTATACGTAGCCCATAGCCAATCATAATAACAATAATAATAATAATTCATCAGTCAGTTGTCAGTTCAAACTACAAGTTTCCGTTTGTCGCGTAGTACGCGTGACCGTCTTTCCACCCCTCCCCGCTCTCTGATTGGCTCTCAAAATTAGGAGAGCTCGTTTCGCCTAGTTGCCAGGCTGTCTTTCAGATCGGAACGAACGAAAGCAGCCTGGGATTTCCCAGGTTAAGCAAATACTCATCCATTTGAACTGCGTTTTTCGTGTGCCAGACTTCAGACAGTGGATAAAGTGTACTCGGATAAAGAGCAGCTTACACCAGCTTGTGTGCTGAAACTGACAGAAGAAAAGCACAGAAGTAATGAGAAAACTCTTATCTGTTCTCTTGTACAATTTATTCAATTTGTAGCTGTGGCCTACGGACCTCTGCCCTTGTGTACATTCTAAAGATGTTTGGTGGAGCACAGGAATTGGTAACATGTAACTGGTTATGCTTTATATGCTGCGTTTACACACACTAATTACTTTACAAAAACTTGCCTCCGACGAGGATGGGATTCGAACCCACGCGTGCAGAGCACAATGGATTAGCAGTCCATCGCCTTAACCACTCGGCCACCTCGTCCATTCTGCTCGCGGATTGTAAGAGCAACCGCTATCGCACAGGATGTTACATTACCCCAAAACGGAATTATCAGTTTGCCCACTGCTTTCACTGGTGCTATTTCTGTCAGAAACCAGAAAAAATGTCCTTCGAGCCGGATTTGAACCAGCGACCTAAGGATTTCCATTTCATACTCTACAGTCCTCCGCTCTACCAACTGAGCTATCGAAGGTGAGAGAGCAGTGTACTGTTGCCATGTCTGACTCAAGCAAAGAGGCAAAGTCTGGCCAGTGTATGTTTTACATGCTGTACTCTTTAAGAACGTTAAAAAAAGAAACCAGATGTTGTTTTAGGAAATCCCAAGGGGGCATCCGGATTTGAACCGGAGACCTCTTGATCTGCAGTCAAATGCTCTACCACTGAGCTATACCCCCAGGAACAGCTTTTGACAATTTGGCACTGGACTGAAATGGCTACAGGTGTTCAAGAGAGAGTGGGTTC
Organism: Paratrypauchen microcephalus; assembly: GCA_036785185.1. Taxonomy (NCBI): domain Eukaryota; kingdom Metazoa; phylum Chordata; class Actinopteri; order Gobiiformes; family Gobiidae; genus Paratrypauchen; species Paratrypauchen microcephalus. Next base: position 458,278 of record JAVJIX010000305.1, on the reverse strand, counting down.
AGACATGGAAGACTCGCATATGCTCACATAAGCTGGGAGATCCTTGTCCTTGTTAAAAGCCTGCTGGAGGATGCGGGCATCGATCCCGCTACCTCTCGCATGCTAAGCGAGCGCTCTACCATTTGAGCTAATCCCCCTATCTTCTAAGATTTCAGTGAGTCTGAAGCACAGAGCAAGCACAGAGGTAGTTTATATATGTTATATTGTAAATAAAAACATATGCCACTACATTGGATTAAAAATAATTGTATTAATTCAGGGTAATCAAATATTACTGCATCAACATTAGCTTTTATGGAATTATGGGAACATTCAAAGCGCGGAAACCTTAACCTTCTGCTGAAATGTGTGAAAAATCCCTCAGTTGTCCAGGTAGAATCCATGATAAAAGGAGAAATTCAATTTGTCAACTGGACAAAGTTTATTTGGTCGAAAACGTTTCGCAACTCATCCGAGGTGCTTCGTCAGTTCTTGTTAGAGTGCTGATAGACAGTGCTTATATCTAGCTGCAGGGAGGAGCTAACTATACTGAAATTATTCTGAAATTATCCCGCCTCTTTGTTTTGAGTTTCTGTCTTTTGTGTTCCCAATTTCTCTCTGGCGTCTAGTTTAGCATACCTATTCAAACCCTAATGGCCGTTTTCACACCTCTAGACCTGACCTGGCTGCTCTTTTGTTTCCTTTGTTTGTTTTGATTTCGGTTTGAGAATGGAATTATATATGGGAGACAAATTATGTCTGACTCCCCCATTCCTGTTTAAAGAAGGATTCTCTTTTTTGACAAAAATAGCCTCTTTAACTCCCCTCTCAACCCAGTTCTTTTCTCTGGCTAAGATCTGAACCTCACTGTCCTCAAATGAATGGCCCGTGGCTTCTAGGTGGAGATGTATTTAATTCTCTGGCTCTCGTGTTTCTATAGACAGGATAGCTAACCCACTGAGCCTCTCCTACCCCATGCCGCTCCTTAGGTAGGTCTTAATAAGTTTGCGTTTGGAAAAAAGATCGCTCAGCTGCTGCCACAGTCACAGGTAATGTCAGAAACAACATGAGAGCAGCACGCACTTCTCCGAATGTGGATGTAACACTGTCATAATCGACCACTAGCATTTTGGCAAGTTGTAAAACTCAGGACTTTTGTGCAATCTGTGATTTAAAACAAGATCTAAAGGAGAGGCCAGTCCAAAGTGCACGGTTTGTCCCACAATAACCAGCATCATCACACCTCTGTAAAATAAAATAATAACTGCACGGGAGCGCACGGAACTTACCCAAGTAGAGCGGGACGAGCGTAGAGGCTTGAGAACGAGACATCATCCCGGAATCCAACGAGAAGGGTGCAAATCCCTTTTTTTACAGACAGACCGGGATCTCTTGTTAGCCATTTGCAGCCGGTGCTAATTTCCTGAGACTTGATTTGGATGCCCGTGTTCTTATCATGTTTAAGACAATTGTTTGGGACTAACGTGATCCTCATCCAAAACTTTTAACTGTTTACAAAAAAATGGACCTTTACATGTGGACCTTGGCATTGAGTGTTTTTCTGCTCCTTCTCGTGGACAATGTCTGGGCATTTCTCTTGGATCCATAGCAAATGCTTGCCTGGTTTACACCAGACCATATCACAAGTAATATACGGTCTGGGAGCCACCTACTAAATATCTCGTAGCGGAGGTGTGCTTTACGATTGCCAACGGCCGTTTATTGGGCGTTACGAATGCCTATCATTTAGCGTATACGTAGCCCATAGCCAATCATAATAACAATAATAATAATAATTCATCAGTCAGTTGTCAGTTCAAACTACAAGTTTCCGTTTGTCGCGTAGTACGCGTGACCGTCTTTCCACCCCTCCCCGCTCTCTGATTGGCTCTCAAAATTAGGAGAGCTCGTTTCGCCTAGTTGCCAGGCTGTCTTTCAGATCGGAACGAACGAAAGCAGCCTGGGATTTCCCAGGTTAAGCAAATACTCATCCATTTGAACTGCGTTTTTCGTGTGCCAGACTTCAGACAGTGGATAAAGTGTACTCGGATAAAGAGCAGCTTACACCAGCTTGTGTGCTGAAACTGACAGAAGAAAAGCACAGAAGTAATGAGAAAACTCTTATCTGTTCTCTTGTACAATTTATTCAATTTGTAGCTGTGGCCTACGGACCTCTGCCCTTGTGTACATTCTAAAGATGTTTGGTGGAGCACAGGAATTGGTAACATGTAACTGGTTATGCTTTATATGCTGCGTTTACACACACTAATTACTTTACAAAAACTTGCCTCCGACGAGGATGGGATTCGAACCCACGCGTGCAGAGCACAATGGATTAGCAGTCCATCGCCTTAACCACTCGGCCACCTCGTCCATTCTGCTCGCGGATTGTAAGAGCAACCGCTATCGCACAGGATGTTACATTACCCCAAAACGGAATTATCAGTTTGCCCACTGCTTTCACTGGTGCTATTTCTGTCAGAAACCAGAAAAAATGTCCTTCGAGCCGGATTTGAACCAGCGACCTAAGGATTTCCATTTCATACTCTACAGTCCTCCGCTCTACCAACTGAGCTATCGAAGGTGAGAGAGCAGTGTACTGTTGCCATGTCTGACTCAAGCAAAGAGGCAAAGTCTGGCCAGTGTATGTTTTACATGCTGTACTCTTTAAGAACGTTAAAAAAAGAAACCAGATGTTGTTTTAGGAAATCCCAAGGGGGCATCCGGATTTGAACCGGAGACCTCTTGATCTGCAGTCAAATGCTCTACCACTGAGCTATACCCCCAGGAACAGCTTTTGACAATTTGGCACTGGACTGAAATGGCTACAGGTGTTCAAGAGAGAGTGGGTTCAGACATGGAAGACTCGCATATGCTCACATAAGCTGGGAGATCCTTGTCCTTGTTAAAAGCCTGCTGGAGGATGCGGGCATCGATCCCGCTACCTCTCGCATGCTAAGCGAGCGCTCTACCATTTGAGCTAATCCCCCTATCTTCTAAGATTTCAGTGAGTCTGAAGCACAGAGCAAGCACAGAGGTAGTTTATATATGTTATATTGTAAATAAAAACATATGCCACTACATTGGATTAAAAATAATTGTATTAATTCAGGGTAATCAAATATTACTGCATCAACATTAGCTTTTATGGAATTATGGGAACATTCAAAGCGCGGAAACCTTAACCTTCTGCTGAAATGTGTGAAAAATCCCTCAGTTGTCCAGGTAGAATCCATGATAAAAGGAGAAATTCAATTTGTCAACTGGACAAAGTTTATTTGGTCGAAAACGTTTCGCAACTCATCCGAGGTGCTTCGTCAGTTCTTGTTAGAGTGCTGATAGACAGTGCTTATATCTAGCTGCAGGGAGGAGCTAACTATACTGAAATTATTCTGAAATTATCCCGCCTCTTTGTTTTGAGTTTCTGTCTTTTGTGTTCCCAATTTCTCTCTGGCGTCTAGTTTAGCATACCTATTCAAACCCTAATGGCCGTTTTCACACCTCTAGACCTGACCTGGCTGCTCTTTTGTTTCCTTTGTTTGTTTTGATTTCGGTTTGAGAATGGAATTATATATGGGAGACAAATTATGTCTGACTCCCCCATTCCTGTTTAAAGAAGGATTCTCTTTTTTGACAAAAATAGCCTCTTTAACTCCCCTCTCAACCCAGTTCTTTTCTCTGGCTAAGATCTGAACCTCACTGTCCTCAAATGAATGGCCCGTGGCTTCTAGGTGGAGATGTATTTAATTCTCTGGCTCTCGTGTTTCTATAGACAGGATAGCTAACCCACTGAGCCTCTCCTACCCCATGCCGCTCCTTAGGTAGGTCTTAATAAGTTTGCGTTTGGAAAAAAGATCGCTCAGCTGCTGCCACAGTCACAGGTAATGTCAGAAACAACATGAGAGCAGCACGCACTTCTCCGAATGTGGATGTAACACTGTCATAATCGACCACTAGCATTTTGGCAAGTTGTAAAACTCAGGACTTTTGTGCAATCTGTGATTTAAAACAAGATCTAAAGGAGAGGCCAGTCCAAAGTGCACGGTTTGTCCCACAATAACCAGCATCATCACACCTCTGTAAAATAAAATAATAACTGCACGGGAGCGCACGGAACTTACCCAAGTAGAGCGGGACGAGCGTAGAGGCTTGAGAACGAGACATCATCCCGGAATCCAACGAGAAGGGTGCAAATCCCTTTTTTTACAGACAGACCGGGATCTCTTGTTAGCCATTTGCAGCCGGTGCTAATTTCCTGAGACTTGGTTTGGATGCCCGTGTTCTTATCATGTTTAAGACAATTGTTTGGGACTAACGTGATCCTCATCCAAAACTTTTAACTGTTTACAAAAAAATGGACCTTTACATGTGGACCTTGGCATTGAGTGTTTTTCTGCTCCTTCTCGTGGACAATGTCTGGGCATTTCTCTTGGATCCATAGCAAATGCTTGCCTGGTTTACACCAGACCATATCACAAGTAATATACGGTCTGGGAGCCACCTACTAAATATCTCGTAGCGGAGGTGTGCTTTACGATTGCCAACGGCCGTTTATTGGGCGTTACGAATGCCTATCATTTAGCGTATACGTAGCCCATAGCCAATCATAATAACAATAATAATAATAATTCATCAGTCAGTTGTCAGTTCAAACTACAAGTTTCCGTTTGTCGCGTAGTACGCGTGACCGTCTTTCCACCCCTCCCCGCTCTCTGATTGGCTCTCAAAATTAGGAGAGCTCGTTTCGCCTAGTTGCCAGGCTGTCTTTCAGATCGGAACGAACGAAAGCAGCCTGGGATTTCCCAGGTTAAGCAAATACTCATCCATTTGAACTGCGTTTTTCGTGTGCCAGACTTCAGACAGTGGATAAAGTGTACTCGGATAAAGAGCAGCTTACACCAGCTTGTGTGCTGAAACTGACAGAAGAAAAGCACAGAAGTAATGAGAAAACTCTTATCTGTTCTCTTGTACAATTTATTCAATTTGTAGCTGTGGCCTACGGACCTCTGCCCTTGTGTACATTCTAAAGATGTTTGGTGGAGCACAGGAATTGGTAACATGTAACTGGTTATGCTTTATATGCTGCGTTTACACACACTAATTACTTTACAAAAACTTGCCTCCGACGAGGATGGGATTCGAACCCACGCGTGCAGAGCACAATGGATTAGCAGTCCATCGCCTTAACCACTCGGCCACCTCGTCCATTCTGCTCGCGGATTGTAAGAGCAACCGCTATCGCACAGGATGTTACATTACCCCAAAACGGAATTATCAGTTTGCCCACTGCTTTCACTGGTGCTATTTCTGTCAGAAACCAGAAAAAATGTCCTTCGAGCCGGATTTGAACCAGCGACCTAAGGATTTCCATTTCATACTCTACAGTCCTCCGCTCTACCAACTGAGCTATCGAAGGTGAGAGAGCAGTGTACTGTTGCCATGTCTGACTCAAGCAAAGAGGCAAAGTCTGGCCAGTGTATGTTTTACATGCTGTACTCTTTAAGAACGTTAAAAAAAGAAACCAGATGTTGTTTTAGGAAATCCCAAGGGGGCATCCGGATTTGAACCGGAGACCTCTTGATCTGCAGTCAAATGCTCTACCACTGAGCTATACCCCCAGGAACAGCTTTTGACAATTTGGCACTGGACTGAAATGGCTACAGGTGTTCAAGAGAGAGTGGGTTCAGACATGGAAGACTCGCATATGCTCACATAAGCTGGGAGATCCTTGTCCTTGTTAAAAGCCTGCTGGAGGATGCGGGCATCGATCCCGCTACCTCTCGCATGCTAAGCGAGCGCTCTACCATTTGAGCTAATCCCCCTATCTTCTAAGATTTCAGTGAGTCTGAAGCACAGAGCAAGCACAGAGGTAGTTTATATATGTTATATTGTAAATAAAAACATATGCCACTACATTGGATTAAAAATAATTGTATTAATTCAGGGTAATCAAATATTACTGCATCAACATTAGCTTTTATGGAATTATGGGAACATTCAAAGCGCGGAAACCTTAACCTTCTGCTGAAATGTGTGAAAAATCCCTCAGTTGTCCAGGTAGAATCCATGATAAAAGGAGAAATTCAATTTGTCAACTGGACAAAGTTTATTTGGTCGAAAACGTTTCGCAACTCATCCGAGGTGCTTCGTCAGTTCTTGTTAGAGTGCTGATAGACAGTGCTTATATCTAGCTGCAGGGAGGAGCTAACTATACTGAAATTATTCTGAAATTATCCCGCCTCTTTGTTTTGAGTTTCTGTCTTTTGTGTTCCCAATTTCTCTCTGGCGTCTAGTTTAGCATACCTATTCAAACCCTAATGGCCGTTTTCACACCTCTAGACCTGACCTGGCTGCTCTTTTGTTTCCTTTGTTTGTTTTGATTTCGGTTTGAGAATGGAATTATATATGGGAGACAAATTATGTCTGACTCCCCCATTCCTGTTTAAAGAAGGATTCTCTTTTTTGACAAAAATAGCCTCTTTAACTCCCCTCTCAACCCAGTTCTTTTCTCTGGCTAAGATCTGAACCTCACTGTCCTCAAATGAATGGCCCGTGGCTTCTAGGTGGAGATGTATTTAATTCTCTGGCTCTCGTGTTTCTATAGACAGGATAGCTAACCCACTGAGCCTCTCCTACCCCATGCCGCTCCTTAGGTAGGTCTTAATAAGTTTGCGTTTGGAAAAAAGATCGCTCAGCTGCTGCCACAGTCACAGGTAATGTCAGAAACAACATGAGAGCAGCACGCACTTCTCCGAATGTGGATGTAACACTGTCATAATCGACCACTAGCATTTTGGCAAGTTGTAAAACTCAGGACTTTTGTGCAATCTGTGATTTAAAACAAGATCTAAAGGAGAGGCCAGTCCAAAGTGCACGGTTTGTCCCACAATAACCAGCATCATCACACCTCTGTAAAATAAAATAATAACTGCACGGGAGCGCACGGAACTTACCCAAGTAGAGCGGGACGAGCGTAGAGGCTTGAGAACGAGACATCATCCCGGAATCCAACGAGAAGGGTGCAAATCCCTTTTTTTACAGACAGACCGGGATCTCTTGTTAGCCATTTGCAGCCGGTGCTAATTTCCTGAGACTTGGTTTGGATGCCCGTGTTCTTATCATGTTTAAGACAATTGTTTGGGACTAACGTGATCCTCATCCAAAACTTTTAACTGTTTACAAAAAAATGGACCTTTACATGTGGACCTTGGCATTGAGTGTTTTTCTGCTCCTTCTCGTGGACAATGTCTGGGCATTTCTCTTGGATCCATAGCAAATGCTTGCCTGGTTTACACCAGACCATATCACAAGTAATATACGGTCTGGGAGCCACCTACTAAATATCTCGTAGCGGAGGTGTGCTTTACGATTGCCAACGGCCGTTTATTGGGCGTTACGAATGCCTATCATTTAGCGTATACGTAGCCCATAGCCAATCATAATAACAATAATAATAATAATTCATCAGTCAGTTGTCAGTTCAAACTACAAGTTTCCGTTTGTCGCGTAGTACGCGTGACCGTCTTTCCACCCCTCCCCGCTCTCTGATTGGCTCTCAAAATTAGGAGAGCTCGTTTCGCCTAGTTGCCAGGCTGTCTTTCAGATCGGAACGAACGAAAGCAGCCTGGGATTTCCCAGGTTAAGCAAATACTCATCCATTTGAACTGCGTTTTTCGTGTGCCAGACTTCAGACAGTGGATAAAGTGTACTCGGATAAAGAGCAGCTTACACCAGCTTGTGTGCTGAAACTGACAGAAGAAAAGCACAGAAGTAATGAGAAAACTCTTATCTGTTCTCTTGTACAATTTATTCAATTTGTAGCTGTGGCCTACGGACCTCTGCCCTTGTGTACATTCTAAAGATGTTTGGTGGAGCACAGGAATTGGTAACATGTAACTGGTTATGCTTTATATGCTGCGTTTACACACACTAATTACTTTACAAAAACTTGCCTCCGACGAGGATGGGATTCGAACCCACGCGTGCAGAGCACAATGGATTAGCAGTCCATCGCCTTAACCACTCGGCCACCTCGTCCATTCTGCTCGCGGATTGTAAGAGCAACCGCTATCGCACAGGATGTTACATTACCCCAAAACGGAATTATCAGTTTGCCCACTGCTTTCACTGGTGCTATTTCTGTCAGAAACCAGAAAAAATGTCCTTCGAGCCGGATTTGAACCAGCGACCTAAGGATTTCCATTTCATACTCTACAGTCCTCCGCTCTACCAACTGAGCTATCGAAGGTGAGAGAGCAGTGTACTGTTGCCATGTCTGACTCAAGCAAAGAGGCAAAGTCTGGCCAGTGTATGTTTTACATGCTGTACTCTTTAAGAACGTTAAAAAAAGAAACCAGATGTTGTTTTAGGAAATCCCAAGGGGGCATCCGGATTTGAACCGGAGACCTCTTGATCTGCAGTCAAATGCTCTACCACTGAGCTATACCCCCAGGAACAGCTTTTGACAATTTGGCACTGGACTGAAATGGCTACAGGTGTTCAAGAGAGAGTGGGTTCAGACATGGAAGACTCGCATATGCTCACATAAGCTGGGAGATCCTTGTCCTTGTTAAAAGCCTGCTGGAGGATGCGGGCATCGATCCCGCTACCTCTCGCATGCTAAGCGAGCGCTCTACCATTTGAGCTAATCCCCCCTATCTTCTAAGATTTCAGTGAGTCTGAAGCACAGAGCAAGCACAGAGGTAGTTTATATATGTTATATTGTAAATAAAAACATATGCCACTACATTGGATTAAAAATAATTGTATTAATTCAGGGTAATCAAATATTACTGCATCAACATTAGCTTTTATGGAATTATGGGAACATTCAAAGCGCGGAAACCTTAACCTTCTGCTGAAATGTGTGAAAAATCCCTCAGTTGTCCAGGTAGAATCCATGATAAAAGGAGAAATTCAATTTGTCAACTGGACAAAGTTTATTTGGTCGAAAACGTTTCGCAACTCATCCGAGGTGCTTCGTCAGTTCTTGTTAGAGTGCTGATAGACAGTGCTTATATCTAGCTGCAGGGAGGAGCTAACTATACTGAAATTATTCTGAAATTATCCCGCCTCTTTGTTTTGAGTTTCTGTCTTTTGTGTTCCCAATTTCTCTCTGGCGTCTAGTTTAGCATACCTATTCAAACCCTAATGGCCGTTTTCACACCTCTAGACCTGACCTGGCTGCTCTTTTGTTTCCTTTGTTTGTTTTGATTTCGGTTTGAGAATGGAATTATATATGGGAGACAAATTATGTCTGACTCCCCCATTCCTGTTTAAAGAAGGATTCTCTTTTTTGACAAAAATAGCCTCTTTAACTCCCCTCTCAACCCAGTTCTTTTCTCTGGCTAAGATCTGAACCTCACTGTCCTCAAATGAATGGCCCGTGGCTTCTAGGTGGAGATGTATTTAATTCTCTGGCTCTCGTGTTTCTATAGACAGGATAGCTAACCCACTGAGCCTCTCCTACCCCATGCCGCTCCTTAGGTAGGTCTTAATAAGTTTGCGTTTGGAAAAAAGATCGCTCAGCTGCTGCCACAGTCACAGGTAATGTCAGAAACAACATGAGAGCAGCACGCACTTCTCCGAATGTGGATGTAACACTGTCATAATCGACCACTAGCATTTTGGCAAGTTGTAAAACTCAGGACTTTTGTGCAATCTGTGATTTAAAACAAGATCTAAAGGAGAGGCCAGTCCAAAGTGCACGGTTTGTCCCACAATAACCAGCATCATCACACCTCTGTAAAATAAAATAATAACTGCACGGGAGCGCACGGAACTTACCCAAGTAGAGCGGGACGAGCGTAGAGGCTTGAGAACGAGACATCATCCCGGAATCCAACGAGAAGGGTGCAAATCCCTTTTTTTACAGACAGACCGGGATCTCTTGTTAGCCATTTGCAGCCGGTGCTAATTTCCTGAGACTTGATTTGGATGCCCGTGTTCTTATCATGTTTAAGACAATTGTTTGGGACTAACGTGATCCTCATCCAAAACTTTTAACTGTTTACAAAAAAATGGACCTTTACATGTGGACCTTGGCATTGAGTGTTTTTCTGCTCCTTCTCGTGGACAATGTCTGGGCATTTCTCTTGGATCCATAGCAAATGCTTGCCTGGTTTACACCAGACCATATCACAAGTAATATACGGTCTGGGAGCCACCTACTAAATATCTCGTAGCGGAGGTGTGCTTTACGATTGCCAACGGCCGTTTATTGGGCGTTACGAATGCCTATCATTTAGCGTATACGTAGCCCATAGCCAATCATAATAACAATAATAATAATAATTCATCAGTCAGTTGTCAGTTCAAACTACAAGTTTCCGTTTGTCGCGTAGTACGCGTGACCGTCTTTCCACCCCTCCCCGCTCTCTGATTGGCTCCCAAAATTAGGAGAGCTCGTTTCGCCTAGTTGCCAGGCTGTCTTTCAGATCGGAACGAACGAAAGCAGCCTGGGATTTCCCAGGTTAAGCAAATACTCATCCATTTGAACTGCGTTTTTCGTGTGCCAGACTTCAGACAGTGGATAAAGTGTACTCGGATAAAGAGCAGCTTACACCAGCTTGTGTGCTGAAACTGACAGAAGAAAAGCACAGAAGTAATGAGAAAACTCTTATCTGTTCTCTTGTACAATTTATTCAATTTGTAGCTGTGGCCTACGGACCTCTGCCCTTGTGTACATTCTAAAGATGTTTGGTGGAGCACAGGAATTGGTAACATGTAACTGGTTATGCTTTATATGCTGCGTTTACACACACTAATTACTTTACAAAAACTTGCCTCCGACGAGGATGGGATTCGAACCCACGCGTGCAGAGCACAATGGATTAGCAGTCCATCGCCTTAACCACTCGGCCACCTCGTCCATTCTGCTCGCGGATTGTAAGAGCAACCGCTATCGCACAGGATGTTACATTACCCCAAAACGGAATTATCAGTTTGCCCACTGCTTTCACTGGTGCTATTTCTGTCAGAAACCAGAAAAAATGTCCTTCGAGCCGGATTTGAACCAGCGACCTAAGGATTTCCATTTCATACTCTACAGTCCTCCGCTCTACCAACTGAGCTATCGAAGGTGAGAGAGCAGTGTACTGTTGCCATGTCTGACTCAAGCAAAGAGGCAAAGTCTGGCCAGTGTATGTTTTACATGCTGTACTCTTTAAGAACGTTAAAAAAAGAAACCAGATGTTGTTTTAGGAAATCCCAAGGGGGCATCCGGATTTGAACCGGAGACCTCTTGATCTGCAGTCAAATGCTCTACCACTGAGCTATACCCCCAGGAACAGCTTTTGACAATTTGGCACTGGACTGAAATGGCTACAGGTGTTCAAGAGAGAGTGGGTTCAGACATGGAAGACTCGCATATGCTCACATAAGCTGGGAGATCCTTGTCCTTGTTAAAAGCCTGCTGGAGGATGCGGGCATCGATCCCGCTACCTCTCGCATGCTAAGCGAGCGCTCTACCATTTGAGCTAATCCCCCCTATCTTCTAAGATTTCAGTGAGTCTGAAGCACAGAGCAAGCACAGAGGTAGTTTATATATGTTATATTGTAAATAAAAACATATGCCACTACATTGGATTAAAAATAATTGTATTAATTCAGGGTAATCAAATATTACTGCATCAACATTAGCTTTTATGGAATTATGGGAACATTCAAAGCGCGGAAACCTTAACCTTCTGCTGAAATGTGTGAAAAATCCCTCAGTTGTCCAGGTAGAATCCATGATAAAAGGAGAAATTCAATTTGTCAACTGGACAAAGTTTATTTGGTCGAAAACGTTTCGCAACTCATCCGAGGTGCTTCGTCAGTTCTTGTTAGAGTGCTGATAGACAGTGCTTATATCTAGCTGCAGGGAGGAGCTAACTATACTGAAATTATTCTGAAATTATCCCGCCTCTTTGTTTTGAGTTTCTGTCTTTTGTGTTCCCAATTTCTCTCTGGCGTCTAGTTTAGCATACCTATTCAAACCCTAATGGCCGTTTTCACACCTCTAGACCTGACCTGGCTGCTCTTTTGTTTCCTTTGTTTGTTTTGATTTCGGTTTGAGAATGGAATTATATATGGGAGACAAATTATGTCTGACTCCCCCATTCCTGTTTAAAGAAGGATTCTCTTTTTTGACAAAAATAGCCTCTTTAACTCCCCTCTCAACCCAGTTCTTTTCTCTGGCTAAGATCTGAACCTCACTGTCCTCAAATGAATGGCCCGTGGCTTCTAGGTGGAGATGTATTTAATTCTCTGGCTCTCGTGTTTCTATAGACAGGATAGCTAACCCACTGAGCCTCTCCTACCCCATGCCGCTCCTTAGGTAGGTCTTAATAAGTTTGCGTTTGGAAAAAAGATCGCTCAGCTGCTGCCACAGTCACAGGTAATGTCAGAAACAACATGAGAGCAGCACGCACTTCTCCGAATGTGGATGTAACACTGTCATAATCGACCACTAGCATTTTGGCAAGTTGTAAAACTCAGGACTTTTGTGCAATCTGTGATTTAAAACAAGATCTAAAGGAGAGGCCAGTCCAAAGTGCACGGTTTGTCCCACAATAACCAGCATCATCACACCTCTGTAAAATAAAATAATAACTGCACGGGAGCGCACGGAACTTACCCAAGTAGAGCGGGACGAGCGTAGAGGCTTGAGAACGAGACATCATCCCGGAATCCAACGAGAAGGGTGCAAATCCCTTTTTTTACAGACAGACCGGGATCTCTTGTTAGCCATTTGCAGCCGGTGCTAATTTCCTGAGACTTGATTTGGATGCCCGTGTTCTTATCATGTTTAAGACAATTGTTTGGGACTAACGTGATCCTCATCCAAAACTTTTAACTGTTTACAAAAAAATGGACCTTTACATGTGGACCTTGGCATTGAGTGTTTTTCTGCTCCTTCTCGTGGACAATGTCTGGGCATTTCTCTTGGATCCATAGCAAATGCTTGCCTGGTTTACACCAGACCATATCACAAGTAATATACGGTCTGGGAGCCACCTACTAAATATCTCGTAGCGGAGGTGTGCTTTACGATTGCCAACGGCCGTTTATTGGGCGTTACGAATGCCTATCATTTAGCGTATACGTAGCCCATAGCCAATCATAATAACAATAATAATAATAATTCATCAGTCAGTTGTCAGTTCAAACTACAAGTTTCCGTTTGTCGCGTAGTACGCGTGACCGTCTTTCCACCCCTCCCCGCTCTCTGATTGGCTCCCAAAATTAGGAGAGCTCGTTTCGCCTAGTTGCCAGGCTGTCTTTCAGATCGGAACGAACGAAAGCAGCCTGGGATTTCCCAGGTTAAGCAAATACTCATCCATTTGAACTGCGTTTTTCGTGTGCCAGACTTCAGACAGTGGATAAAGTGTACTCGGATAAAGAGCAGCTTACACCAGCTTGTGTGCTGAAACTGACAGAAGAAAAGCACAGAAGTAATGAGAAAACTCTTATCTGTTCTCTTGTACAATTTATTCAATTTGTAGCTGTGGCCTACGGACCTCTGCCCTTGTGTACATTCTAAAGATGTTTGGTGGAGCACAGGAATTGGTAACATGTAACTGGTTATGCTTTATATGCTGCGTTTACACACACTAATTACTTTACAAAAACTTGCCTCCGACGAGGATGGGATTCGAACCCACGCGTGCAGAGCACAATGGATTAGCAGTCCATCGCCTTAACCACTCGGCCACCTCGTCCATTCTGCTCGCGGATTGTAAGAGCAACCGCTATCGCACAGGATGTTACATTACCCCAAAACGGAATTATCAGTTTGCCCACTGCTTTCACTGGTGCTATTTCTGTCAGAAACCAGAAAAAATGTCCTTCGAGCCGGATTTGAACCAGCGACCTAAGGATTTCCATTTCATACTCTACAGTCCTCCGCTCTACCAACTGAGCTATCGAAGGTGAGAGAGCAGTGTACTGTTGCCATGTCTGACTCAAGCAAAGAGGCAAAGTCTGGCCAGTGTATGTTTTACATGCTGTACTCTTTAAGAACGTTAAAAAAAGAAACCAGATGTTGTTTTAGGAAATCCCAAGGGGGCATCCGGATTTGAACCGGAGACCTCTTGATCTGCAGTCAAATGCTCTACCACTGAGCTATACCCCCAGGAACAGCTTTTGACAATTTGGCACTGGACTGAAATGGCTACAGGTGTTCAAGAGAGAGTGGGTTCAGACATGGAAGACTCGCATATGCTCACATAAGCTGGGAGATCCTTGTCCTTGTTAAAAGCCTGCTGGAGGATGCGGGCATCGATCCCGCTACCTCTCGCATGCTAAGCGAGCGCTCTACCATTTGAGCTAATCCCCCCTATCTTCTAAGATTTCAGTGAGTCTGAAGCACAGAGCAAGCACAGAGGTAGTTTATATATGTTATATTGTAAATAAAAACATATGCCACTACATTGGATTAAAAATAATTGTATTAATTCAGGGTAATCAAATATTACTGCATCAACATTAGCTTTTATGGAATTATGGGAACATTCAAAGCGCGGAAACCTTAACCTTCTGCTGAAATGTGTGAAAAATCCCTCAGTTGTCCAGGTAGAATCCATGATAAAAGGAGAAATTCAATTTGTCAACTGGACAAAGTTTATTTGGTCGAAAACGTTTCGCAACTCATCCGAGGTGCTTCGTCAGTTCTTGTTAGAGTGCTGATAGACAGTGCTTATATCTAGCTGCAGGGAGGAGCTAACTATACTGAAATTATTCTGAAATTATCCCGCCTCTTTGTTTTGAGTTTCTGTCTTTTGTGTTCCCAATTTCTCTCTGGCGTCTAGTTTAGCATACCTATTCAAACCCTAATGGCCGTTTTCACACCTCTAGACCTGACCTGGCTGCTCTTTTGTTTCCTTTGTTTGTTTTGATTTCGGTTTGAGAATGGAATTATATATGGGAGACAAATTATGTCTGACTCCCCCATTCCTGTTTAAAGAAGGATTCTCTTTTTTGACAAAAATAGCCTCTTTAACTCCCCTCTCAACCCAGTTCTTTTCTCTGGCTAAGATCTGAACCTCACTGTCCTCAAATGAATGGCCCGTGGCTTCTAGGTGGAGATGTATTTAATTCTCTGGCTCTCGTGTTTCTATAGACAGGATAGCTAACCCACTGAGCCTCTCCTACCCCATGCCGCTCCTTAGGTAGGTCTTAATAAGTTTGCGTTTGGAAAAAAGATCGCTCAGCTGCTGCCACAGTCACAGGTAATGTCAGAAACAACATGAGAGCAGCACGCACTTCTCCGAATGTGGATGTAACACTGTCATAATCGACCACTAGCATTTTGGCAAGTTGTAAAACTCAGGACTTTTGTGCAATCTGTGATTTAAAACAAGATCTAAAGGAGAGGCCAGTCCAAAGTGCACGGTTTGTCCCACAATAACCAGCATCATCACACCTCTGTAAAATAAAATAATAACTGCACGGGAGCGCACGGAACTTACCCAAGTAGAGCGGGACGAGCGTAGAGGCTTGAGAACGAGACATCATCCCGGAATCCAACGAGAAGGGTGCAAATCCCTTTTTTTACAGACAGACCGGGATCTCTTGTTAGCCATTTGCAGCCGGTGCTAATTTCCTGAGACTTGATTTGGATGCCCGTGTTCTTATCATGTTTAAGACAATTGTTTGGGACTAACGTGATCCTCATCCAAAACTTTTAACTGTTTACAAAAAAATGGACCTTTACATGTGGACCTTGGCATTGAGTGTTTTTCTGCTCCTTCTCGTGGACAATGTCTGGGCATTTCTCTTGGATCCATAGCAAATGCTTGCCTGGTTTACACCAGACCATATCACAAGTAATATACGGTCTGGGAGCCACCTACTAAATATCTCGTAGCGGAGGTGTGCTTTACGATTGCCAACGGCCGTTTATTGGGCGTTACGAATGCCTATCATTTAGCGTATACGTAGCCCATAGCCAATCATAATAACAATAATAATAATAATTCATCAGTCAGTTGTCAGTTCAAACTACAAGTTTCCGTTTGTCGCGTAGTACGCGTGACCGTCTTTCCACCCCTCCCCGCTCTCTGATTGGCTCCCAAAATTAGGAGAGCTCGTTTCGCCTAGTTGCCAGGCTGTCTTTCAGATCGGAACGAACGAAAGCAGCCTGGGATTTCCCAGGTTAAGCAAATACTCATCCATTTGAACTGCGTTTTTCGTGTGCCAGACTTCAGACAGTGGATAAAGTGTACTCGGATAAAGAGCAGCTTACACCAGCTTGTGTGCTGAAACTGACAGAAGAAAAGCACAGAAGTAATGAGAAAACTCTTATCTGTTCTCTTGTACAATTTATTCAATTTGTAGCTGTGGCCTACGGACCTCTGCCCTTGTGTACATTCTAAAGATGTTTGGTGGAGCACAGGAATTGGTAACATGTAACTGGTTATGCTTTATATGCTGCGTTTACACACACTAATTACTTTACAAAAACTTGCCTCCGACGAGGATGGGATTCGAACCCACGCGTGCAGAGCACAATGGATTAGCAGTCCATCGCCTTAACCACTCGGCCACCTCGTCCATTCTGCTCGCGGATTGTAAGAGCAACCGCTATCGCACAGGATGTTACATTACCCCAAAACGGAATTATCAGTTTGCCCACTGCTTTCACTGGTGCTATTTCTGTCAGAAACCAGAAAAAATGTCCTTCGAGCCGGATTTGAACCAGCGACCTAAGGATTTCCATTTCATACTCTACAGTCCTCCGCTCTACCAACTGAGCTATCGAAGGTGAGAGAGCAGTGTACTGTTGCCATGTCTGACTCAAGCAAAGAGGCAAAGTCTGGCCAGTGTATGTTTTACATGCTGTACTCTTTAAGAACGTTAAAAAAAGAAACCAGATGTTGTTTTAGGAAATCCCAAGGGGGCATCCGGATTTGAACCGGAGACCTCTTGATCTGCAGTCAAATGCTCTACCACTGAGCTATACCCCCAGGAACAGCTTTTGACAATTTGGCACTGGACTGAAATGGCTACAGGTGTTCAAGAGAGAGTGGGTTCAGACATGGAAGACTCGCATATGCTCACATAAGCTGGGAGATCCTTGTCCTTGTTAAAAGCCTGCTGGAGGATGCGGGCATCGATCCCGCTACCTCTCGCATGCTAAGCGAGCGCTCTACCATTTGAGCTAATCCCCCCTATCTTCTAAGATTTCAGTGAGTCTGAAGCACAGAGCAAGCACAGAGGTAGTTTATATGTGTTATATTGTAAATAAAAACATATGCCACTACATTGGATTAAAAATAATTGTATTAATTCAGGGTAATCAAATATTACTGCATCAACATTAGCTTTTATGGAATTATGGGAACATTCAAAGCGCGGAAACCTTAACCTTCTGCTGAAATGTGTGAAAAATCCCTCAGTTGTCCAGGTAGAATCCATGATAAAAGGAGAAATTCAATTTGTCAACTGGACAAAGTTTATTTGGTCGAAAACGTTTCGCAACTCATCCGAGGTGCTTCGTCAGTTCTTGTTAGAGTGCTGATAGACAGTGCTTATATCTAGCTGCAGGGAGGAGCTAACTATACTGAAATTATTCTGAAATTATCCCGCCTCTTTGTTTTGAGTTTCTGTCTTTTGTGTTCCCAATTTCTCTCTGGCGTCTAGTTTAGCATACCTATTCAAACCCTAATGGCCGTTTTCACACCTCTAGACCTGACCTGGCTGCTCTTTTGTTTCCTTTGTTTGTTTTGATTTCGGTTTGAGAATGGAATTATATATGGGAGACAAATTATGTCTGACTCCCCCATTCCTGTTTAAAGAAGGATTCTCTTTTTTGACAAAAATAGCCTCTTTAACTCCCCTCTCAACCCAGTTCTTTTCTCTGGCTAAGATCTGAACCTCACTGTCCTCAAATGAATGGCCCGTGGCTTCTAGGTGGAGATGTATTTAATTCTCTGGCTCTCGTGTTTCTATAGACAGGATAGCTAACCCACTGAGCCTCTCCTACCCCATGCCGCTCCTTAGGTAGGTCTTAATAAGTTTGCGTTTGGAAAAAAGATCGCTCAGCTGCTGCCACAGTCACAGGTAATGTCAGAAACAACATGAGAGCAGCACGCACTTCTCCGAATGTGGATGTAACACTGTCATAATCGACCACTAGCATTTTGGCAAGTTGTAAAACTCAGGACTTTTGTGCAATCTGTGATTTAAAACAAGATCTAAAGGAGAGGCCAGTCCAAAGTGCACGGTTTGTCCCACAATAACCAGCATCATCACACCTCTGTAAAATAAAATAATAACTGCACGGGAGCGCACGGAACTTACCCAAGTAGAGCGGGACGAGCGTAGAGGCTTGAGAACGAGACATCATCCCGGAATCCAACGAGAAGGGTGCAAATCCCTTTTTTTACAGACAGACCGGGATCTCTTGTTAGCCATTTGCAGCCGGTGCTAATTTCCTGAGACTTGATTTGGATGCCCGTGTTCTTATCATGTTTAAGACAATTGTTTGGGACTAACGTGATCCTCATCCAAAACTTTTAACTGTTTACAAAAAAATGGACCTTTACATGTGGACCTTGGCATTGAGTGTTTTTCTGCTCCTTCTCGTGGACAATGTCTGGGCATTTCTCTTGGATCCATAGCAAATGCTTGCCTGGTTTACACCAGACCATATCACAAGTAATATACGGTCTGGGAGCCACCTACTAAATATCTCGTAGCGGAGGTGTGCTTTACGATTGCCAACGGCCGTTTATTGGGCGTTACGAATGCCTATCATTTAGCGTATACGTAGCCCATAGCCAATCATAATAACAATAATAATAATAATTCATCAGTCAGTTGTCAGTTCAAACTACAAGTTTCCGTTTGTCGCGTAGTACGCGTGACCGTCTTTCCACCCCTCCCCGCTCTCTGATTGGCTCCCAAAATTAGGAGAGCTCGTTTCGCCTAGTTGCCAGGCTGTCTTTCAGATCGGAACGAACGAAAGCAGCCTGGGATTTCCCAGGTTAAGCAAATACTCATCCATTTGAACTGCGTTTTTCGTGTGCCAGACTTCAGACAGTGGATAAAGTGTACTCGGATAAAGAGCAGCTTACACCAGCTTGTGTGCTGAAACTGACAGAAGAAAAGCACAGAAGTAATGAGAAAACTCTTATCTGTTCTCTTGTACAATTTATTCAATTTGTAGCTGTGGCCTACGGACCTCTGCCCTTGTGTACATTCTAAAGATGTTTGGTGGAGCACAGGAATTGGTAACATGTAACTGGTTATGCTTTATATGCTGCGTTTACACACACTAATTACTTTACAAAAACTTGCCTCCGACGAGGATGGGATTCGAACCCACGCGTGCAGAGCACAATGGATTAGCAGTCCATCGCCTTAACCACTCGGCCACCTCGTCCATTCTGCTCGCGGATTGTAAGAGCAACCGCTATCGCACAGGATGTTACATTACCCCAAAACGGAATTATCAGTTTGCCCACTGCTTTCACTGGTGCTATTTCTGTCAGAAACCAGAAAAAATGTCCTTCGAGCCGGATTTGAACCAGCGACCTAAGGATTTCCATTTCATACTCTACAGTCCTCCGCTCTACCAACTGAGCTATCGAAGGTGAGAGAGCAGTGTACTGTTGCCATGTCTGACTCAAGCAAAGAGGCAAAGTCTGGCCAGTGTATGTTTTACATGCTGTACTCTTTAAGAACGTTAAAAAAAGAAACCAGATGTTGTTTTAGGAAATCCCAAGGGGGCATCCGGATTTGAACCGGAGACCTCTTGATCTGCAGTCAAATGCTCTACCACTGAGCTATACCCCCAGGAACAGCTTTTGACAATTTGGCACTGGACTGAAATGGCTACAGGTGTTCAAGAGAGAGTGGGTTCAGACATGGAAGACTCGCATATGCTCACATAAGCTGGGAGATCCTTGTCCTTGTTAAAAGCCTGCTGGAGGATGCGGGCATCGATCCCGCTACCTCTCGCATGCTAAGCGAGCGCTCTACCATTTGAGCTAATCCCCCCTATCTTCTAAGATTTCAGTGAGTCTGAAGCACAGAGCAAGCACAGAGGTAGTTTATATGTGTTATATTGTAAATAAAAACATATGCCACTACATTGGATTAAAAATAATTGTATTAATTCAGGGTAATCAAATATTACTGCATCAACATTAGCTTTTATGGAATTATGGGAACATTCAAAGCGCGGAAACCTTAACCTTCTGCTGAAATGTGTGAAAAATCCCTCAGTTGTCCAGGTAGAATCCATGATAAAAGGAGAAATTCAATTTGTCAACTGGACAAAGTTTATTTGGTCGAAAACGTTTCGCAACTCATCCGAGGTGCTTCGTCAGTTCTTGTTAGAGTGCTGATAGACAGTGCTTATATCTAGCTGCAGGGAGGAGCTAACTATACTGAAATTATTCTGAAATTATCCCGCCTCTTTGTTTTGAGTTTCTGTCTTTTGTGTTCCCAATTTCTCTCTGGCGTCTAGTTTAGCATACCTATTCAAACCCTAATGGCCGTTTTCACACCTCTAGACCTGACCTGGCTGCTCTTTTGTTTCCTTTGTTTGTTTTGATTTCGGTTTGAGAATGGAATTATATATGGGAGACAAATTATGTCTGACTCCCCCATTCCTGTTTAAAGAAGGATTCTCTTTTTTGACAAAAATAGCCTCTTTAACTCCCCTCTCAACCCAGTTCTTTTCTCTGGCTAAGATCTGAACCTCACTGTCCTCAAATGAATGGCCCGTGGCTTCTAGGTGGAGATGTATTTAATTCTCTGGCTCTCGTGTTTCTATAGACAGGATAGCTAACCCACTGAGCCTCTCCTACCCCATGCCGCTCCTTAGGTAGGTCTTAATAAGTTTGCGTTTGGAAAAAAGATCGCTCAGCTGCTGCCACAGTCACAGGTAATGTCAGAAACAACATGAGAGCAGCACGCACTTCTCCGAATGTGGATGTAACACTGTCATAATCGACCACTAGCATTTTGGCAAGTTGTAAAACTCAGGACTTTTGTGCAATCTGTGATTTAAAACAAGATCTAAAGGAGAGGCCAGTCCAAAGTGCACGGTTTGTCCCACAATAACCAGCATCATCACACCTCTGTAAAATAAAATAATAACTGCACGGGAGCGCACGGAACTTACCCAAGTAGAGCGGGACGAGCGTAGAGGCTTGAGAACGAGACATCATCCCGGAATCCAACGAGAAGGGTGCAAATCCCTTTTTTTACAGACAGACCGGGATCTCTTGTTAGCCATTTGCAGCCGGTGCTAATTTCCTGAGACTTGATTTGGATGCCCGTGTTCTTATCATGTTTAAGACAATTGTTTGGGACTAACGTGATCCTCATCCAAAACTTTTAACTGTTTACAAAAAAATGGACCTTTACATGTGGACCTTGGCATTGAGTGTTTTTCTGCTCCTTCTCGTGGACAATGTCTGGGCATTTCTCTTGGATCCATAGCAAATGCTTGCCTGGTTTACACCAGACCATATCACAAGTAATATACGGTCTGGGAGCCACCTACTAAATATCTCGTAGCGGAGGTGTGCTTTACGATTGCCAACGGCCGTTTATTGGGCGTTACGAATGCCTATCATTTAGCGTATACGTAGCCCATAGCCAATCATAATAACAATAATAATAATAATTCATCAGTCAGTTGTCAGTTCAAACTACAAGTTTCCGTTTGTCGCGTAGTACGCGTGACCGTCTTTCCACCCCTCCCCGCTCTCTGATTGGCTCCCAAAATTAGGAGAGCTCGTTTCGCCTAGTTGCCAGGCTGTCTTTCAGATCGGAACGAACGAAAGCAGCCTGGGATTTCCCAGGTTAAGCAAATACTCATCCATTTGAACTGCGTTTTTCGTGTGCCAGACTTCAGACAGTGGATAAAGTGTACTCGGATAAAGAGCAGCTTACACCAGCTTGTGTGCTGAAACTGACAGAAGAAAAGCACAGAAGTAATGAGAAAACTCTTATCTGTTCTCTTGTACAATTTATTCAATTTGTAGCTGTGGCCTACGGACCTCTGCCCTTGTGTACATTCTAAAGATGTTTGGTGGAGCACAGGAATTGGTAACATGTAACTGGTTATGCTTTATATGCTGCGTTTACACACACTAATTACTTTACAAAAACTTGCCTCCGACGAGGATGGGATTCGAACCCACGCGTGCAGAGCACAATGGATTAGCAGTCCATCGCCTTAACCACTCGGCCACCTCGTCCATTCTGCTCGCGGATTGTAAGAGCAACCGCTATCGCACAGGATGTTACATTACCCCAAAACGGAATTATCAGTTTGCCCACTGCTTTCACTGGTGCTATTTCTGTCAGAAACCAGAAAAAATGTCCTTCGAGCCGGATTTGAACCAGCGACCTAAGGATTTCCATTTCATACTCTACAGTCCTCCGCTCTACCAACTGAGCTATCGAAGGTGAGAGAGCAGTGTACTGTTGCCATGTCTGACTCAAGCAAAGAGGCAAAGTCTGGCCAGTGTATGTTTTACATGCTGTACTCTTTAAGAACGTTAAAAAAAGAAACCAGATGTTGTTTTAGGAAATCCCAAGGGGGCATCCGGATTTGAACCGGAGACCTCTTGATCTGCAGTCAAATGCTCTACCACTGAGCTATACCCCCAGGAACAGCTTTTGACAATTTGGCACTGGACTGAAATGGCTACAGGTGTTCAAGAGAGAGTGGGTTCAGACATGGAAGACTCGCATATGCTCACATAAGCTGGGAGATCCTTGTCCTTGTTAAAAGCCTGCTGGAGGATGCGGGCATCGATCCCGCTACCTCTCGCATGCTAAGCGAGCGCTCTACCATTTGAGCTAATCCCCCCTATCTTCTAAGATTTCAGTGAGTCTGAAGCACAGAGCAAGCACAGAGGTAGTTTATATGTGTTATATTGTAAATAAAAACATATGCCACTACATTGGATTAAAAATAATTGTATTAATTCAGGGTAATCAAATATTACTGCATCAACATTAGCTTTTATGGAATTATGGGAACATTCAAAGCGCGGAAACCTTAACCTTCTGCTGAAATGTGTGAAAAATCCCTCAGTTGTCCAGGTAGAATCCATGATAAAAGGAGAAATTCAATTTGTCAACTGGACAAAGTTTATTTGGTCGAAAACGTTTCGCAACTCATCCGAGGTGCTTCGTCAGTTCTTGTTAGAGTGCTGATAGACAGTGCTTATATCTAGCTGCAGGGAGGAGCTAACTATACTGAAATTATTCTGAAATTATCCCGCCTCTTTGTTTTGAGTTTCTGTCTTTTGTGTTCCCAATTTCTCTCTGGCGTCTAGTTTAGCATACCTATTCAAACCCTAATGGCCGTTTTCACACCTCTAGACCTGACCTGGCTGCTCTTTTGTTTCCTTTGTTTGTTTTGATTTCGGTTTGAGAATGGAATTATATATGGGAGACAAATTATGTCTGACTCCCCCATTCCTGTTTAAAGAAGGATTCTCTTTTTTGACAAAAATAGCCTCTTTAACTCCCCTCTCAACCCAGTTCTTTTCTCTGGCTAAGATCTGAACCTCACTGTCCTCAAATGAATGGCCCGTGGCTTCTAGGTGGAGATGTATTTAATTCTCTGGCTCTCGTGTTTCTATAGACAGGATAGCTAACCCACTGAGCCTCTCCTACCCCATGCCGCTCCTTAGGTAGGTCTTAATAAGTTTGCGTTTGGAAAAAAGATCGCTCAGCTGCTGCCACAGTCACAGGTAATGTCAGAAACAACATGAGAGCAGCACGCACTTCTCCGAATGTGGATGTAACACTGTCATAATCGACCACTAGCATTTTGGCAAGTTGTAAAACTCAGGACTTTTGTGCAATCTGTGATTTAAAACAAGATCTAAAGGAGAGGCCAGTCCAAAGTGCACGGTTTGTCCCACAATAACCAGCATCATCACACCTCTGTAAAATAAAATAATAACTGCACGGGAGCGCACGGAACTTACCCAAGTAGAGCGGGACGAGCGTAGAGGCTTGAGAACGAGACATCATCCCGGAATCCAACGAGAAGGGTGCAAATCCCTTTTTTTACAGACAGACCGGGATCTCTTGTTAGCCATTTGCAGCCGGTGCTAATTTCCTGAGACTTGATTTGGATGCCCGTGTTCTTATCATGTTTAAGACAATTGTTTGGGACTAACGTGATCCTCATCCAAAACTTTTAACTGTTTACAAAAAAATGGACCTTTACATGTGGACCTTGGCATTGAGTGTTTTTCTGCTCCTTCTCGTGGACAATGTCTGGGCATTTCTCTTGGATCCATAGCAAATGCTTGCCTGGTTTACACCAGACCATATCACAAGTAATATACGGTCTGGGAGCCACCTACTAAATATCTCGTAGCGGAGGTGTGCTTTACGATTGCCAACGGCCGTTTATTGGGCGTTACGAATGCCTATCATTTAGCGTATACGTAGCCCATAGCCAATCATAATAACAATAATAATAATAATTCATCAGTCAGTTGTCAGTTCAAACTACAAGTTTCCGTTTGTCGCGTAGTACGCGTGACCGTCTTTCCACCCCTCCCCGCTCTCTGATTGGCTCCCAAAATTAGGAGAGCTCGTTTCGCCTAGTTGCCAGGCTGTCTTTCAGATCGGAACGAACGAAAGCAGCCTGGGATTTCCCAGGTTAAGCAAATACTCATCCATTTGAACTGCGTTTTTCGTGTGCCAGACTTCAGACAGTGGATAAAGTGTACTCGGATAAAGAGCAGCTTACACCAGCTTGTGTGCTGAAACTGACAGAAGAAAAGCACAGAAGTAATGAGAAAACTCTTATCTGTTCTCTTGTACAATTTATTCAATTTGTAGCTGTGGCCTACGGACCTCTGCCCTTGTGTACATTCTAAAGATGTTTGGTGGAGCACAGGAATTGGTAACATGTAACTGGTTATGCTTTATATGCTGCGTTTACACACACTAATTACTTTACAAAAACTTGCCTCCGACGAGGATGGGATTCGAACCCACGCGTGCAGAGCACAATGGATTAGCAGTCCATCGCCTTAACCACTCGGCCACCTCGTCCATTCTGCTCGCGGATTGTAAGAGCAACCGCTATCGCACAGGATGTTACATTACCCCAAAACGGAATTATCAGTTTGCCCACTGCTTTCACTGGTGCTATTTCTGTCAGAAACCAGAAAAAATGTCCTTCGAGCCGGATTTGAACCAGCGACCTAAGGATTTCCATTTCATACTCTACAGTCCTCCGCTCTACCAACTGAGCTATCGAAGGTGAGAGAGCAGTGTACTGTTGCCATGTCTGACTCAAGCAAAGAGGCAAAGTCTGGCCAGTGTATGTTTTACATGCTGTACTCTTTAAGAACGTTAAAAAAAGAAACCAGATGTTGTTTTAGGAAATCCCAAGGGGGCATCCGGATTTGAACCGGAGACCTCTTGATCTGCAGTCAAATGCTCTACCACTGAGCTATACCCCCAGGAACAGCTTTTGACAATTTGGCACTGGACTGAAATGGCTACAGGTGTTCAAGAGAGAGTGGGTTCAGACATGGAAGACTCGCATATGCTCACATAAGCTGGGAGATCCTTGTCCTTGTTAAAAGCCTGCTGGAGGATGCGGGCATCGATCCCGCTACCTCTCGCATGCTAAGCGAGCGCTCTACCATTTGAGCTAATCCCCCCTATCTTCTAAGATTTCAGTGAGTCTGAAGCACAGAGCAAGCACAGAGGTAGTTTATATGTGTTATATTGTAAATAAAAACATATGCCACTACATTGGATTAAAAATAATTGTATTAATTCAGGGTAATCAAATATTACTGCATCAACATTAGCTTTTATGGAATTATGGGAACATTCAAAGCGCGGAAACCTTAACCTTCTGCTGAAATGTGTGAAAAATCCCTCAGTTGTCCAGGTAGAATCCATGATAAAAGGAGAAATTCAATTTGTCAACTGGACAAAGTTTATTTGGTCGAAAACGTTTCGCAACTCATCCGAGGTGCTTCGTCAGTTCTTGTTAGAGTGCTGATAGACAGTGCTTATATCTAGCTGCAGGGAGGAGCTAACTATACTGAAATTATTCTGAAATTATCCCGCCTCTTTGTTTTGAGTTTCTGTCTTTTGTGTTCCCAATTTCTCTCTGGCGTCTAGTTTAGCATACCTATTCAAACCCTAATGGCCGTTTTCACACCTCTAGACCTGACCTGGCTGCTCTTTTGTTTCCTTTGTTTGTTTTGATTTCGGTTTGAGAATGGAATTATATATGGGAGACAAATTATGTCTGACTCCCCCATTCCTGTTTAAAGAAGGATTCTCTTTTTTGACAAAAATAGCCTCTTTAACTCCCCTCTCAACCCAGTTCTTTTCTCTGGCTAAGATCTGAACCTCACTGTCCTCAAATGAATGGCCCGTGGCTTCTAGGTGGAGATGTATTTAATTCTCTGGCTCTCGTGTTTCTATAGACAGGATAGCTAACCCACTGAGCCTCTCCTACCCCATGCCGCTCCTTAGGTAGGTCTTAATAAGTTTGCGTTTGGAAAAAAGATCGCTCAGCTGCTGCCACAGTCACAGGTAATGTCAGAAACAACATGAGAGCAGCACGCACTTCTCCGAATGTGGATGTAACACTGTCATAATCGACCACTAGCATTTTGGCAAGTTGTAAAACTCAGGACTTTTGTGCAATCTGTGATTTAAAACAAGATCTAAAGGAGAGGCCAGTCCAAAGTGCACGGTTTGTCCCACAATAACCAGCATCATCACACCTCTGTAAAATAAAATAATAACTGCACGGGAGCGCACGGAACTTACCCAAGTAGAGCGGGACGAGCGTAGAGGCTTGAGAACGAGACATCATCCCGGAATCCAACGAGAAGGGTGCAAATCCCTTTTTTTACAGACAGACCGGGATCTCTTGTTAGCCATTTGCAGCCGGTGCTAATTTCCTGAGACTTGATTTGGATGCCCGTGTTCTTATCATGTTTAAGACAATTGTTTGGGACTAACGTGATCCTCATCCAAAACTTTTAACTGTTTACAAAAAAATGGACCTTTACATGTGGACCTTGGCATTGAGTGTTTTTCTGCTCCTTCTCGTGGACAATGTCTGGGCATTTCTCTTGGATCCATAGCAAATGCTTGCCTGGTTTACACCAGACCATATCACAAGTAATATACGGTCTGGGAGCCACCTACTAAATATCTCGTAGCGGAGGTGTGCTTTACGATTGCCAACGGCCGTTTATTGGGCGTTACGAATGCCTATCATTTAGCGTATACGTAGCCCATAGCCAATCATAATAACAATAATAATAATAATTCATCAGTCAGTTGTCAGTTCAAACTACAAGTTTCCGTTTGTCGCGTAGTACGCGTGACCGTCTTTCCACCCCTCCCCGCTCTCTGATTGGCTCCCAAAATTAGGAGAGCTCGTTTCGCCTAGTTGCCAGGCTGTCTTTCAGATCGGAACGAACGAAAGCAGCCTGGGATTTCCCAGGTTAAGCAAATACTCATCCATTTGAACTGCGTTTTTCGTGTGCCAGACTTCAGACAGTGGATAAAGTGTACTCGGATAAAGAGCAGCTTACACCAGCTTGTGTGCTGAAACTGACAGAAGAAAAGCACAGAAGTAATGAGAAAACTCTTATCTGTTCTCTTGTACAATTTATTCAATTTGTAGCTGTGGCCTACGGACCTCTGCCCTTGTGTACATTCTAAAGATGTTTGGTGGAGCACAGGAATTGGTAACATGTAACTGGTTATGCTTTATATGCTGCGTTTACACACACTAATTACTTTACAAAAACTTGCCTCCGACGAGGATGGGATTCGAACCCACGCGTGCAGAGCACAATGGATTAGCAGTCCATCGCCTTAACCACTCGGCCACCTCGTCCATTCTGCTCGCGGATTGTAAGAGCAACCGCTATCGCACAGGATGTTACATTACCCCAAAACGGAATTATCAGTTTGCCCACTGCTTTCACTGGTGCTATTTCTGTCAGAAACCAGAAAAAATGTCCTTCGAGCCGGATTTGAACCAGCGACCTAAGGATTTCCATTTCATACTCTACAGTCCTCCGCTCTACCAACTGAGCTATCGAAGGTGAGAGAGCAGTGTACTGTTGCCATGTCTGACTCAAGCAAAGAGGCAAAGTCTGGCCAGTGTATGTTTTACATGCTGTACTCTTTAAGAACGTTAAAAAAAGAAACCAGATGTTGTTTTAGGAAATCCCAAGGGGGCATCCGGATTTGAACCGGAGACCTCTTGATCTGCAGTCAAATGCTCTACCACTGAGCTATACCCCCAGGAACAGCTTTTGACAATTTGGCACTGGACTGAAATGGCTACAGGTGTTCAAGAGAGAGTGGGTTCAGACATGGAAGACTCGCATATGCTCACATAAGCTGGGAGATCCTTGTCCTTGTTAAAAGCCTGCTGGAGGATGCGGGCATCGATCCCGCTACCTCTCGCATGCTAAGCGAGCGCTCTACCATTTGAGCTAATCCCCCCTATCTTCTAAGATTTCAGTGAGTCTGAAGCACAGAGCAAGCACAGAGGTAGTTTATATGTGTTATATTGTAAATAAAAACATATGCCACTACATTGGATTAAAAATAATTGTATTAATTCAGGGTAATCAAATATTACTGCATCAACATTAGCTTTTATGGAATTATGGGAACATTCAAAGCGCGGAAACCTTAACCTTCTGCTGAAATGTGTGAAAAATCCCTCAGTTGTCCAGGTAGAATCCATGATAAAAGGAGAAATTCAATTTGTCAACTGGACAAAGTTTATTTGGTCGAAAACGTTTCGCAACTCATCCGAGGTGCTTCGTCAGTTCTTGTTAGAGTGCTGATAGACAGTGCTTATATCTAGCTGCAGGGAGGAGCTAACTATACTGAAATTATTCTGAAATTATCCCGCCTCTTTGTTTTGAGTTTCTGTCTTTTGTGTTCCCAATTTCTCTCTGGCGTCTAGTTTAGCATACCTATTCAAACCCTAATGGCCGTTTTCACACCTCTAGACCTGACCTGGCTGCTCTTTTGTTTCCTTTGTTTGTTTTGATTTCGGTTTGAGAATGGAATTATATATGGGAGACAAATTATGTCTGACTCCCCCATTCCTGTTTAAAGAAGGATTCTCTTTTTTGACAAAAATAGCCTCTTTAACTCCCCTCTCAACCCAGTTCTTTTCTCTGGCTAAGATCTGAACCTCACTGTCCTCAAATGAATGGCCCGTGGCTTCTAGGTGGAGATGTATTTAATTCTCTGGCTCTCGTGTTTCTATAGACAGGATAGCTAACCCACTGAGCCTCTCCTACCCCATGCCGCTCCTTAGGTAGGTCTTAATAAGTTTGCGTTTGGAAAAAAGATCGCTCAGCTGCTGCCACAGTCACAGGTAATGTCAGAAACAACATGAGAGCAGCACGCACTTCTCCGAATGTGGATGTAACACTGTCATAATCGACCACTAGCATTTTGGCAAGTTGTAAAACTCAGGACTTTTGTGCAATCTGTGATTTAAAACAAGATCTAAAGGAGAGGCCAGTCCAAAGTGCACGGTTTGTCCCACAATAACCAGCATCATCACACCTCTGTAAAATAAAATAATAACTGCACGGGAGCGCACGGAACTTACCCAAGTAGAGCGGGACGAGCGTAGAGGCTTGAGAACGAGACATCATCCCGGAATCCAACGAGAAGGGTGCAAATCCCTTTTTTTACAGACAGACCGGGATCTCTTGTTAGCCATTTGCAGCCGGTGCTAATTTCCTGAGACTTGATTTGGATGCCCGTGTTCTTATCATGTTTAAGACAATTGTTTGGGACTAACGTGATCCTCATCCAAAACTTTTAACTGTTTACAAAAAAATGGACCTTTACATGTGGACCTTGGCATTGAGTGTTTTTCTGCTCCTTCTCGTGGACAATGTCTGGGCATTTCTCTTGGATCCATAGCAAATGCTTGCCTGGTTTACACCAGACCATATCACAAGTAATATACGGTCTGGGAGCCACCTACTAAATATCTCGTAGCGGAGGTGTGCTTTACGATTGCCAACGGCCGTTTATTGGGCGTTACGAATGCCTATCATTTAGCGTATACGTAGCCCATAGCCAATCATAATAACAATAATAATAATAATTCATCAGTCAGTTGTCAGTTCAAACTACAAGTTTCCGTTTGTCGCGTAGTACGCGTGACCGTCTTTCCACCCCTCCCCGCTCTCTGATTGGCTCCCAAAATTAGGAGAGCTCGTTTCGCCTAGTTGCCAGGCTGTCTTTCAGATCGGAACGAACGAAAGCAGCCTGGGATTTCCCAGGTTAAGCAAATACTCATCCATTTGAACTGCGTTTTTCGTGTGCCAGACTTCAGACAGTGGATAAAGTGTACTCGGATAAAGAGCAGCTTACACCAGCTTGTGTGCTGAAACTGACAGAAGAAAAGCACAGAAGTAATGAGAAAACTCTTATCTGTTCTCTTGTACAATTTATTCAATTTGTAGCTGTGGCCTACGGACCTCTGCCCTTGTGTACATTCTAAAGATGTTTGGTGGAGCACAGGAATTGGTAACATGTAACTGGTTATGCTTTATATGCTGCGTTTACACACACTAATTACTTTACAAAAACTTGCCTCCGACGAGGATGGGATTCGAACCCACGCGTGCAGAGCACAATGGATTAGCAGTCCATCGCCTTAACCACTCGGCCACCTCGTCCATTCTGCTCGCGGATTGTAAGAGCAACCGCTATCGCACAGGATGTTACATTACCCCAAAACGGAATTATCAGTTTGCCCACTGCTTTCACTGGTGCTATTTCTGTCAGAAACCAGAAAAAATGTCCTTCGAGCCGGATTTGAACCAGCGACCTAAGGATTTCCATTTCATACTCTACAGTCCTCCGCTCTACCAACTGAGCTATCGAAGGTGAGAGAGCAGTGTACTGTTGCCATGTCTGACTCAAGCAAAGAGGCAAAGTCTGGCCAGTGTATGTTTTACATGCTGTACTCTTTAAGAACGTTAAAAAAAGAAACCAGATGTTGTTTTAGGAAATCCCAAGGGGGCATCCGGATTTGAACCGGAGACCTCTTGATCTGCAGTCAAATGCTCTACCACTGAGCTATACCCCCAGGAACAGCTTTTGACAATTTGGCACTGGACTGAAATGGCTACAGGTGTTCAAGAGAGAGTGGGTTCAGACATGGAAGACTCGCATATGCTCACATAAGCTGGGAGATCCTTGTCCTTGTTAAAAGCCTGCTGGAGGATGCGGGCATCGATCCCGCTACCTCTCGCATGCTAAGCGAGCGCTCTACCATTTGAGCTAATCCCCCCTATCTTCTAAGATTTCAGTGAGTCTGAAGCACAGAGCAAGCACAGAGGTAGTTTATATATGTTATATTGTAAATAAAAACATATGCCACTACATTGGATTAAAAATAATTGTATTAATTCAGGGTAATCAAATATTACTGCATCAACATTAGCTTTTATGGAATTATGGGAACATTCAAAGCGCGGAAACCTTAACCTTCTGCTGAAATGTGTGAAAAATCCCTCAGTTGTCCAGGTAGAATCCATGATAAAAGGAGAAATTCAATTTGTCAACTGGACAAAGTTTATTTGGTCGAAAACGTTTCGCAACTCATCCGAGGTGCTTCGTCAGTTCTTGTTAGAGTGCTGATAGACAGTGCTTATATCTAGCTGCAGGGAGGAGCTAACTATACTGAAATTATTCTGAAATTATCCCGCCTCTTTGTTTTGAGTTTCTGTCTTTTGTGTTCCCAATTTCTCTCTGGCGTCTAGTTTAGCATACCTATTCAAACCCTAATGGCCGTTTTCACACCTCTAGACCTGACCTGGCTGCTCTTTTGTTTCCTTTGTTTGTTTTGATTTCGGTTTGAGAATGGAATTATATATGGGAGACAAATTATGTCTGACTCCCCCATTCCTGTTTAAAGAAGGATTCTCTTTTTTGACAAAAATAGCCTCTTTAACTCCCCTCTCAACCCAGTTCTTTTCTCTGGCTAAGATCTGAACCTCACTGTCCTCAAATGAATGGCCCGTGGCTTCTAGGTGGAGATGTATTTAATTCTCTGGCTCTCGTGTTTCTATAGACAGGATAGCTAACCCACTGAGCCTCTCCTACCCCATGCCGCTCCTTAGGTAGGTCTTAATAAGTTTGCGTTTGGAAAAAAGATCGCTCAGCTGCTGCCACAGTCACAGGTAATGTCAGAAACAACATGAGAGCAGCACGCACTTCTCCGAATGTGGATGTAACACTGTCATAATCGACCACTAGCATTTTGGCAAGTTGTAAAACTCAGGACTTTTGTGCAATCTGTGATTTAAAACAAGATCTAAAGGAGAGGCCAGTCCAAAGTGCACGGTTTGTCCCACAATAACCAGCATCATCACACCTCTGTAAAATAAAATAATAACTGCACGGGAGCGCACGGAACTTACCCAAGTAGAGCGGGACGAGCGTAGAGGCTTGAGAACGAGACATCATCCCGGAATCCAACGAGAAGGGTGCAAATCCCTTTTTTTACAGACAGACCGGGATCTCTTGTTAGCCATTTGCAGCCGGTGCTAATTTCCTGAGACTTGATTTGGATGCCCGTGTTCTTATCATGTTTAAGACAATTGTTTGGGACTAACGTGATCCTCATCCAAAACTTTTAACTGTTTACAAAAAAATGGACCTTTACATGTGGACCTTGGCATTGAGTGTTTTTCTGCTCCTTCTCGTGGACAATGTCTGGGCATTTCTCTTGGATCCATAGCAAATGCTTGCCTGGTTTACACCAGACCATATCACAAGTAATATACGGTCTGGGAGCCACCTACTAAATATCTCGTAGCGGAGGTGTGCTTTACGATTGCCAACGGCCGTTTATTGGGCGTTACGAATGCCTATCATTTAGCGTATACGTAGCCCATAGCCAATCATAATAACAATAATAATAATAATTCATCAGTCAGTTGTCAGTTCAAACTACAAGTTTCCGTTTGTCGCGTAGTACGCGTGACCGTCTTTCCACCCCTCCCCGCTCTCTGATTGGCTCCCAAAATTAGGAGAGCTCGTTTCGCCTAGTTGCCAGGCTGTCTTTCAGATCGGAACAACGAAAGCAGCCTGGGATTTCCCAGGTTAAGCAAATACTCATCCATTTGAACTGCGTTTTTCGTGTGCCAGACTTCAGACAGTGGATAAAGTGTACTCGGATAAAGAGCAGCTTACACCAGCTTGTGTGCTGAAACTGACAGAAGAAAAGCACAGAAGTAATGAGAAAACTCTTATCTGTTCTCTTGTACAATTTATTCAATTTGTAGCTGTGGCCTACGGACCTCTGCCCTTGTGTACATTCTAAAGATGTTTGGTGGAGCACAGGAATTGGTAACATGTAACTGGTTATGCTTTATATGCTGCGTTTACACACACTAATTACTTTACAAAAACTTGCCTCCGACGAGGATGGGATTCGAACCCACGCGTGCAGAGCACAATGGATTAGCAGTCCATCGCCTTAACCACTCGGCCAAAGGAGGGGCAAAATGGACTGCTATTGGGGGAAAGAAAGAAGAGAAAGGGGGGGAAAGAAAAGAAAGGAAAGGAGGAGGAGAGAGAGAGGAAGGAGAGGAGGAAAGAGAAAGGAGGAGGAGAGAGGAAGAAGAGGAGGGAGGAGGAGGAGGAGGAGGAGAGAGGAAGAAGAGGAGGAGGAGAGGAAGGAGTGAGGAGAGGAGAGGAAGGAGAGGAAGAGGAAGAGGAGAGGGAAGGAGTGAAGAAAGGAGAGGAAGAGAGGAGAGGAGAGAAGGAGTGAGGAGAGGAGGAAGAGGAGAAAGGAGAGTGAGAAGGAGGAGAGAGAGTGGGAGGAGAGGGAGGAGGAGAGAGGGTTAGAGACACTGGACACACTCACACACAGACAGAGGAGTGGGGCAGATTTGATCAGAATTGGCCCTGATGCCCTGCAGCAGTCTTGTTTCCACAAGCTTCTGTCCCAAAGGAGAAAACACATTCTATTAGAATTATCTTTACTCTAAATGAATATAATAATTCTGCAACAAAATTGATTTATTGATTTAGGAAGTTGCACACTCTTGCCAGGATTTGCACCTGGAATCTCCCAACCAAAGGATGGATGTGTTCCTATTACACCACAAGAGTTTTGCTTTTTTTCCCTTCTTTTTTTAAGCACAATAATTGTACAATAGCACAACTGTGCTTATTAACCTCAATCTTAAACAAAACATAAAAAACATTTGCAACTGCAAATATAACAAACACACTCTGACACTCTGTTGTGGTCTGGTCTGTGAGCCGCCGCCATGAACCATGTACAATCTGCAAAAAGATGACCACGTCACATAGTGCACACATGTGCCTGCTGACATATGCACACAACTACACTAATACAGACACTGAACAGTTACAAATATATGAGCTGTAGATAGATACCTTTCGGCAGCTTGCTGGCCTGGGGCAGAGCCACTTCGCTTTCTCGACGCTCTCCAAGGTCCTGATAATGTGGTTTTTTTTGCTTTTAAGGCTATACCTGGTGGGGGTCCGGTCAAAGATATTTAAAGAGTCGTATAACCGCAAGATCTCTGCCACCTCAGTGTTGGAGAGAGCGGTTATCGATCTGTTGAGCCCCACCAGGTACCCCGCTAAAGCATCTACTGCCTCCCATCCAGGAATGCCTCTGGAATCACACCTTGCGTCCTGTCACAAAATATAAACAATAAAACCAAATTATAAGCCTCTGGTAAGAAAAAATATAAATAAACGCACATTTCCAATGGTAATTAGATGAGAGTAGACCATATTATAGAGTTCGAAAGATTAGAAAATAAGGTATTTATCCACTGTAACAGAGCTGGGGTGACAGGCCCACTGTCCTCAGATGGAGTTTCAGTCCTGGCAGTGGCGTCGCTCTCCTCAATTGGGGATTGGATGGGCCCCACTGAGGCATCACTGACCTCACTGACAAATAACCCGGGATTAGCACTTCCAGATTCCAGAACAGGAGTCATCTCATTGGCGAGGAGGGAGGCTGGAGCAGGAGCATCTTGGGCGCCGATGCTTGGTGCCTCTGTCATCTCCTGGTCTTGAGCAGCAGAGGGGTGGGAGGAGGCTGAAGGGGCAGGAAGGTCTGTCACAGCATGACATCTCTCCAGGTGCTGTGATAATCCCACAATACCAGAGGCCTTCACACCACAGTGCTCACACTGCTCCTGTGTATGGTACTCCATCAGGTGCTGTGAGAACTGGTCAGATGAAACTTTAGCAGCACAAAGAGAGCATGTCATGTCAGCAGCTGAACTTTCCTGACTTCCTGATGCTGCACTGGCACTTGGTGTACTGCCACTGTTGTCCTGTACAGCCTGTGGATCTGCCGGTGCCTCTGTCTGCTTTCCTGACTAGGGAGAAAAAATAATTAATTAAGATAAGATAAGATAAGACTTTATTGATCTCACACAGGAGAAATTTACTTGCCACAGTTGCTCCAGGACAGTTTGAACAAGAAAGAAAAAGTGCATGCAGCAAGAATGAGATAAAGTAAGTAATAATAAAAATAAGTAATAATAAAAATAAGTAGTAATAATATTAATAATAATAATAATAATACAAACAGTAACTAGGAGAGTATGGGGAAAAAAACAGATATTGCACATTTGGACTATATAGTGGAGTTATACAGTCTGATGAAATAAGTAATAACAATAAAAAACATTAATTCAGGACACATTCTCCAAAGCAAACACTCTGCATCAAAAAAGTTAACTTACCTCATGGTAACCACATCGGCAGGGGATCTTTTTAACAAAAATGTCAAACTTCCTGACAGGTAGGCCAGACAGAGGGGTCAGAGGACAACTCTGTATCCTCTCTAACACTGCCCTCCAACGTCTGCATCCAGGTCTCTGGCCAGTGGAAAACTTGTATGTTCCCTGGGCATAGAGGACCATAACACCAGCCCAGTGGGCATCTGGCTTTCTATTTTTTGGCATGTCTGTGGAAGAGGATGAGAAGACAACATTTAGACAAAAGCTGTTGTAAGCAACATGGATTCAATGAATCCATCAGTGATAGGATTCAGAATATCTGACTAAGTAATAATTGGTCAGAAAATCTCACATCACATAGAACACTCAGTCCAATCAAGTAACATAGCAACATATGACAGAACTTAGACATGTAAGATTTTTCTTGAATAACGCCTGAGCTTATTAAAATGATTTTGGTAGGCCCCCGTTACTTTTGGTGTCGTATTCATTGCTGCTAATTGATGTGACCTCAGGATGAATTTTGTAAGCGACCGTTTGTTATCTGTGGAGACCTATCCGCCGACTATATACAAATAAAAACAGTTTTTCTGACTTTGAATCACAAAACACATCCAAGTTCTGTCATATCGTTAGTGTATTCGCCGCTGGTAAAAATGTATTTCGTGATATGTGTAAGCTTATTCTTATTCAACGTCACAACGGACTTCAACTTAATCAAACATCTCAAAACACCGCTAATTTTGTCACATTGCTACGCGCGCGCTATTACAAAATCACAAGGCACATGCCAATACGACTTAAATTCATTCATTTATATAATTTTGGTAAATTGTACTTACTTGTAGTGTCGAGAGATGAAATCCAGGAACGCTGTCGTGTGCTGACGAAAAACGTTATCTCAGAATAAACTTTTCCACGCTTATTTCTACCTGTCTCTGCCCGTCTGCCCGGCACACGCGCTGATTGGCTCTTTCGAAGTGAGGGCGGCCCCCACGGACCCGAAGTACCTGATTGGCTCTTTTGGCCCCCGTACCTGATTGGCTTTTTTGCCCCCATCGTTAGGACTGGTTAGGACCTTTGTTAGGAACTGTTAGGAGTTTGTTAGGAACTGTTAGGACTTTGTTAGGACTTTGTTAGGACTGTTAGGACATTGTTAGGAACTGTTAGGAGTTTGTTAGGAATTGTTAGGAGTTTGTTAGGACTTAAAAATACAGTCCATTCAGCGCAGGGTACGGCCACCTCGTCCATTCTGCTCGCGGATTGTAAGAGCAACCGCTATCGCACAGGATGTTACATTACCCCAAAACGGAATTATCAGTTTGCCCACTGCTTTCACTGGTGCTATTTCTGTCAGAAACCAGAAAAAATGTCCTTCGAGCCGGATTTGAACCAGCGACCTAAGGATTTCCATTTCATACTCTACAGTCCTCCGCTCTACCAACTG
The DNA here is from genome assembly GCA_036785185.1 of Paratrypauchen microcephalus. NCBI lineage: Eukaryota > Metazoa > Chordata > Actinopteri > Gobiiformes > Gobiidae > Paratrypauchen > Paratrypauchen microcephalus. The sequence goes on along the minus strand of JAVJIX010000305.1, from coordinate 421,084 downwards.
AGCTATCGAAGGTGAGAGAGCAGTGTACTGTTGCCATGTCTGACTCAAGCAAAGAGGCAAAGTCTGGCCAGTGTATGTTTTACATGCTGTACTCTTTAAGAACGTTAAAAAAAGAAACCAGATGTTGTTTTAGGAAATCCCAAGGGGGCATCCGGATTTGAACCGGAGACCTCTTGATCTGCAGTCAAATGCTCTACCACTGAGCTATACCCCCAGGAACAGCTTTTGACAATTTGGCACTGGACTGAAATGGCTACAGGTGTTCAAGAGAGAGTGGGTTCAGACATGGAAGACTCGCATATGCTCACATAAGCTGGGAGATCCTTGTCCTTGTTAAAAGCCTGCTGGAGGATGCGGGCATCGATCCCGCTACCTCTCGCATGCTAAGCGAGCGCTCTACCATTTGAGCTAATCCCCCCTATCTTCTAAGATTTCAGTGAGTCTGAAGCACAGAGCAAGCACAGAGGTAGTTTATATGTGTTATATTGTAAATAAAAACATATGCCACTACATTGGATTAAAAATAATTGTATTAATTCAGGGTAATCAAATATTACTGCATCAACATTAGCTTTTATGGAATTATGGGAACATTCAAAGCGCGGAAACCTTAACCTTCTGCTGAAATGTGTGAAAAATCCCTCAGTTGTCCAGGTAGAATCCATGATAAAAGGAGAAATTCAATTTGTCAACTGGACAAAGTTTATTTGGTCGAAAACGTTTCGCAACTCATCCGAGGTGCTTCGTCAGTTCTTGTTAGAGTGCTGATAGACAGTGCTTATATCTAGCTGCAGGGAGGAGCTAACTATACTGAAATTATTCTGAAATTATCCCGCCTCTTTGTTTTGAGTTTCTGTCTTTTGTGTTCCCAATTTCTCTCTGGCGTCTAGTTTAGCATACCTATTCAAACCCTAATGGCCGTTTTCACACCTCTAGACCTGACCTGGCTGCTCTTTTGTTTCCTTTGTTTGTTTTGATTTCGGTTTGAGAATGGAATTATATATGGGAGACAAATTATGTCTGACTCCCCCATTCCTGTTTAAAGAAGGATTCTCTTTTTTGACAAAAATAGCCTCTTTAACTCCCCTCTCAACCCAGTTCTTTTCTCTGGCTAAGATCTGAACCTCACTGTCCTCAAATGAATGGCCCGTGGCTTCTAGGTGGAGATGTATTTAATTCTCTGGCTCTCGTGTTTCTATAGACAGGATAGCTAACCCACTGAGCCTCTCCTACCCCATGCCGCTCCTTAGGTAGGTCTTAATAAGTTTGCGTTTGGAAAAAAGATCGCTCAGCTGCTGCCACAGTCACAGGTAATGTCAGAAACAACATGAGAGCAGCACGCACTTCTCCGAATGTGGATGTAACACTGTCATAATCGACCACTAGCATTTTGGCAAGTTGTAAAACTCAGGACTTTTGTGCAATCTGTGATTTAAAACAAGATCTAAAGGAGAGGCCAGTCCAAAGTGCACGGTTTGTCCCACAATAACCAGCATCATCACACCTCTGTAAAATAAAATAATAACTGCACGGGAGCGCACGGAACTTACCCAAGTAGAGCGGGACGAGCGTAGAGGCTTGAGAACGAGACATCATCCCGGAATCCAACGAGAAGGGTGCAAATCCCTTTTTTTACAGACAGACCGGGATCTCTTGTTAGCCATTTGCAGCCGGTGCTAATTTCCTGAGACTTGATTTGGATGCCCGTGTTCTTATCATGTTTAAGACAATTGTTTGGGACTAACGTGATCCTCATCCAAAACTTTTAACTGTTTACAAAAAAATGGACCTTTACATGTGGACCTTGGCATTGAGTGTTTTTCTGCTCCTTCTCGTGGACAATGTCTGGGCATTTCTCTTGGATCCATAGCAAATGCTTGCCTGGTTTACACCAGACCATATCACAAGTAATATACGGTCTGGGAGCCACCTACTAAATATCTCGTAGCGGAGGTGTGCTTTACGATTGCCAACGGCCGTTTATTGGGCGTTACGAATGCCTATCATTTAGCGTATACGTGGCCCATAGCCAATCATAATAACAATAATAATAATAATTCATCAGTCAGTTGTCAGTTCAAACTACAAGTTTCCGTTTGTCGCGTAGTACGCGTGACCGTCTTTCCACCCCTCCCCGCTCTCTGATTGGCTCCCAAAATTAGGAGAGCTCGTTTCGCCTAGTTGCCAGGCTGTCTTTCAGATCGGAACAAACGAAAGCAGCCTGGGATTTCCCAGGTTAAGCAAATACTCATCCATTTGAACTGCGTTTTTCGTGTGCCAGACTTCAGACAGTGGATAAAGTGTACTCGGATAAAGAGCAGCTTACACCAGCTTGTGTGCTGAAACTGACAGAAGAAAAGCACAGAAGTAATGAGAAAACTCTTATCTGTTCTCTTGTACAATTTATTCAATTTGTAGCTGTGGCCTACGGACCTCTGCCCTTGTGTACATTCTAAAGATGTTTGGTGGAGCACAGGAATTGGTAACATGTAACTGGTTATGCTTTATATGCTGCGTTTACACACACTAATTACTTTACAAAAACTTGCCTCCGACGAGGATGGGATTCGAACCCACGCGTGCAGAGCACAATGGATTAGCAGTCCATCGCCTTAACCACTCGGCCACCTCGTCCATTCTGCTCGCGGATTGTAAGAGCAACCGCTATCGCACAGGATGTTACATTACCCCAAAACGGAATTATCAGTTTGCCCACTGCTTTCACTGGTGCTATTTCTGTCAGAAACCAGAAAAAATGTCCTTCGAGCCGGATTTGAACCAGCGACCTAAGGATTTCCATTTCATACTCTACAGTCCTCCGCTCTACCAACTGAGCTATCGAAGGTGAGAGAGCAGTGTACTGTTGCCATGTCTGACTCAAGCAAAGAGGCAAAGTCTGGCCAGTGTATGTTTTACATGCTGTACTCTTTAAGAACGTTAAAAAAAGAAACCAGATGTTGTTTTAGGAAATCCCAAGGGGGCATCCGGATTTGAACCGGAGACCTCTTGATCTGCAGTCAAATGCTCTACCACTGAGCTATACCCCCAGGAACAGCTTTTGACAATTTGGCACTGGACTGAAATGGCTACAGGTGTTCAAGAGAGAGTGGGTTCAGACATGGAAGACTCGCATATGCTCACATAAGCTGGGAGATCCTTGTCCTTGTTAAAAGCCTGCTGGAGGATGCGGGCATCGATCCCGCTACCTCTCGCATGCTAAGCGAGCGCTCTACCATTTGAGCTAATCCCCCCTATCTTCTAAGATTTCAGTGAGTCTGAAGCACAGAGCAAGCACAGAGGTAGTTTATATATGTTATATTGTAAATAAAAACATATGCCACTACATTGGATTAAAAATAATTGTATTAATTCAGGGTAATCAAATATTACTGCATCAACATTAGCTTTTATGGAATTATGGGAACATTCAAAGCGCGGAAACCTTAACCTTCTGCTGAAATGTGTGAAAAATCCCTCAGTTGTCCAGGTAGAATCCATGATAAAAGGAGAAATTCAATTTGTCAACTGGACAAAGTTTATTTGGTCGAAAACGTTTCGCAACTCATCCGAGGTGCTTCGTCAGTTCTTGTTAGAGTGCTGATAGACAGTGCTTATATCTAGCTGCAGGGAGGAGCTAACTATACTGAAATTATTCTGAAATTATCCCGCCTCTTTGTTTTGAGTTTCTGTCTTTTGTGTTCCCAATTTCTCTCTGGCGTCTAGTTTAGCATACCTATTCAAACCCTAATGGCCGTTTTCACACCTCTAGACCTGACCTGGGGGGTATTCCACGAAAGCTACTAAGCGCAAAGCCCGGCTTTATTCGTCAGTTGGCGCTAGGTTAAGTGAGAGTTCGGTTCCACGACGCTCGCTAAACTTAGTTCCCGCTGAGTTACTGGGGCAACATGGTCTTAGCAGATAGTCTGGTCGTGGGCTGGCTAAGTTGTGTCTTACTTAGGCCGTGTCGCAGAGAATACGTACCTGACGTAAACAGAGTGTCAAACACACCGTTCCGCACACCTCCCCGCATGAGTATCTGTGTTGTCCGAAAACAACATCAGCAAAAAAACAAATTACCTTACGTTCTCGGTTCTTGACAATTCTCCGGTAATCTAAACATATGCTTTTCAACCGCTGTCTTTACGACATTAACATATAGAAGAATTCCAGCAGTATTTCGAAGAATATCTGTGGTCGAGTGGATTTGTGCTTTGACTCTCGTGTGGGCGGGCCGGGTTCGATTCCCGCTATTCCCACGTCAAATTTCAGTTAAATTTTCACGCATTTATATTTGCAACATATTACAGAAATGGAAATGAATTTAACCTACAATTACTCTTATCATCACATCAAATTATATCAGTTGGGCCTAACATCACTCTCACTTGACGACATTGACACTTTATATTTTATGTCACATCTCTATCAAAGAATACAGTTACAGGTAAACCTTTACTTTTAAAACAAAATGTAGCCAAATAACAGGCACGCTCCATGATGCAACATTTCAATGATTCAACAAATTTGCTTAAGAGATGCTGTGCAAGCCTTTTTAATGAAATCCTATTTATCAATTTCCATCAATAGGCATAAAACAATAAAAGACATTAGGTATGACATTCTGGTGCGAGGCCACTGCTGGAGGACTGCTGAGGGTCAGGCAAGGCACCGCTGGAGGACTGCTGAGGAGGGTCCAAGTGTACGCCATCTTCAGTAACTTGAATATACTCTTCAGGAGAACTCGCAGGAAGGATCTTTGATGGGGTCCCTCCTTCAGTTACCTCCACCAGTGGGTGACCCCGGTTTAGGGCCAGTGCCAGCTCCTCTGCACGTGAAAGATTTTGAGGGGGGCTCCCACCTCCTGTGGCTTGGTAGCTACTGTTCATTTTAAATTAAATTAAGGTACCATTTCAACAGTATTACTAATTTCACTGAATAATAATATTAATATTAGCCTACTTACCACTCTGCAAAATGTTATTATGCTTTGTCTTTACCTGCAAAACAGTCCTCTTCACATTATTCCTGCTTATGCCATCAACTGCCTACCATGAGAATCGAACTCACAAACTCCCGCACCCCAGACGGCGACTTTACCCCTGCGCCACAAATCAGCGTTGACATAAAAGGTGAAAAACAGACTTAAAAAACTCAATGTCCAGCACTGTTATAGGACGTAACTTACGTATTTAAGCGTTCGGCAATCTTCTGTCACGCCATGTCTCTTGCCTTGGTTATCGCAAGTGCATTGTAGAGTTCCAAAAGCAACTTCTGTTCTGATGCGCTGAAATAATCGGCCCGAATCTTTGACATGATCGCGTTTTCGACAGTCGCTTGTTCAGGGCTTCTTACCTTCCCCGTGCACGCGTCTAGGCCCGGCCTGATTAGGCCTGACTGGGCTTAGCTCTGACTAGGCGCAGCTGAAACGCGTTTGTGGAACGGGTTCAAGCTTTTGTCTAAGTTGTGTCTCAGCCAGGCGAGAACTTAGCACTTAGTCGCGGCTAAGTTTAGCCACGTTCGTGGAATACCCCCCTGGCTGCTCTTTTGTTTCCTTTGTTTGTTTTGATTTCGGTTTGAGAATGGAATTATATATGGGAGACAAATTATGTCTGACTCCCCCATTCCTGTTTAAAGAAGGATTCTCTTTTTTGACAAAAATAGCCTCTTTAACTCCCCTCTCAACCCAGTTCTTTTCTCTGGCTAAGATCTGAACCTCACTGTCCTCAAATGAATGGCCCGTGGCTTCTAGGTGGAGATGTATTTAATTCTCTGGCTCTCGTGTTTCTATAGACAGGATAGCTAACCCACTGAGCCTCTCCTACCCCATGCCGCTCCTTAGGTAGGTCTTAATAAGTTTGCGTTTGGAAAAAAGATCGCTCAGCTGCTGCCACAGTCACAGGTAATGTCAGAAACAACATGAGAGCAGCACGCACTTCTCCGAATGTGGATGTAACACTGTCATAATCGACCACTAGCATTTTGGCAAGTTGTAAAACTCAGGACTTTTGTGCAATCTGTGATTTAAAACAAGATCTAAAGGAGAGGCCAGTCCAAAGTGCACGGTTTGTCCCACAATAACCAGCATCATCACACCTCTGTAAAATAAAATAATAACTGCACGGGAGCGCACGGAACTTACCCAAGTAGAGCGGGACGAGCGTAGAGGCTTGAGAACGAGACATCATCCCGGAATCCAACGAGAAGGGTGCAAATCCCTTTTTTTACAGACAGACCGGGATCTCTTGTTAGCCATTTGCAGCCGGTGCTAATTTCCTGAGACTTGATTTGGATGCCCGTGTTCTTATCATGTTTAAGACAATTGTTTGGGACTAACGTGATCCTCATCCAAAACTTTTAACTGTTTACAAAAAAATGGACCTTTACATGTGGACCTTGGCATTGAGTGTTTTTCTGCTCCTTCTCGTGGACAATGTCTGGGCATTTCTCTTGGATCCATAGCAAATGCTTGCCTGGTTTACACCAGACCATATCACAAGTAATATACGGTCTGGGAGCCACCTACTAAATATCTCGTAGCGGAGGTGTGCTTTACGATTGCCAACGGCCGTTTATTGGGCGTTACGAATGCCTATCATTTAGCGTATACGTAGCCCATAGCCAATCATAATAACAATAATAATAATAATTCATCAGTCAGTTGTCAGTTCAAACTACAAGTTTCCGTTTGTCGCGTAGTACGCGTGACCGTCTTTCCACCCCTCCCCGCTCTCTGATTGGCTCCCAAAATTAGGAGAGCTCGTTTCGCCTAGTTGCCAGGCTGTCTTTCAGATCGGAACAAACGAAAGCAGCCTGGGATTTCCCAGGTTAAGCAAATACTCATCCATTTGAACTGCGTTTTTCGTGTGCCAGACTTCAGACAGTGGATAAAGTGTACTCGGATAAAGAGCAGCTTACACCAGCTTGTGTGCTGAAACTGACAGAAGAAAAGCACAGAAGTAATGAGAAAACTCTTATCTGTTCTCTTGTACAATTTATTCAATTTGTAGCTGTGGCCTACGGACCTCTGCCCTTGTGTACATTCTAAAGATGTTTGGTGGAGCACAGGAATTGGTAACATGTAACTGGTTATGCTTTATATGCTGCGTTTACACACACTAATTACTTTACAAAAACTTGCCTCCGACGAGGATGGGATTCGAACCCACGCGTGCAGAGCACAATGGATTAGCAGTCCATCGCCTTAACCACTCGGCCACCTCGTCCATTCTGCTCGCGGATTGTAAGAGCAACCGCTATCGCACAGGATGTTACATTACCCCAAAACGGAATTATCAGTTTGCCCACTGCTTTCACTGGTGCTATTTCTGTCAGAAACCAGAAAAAATGTCCTTCGAGCCGGATTTGAACCAGCGACCTAAGGATTTCCATTTCATACTCTACAGTCCTCCGCTCTACCAACTGAGCTATCGAAGGTGAGAGAGCAGTGTACTGTTGCCATGTCTGACTCAAGCAAAGAGGCAAAGTCTGGCCAGTGTATGTTTTACATGCTGTACTCTTTAAGAACGTTAAAAAAAGAAACCAGATGTTGTTTTAGGAAATCCCAAGGGGGCATCCGGATTTGAACCGGAGACCTCTTGATCTGCAGTCAAATGCTCTACCACTGAGCTATACCCCCAGGAACAGCTTTTGACAATTTGGCACTGGACTGAAATGGCTACAGGTGTTCAAGAGAGAGTGGGTTCAGACATGGAAGACTCGCATATGCTCACATAAGCTGGGAGATCCTTGTCCTTGTTAAAAGCCTGCTGGAGGATGCGGGCATCGATCCCGCTACCTCTCGCATGCTAAGCGAGCGCTCTACCATTTGAGCTAATCCCCCTATCTTCTAAGATTTCAGTGAGTCTGAAGCACAGAGCAAGCACAGAGGTAGTTTATATATGTTATATTGTAAATAAAAACATATGCCACTACATTGGATTAAAAATAATTGTATTAATTCAGGGTAATCAAATATTACTGCATCAACATTAGCTTTTATGGAATTATGGGAACATTCAAAGCGCGGAAACCTTAACCTTCTGCTGAAATGTGTGAAAAATCCCTCAGTTGTCCAGGTAGAATCCATGATAAAAGGAGAAATTCAATTTGTCAACTGGACAAAGTTTATTTGGTCGAAAACGTTTCGCAACTCATCCGAGGTGCTTCGTCAGTTCTTGTTAGAGTGCTGATAGACAGTGCTTATATCTAGCTGCAGGGAGGAGCTAACTATACTGAAATTATTCTGAAATTATCCCGCCTCTTTGTTTTGAGTTTCTGTCTTTTGTGTTCCCAATTTCTCTCTGGCGTCTAGTTTAGCATACCTATTCAAACCCTAATGGCCGTTTTCACACCTCTAGACCTGACCTGGCTGCTCTTTTGTTTCCTTTGTTTGTTTTGATTTCGGTTTGAGAATGGAATTATATATGGGAGACAAATTATGTCTGACTCCCCCATTCCTGTTTAAAGAAGGATTCTCTTTTTTGACAAAAATAGCCTCTTTAACTCCCCTCTCAACCCAGTTCTTTTCTCTGGCTAAGATCTGAACCTCACTGTCCTCAAATGAATGGCCCGTGGCTTCTAGGTGGAGATGTATTTAATTCTCTGGCTCTCGTGTTTCTATAGACAGGATAGCTAACCCACTGAGCCTCTCCTACCCCATGCCGCTCCTTAGGTAGGTCTTAATAAGTTTGCGTTTGGAAAAAAGATCGCTCAGCTGCTGCCACAGTCACAGGTAATGTCAGAAACAACATGAGAGCAGCACGCACTTCTCCGAATGTGGATGTAACACTGTCATAATCGACCACTAGCATTTTGGCAAGTTGTAAAACTCAGGACTTTTGTGCAATCTGTGATTTAAAACAAGATCTAAAGGAGAGGCCAGTCCAAAGTGCACGGTTTGTCCCACAATAACCAGCATCATCACACCTCTGTAAAATAAAATAATAACTGCACGGGAGCGCACGGAACTTACCCAAGTAGAGCGGGACGAGCGTAGAGGCTTGAGAACGAGACATCATCCCGGAATCCAACGAGAAGGGTGCAAATCCCTTTTTTTACAGACAGACCGGGATCTCTTGTTAGCCATTTGCAGCCGGTGCTAATTTCCTGAGACTTGATTTGGATGCCCGTGTTCTTATCATGTTTAAGACAATTGTTTGGGACTAACGTGATCCTCATCCAAAACTTTTAACTGTTTACAAAAAAATGGACCTTTACATGTGGACCTTGGCATTGAGTGTTTTTCTGCTCCTTCTCGTGGACAATGTCTGGGCATTTCTCTTGGATCCATAGCAAATGCTTGCCTGGTTTACACCAGACCATATCACAAGTAATATACGGTCTGGGAGCCACCTACTAAATATCTCGTAGCGGAGGTGTGCTTTACGATTGCCAACGGCCGTTTATTGGGCGTTACGAATGCCTATCATTTAGCGTATACGTAGCCCATAGCCAATCATAATAACAATAATAATAATAATTCATCAGTCAGTTGTCAGTTCAAACTACAAGTTTCCGTTTGTCGCGTAGTACGCGTGACCGTCTTTCCACCCCTCCCCGCTCTCTGATTGGCTCCCAAAATTAGGAGAGCTCGTTTCGCCTAGTTGCCAGGCTGTCTTTCAGATCGGAACAAACGAAAGCAGCCTGGGATTTCCCAGGTTAAGCAAATACTCATCCATTTGAACTGCGTTTTTCGTGTGCCAGACTTCAGACAGTGGATAAAGTGTACTCGGATAAAGAGCAGCTTACACCAGCTTGTGTGCTGAAACTGACAGAAGAAAAGCACAGAAGTAATGAGAAAACTCTTATCTGTTCTCTTGTACAATTTATTCAATTTGTAGCTGTGGCCTACGGACCTCTGCCCTTGTGTACATTCTAAAGATGTTTGGTGGAGCACAGGAATTGGTAACATGTAACTGGTTATGCTTTATATGCTGCGTTTACACACACTAATTACTTTACAAAAACTTGCCTCCGACGAGGATGGGATTCGAACCCACGCGTGCAGAGCACAATGGATTAGCAGTCCATCGCCTTAACCACTCGGCCACCTCGTCCATTCTGCTCGCGGATTGTAAGAGCAACCGCTATCGCACAGGATGTTACATTACCCCAAAACGGAATTATCAGTTTGCCCACTGCTTTCACTGGTGCTATTTCTGTCAGAAACCAGAAAAAATGTCCTTCGAGCCGGATTTGAACCAGCGACCTAAGGATTTCCATTTCATACTCTACAGTCCTCCGCTCTACCAACTGAGCTATCGAAGGTGAGAGAGCAGTGTACTGTTGCCATGTCTGACTCAAGCAAAGAGGCAAAGTCTGGCCAGTGCATGTTTTACATGCTGTACTCTTTAAGAACGTTAAAAAAAGAAACCAGATGTTGTTTTAGGAAATCCCAAGGGGGCATCCGGATTTGAACCGGAGACCTCTTGATCTGCAGTCAAATGCTCTACCCCCAGGAACAGCTTTTGACAATTTGGCACTGGACTGAAATGGCTACAGGTGTTCAAGAGAGAGTGGGTTCAGACATGGAAGACTCGCATATGCTCACATAAGCTGGGAGATCCTTGTCCTTGTTAAAAGCCTGCTGGAGGATGCGGGCATCGATCCCGCTACCTCTCGCATGCTAAGCGAGCGCTCTACCATTTGAGCTAATCCCCCCTATCTTCTAAGATTTCAGTGAGTCTGAAGCACAGAGCAAGCACAGAGGTAGTTTATGTGTTATATTGTAAATAAAAACATATGCCACTACATTGGATTAAAAATAATTGTATTAATTCAGGGTAATCAAATATTACTGCATCAACATTAGCTTTTATGGAATTATGGGAACATTCAAAGCGCGGAAACCTTAACCTTCTGCTGAAATGTGTGAAAAATCCCTCAGTTGTCCAGGTAGAATCCATGATAAAAGGAGAAATTCAATTTGTCAACTGGACAAAGTTTATTTGGTCGAAAACGTTTCGCAACTCATCCGAGGTGCTTCGTCAGTTCTTGTTAGAGTGCTGATAGACAGTGCTTATATCTAGCTGCAGGGAGGAGCTAACTATACTGAAATTATTCTGAAATTATCCCGCCTCTTTGTTTTGAGTTTCTGTCTTTTGTGTTCCCAATTTCTCTCTGGCGTCTAGTTTAGCATACCTATTCAAACCCTAATGGCCGTTTTCACACCTCTAGACCTGACCTGGCTGCTCTTTTGTTTCCTTTGTTTGTTTTGATTTCGGTTTGAGAATGGAATTATATATGGGAGACAAATTATGTCTGACTCCCCCATTCCTGTTTAAAGAAGGATTCTCTTTTTTGACAAAAATAGCCTCTTTAACTCCCCTCTCAACCCAGTTCTTTTCTCTGGCTAAGATCTGAACCTCACTGTCCTCAAATGAATGGCCCGTGGCTTCTAGGTGGAGATGTATTTAATTCTCTGGCTCTCGTGTTTCTATAGACAGGATAGCTAACCCACTGAGCCTCTCCTACCCCATGCCGCTCCTTAGGTAGGTCTTAATAAGTTTGCGTTTGGAAAAAAGATCGCTCAGCTGCTGCCACAGTCACAGGTAATGTCAGAAACAACATGAGAGCAGCACGCACTTCTCCGAATGTGGATGTAACACTGTCATAATCGACCACTAGCATTTTGGCAAGTTGTAAAACTCAGGACTTTTGTGCAATCTGTGATTTAAAACAAGATCTAAAGGAGAGGCCAGTCCAAAGTGCACGGTTTGTCCCACAATAACCAGCATCATCACACCTCTGTAAAATAAAATAATAACTGCACGGGAGCGCACGGAACTTACCCAAGTAGAGCGGGACGAGCGTAGAGGCTTGAGAACGAGACATCATCCCGGAATCCAACGAGAAGGGTGCAAATCCCTTTTTTTACAGACAGACCGGGATCTCTTGTTAGCCATTTGCAGCCGGTGCTAATTTCCTGAGACTTGATTTGGATGCCCGTGTTCTTATCATGTTTAAGACAATTGTTTGGGACTAACGTGATCCTCATCCAAAACTTTTAACTGTTTACAAAAAAATGGACCTTTACATGTGGACCTTGGCATTGAGTGTTTTTCTGCTCCTTCTCGTGGACAATGTCTGGGCATTTCTCTTGGATCCATAGCAAATGCTTGCCTGGTTTACACCAGACCATATCACAAGTAATATACGGTCTGGGAGCCACCTACTAAATATCTCGTAGCGGAGGTGTGCTTTACGATTGCCAACGGCCGTTTATTGGGCGTTACGAATGCCTATCATTTAGCGTATACGTAGCCCATAGCCAATCATAATAACAATAATAATAATAATTCATCAGTCAGTTGTCAGTTCAAACTACAAGTTTCCGTTTGTCGCGTAGTACGCGTGACCGTCTTTCCACCCCTCCCCGCTCTCTGATTGGCTCCCAAAATTAGGAGAGCTCGTTTCGCCTAGTTGCCAGGCTGTCTTTCAGATCGGAACAAACGAAAGCAGCCTGGGATTTCCCAGGTTAAGCAAATACTCATCCATTTGAACTGCGTTTTTCGTGTGCCAGACTTCAGACAGTGGATAAAGTGTACTCGGATAAAGAGCAGCTTACACCAGCTTGTGTGCTGAAACTGACAGAAGAAAAGCACAGAAGTAATGAGAAAACTCTTATCTGTTCTCTTGTACAATTTATTCAATTTGTAGCTGTGGCCTACGGACCTCTGCCCTTGTGTACATTCTAAAGATGTTTGGTGGAGCACAGGAATTGGTAACATGTAACTGGTTATGCTTTATATGCTGCGTTTACACACACTAATTACTTTACAAAAACTTGCCTCCGACGAGGATGGGATTCGAACCCACGCGTGCAGAGCACAATGGATTAGCAGTCCATCGCCTTAACCACTCGGCCAAAGGAGGGGCAAAAGGGACTGCTATTGGGGGGAAAGAAAGAAGAGAAAGGGGGGGAAAGGGGGGAAAAGAAAAGAAAGGAAAAAGGAGGAGGAGAGAGAGGAAGGAGAGGAGGAGAGGAAGAGAAAGGAGAGGAGGAGAGAGAGGAAGAAGAGGAGGGAGGAGAGGAAGAGAGGAGAGGAAGGAGTGAGGAGAGGAGGAAGAGGAGAGAGGAAGGAGTGAAGAAAGGAGAAAGGAGAGGAGAAGAGGAGAGAGAGTGGGAGGAGAGGGGAGGAGGAGAGAGGGTTAGAGACACTGGACACACTCACACACAGACAGAGGAGTGGGGCAGATTTGATCAGAATTGGCCCTGATGCCCTGCAGCAGTCTTGTTTCCACAAGCTTCTGTCCCAAAGGAGAAAACACATTCTATTAGAATTATCTTTACTCTAAATGAATACTGTATAATAATTCTGCAACAAAATTGATTTATTGATTTAGGAAGTTGCACACTCTTGCCAGGATTTGCACCTGGAATCTCCCACCCAAAGGATGGATGTGTTCCTATTACACCACAAGAGTTTTGCTTTTTTTTCCTTCTTTTTTTAAGCACAATAATTGTACAATAGCACAACTGTGCTTATTAACCTCAATCTTAAACAAAACATAAAAAACATTTGCAACTGCAAATATAACAAACACACTCTGACACTCTGTTGTGGTCTGGTCTGTGAGCCGCCTGGCCATGAACCATGTACAATCTGCAAAAAGATGACCACGTCACATAGTGCACACATGTGCCTGCTGACATATGCACACAACTACACTAATACAGACACTGAACAGTTACAAATATATGAGCTGTAGATAGATACCTTTCGGCAGCTTGCTGGCCTGGGGCAGAGCCACTTCGCTTTCTTGACGCTCTCCAAGGTCCTGACAATGTGGGTTTTTTTTTGCTTTTAAGGCTGTACCTGGTGGTTATCGATCTGTTGAGCCCCACCAGGTACCCAGCTAAAGCATCTACTGCCTCCCATCCAGGAATGCCTCTGGAATCACACCTTGCGTCCTGTCACAAAATATAAACAATAAAACCAAATTATAAGCCTCTGGTAAGAAAAAATATAAATAAACGCACATTTCCAATGGTAATTAGATGAGAGTAGACCATATTATAGAGTTCGAAAGATTAGAAAATAAGGTATTTATCCACTGTAACAGAGCTGGGGTGACAGGCCCACTGTCCTCAGATGGAGTTTCAGTCCTGGCAGTGGCGTCGCTCTCCTCAATTGGGGATTGGATGGGCTCCACTGAGGCATCACTGACCTCACTGACAAATAACCCGGGATTAGCACTTCCAGATTCCAGAACAGGAGTCATCTCATTGGCGAGGAGGGAGGCTGGAGCAGGAGCATCTTGGGCGCCGATGCTTGGTGCCTCTGTCATCTCCTGGTCTTGAGCAGCAGAGGGGTGGGAGGAGGCTGAAGGGGCAGGAAGGTCTGTCACAGCATGACATCTCTCCAGGTGCTGTGATAATCCCACAATACCAGAGGCCTTCACACCACAATGCTCACACTGCTCCTGTGTATGGTACTCCATCAGGTGCTGTGAGAACTGGTCAGATGAAACTTTAGCAGCACAGAGAGAGCATGTCATGTCAGCAGCTGAACTTTCCTGACTTCCTGATGCTGCACTGGCACTTGGTGTACTGCCGCTGTTGTCCTGTACAGCCTGTGGATCTGCCGGTGCCTCTGTCTGCTTTCCTGACTTGGGAGAAAAAATAATTAATTAAGATAAGATAAGATAAGACTTTATTGATCTCACACAGGAGAAATTTACTTGCCACAGTTGCTCCAGGACAGTTTGAACAAGAAAGAAAAAGTGCATGCAGCAAGAATGAGATAAAGTAAGTAATAATAAAAATAAGTAATAATAAAAATAAGTAGTAATAATAATAATAATAATAATAATAATAATAATAATACAAACAGTAACTAGGAGAGTATGGGGAAAAAAACAGATATTGCACATTTGGACTATATAGTGGAGTTATACAGTCTGATGAAATAAGTAATAACAATAAAAAACATTAATTCAGGACACATTCTCCAAAGCAAACACTCTGCATCAAAAAAGTTAACTTACCTCATGGTAACCACATCGGCAGGGGATCTTTTTAGCAAAAATGTCAAACTTTCTGACAGGTAGGCCAGACAGAGGGGTCAGAGGACAACTCTGTATCCTCTATAATAAACGTCTGCATCCAGGTCTCTGGCCAGTGGAAAATTTGTATTTTCCCTGGGCATAGAGGACCATAACACCAGCATCTGTGGGCATCTGGCTTTCTATTTTTTGGCATGTCTGTGGAAGAGGATGAGAAGACAACATTTAGACAAAAGCTGTTGTAAGCAACATGGATTCAATGAATCCATCAGTGATAGGATTCAGAATATCTGACTAAGTAATAATTGGTCAGAAAATCTCACATCACATAGAACACTCACTCCAATCAAATAACATAGCAACATATGACAGAACTTAGACATGTAAGATTTTTCTTGAATAACGCCTGAGCTTATTAAAATGATTTTGGTAGGCCCCCGTTACTTTTGGTGTCGTATTCATTGCTGCTAATTGATGTGACCTCAGGATGAACTTTGTAAGCGACCGTTTGTTATCTGTGGAGACCTATCCGCCGACTATATACAAATAAAAACAGTTTTTCTGACTTTGAATCACAAAACACATCCAAGTTCTGTCATATCGTTAGTGTATTCGCCGCTGGTAAAAATGTATTTCGTGATATGTGTAAGCTTATTCTTATTCAACGTCACAACGGACTTCAACTTAATCAAACATCTCAAAACACCGCTAATTCACATTGCTACGCGCGCGCTATTACAAAATCACAAGGCACATGCCAATACGACTTAAATTCAGTCATTTATATCATTTTAGTAAATTGTACTTACATGTAGTGTCGAGAGATGTAATCCAGGAACGCTGTCGTGTGCTGACGAAAAACATTATCTCAGAATAAACTTTTTCACGCTTATTTCTGCCTGTCTCTGCCCGTCTGCCCGGCACACGCGCTGATTGGCTCTTTCGAAGTGAGCGCGGCCCCCACGGACCCGAAGTACCTGATTGGCTCTTTTGGCCCCCGTATCTGATTGGCTCTATTGCCCCCATCGTTAGGACTGGTTAGGACCTTTGTTAGGAACTGTTAGGAGTTTGTTAGGAACTGTTAGGACTTTGTTAGGACTTTGTTAGGACTGTTAGGACATTGTTAGGAATTGTTAGGAGTTTGTTAGGACTTAAAAATACAGTCCATTCAGCGCAGGGTACGGCCACCTCGTCCATTCTGCTCGCGGATTGTAAGAGCAACCGCTATCGCACAGGATGTTACATTACCCCTAAACGGAATTATCAGTTTGCCCACTGCTTTCACTGGTGCTATTTCTGTCAGAAACAATATGTCCTTCGAGCCGGATTTGAACCAGCGACCTAAGGATTTCCATTTCATACTCTACAGTCCTCCGCTCTACCAACTGAGCTATCGAAGGTGAGAGAGCAGTGTACTGTTGCCATGTCTGACTCAAGCAAAGAGGCAAAGTCTGGCCAGTGTATGTTTTACATGCTGTACTCTTTAAGAATGTTAAAAAAAGAAAGCAGATGTTTTAGGAAATCCCAAGGGGGCATCCGGATTTGAACCGGAGACCTCTTGATCTGCAGTCAAATGCTCTACCACTGAGCTATACCCCCAGGAACAGCTTTTGACAATTTGGCACTGGACTGAAATGGCTACAGGTGTTCAAGAGAGAGTGGGTTCAGACATGGAAGACTCGCATATGCTCACATAAGCTGGGAGATCCTTGTCCTTGTTAAAAGCCTGCTGGAGGATGCGGGCATCGATCCCGCTACCTCTCGCATGCTAAGCGAGCGCTCTACCATTTGAGCTAATCCCCCCTATCTTCTAAGATTTCAGTGAGTCTGAAGCACAGAGCAAGCACAGAGGTAGTTTATATATGTTATATTGTAAATAAAAACATATGCCACTACATTGGATTAAAAATAATTGTATTAATTCAGGGTAATCAAATATTACTGCATCAACATTAGCTTTTATGGAATTATGGGAACATTCAAAGCGCGGAAACCTTAACCTTCTGCTGAAATGTCTGAAGAATCCCTCAGTCGTCCAGGTAGAATCCATGATAAAAGGAGAAATTCAATTTGTCAACTGGACAAAGTTTATTTGGTCGAAAACGTTTCGCAACTCATCCGAGGTGCTTCGTCAGTTCTTGTTAGAGTGCTGATAGACAGTGCTTATATCTAGCTGCAGGGAGGAGCTAACTATACTGAAATTATTCTGAAATTATCCCGCCTCTTTGTTTTGAGTTTCTGTCTTTTGTGTTCCCAATTTCTCTCTGGCGTCTAGTTTAGCATACCTATTCAAACCCTAATGGCCGTTTTCACACCTCTAGACCTGACCTGGCTGCTCTTTTGTTTCCTTTGTTTGTTTTGATTTCGGTTTGAGAATGGAATTATATATGGGAGACAAATTATGTCTGACTCCCCCATTCCTGTTTAAAGAAGGATTCTCTTTTTTGACAAAAATAGCCTCTTTAACTCCCCTCTCAACCCAGTTCTTTTCTCTGGCTAAGATCTGAACCTCACTGTCCTCAAATGAATGGCCCGTGGCTTCTAGGTGGAGATGTATTTAATTCTCTGGCTCTCGTGTTTCTATAGACAGGATAGCTAACCCACTGAGCCTCTCCTACCCCATGCCGCTCCTTAGGTAGGTCTTAATAAGTTTGAGTTTGGAAAAAAGATCGCTCAGCTGCTGCCACAGTCACAGGTAATGTCAGAAACAACATGAGAGCAGCACGCACTTCTCCGAATGTGGATGTAACACTGTCATAATCGACCACTAGCATTTTGGCAAGTTGTAAAACTCAGGACTTTTGTGCAATCTGTGATTTAAAACAAGATCTAAAGGAGAGGCCAGCATCATCACACCTCTGTAAAATAAAATAATAACTGCACGGGAGCGCACGGAACTTACCCAAGTAGAGCGGGACGAGCGTAGAGGCTTGAGAACGAGACATCATCCCGGAATCCAACGAGAAGATAAGATAAGATAAGACTTTATTGATCTCACACAGGAGAAATTTACTTGTCACAGTAGCTCCAGGTAGGGACAGTTTGAACAAGAAGACAAGTGCATGCAGGCAAAAAAAGGCATAAAGATAGGTGATAATAATAATTTAAAAAACTAAGTAATAAATCGAATAATAATAATAGTAGTGATAATAATAAAAAACAGTGACCGGGAGAGTATTGAAAAAAATTGGAAAAACTATATTGCACGATAGGAGTATTGAAAAAAAACAACAATATTGCACATTGGGAAAACGATATTGCACGGTAGGACTATACAGTAGAATTATACAGTCTGATGGCGGTGGGGATGAAGGATCTGCGGTAGCGCTCCTTCTTGCACTGGGGGTGCCTCAGTCGGCTGCTGAAGGAGCTGCTCAGCTCCTCTACAGTCCGGTGCAGAGGGTGAGAGGTGTCGTCCATGATGGACGTGAATTTGGCCAGTACCCTCCTCTCAGCCACCACCTCTACAGAGTCCAGAGGACAGCCCAGGACAGAGCCTGCCCTCTTGACCAGCTTGTTGAGTCTTTTTCTGTCCCGTTCTGTGCTGCTCGGGGCCCAGCAGACGACAGCGTAGAGGAGAGCAGAGGCCACCACAGAGTCATAAAAAGTCTTGAGCAGAGGCCTGCTCACTCCAAAGGAACTCAGTCTCCTCAGGAGGTGGAGGCGACTTTGGCCCTTCTTGTACAGGGCGTTGGTGTTGTGGGACCAGTCCAGTTTATTGTTGAGGTGAACACCCAGGTACTTGAAACTGTCCACAGTCTCTATGTCCTGCCCCTGGATGTTCACCGGTGAGTGAGGTAGTGGTCTCCTCCTGAAGTCGATCACCAGCTCCTTTGTTTTACTGGTGTTGAGGCTCAGGTGGTTGCGCCCACACCAGTCCACAAAGTCACTGATGACCGAGCGGTACTCCATCTCGTTCCCCTCTGACACACAGCCCACAATGGCCGAGTCGTCAGAGAACTTCTGGAGATGGCAGCTGTCCATGTTATATGTGAAGTCCGAGGTGTATATGGTGAAGAGGAAGGGTGAGAGGACAGTTCCCTGGGGAGCCCCAGTGCTGCAGACTACCACCTCTGACTCACAGCCGCGCAGCCGCACGTACTGTGGACGGTCAGTGAGGTAGTCGATGGTCCAGGCAGCGAGATGTCCATCCACTCCCGCGTCCTCCAGCTTCCCCACAGCAGCGCCGGCCTGATGGTGTTGAAGGCGCTGGAGAAGTCAAAGAACATGACTCTCACAGCACTCCCGGCGGTCTCTAGGTGGGTGAGCGCCCGCTGCAGCAAGTAGATGACGGCGTCCTCTACTCCTACGTTTGGCTTGTAGGCAAACTGCAGCGGGTCCAGGGTGGGGCTCACCACAGAGCGGAGGTGGCTGAGGATCACCCTCTCCATGGTCTTCATGAGGTGGGAGGTCAAGGCGACTGGTCTGTAGTGGGCCGGTTCCCTGGCGTTTGTTGTTTTGGGAACCGGGACCACACAGGAGGTCTTCCACAGGACGGGGACCTTCTCCAGGCTGAGGCTCAGGTTGAACATGTAGCAGAGAACCTCACAGAGCTGGTCTGCACAGGTTCTCAGCAGCCTGGGGCAGATACCATCAGGACCTGTGGACTTCCTCTGGTTGAGCCGCCTAAGTTCCCTCCTCACCTCGTCTGGTGTGATGGAGAGGGGGAGTGAGGGGGGACTGGGGTGGACTGCAGGGGCTGGTGGAGGTGGGGGGTGGAGGGGGCTGGTGCGGGGTTGGGTGCGTGTGAAGGGGGAGGGGATGTGGCTACTGGCCCGGGGAGGTGTGAAGAGGAGGGGGGGAGTCGGCAGAGGGGCAGAGGGGGTGGGGGCGAGTCAAACCTGTTGAAGTAACGGTTTAATTCGTCCGCCCAGCGCTGATCGCCATCAGCTGTCCCTCTGCCACTCTGTCCGAAACCAGACATGTTCCTCAGTCCTCTCCACACGCCCCGTGCGTTGTTTTGGGCCAGCTGCTCTTCCATCTTCCTCCCATAGTCCTTTTTGGCCCGTCGTATCCTCCATTGAAGCTCCCTCTGGACCCTTTTTTTGCTCCTCTCTGTCCCCTGAGTTGAAAGCCCTCTTCTTCTGGTTCAGGAGGGCTTTAAGCTCAGGGGTGACCTTAGGGGTGGGTTGTTGGAGAAACACCGTACCCTCCTGGTTGGTACAGTGTTCTCCACACAGAAGTTAATGTAGTCTGTAATGCAATGGGTCAGGCCGTTGATGTCATCTCCGTAAGAGCCGCTGAACATGTCCCAGTCAGTGTTCTGGAAACAGTCCCTCAGACTCTCACAGGCCTCCTGAGTCCAAAGCTTCACAGACCGCTTCTGCGCAGGTTGTCTTCGCACCCTGGGTGTGTATTGCGGGAGCAGGTAGACCAGACAGTGGTCTGAGCGTCCGAGCGGGGGGAGGGGGGCGGAGGTGTAAGCGTCCTTGACATTTGCGTAAAAAAGGTCCAGAGTCTTATTGTCTCTCGTGGGGCATGTGATGTATTGCGTGAATGTAGGGAGAGTAGTGGATAGGGAAGTGTGGTTAAAGTCCCCCGTGATTAGAACGAGAG
Source organism: Paratrypauchen microcephalus (assembly GCA_036785185.1). Taxonomy (NCBI): domain Eukaryota; kingdom Metazoa; phylum Chordata; class Actinopteri; order Gobiiformes; family Gobiidae; genus Paratrypauchen; species Paratrypauchen microcephalus. Next base: position 400,522 of record JAVJIX010000305.1, on the reverse strand, counting down.
CACGCGGGTGGTCTGTCTGCAGTCTCGTCACTACAGTATGGAGCTGCTCGCATGCAGCCCCACCATCCGCCGATGGAGGAATATAAACACAAAGTACGATGACATGTGAATATTCTCGTGGCAAATAGTAGGGCCGCATACCCACAGCAAGAAGTTCGATGTCCCGGGAGCACAGCTGATCTTTCACATGTACGTTCCCGGGGTGACACCAGCGTTCATTAATAAAAACAAGCAGGCCACCTCCTCTTGTTTTTCCACTTCCCAACACCGTCCGGTCCGCGCGCTTTGTGGTAAATCCATTCAGTGAAATGATATTGTCCGGTATATTCCCACTCAACCACGTCTCCGTAAAACATATGATGCTGCAGCTCCGATATTCCCTCCGCTGCCGAGTCAGCGCAATCAGCTCCTCCGTCTTATTGCAGATGGACCGCACATTCCCCGTGATTACCGCAGGTAGATTCGGTAAACCCGGTCCTCGTTTCTTTCGTCCACCTCTGCATCCTCTTCTCTTCCTTCTCTGTATCTCCGCTGGTACTTCAGGTTTCCCGGCGTAGAGTAGAGAAGGCCCGCGTAGACTGAGCAGCTGATCGCGCGCGTATGTGATGCGCTCCGTGGTTGAGTGCGATAGTCCCTTGCACATTTCCTTGTACGGATTTACAAAGTGCAGAAAAACACTACAGCTGACGATAAAGCTGTAGTAAGAGTAGGATTCCCAGGTGCACAACTGCACCGGGTTTTACCTACTCTAAAGAAAAAACGAGAAAAACGTCTATTTACAGGTAAAAAGAGGAAAAAAAGGTAAGGTAGGGTCGGAGCTCTGTAACAGGCAGCCAGCCTCTCTGGCGCCATCTTGGAATGAGAAGGGTGCAAATCCCTTTTTTTACAGACAGACCGGGATCTCTTGTTAGCCATTTGCAGCCGGTGCTAATTTCCTGAGACTTGATTTGGATGCCCGTGTTCTTATCATGTTTAAGACAATTGTTTGGGACTAACGTGATCCTCATCCAAAACTTTTAACTGTTTACAAAAAAATGGACCTTTACATGTGGACCTTGGCATTGAGTGTTTTTCTGCTCCTTCTCGTGGACAATGTCTGGGCATTTCTCTTGGATCCATAGCAAATGCTTGCCTGGTTTACACCAGACCATATCACAAGTAATATACGGTCTGGGAGCCACCTACTAAATATCTCGTAGCGGAGGTGTGCTTTACGATTGCCAACGGCCGTTTATTGGGCGTTACGAATGCCTATCATTTAGCGTATACGTAGCCCATAGCCAATCATCATAATAATAATAATAATAATTCATCAGTCAGTTGTCAGTTCAAACTACAAGTTTCCGTTTGTCGCGTAGTACGCGTGACCGTCTTTCCACCCCTCCCCGCTCTCTGATTGGCTCCCAAAATTAGGAGAGCTCGTTTCGCCTAGTTGCCAGGCTGTCTTTCAGATCGGAACGAACGAAAGCAGCCTGGGATTTCCCAGGTTAAGCAAATACTCATCCATTTGAACTGCGTTTTTCGTGTGCCAGACTTCAGACAGTGGATAAAGTGTACTCGGATAAAGAGCAGCTTACACCAGCTTGTGTGCTGAAACTGACAGAAGAAAAGCACAGAAGTAATGAGAAAACTCTTATCTGTTCTCTTGTACAATTTATTCAATTTGTAGCTGTGGCCTACGGACCTCTGCCCTTGTGTACATTCTAAAGATGTTTGGTGGAGCACAGGAATTGGTAACATGTAACTGGTTATGCTTTATATGCTGCGTTTACACACACTAATTACTTTACAAGTAATTAGGGGTGTTCGAATCTAATCGACTAATTACTTGTAAAGTAATTAGTCGACTAATTACTTTACAAGTAATTAGTCGATTAGATTCGAACCCACGCGTGCAGAGCACAATGGATTAGCAGTCCATCGCCTTTACCACTCGGCCAAAGGAGGGGCAAAATGGACTGCTATTGGGGGGAAAGAAAGAAGAGAAAGGGGGGAAAGGGGGGAAAAGAAAAGAAAGGAAAAAGGAGGAGGAGAGAGAGAGGAAGGAGAGGAGGAGAGGAAGAAAGAGGAGGGAGGAGAGGAAGGAGTGAGGAGAGGAGGAAGAGGAGAGAGGAAGGAGTGAAGAAAGGAGAAAGGAGAGGAGAAGAGGAGAGAGAGTGGGAGGAGAGGGGAGGAGGAGAGAGGGTTAGAGACACTGGACACACTCACACACAAACAGAGGAGTGGGGCAGATTTGATCAGAATTGGCCCTGATGCCCTGCAGCAGTCTTGTTTCCACAAGCTTCTGTCCCAAAGGAGAAAACACATTCTATTAGAATTATCTTTACTCTAAATGAATATAATAATTCTGCAACAAAATTGATTTATTGATTTAGGAAGTTGCACACTCTTGCCAGGATTTGCACCTGGAATCTCCCACCCAAAGGATGGATGTGTTCCTATTACACCACAAGAGTTTTGCTTTTTTTTCCTTCTTTTTTTAAGCACAATAATTGTACAATAGCACAACTGTGCTTATTAACCTCAATCTTAAACAAAACATATAAAACATTTGCAACTGCAAATATATCAAACACACTCTGACACTCTGTTGTGGTCTGGTCTGTGAGCCGCCTGGCCATGAACCATGTACAATCTGCAAAAAGATGACCACGTCACATAGTGCACACATGTGCCTGCTGACATATGCACACAACTACACTAATACAGACACTGAACAGTTACAAATATATGAGCTGTAGATAGATACCTTTCGGCAGCTTGCTGGCCTGGGGCAGAGCCACTTCGCTTTCTTGACGCTCTCCAAGGTCCTGACAATGTGTTTTTTTTTTGCTTTTAAGGCTGTACCTGGTGGTTATCGATCTGTTGAGCCCCACCAGGTACCCAGCTAAAGCATCTACTGCCTCCCATCCAGGAATGCCTCTGGAATCACACCTTGCGTCCTGTCACAAAATATAAACAATAAAACCAAATTATAAGCCTCTGGTAAGAAAAAATATAAATAAACGCACATTTCCAATGGTAATTAGATGAGAGTAGACCATATTATAGAGTTCGAAAGATTAGAAAATAAGGTATTTATCCACTGTAACAGAGCTGGGGTGACAGGCCCACTGTCCTCAGATGGAGTTTCAGTCCTGGCAGTGGCGTCGCTCTCCTCAATTGGGGATTGGATGGGCCCCACTGAGGCATCACTGACCTCACTGACAAATAACCCGGGATTAGCACTTCCAGATTCCAGAACAGGAGTCATCTCATTGGCGAGGAGGGAGGCTGGAGCAGGAGCATCTTGGGCGCCGATGCTTGGTGCCTCTGTCATCTCCTGGTCTTGAGCAGCAGAGGGGTGGGAGGAGGCTGAAGGGGCAGGAAGGTCTGTCACAGCATGACATCTCTCCAGGTGCTGTGATAATCCCACAATACCAGAGGCCTTCACACCACAATGCTCACACTGCTCCTGTGTATGGTACTCCATCAGGTGCTGTGAGAACTGGTCAGATGAAACTTTAGCAGCACAGAGAGAGCATGTCATGTCAGCAGCTGAACTTTCCTGACTTCCTGATGCTGCACTGGCACTTGGTGTACTGCCACTGTTGTCCTGTACAGCCTGTGGATCTGCCGGTGCCTCTGTCTGCTTTCCTGACTAGGGAGAAAAAATAATTAATTAAGATAAGATAAGATAAGACTTTATTGATCTCACACAGGAGAAATTTACTTGCCACAGTTGCTCCAGGACAGTTTGAACAAGAAAGAAAAAGTGCATGCAGCAAGAATGAGATAAAGTAAGTAATAATAAAAATAAGTAATAATAAAAATAAGTAGTAATAATAATATTAATAATAATAATAATAATACAAACAGTAACTAGGAGAGTATGGGGAAAAAAACAGATATTGCACATTTGGACTATATAGTGGAGTTATACAGTCTGATGAAATAAGTAATAACAATAAAAAACATTAATTCAGGACACATTCTCCAAAGCAAACACTCTGCATCAAAAAAGTTAACTTACCTCATGGTAACCACATCGGCAGGGGATCTTTTTAGCAAAAATGTCAAACTTTCTGACAGGTAGGCCAGACAGAGGGGTCAGAGGACAACTCTGTATCCTCTCTAATAAACGTCTGCATCCAGGTCTCTGGCCAGTGGAAAATTTGTATTTTCCCTGGGCATAGAGGACCATAACACCAGCATCTGTGGGCATCTGGCTTTCTATTTTTTGGCATGTCTGTGGAAGAGGATGAGAAGACAACATTTAGACAAAAGCTGTTGTAAGCAACATGGATTCAATGAATCCATCAGTGATAGGATTCAGAATATCTGACTAAGTAATAATTGGTCAGAAAATCTCACATCACATAGAACACTCACTCCAATCAAATAACATAGCAACATATGACAGAACTTAGACATGTAAGATTTTTCTTGAATAACGCCTGAGCTTATTAAAATGATTTTGGTAGGCCCCCGTTACTTTTGGTGTCGTATTCATTGCTGCTAATTGATGTGACCTCAGGATGAACTTTGTAAGCGACCGTTTGTTATCTGTGGGAGACCTGTCCACCGACTATATACAAATAAAAACAGTTTTTCTGACTTTGAATCACAAAACACATCCAAGTTCTGTCATATCGTTAGTGTATTCGCCGCTGGTAAAAATGTATTTCGTGATATGTGTAAGCTTATTCTTATTCAACGTCACAACGGACTTCAACTTAATCAACGCGCGCGCTATTACAAAATCACAAGGCACATGCCAAAACGACTTAAATTCAGTCATTTATATCATTTTAGTAAATTGTACTTACATGTAGTGTCGAGAGATGTAATCCAGGAACGCTGTCGTGTGCTGACGAAAAACATTATCTCAGAATAAACTTTTTCACGCTTATTTCTGCCTGTCTCTGCCCGTCTGCCCGGCACACGCGCTGATTGGCTCTTTCGAAGTGAGCGCGGCCCCACGGACCCGAAGTACCTGATTGGCTCTTTTGGCCCCCGTATCTGATTGGCTCTATTGCCCCCATCGGATGCGGGCATCGATCCCGCTACCTCTCGCATGCTAAGCGAGCGCTCTACCATTTGAGCTAATCCCCCCTATCTTCTAAGATTTCAGTGAGTCTGAAGCACAGAGCAAGCACAGAGGTAGTTTATATATGTTATATTGTAAATAAAAACATATGCCACTACATTGGATTAAAAATAATTGTATTAATTCAGGGTAATCAAATATTACTGCATCAACATTAGCTTTTATGGAATTATGGGAACATTCAAAGCGCGGAAACCTTAACCTTCTGCTGAAATGTGTGAAGAATCCCTCAGTCGTCCAGGTAGAATCCATGATAAATTGAGAAATTCAATTTGTCAACTGGACAAAGTTTATTTGGTCGAAAACGTTTCGCAACTCATTCGAGGTGCTTCGTCAGTTCTTGTTAGAGTGCTGATAGACAGTGCTTATATCTAGCTGCAGGGAGGAGCTAACTATACTGAAATTATTCTGAAATTATCCCGCCTCTTTGTTTTGAGTTTCTGTCTTTTGTGTTCCCAATTTCTCTCTGGCGTCTAGTTTAGCATACCTATTCAAACCCTAATGGCCGTTTTCACACCTCTAGACCTGACCTGGCTGCTCTTTTGTTTCCTTTGTTTGTTTTGATTTCGGTTTGAGAATGGAATTATATATGGGAGACAAATTATGTCTGACTCCCCCATTCCTGTTTAAAGAAGGATTCTCTTTTTTGACAAAAATAGCCTCTTTAACTCCCCTCTCAACCCAGTTCTTTTCTCTGGCTAAGATCTGAACCTCACTGTCCTCATATGAATGGCCCGTGGCTTCTAGGTGGAGATGTACGGCAGATGCCGGTCCACTCTGGTGCGCCCGTCTGTGTTGGTACATCCTCTTGTGAAGTGGCTGTTTTGTTTCTCCAATGTAGCGCTCACTGCAGTCTTCACTACACTGAATGGGAATAGACCACATTGCTTTGTTTGTGGCTCGGTGTTTTGTCCTTTGGGTGGACTAGTTTTTGTCTTAAAGTGTTTGTGGGTTTTCATATTGTCTGAAAATCCTCTGTAGTTTTTCAGAAACGCCGGCCAGGTAAGGAATTGCTACCCCTTTCCTCCTGGGTTCAAATTCTCTGTTGTCTTGTTTCTTGTCCTTGTCTCTCTTGGTTTTGTTGAAAGCCCATTTAGGATATCCACAAACAGAGAGGGCGTCCTGCACATGTTGTTCTTCTTTCTCCTTACCCTCTGTGCTTGTGGGAACCACTTGGGCCCTGTGTTGTAATGTCCGAATAACACCCAGTTTGTGCTGCAGTGGGTGGTGTGAAAAATTATCATCATCAATGGTTTCGGTATGTTGATGATAATTATTCAAAAATCAAAATTCAAGATTTGGAACCTTTTACTGCACATATCAATTCTGTAGATCCGAACATCAAATTCAAAGTTATTCTACAGACCAAAGGGGTTTAGGCTGAAGTTTTAATACTTAAATTTTATAGAACAGGATACATGTACACATATGTGACGCACCACGGACTTTGAGGGCACAACTCGGGAATAGGCAATCTTAGATACACGCGTTTATACAAATTTTTTTCAAAATTTGTGATTTTCGTTTTTTTGCAGAATGTGCTAGTTGAGATCATGAAGAGCCCACTCCATGTTTCAGATAACAGCATTGGCTGCTTAAAAGACAGTCCATCATCAATTATGACACCCAAGTATTTAAAAGCATAAACAACTTCAATAACTGAGCCATCAGGTGCAACTGGAGGAACATTTTGCGTAATCTTACTTCTAGAAATCAGCATTACTTTGGTTTTGTTTGCATTAAGACAGAGTTTCAATTCGGAGAAGCTGTGGGAAACAATGTTAAATGCATTTTGCAATTTGTCGGCTTCAGTGAGTGAAGATGCAAAACAATATATAATCATGTCAGCTGCAAAAAAAAAGGCAATTTGCATTTTTTACATTCTGTCCCGCATCATTTATATATATAGTGAAGAGAAGTGGTCCCAGAATAGACCCTTGTGGTACACCTCTAATAACAGTATTATGTAGTTTTACAGTTGATTTACTTGTTCTACGTCTATAGCTGATGCGGCATGGAGAGTTGGCACTGATCCAGGCTTCAGTTTCAGTCGATTTGCAAGTCCAGCTCTGTATTGTCCCATGAAAAAAACACTCGTCTGTGTTTGGTGCAGACATACAATGTTTCCACAGACAATAAAATTAAACCACTGCTGTTTCAGAGGCTCGGATGAAGGAGCTGAAACATACTCTTTTCTTCATAATCACATCCAGGGACAGAGCATTTGCCGTGCTTCACTCATTTCGGAGCCCTCACGTCTCTCTCGGAAAAACAAACTGCAGCTAGGAGCTAGCAGCTAGGGGTAGCTCTTTTGCGCAAGGGCCTGTCCAAATTGTCTTGGCGGGATTTCCAGAGACAGGGTGTGGACAATCAGACAGAGGGGGTGGAAACCTTTCCCCTTATGCCGTCATAAGGGGAGCTTGTTCAAACTCACCCGATGGGCGGTCCTTTTTTCAAACGCGGAAAAGGATCGCAAGTGCTCGATTTACACATTTCGCAACTTTTAGCCATGAAGGGGCCCTTAAGTTTCATATCGACTCTCTTGTCAAAAAGTTGCGTCTTAAATTGAATTTTTACTTCAGAAACAAGTTGTCTTTTTCATTCAACGCCAGGAAGAGGCTTGTTGCTGCAACATACCTCCCCTGTGGGATCTTTTGTATATGCATGCCACAGCATGCCACAGCCCAAGCTCTGTGCTCTCTGGATTCAGTATTTCATGCCTCTTTGCACTTTATTACAAACTGTAGTGCTCGGACCCATCATTGTGAACTCTACTCTCGTGTTGGATGGCCTGCTTTAGCGACCTGACGGCTCACACACTGGTGCAAACTTATTTATAAGGGACTTGTTGGGCTGCTTCCTCCATACCTTAGTGCGTATCTTCAGCGTAGGCCTGATGGACCCCAGAATTTACGTTCTCAGGATGTTTACACGTTGTTGGTTCCTACTGTGAGAACAGAGAAAGGAAAACTGTCTTTTCAGTATTGTGCTGCAGCAGACTGGAATTCTTTGCAGAGTTTTAAAACTTCAAACACTCATTCCTATGGCTTTTTTAATAATCTTTTGAAGGACCTGGAAATGCAATCGATGACATGCCAATGTTTCTAACTGTGTCGGCAGCTTGCTGGCTGTGTATTTTATCTGTGTTGATTTTATCTGTGTTGATTTTATATTTAATTGTTGTCTTGTGGGTTGCGTTTTGTGGGCCTCTTGGCCAGAACTCCCTTGCAAAAGAGATCTTTGAATCTCAATGGGACTTTTCCTGGTTAAATAAAGGTTAAATAAAATAAATATTGTGTCTGTGCTGTATACGGTCGCCTTTGGCTTGTTACTGATAGAATGTGTTGCATTAGCTGTGCAGCTAACAGCTATCAGCCCGGTTAGCAGGCTAGTCTGCCCTACAAAGCCAAAAGTAATAACTGCATACTCTGTCAACTTGAGTTCAGACTAGAAATGGACTTTATACCACCACCTTTGTCTTGTGACTAAATCTCTTGCCTCTACATAAAAGCATCACCACTATTATAGTGTAGCAAGCCTGTTATCGGCCTATTGTCACCCAAGTTTGTATCTGTTACACTTAAAATGAGGCTTTACCAGGTGAAAATAGAAACATTCATCTTTTGTAAACCTTTGATTTTAGTACGTGAACATATAACATTTTATTTTGAATATTATGCAGTAGCTGTAACATTTTACTGATGAGATGTGCCTGTTAATTCTTCCTAAATCTGCATAGGCCCACTAACACCTGGTTCAGATCAGTGAGCTGTTAGGAGGTGACTGCAGGTGTGTTGCATTTGGAATGAGATTAATAATAAGAGTTTTTGAGCTGTGTAAAATATACAATGTGTAAAATAAAATGATGTAATTTCATAATGGGTATATTGAAGTATTAATGTTGTTCACTACACATACTTATCTTCTTACAACTTGCACCTGGAGTATATACAAAGTAATAAATGGAGTACTAATTTGTTATTGTTGTCTCTACACAGACCAGCACATCAACTCTGACCGGATGCGTAGGACCACACAAGCTGGAATAACGACTCAGATTCTGCATCCCAGGAAGCTCCAGCACCAGCTAACAAATGAGTAATAGGAGAGATGCCTGTAGCAGCTGGACAATCAAAATGATATTTAGTTTTGTAAAGATTATCACTGGTCAAAAAGATCAACGATCAAAGTCAGCTTTATTGTCAATTCTGCCATGTGTTCAACATACAGTGAACAGAAATTTAGTTTCTCTTTTTTTCAGACTTATTTCTTTTATTGAATTGTTTTAGATCAGTATTCACGTTCTTAACATAAACATTCTTGAACAATATCAAAGTCAAATGAAAAAGGTAGTACAAATATACAAAAGAACAATCAAAATTGTCATGTCCAAGAAGGAGTGGGGGGAAGAAAACGTATTTAACCCCACCCCCATTACTCATCTATACATATTAACATAAGTAAAGACTTAATGGACTTAATGGAGGAAGTAAAGTGCAGCTCTGAGTGGCTTGTTGCTAGATGTTTGTTAGCACGAGTCAGTGTTTTGTTTCTCTCTGCCCAAGTTGTGCAAAAAGACAGTGTACAAAATATAATATAAAGACAAAACAATAAAACAAAAACTATCTGGGACAAAAAATCGAAAATCTAGAGTCTAAAATCTAAAAATCTAAAGCAGTGCAAAAGAACAAGTAAATACCTATTTACAGATGTCCAAAATGTACAGTGTGCATCAAAAATGTGCAGTGGAAGATACAGCAGCGAAATGGTAATGTGCAATAAGAATGTGCATTGAAAGTAAAGATAAAAATAAATGTGCAACAGTAGTAATTCCAGTGCAACAACAGTAGTAAAAACAGTACAGCAGTATGCGTAAAGAATCCCTCAGTCGCCCAGGTAGAATCCATGATAAAAACATTCATTCATTCATTTTCTTCCGCTTTTCCATTTTCTAGGAAAAGCAGTGCACCAGCCCCCATGAATCCTTCCGCGGGTGGTGGGTCCACAGGAGGACGGCCTTGATGTATCTTCTGCCATGGGGGGCTACCAGTGTCCACAGACACTGGGGGCGAGGTGGGGTTAAGTGTCTTGCCCAAGGACACAACGGCAGTGCTCATCTGTGGGAGCTGGGATCACATGTGGTCAACCCATCAAGAGCGGGATTCGAACCACCACAGCATATGCTCTACCAACGTGAGCTACTGATAAAAACATCAGTAGTAAAATTCCAGTAGTAGTACAACAGTCCAACAGTCGTCCTTAGCAGCAGTTTTTAAAGTGTCTAGAGTGACACTCTCTCAGTTTGCAGAGGAAATAGAGGCGCTTCTGAGCTTTCTTTACCAGTGCCGCAGTGTTCGCTGTCCAGGAGGTCCTCATTGATGTGCACCCCCAGGAATTTGGTGCTGCTCACCCTCTCTACAGCAGCACCGTTGATGGACAGTGGGGGGTGCTGGGTGGGGGTGTCGTCCATTAACACTGACTTACCCCTGACAGTGTCGTCTGGGCCCAGTTCTGCTCTGGTTCCGTAGCTCACGAACGTAGTTCCAGTAAGTCAGCGGGGACATTTAATAAAGCTTGTTTTTCTTCTCAAAACAACATTTGTCCAAAAGGTGATATATTTGCATCCATATTTGCAGCCTAATTTGCACGGTGCTGTTTTCTCTCGAGTCGTATCACTGCACGCCTATTAGTTATTATTAGCCTGTTCACTTCTAAGTGGATATTTACAAGTGAACAGGCTAATAATAAGTAATAGGCGCGCAATGATAAGACTCGAGAGAAAATAGCACCAAACGAATTAGGCTGCTGAATTTTTCGCGGACAACTATTTGTGACGCAAATATATCACTTTTTGGAGAAATGTTGTTTTGAGAAGAAAAACAAGCTTTATTAAATGTCCCCGCTAACCTACCGGAACTACGTTTGTGAGCTCCAGAACCAGAGCAAAACTGGGCTCAGAGGACACTGTCATCGGTAAGTCAGTGTTAATGGACGACACAGCTGAAGGGGACACCATACAGATTCACATAAAAAAACGCACTATCCCTTTAAGAAGGAGATTGTTATCGCTGCACCACTTGGTCAGAAGGCTCACCTCACTCCTGTAGTTTGTCTCATCGTTATTAGAAATGAGAGCCACCACAGTCGTATCGTCCGCAAACTTCACAATGTGATTGGTGCTGAACGCTGGTGAGCAGTCGTGGGTCAGCAGAGTGAAGAGCATCGGACTGAACACACAGCCCTCGGGGGCTCCTGTGCTCAGTCTAATGCAGCTGGAGGTGTTTCTGCCGACCCACACCCGTGCCTGTGGCCTCTTACTGAGAAGGTCCAGCAGCCAAATACAGTGAGGTCTGAAGCCCCAGGTGGTCCAGTTTGGTAATGAGCTGCTGTGGGATTATGGTGTTGAATGCTGAACTGAAATCTATAAACAGCATTCTCACATATGAGTCCTTATTGTCCAGGTGGGTGAGGGCTGGGTGAAGAGCAGATTGCATCTTCGATGGAGCGGTTGGCCTGGTATGCAAACTGGAATGGGTCCAGGGTGGGGGGTGAGGGGGTGGATTTAATTTGTGCCATGACTAGCCGTTCAAAGCACTTCATTATGATTGGGGTCAGTGCAACAGGGCGAGAGTCATTAAAGGTGGCTGGAGTGGGGGTTCTTCAGGAACTGGTGGTTTTGAAGCAGGAGGGAACGACAGCCTGGCTCAGAGAAGCATTAAAGATGTCGGTGAAGACATCCTTGAGCTCCTCCTTCAACACACGACCGGGGATGTTGTCCGGGCCTGCAGCTCTGCTCAGTCCTTACCCGGTCACTGTAAATTTATTAGATTTTTTTGCCCTACCCTCCTGCTCCCGTGTACTCCTCCTCATCGAGCCTTTGAACTGCTCGGTGCTGAGGAGCTCTGCGCCGTCCATCAGAACAAGAGACCCAGGAGGTCTATCAGGCTCAGGTGGGCAGGTGTATATAGGGCTGGGGGGTTGGTGGAGTTGTCGGGTGTTTGTGGGGGTGGGGAGGGGGTTGGTGGAGTTGTCAGGTGTTTGTGGGGCTGGGGGGTTCGTGGGGTTCATGGGGTTCGTAGGGGGTTGGTGGAGACCCCTTATAGACCCAGTAGGTCTATAAGGGGTGTTGTGGACATACTCTTATATGAGAGGTGCTGCTTTAGCATCTGGAGAAGACCCTGCACACAGAACGCAGGAAAGTGCCCAGCGTGCATTTCTTGTGTTTCTTGGGCCCTCCAGGTTAATGCGGATGGTCTCTAGGACAGTGGAGCTAAAGTTTCTCTGAGCCAGAGCAGCATGTTGCACATGGACCTTCTTTTTGCCTCTGCACAGGTCTTCGTACACGGCTAAAGCCACGTCTTCATATCTGCTTGGCTTGACCAAAACGTTCCAACCTGACATTTTATCCTCCAGCTGTGCCATTAGGTCCTTGGACAGACAGAAACTGCGATTGTTCAATTTAGCCCCAAAGATTTTTGAGACGACCTCATAAACCAGAGCGTTGCAGTCGTCTTTGCTCCACAGCCTAAGCAGGGGGTCCAGCTTCCCAGAGGTAGGTGCCCTGGGCACATCTGGAGCGGATAATGGAGATTCAGCCGGCACCACTCTCTCCAGAGGGGTGTGCTGGTTAGTGGACACGGAAGAGATGGCTGGCCCATAAACCTGCGCCTGAGGGGGTCTTGGTGTGGTTTGGCGGGTGGTGTGGTCACTCTCTGCTCCATCAGAGGGTTTCTGCTGCACACAGTGTATGCAAGGGAAACATCTGCTCAGTGTCCCTTTGAGCTTCTTGCATTGGCTGCAGGGCTCTGCTTTTTCCGCTGTTTTCTGCTCCACAGGAGACCCTCGAGACTCAGGCTCCATGCGTCTGATCTCTTCTGTGATGGAGGCCACTTCGAGGCTAAGGCTCCTCTCTTCCTCTCCACTCAGCTTCACAGCTTTGGCCAACATGACCTCAGCTGTGGCCTCTTGGATGCTGGGGCTTGAGGTTTCTGGCAGTGCACCCTTTGACCTAGAGGAGCTCATGGGCTGCTCCTCTTTGTTTGGGTGGCAGCACTCAATGCCCTGCCTCATCTTGTTCTTGAAGGCGTGCAGCATGGTTCTGGCATGGTGTACCAGGTCCTTCATGTGCTCTTTTGGGGGACTGTGGACGGTCTCCTTGGGGACTACCAGGTGCATGTCCTGCACTCGGCTGCGGCCCAGGACAGAGTTGAGTTCGCTGGTCACCTCAGCAGTTAATAATTTGGAGATCTTGTTGATGGACTCGTGAAAGAAGCCCTGAAGCACTGAAACAAAGCTTTCACTGAGGCAGGTTAGCAATGCTCTTGCAACTGCCTGCTCAGATACCAGCGGAGGGTGCTCTCCCTCTGACACCGTGTCCCAAGGTGTCCACCAAGACATCAAGGTGTCCAGGATCACTCTGGAGATGATATCGATCACCTTCAGGAACACTTCTTCCAGGACCTCCCTGGACCTTTGCTGTGTCAGGACTGCAGTTTGTTCAAACATGTTCTTCACCACGTCCTGGATTTCTTTGGTGGGGATTTGGAGGATGAACTCATCGAGAGGAGGGGGGGTTTGTGGGATGACCCCTTTGGGAGGAGAGTGCTCCTCTGGGCAGGATGTATCCTTGTCCATGAGAGTTTTGTTTATATTACTATTGCCAGGTGTTTGTGGGGCTGGGGGGTTGGTGGAGTTGTCGGGTGTTTGTGGGGCTTGAAGGTTGGTAGAGTTGTCAGGTGTTTCTGGGACTGGGGGGATGGTGGAGTTGTCGGGTGTTTGTGGGGCTGGGAGGTTGGTGGAGTTGTCAGGTGTTTGTGGGGCTGGGGGGATGGTGGCGTTGTCGGGTGTTTGTGGGGCTGGGAGGTTGGTGGCATTGTCAGGTGTTTGTGGGGCTTCGGGGTTGGTGGAGTTGTCAGGTGTTTGTGGGGCTTCGGGGTTGGTGGAGTTGTCGGGTGTTTGTGGGGCTGGGGGGATGGTGGAGTTGTCAGGTGTTTGTCGGGCTGGGGGGTTGGTGGAGTTGTCAGGTGTTTGTGGGGCTGGGGGGATGGTGGAGTTGTCAGGTGTTTGTGGGGCTGGGGAGTTGGTGGAGTTGTCAGGTGTTTGTGGGGCTGGGGGGATGGTGGAGTTTTCGGGTGTTTGTGGGGCTGGGGGGTGGGGGAGTTGTCAGGTGTTTGTTGGGTTGGTGGGATGGTGGAGTGTTCGGGTGTTTGTGGGGCTGGGGGGGTAGGGGAGTTGTCGGGTGTTTGTGGGGCTGAGGGGTTGGTGAAGTTATCAGGTGTTTGTGGGGCTGGGGGGTAGGGGAGTTGTCGGGTGTTTGTGGGGCTGAGGGGTTGGTGAAGTTATCAGGTGTTTGTGGGGCTGGGGGGGTAGGGGAGTTTTCGGGTGTTTGTGGGGCTGGGGGGTAGGGGAGTTGTCGGGTGTTTGTGGGGCTGAGGGGTTGGTGAAGTTATCAGGTGTTTGTGGGGCTGGGGGGTAGGGGAGTTGTCGGGTGTTTGTGGGGCTGAGGGGTTGGTGAAGTTATCAGGTGTTTGTGGGGCTGGGGGGTAGGGGAGTTGTCGGGTGTTTGTGGGGCTGAAGGGTTGGTGGAGCTGTCGGGTGTTTGTGGGGCTGAGGGGTTGGTGGAGCTGTCGGGTGTTTGTGGGGCTGGGGGGTTGGTGGAGTTGTCGGGTGTTTGTGGGGCTGGTGGGTTGGTGGAGTTGTCGGGTGTTTGTGGGGCTGGGGGGTTGGTGGAGTTGTCAGGTGTTTGTGGGGCATTGAGAGGAGAGTGCTCCTCTGGGCTGGATGTATCCTCGTGCATGAGAGTTTTGTTTATATTACTAGTAAAAAAAACTTTCTCTGAGTGTTTGAGAATAATTTCCCTTGGGATCTACAAAGATTGTCTAAGTCTAAACTTAGTCTAAATCTACGTGATCTCTCTTCACTCAGTCAAACTGTTCTTTGAATCCCAAAGCCAGGTCAAAGGTCAAAGATTCATTCAAGATTCAAAGCTTTTATTGTCAATGACGGGTTTCAAAGCTTAAAGCTTCTTTGAACTTTGAGTCACATGACCATGGGTTTCATTGGAAGTTACCATGGAGACACACTGCATTACCATGGCGACACACTGCATCAGGCTTTGATGGTTTTCACATTCTAGAATGTGATGATGTCATAATTACAGATGGTAAAAGCTCAGCTCACTGTACTACAGTATCATTTTGCAAGCTGGACACTTTATATCACCAGTCACTTTAATTACATCATGTTTGCACTACTGTTCTGATGCTGCTCATCTGAACCTTTTTGTTATTTGAATTGCTTATTATTTTTTACTATATTATAGCTATATTTCAGTTATTATTATTTAGTGTCTATACTCTAGTTATTACTATTATTATTTAGTGTTTTATGTTTGCACCTTATCACCGAGACAAGTTCCTAGTTTTGTGAATTCTGTTCACTTGACAATGGCAATAAAAGTCTTTCTGATTCTGATTCTAAATGAATCCTTCTTCAAAATCAATCCTCAGTGCATGAGATATGACTCTGATTGTCTTTATGAGGCTAAATATGTCTCTGAAAGGCTTTATTCTGGGCGTTGTTGCTTGAATGCAAATAAGGAGGACAGAGACAGGCCAGTGCAGCGGGTGGGTTGTGGCCAAATACTCCGCTGTTTCCTGGATTAGCGGTGCGCTGTGCGCTGTCACCCACTTCCGTGTTTTAAGCGCAAGGAGGAAGATATAAGACGATTTCCATTTTAAAAAAAACACATTTCCACAGAAAATAAAATTAAACCACTGCTGTTTCAGAGGTTCGGAGGCTCGGATAAAGGACATCCGAGCCTGGCGGCACGGTGGCTGAGTGGCTAGCGCTCACGCTTCACAGCAAGAAGGTTCGGGGTTTGATCCCCGGGTCGCCCAGTCCTTTCTGTGTGTGTTCTGTGTGGAGTTTGCATGCATGGTCTGGGTTCGATCCCCGGGTCGCCTGAGCCTTTCTGTGTGGAGTTTGCATGTTCTCCCTGTGTCTGGGTGGGTGTCCTCCGGGCACTCTGGTTTTCCCCAAAACATGCACCATAGGTAAAATCCTCCAAACAGAAGCAAGAAGATCATGGAGATGGTCCCCGGGCGCAGTAATGTGCTGCCCACTGCTCCTAATAACAGGATGGGTTGAAGAATTTCTCCAGTGTGAGATCAATAAAGTTGCTTCTGAAACACTCTCATGTGTCTCCAGGCAAATAAAAAAACGCATCTCACATTTCGTAGCTCGTTTGCGGTCCAAAGTCTCTGGATGTGATTTCCAGAGACGGTGGGTGGAAACCTTTCCGCGAGTGTGACGTCAGAAAGTTCCCTTGTTCAGAATCGCCCGTTTGGGCTGTCTTTTTTTCAAACACGGAAAAGGATGCTCAGTTTACACATTTCGCAACTTTGCACACATGAGCAAACACAGGACTTATCAATAGTGAAGTATCAGGTCATGTGCTGATCACGATCACAGTGGAAAATCAAAACTTACAGACAGTTAAGAGCAAAAATCAGAGGCACTGCAGAAAAAGTCCTTTTATGTAAAAAACAGGACTGGCCTACATGTTTGGGCTGTATGGGGCCTAATTCAGGGCGTACAAGAATAAAAGGATGCTTTTAAATCGATCGGCGATCAGTCACATGGCACAGGTCACATGATCCCAATTAGACAAACAACAAAAGCACTGGATATGTGAAATGTGACTGACGTATACCTGTATGTAGACCAAATACATTTTGGACGACTTTAGTCCATGTTAGAATGTTGTTAGCTCGTCAAAAACATACCTCGAGTTGTTTTGTTTCATTCAGGCACTTTTGGGGAACCTTTTATTATTAGTCTGTCTGCATTGCCAAAGCTCAGAAGGCTCTGTTCCATTCATGATGTCGTGAAGCGGGAGTTGCCAAGTTAACAGAACCTTTTACCCTTTGTTCACTAGAGACTGGAAATTCCAGGGCTGAAATGATCCAATGATTCTCGGTGGTGTGGGGCAGGCCTGGACTGGTAATTGGGCATACCGTGCATTTTCCCGGTGGGCCGACAATCCTCTGGGCCGATGCTGTTTTGTTTTTTTTACTTAGAGACCGGCCCACAATTTAGAGGAGGCGTCCCATTGGTCCATCTTCAATATAGACAGTGGACTAAACCAATCAGGATATAGAAGCTTACGAGAGTGGTCCCGCCCCTTTCTCTGCACTGATCCCCGCCAGTTTCAGTGTTGAGCGTGGAAACATGGAGAAGCGGCAGAAAGAGGGTGTGGAGCTAAAAGAGTTACGGGCTAAAAGATGAAAAAATCTCAATATAGACGCTGCAAAATGTTCTAAAATAACAGACATATTCTCAGGAGGGGTTGCTGGAGCCTCCACGATCTCTGCAGGTTGAAGGTGGACAGCCGGAGACTGGACAGGGAACCCGAGCGAACCCAAGCGAACCCGGGGGAACCCGAGCGAACCCGAGCAAACCCGAGCAAACCCAAGCAAACCCGAGGGACAGAGTGACCAAGAAGTGTCGCACAGACACAGCAAGTCAGCAGGTAGTGATGTTGATGTTGATGTTGATAATACCGGGACTTTTAGGTGATGGACAGGCATGAAAATCGCTAATCTTTTGGCGAAATTCGCCGTTGTGAAGCCAAAACAGGTGACCTACGTGAACCGTGTAGATTTGATAAGAAAAGTTTTGTGTGTGTGTGCAAGATGCATTTTAAATAAACCGTTGAATGTGTAGTTACTGTGAGTTTGTCGGTGGTTTTGGGGATTTTTCCTTTAAATGTTGCGCCCTGGTTTCCCCTCGGCCAAGACGTAACAATAATAAAATACTTTGCTTCAGGGAACACAAACATAAATCCATTGTGCTTTGTTAATTATGAGGGGCCGGTCCAAGCCAAAAATGTCAGGGCCGTTTTTTTGTCCCAGTCCAGCCCTGTTTGAATCTGATCCCTTTTTATAATATTTTTGTCACATGAAAAAGCAAAAAGGTCATAAAATTATTTGAATCTCATCCCTTTTTATAATATTTTTGTCAGGAAACAGCAAAAAGGTCATAAAATGATGTGAATCTGATCTATGTGAGATGGTGAGGAGCTGTGCTGTTTCCCAGGCTCCCCTCCCACCACTGTCCCACCTCAGCTCTTGCTCAACAAAGCCCGTGTCACTGCTCCACAATACGATTCATTCTCTTCATCCGCTGGACATCTACCGCACCCGCCTCACCCCCAAAGCCCTTATAAGCCCTTTCTCTTCCCTTCCCCCCCTTCTTATAAGGACATTTCTCTCCCACGAAAGGGGAAGGGAGGAAAAGGAGGGGAGAAAAATGGAAGAAAGTCCAGCAAGTCACAGGTTCAAATCCAGGCCAGAGCAAGAGCAAATGAACAGATTAAAGTTCAAAGTTCAAAGTCAGCTTTACTGTCAAAAACATATGTACAGGTTGCACACACAGGATTTGAAATTGCAGCGCCCCCTAGGCCCACAGTGAACATAAAACATGTGATAAACAAGACAATAAACACCATGACTAAAACATCACATATACCCGTAGCAAAAGTACAGTAAACTTTTATATGATACAAATAAGTAAAACACACAATGTGGAGTGGAATAAAGCTCAAATTGTGTCATTTCAGCAGCAGTGTCAGTGTCGTTTAAGCAGCAGTGTGATTGGGGGAGGGAGGCCAGGGAGAGAGTTCAGCATCCTGACAGCTTGGTGGATGAAGCTGTCTTTCAGTCTGCTGGTCTTGGCCCTGAGGCTCCTCAGTCTCCTTCCTGATGGCAGCAGACTGAAGAGACAGTTGGATGGGTGGGTGGGATCACCCAGAGGGCTTTGCGGGTGAGGCGGGTGTGGTAGATGTCCTGCAGGGTGGGGAGAGAGACACCCACGATTCTCTCAGCTGCTCTCACTACTCGGTGTAGCTTTTTCCGGCAGGACCTGGTGTAGGTGCCATACCACACAGTGATGCAGCTGGTGAGGATGCTCTCTGTGGTGCCTCTGTAGAAGGTGCTCATGATGGAGCTGGGGCTCTGGCTCTCTTCAGCTTGTGGAGGAAGTAGAGTCGCTGTTGGACTTTATGGCCAGTGATGCAGTGTTCTCTGACGAGGAGAGGTCCTCAGAGATATGCACACCCAGGAACTTAGTGCTGCTTACTCTCTCCACAGCAGCCCCAGTGATGGTGAGGGGGGCGTGCTGTGTGTGTGCTCTCCTGAAGTCTACGATGATCTCCTTTGTCTTCTCCACGTTCAGGGAGAGGCCGTTGTTACTGCACCACTTGACCAGGAGCGAGGTCAGCTGCCTGGTCAAGTGGTGCAGTAACAACGACCTCTCCCTGAACGTGGAGAAGACAAGAGAGATTATCGTAGACTTCAGCTTGTTAAATTTTTAAAGTTGCATATTTTACAATTCATTTTTTCATAAAATTTTGTCATTTTTGAGGGAAATTATTCAAAACTTTGTCCAAAATACTAATATTTGTCCATTTAAAATCATTTTAAATGTTCCCTATGACAACATGGGGGATGCCATTCATACCATATTGTAATTGTAAAGTCTCACTCAAACTCAAGCAGCTTCTTGATTTATGTTTATGAAATGTGCTATAGAAATAAAGTGGATTTGGATTTGGATTACAAGTGCTTCTAAAATTTACTGTAAATTAATACAACACAATCAACACAAAGAAATATATTTATTAAAACAATAGTATTCCCAAAATTTCACATTTTCTTGACATAGATAAATAGGAATACTGTAAAACAATTATAAACAATAATAGGATTATAATAATTATAATAGTCATAGATAAATAGCTCTACCCCTGTTGCAGAGGTGGAGGATGGCTCATCAGGGCAGACTTGTTCCCTGGTAACACATACTATATATATATACACTCACCGGCCACACATACTACTAGTATGTGTAGTATTTGTAGTATGTGTGTGTGTGTGTGTGTTTGTGTGTGTGTTCGCATTGCCGGTAGTAAGACGGACCTGTTTCCGGTGCATGTTGGACTCCGCCAGGGCTGCCCTTTGTCACCGGTTCTGTTCATTATATTTATGGACAGAATTTCTAGGCGCAGTCAGGGGCCGGAGGGGATCCGGTTTGGGAATCACAGGATCTCATCTCTGCTGTTTGCAGATGATGTTGTCCTGATGGCTTCATCGAACCGGGACCTCCAATGTGCACTGGGGCGGTTTGCAGCCGAGTGTGAAGCGGCTGGGATGAGGATCACTTCTTCCAAATCCGAGGCCATGGTTCTCGACCGGAAAAAGGTGGCTTGCCCTCTCCGGATGGGTGAGGGGTCCTTGCCTCAGGTGGAGGAGTTCAAGTATCTCGGGGTCTTGTTCACGAGTGAGGGGAGGATGGAGCGTGAGATTGACAGGCGGATCGGTGCAGTGTCGGCAGTGATGCGGTCACTGTACTAGACCGTTGTGGTGAAGAGGGAGCTGAGCCGAAAGGCAAAGCTCTCAATTTACCGGTCAATCTACATTCCTACCCTCACCTATGCTCATGAGCTCTGGGTGATGACCAAAAGGACGAGATCGCAGATACAAGCCCAAATGAGTTTCCTCCGCAGAGTGGCTGGACGCTCCATTAGAGATAGGGTGAGGAGCTCAGTCACACGGGAGGAGCTCGGAGTAGAGCCGCTGCTTCTCCACGTCGAGAGGGGCCAGCTGAGGTGGCTCAGGCGTCTGTTCCGGACGCCTCCTGGACACCTCCCTCGGGAGGTGTTCCGGGCACATCCCACCGGGAGGAGGCCCCGGGGAAGACCCAGGAGTGGAGGAGGTCTGGGCGTCCCTGCTTAGACTGTTGCCCCCGCGACCTGGCCCCGGATAAGCGGAAGAAAATGGATGGATGGATGTATATATACTGTATATACTGAAATGAAATATATGAAATGTAGTACGATGGTGACAAAGAGAGGGAGGGTAGTCCACACAGAGGAGGTCTCACTCCCAGAGGGAACAATAGCATATATTTTATTTATTTATTTATTTAACCTTTATTTACCTAGGTAAACTGTTTGAGAACCACTTCTCATTTATACTCAACAAAAATATAAACGCAGCACTTTTGTTTTTGCTCCCATTTTTCCTGAGATGGACCCAAAGATCCAAAATTCACTCCAGATACACAACACTACCATTTCTCTCAAACATTGTTCACAAATCTGTCCAAATGTGTGACAGCGAGCACCTCTGCCCCGCCGAGACAATCCACCCCACCTCACAGGTGCGCCACATCAAGATGCCGATCCGACATCATGACCAGTGCACAGGTGCACCCCAGACTGCCCACAAGAAAAGGCCACCCCGAAATGTGCATTTTTTTGCTTTATTGGGGGTCTGGGGACTCAGAACCAGTCAGTATCTGGTGTGACCACCATTTGCCTCATGCAGTGCAACACATCTTCTTCGCATAGAGTTTATCAGATTGTCAATTGTGGCCTGTGGAATGTTGGTCCACTCTTCTTCAATGGCTGTTATGGATGAAGAACACAGGTGCATTTTATTGATGGCATTTTGAATGCACAGAGATACCGTGATGAGATCCTGAGGCCCATTGTTGTGCCATACATCCATGAACATCACCTCATGTTTCAGCAAGATAATGCACGGCCCCATGTTGCAAGGATCTGTACACAATTCTTGGAAGCTGAAAATGTCCCAGTTTTTGCATGGCCAGCATACTCACCGGACACGTCACCCATTGAGCATGTTTGGGATGTGCTTGACCGGCGTATACGACAGCATGTACCAGCTCCCACTAATATCCAGCAACTTCGCACAGCCATTGAAGAGGAGTGGACCAACATTCCACAGGCCACAATTGACAATCTGATAAACTCTATGCGAAGAAGATGTGTTGCACTGCATGAGGCAAATGGTGGTCACACCAGATACTGACTGGTTCTGAGTCCCCAGACCCCCAATAAAGCAAAAAAAAAAAAATACACATTTCGGGGTGGCCTTTTATTGTGGGCAGTCTGGGGCGCACCTGTGCACTGGTCATGATGTCGGATCGGCATCTTGATGTGGCGCACCTGTGAGGTGGGGTGGATTGTCTCGGCGGGGCAGAGGTGCTCGCTGTCACACATTTGGACAGATTTGTGAACAATGTTTGAGAGAAATGATAGTGTTGTGTATCTGGAGTGAATTTTGGATCTTTGGGTCCATCTCAGGAAAAATGGGAGCAAAAACAAAAGTGTTGCGTTTATATTTTTGTTGAGTGTACAAACATAACCTGCAGAAATAAATAAAAACATACTATACAAATGTACACAGACATACACATAACACCATTACACAAACGATTAAAAAGATACACAGTAAAAAATAAAGAAAGAATAAATATATAAATATATGTATTAAATAAAAGGTTGGAGGATGCGGGCATCGATCCCGCTACCTCTCGCATGCTAAGCGAGCGCTCTACCATTTGAGCTAATCCCCCGATGTCGTCAGTTCGCCACAGAAAGGATTTTTTGTTGCGTTTGTGTGTATGTTATGTTTAGGTTTTTGTTTGTTTTTTTGTTTTTTGCCCTCGGGAGGTAGTGAGGGAGGTAGTGGGGGAGGGGGTGTGCATAGAGAGACTCCTTTGCTGCTGTAGCGGCGGTGGGGTGGGGGTGTGCGCAGAAACAGGCTCAGCTTGTTTTTTAGAAGTCACATGGAGAAGACATTTATATAAGATTTTATATATTTTATGTAGTTTTATAACTAAGAAAATAAACTATAAGAAACAGATTAGATCAGAATCTAGTCTCCACCTACACCGCGGAGGAATATTGAAAAACACATACAGTGAACTTAGATCTTTACGGGGGATTAGCTCAAATGGTAGAGCGCTCGCTTAGCATGCGAGAGGTAGCGGGATCGATGCCCGCATCCTCCATTACTTATTGTGTCTTTTTAGTCTGATGTTATATTAATTTTTGATGCATTTATCTCCCTTTGTAGAATCATTACAGTGTTTACTCCTATCTTGATGTAAGATCTAATCTTCTCTGGTCTTATATTCAGTATTAGTTGCCTGCCTGCAGTCCTTTTGAGAAATAATTAGTTAACTGAGATGTTATATTAGGTCCCAACCCGCTGGGGAGTGTAGTCCTTATACCAAAGTTGGTGGTGTGAAAATTTCAGTGAACAGTAACTGAACGACAGCCTTTTTACTTTTAAGATGGACTCCGTTTATGGCAATGTTTTGTCACAAGACTGACTCTAAACTATTCCAATATCTACATAAACATCAACCACAGACTGTGTGGGTTCAAATTCAAGAATACACAACTCTGTCTCTTTAACACTTTGACCCTCTTTCCTTCAGCAAAGGAGAAATATGGACATTCTGATTGTTCCGCCTGTAAAATGAACTCAGATTACGCAAACACGTGTTCTAAAACTGAAACGGCACACACAGGTTTAGCGCCCCCTGGCGGAAGGACGACACGAACATCTGTGAAGTCATAATTTGGGTGAAATCTTACTCAAAACCAGTAGAGAAAATGTTTATGCACAACAAATACATTGTAAAACATGAATAACAGTCATAGAACTATAATAAAATCTTCTTATTATAGATCCATGAGTGTAATACAACTATACCAACTAATGATGGTGAGATGAAGCTCCATGAAGCATCGATACTTTCAGTGAACTGAGTACCAACGCTTCATAAGGATTCATTTAGTCTATGTCGCCATCAAGAGGTCAGTAAAATGTACTACACTAAAGACACTTGACCTGTGGCAAACACGTGCGCACAAAATGGTTTATACTTTGTTCAAAGTTCAGTCAGCTTTATTGTCAAAAATCATATGTACAGGTTGCACACACAGGATTTGAAATTGCAGCGCCCCCTAGGCCCACAGTGAACATAAAACATGTGATAAACAAGACAATAAACACCACGACTAAAACATCACATACAGTAATCCCTCGTTTATCGCGGGGGTTAGGTTCCAGAAATAACCCGCAATAAGAGAAATCCGCGAAGTAGGACAACTTTATATTTTACAATTATTCTACATGTTTTAAGGCTGTAAATGCCTCACCACACACATTATACGCTTTTCTCAGACTGGAATTAATTTTTTCTCACATTTCTCGTTTAAACACTCAAACTTTCATAGATTTTCAACAAAATGTATTAATAGTGAAGCGTGGGGGGAGACACGGCTCCAGAAGCCCCACCGGACGCGCGAGGGGAGCGGAGACATGAGTCACTGGATCCGCAGGAAGCACCGCGCTCATCCAACGGCACTGCTACATCCCGGGACGTGACGCGCACCAACCTCTTGGAGAAGTACGCGACACGTGCACCCCTCATCGTGGTCAAATATGTGACAGAGCAGCACGACCGGCGCGAGGCCGCGCGTACACCGGGGCTGCGAGCACGAGATAGAACCGCGGCGCCCGGACCGCGTCCTCTCAGCCCGAGCAACAAACCAGCCGCACGAAACCAGCAAAGAACGGCACGTGGTGGTTTAATCCTGGTTTAGACCTGGTCTAGTCCCGGTTTAGTCCAGGTCTAGACCTGGTCCAGTCTTGGTTTAGTCCAGGTCCAGTCCAGGTTTAGACCTGGTTTAGAACTGGTCTAGACCTGGTTTAGTTCTGGTCTAGACCTGGTTTATTCCCGGTCTAGTCCCGGTCCCCCCGCATCCCCCATCTATCAATCGGCAAAGGTCTACAGTCTCTTAGCCAATCAGGACTCAGAACACAATGTTACGCTATAAAAAAAAAGGAAAAAAAAATCAGTGAAACAACGAGGCCAAGGCTGAGAGCGAGGGACCACTGTACACTTTTTTACTTGCTTCTCTTTATCTATTTATCTATTTTAACTTTTTGCTCTTGGAATCCAGGGTGGGCAGAAAAGTAAGAATTTCATTGTACAGGGAAACATGTTTCTTTACTGTGCACATGACAACAAAAGCTTTGAATCTCTTTGAATCTCTTGAATGACTTTTGGACGACTTTAACACCAAATATCCTAAAACAACAAGAAAACAATAACATTTTGTGCATAATAAAAGAAACTGAGGAAAGCTAATCTGAACAGTAGCTTATGATCCTACAACGAAAGTGCTGACCACATAGTTCAGTTTATTAAGAAGAAAATCCCCTTGTCTTCTTTAAAAATAAAATAATGTTGAAATTTCCACCCGCCAAATGCGTTCTTCTCGGTCGAAGCCAGGCCAGGTGTGAGTTTGTTCCATAGTACTGCCATAGTGTGCAACAGCTTGTTCTGTTTTCCCTCCATTTCCAGCTTTAAATGAAAAAAAATTAAATAACATAAAGTGCTTTCAAATTGTAATCCTGCTAAATAATCCCTATTTTCACTAAATGTACCTGTAATCTGAGTACGTCTTCTTTCCAAACTGCAGCGGGAAACGGTTACCTTTTTTTTTTTGTACCATTTACTTAAAGGAATAGTAACGTTTTTACAATCTGAACCTTATTTCGGTGATAAAACAACGTCATTTACTCACCCATTGTACTTTGGTGTCATTTGGAGCATTTCCGGAGATTTTGTAGTTTAGCGATATCCGTTTAACGTGAGTGCTCGGGGCACGGGGTTGCACTCACCAAATGACACACACTTTAGCACTTTTCAGATGACAAAAGCTCAATGTTCGCCTACAGTTTCTTTTTTTTTTTTTTTCCATTGCATTTATATAGCGCCTTTCATGACATGCCTTGTCATCCCAAAGCGCTCCATAGTTCACCGTTCATTTACTCCACACTTGGTGGTGGTAAGCTACCTTCTGTAGCCACAGCTGCCCTGGGGCAGACTGATGGAAGCGAGGCTGCCAATCTGCGCAATCGGCCCCTCCGACCACCTCCAACACTCACGCACACTCCACTTTCATACTAGGCAATGTGGGTGAAGTGTCTTGCCTAAGGACACAGCGACAGTTTTTTGCAACTGGCACCCCACTGTGGCACCTGGAATCCCAGCGGTCTCCCATCCAAGTACTAACCAGGCCCTGCCTTGCTTAGCTTCTGAGATCTGACGGGATCAGGCTTTGACAGGCAGGTATGGCCACTATACGGGGCATACGGTTGCACTTTAGCACTTTTCAGATGACAAAAGCTCAATGTTCGCCTACAGTTTCGCTGGAGTCCAAAGTGGTCTGTAATACGATATCCATCCATGTTTTCGTGTTTGGGTCCATTCTCAAAGCAACGAGCCACAGCTTCAGTAACTCCGGATTGTGACGAGGAAGCCTGTGAAAACTCAACTTCATCCAAGCTGTCATTTCGTTTTCACAACCGGGATAAATGCATGTTCGCACCATTTCGGGTTTTCTCAAGCGGAGATGTTTATGACTGTAACAGAGAGCTGAGAGCGTCGTGTTATCTGCAAATCAGCTGTGAATACGCGCATGCGCACTGTCCTCGTCATCCAATGAAAACATGGATGGATATCGTATTACAGACCACTTTAGACTCCAGCGAAACTGTAGGCGAACATTGAGCTTTTGTCATCTGAAAAGTGCTAAAGTGCAACCGTATGCCCCGTATACAAAATGTCCGGAAATGCTCCAAATGACACCAAAGTGCTCCGGGTGAGTAAATGACGTTGTTTTATCACTGAAATAAGGTTCAGATTGTAAAAACGTTCCTATTCCTTTAACACTGTTCCTTGTATTCCGTTACTCCCCAAACCTGCCCCCAATGTTCTGGAAAAACAGATCGTCTATTTAACCTTAACTGGTCAAATGTAAACAGATTTCTAAGCTCAGGCCAGACCCAGGCGTTTCAAACATCAAATACCTTTTAATTTTTAATG
The DNA here is from genome assembly GCA_036785185.1 of Paratrypauchen microcephalus. Taxonomy (NCBI): domain Eukaryota; kingdom Metazoa; phylum Chordata; class Actinopteri; order Gobiiformes; family Gobiidae; genus Paratrypauchen; species Paratrypauchen microcephalus. The sequence goes on along the minus strand of JAVJIX010000305.1, from coordinate 373,656 downwards.
AGAAAAGTGTTCATTTGTTTCACGAATTGATTAAAAAGCTGAATTTTAAATCTTAAATAGGCTGTGTATATAGGACTCATTTTGATGACTATTTTATGCCATTTCTTTATTACCATTTGTGTTTAACCGTATTAAACATTTAGAATTTTGTGTGGGGGAAAATTCTAGTTTAGCTATCGTCTTATGGCTTAAATCAGGGGTGTCAAACATGCGGCCCGGGGGCCAGATTCCCGCCCTCCAAGACCTTTAATCTGGCCCTCGGCTGATTTTCTATTAAAATATTTTAATTTTCTATTAAAATACTGATTTTCTGCGCCTCTTTTCTGTTCAGTTTAGCACAGCAGCGTCTCCAGCGCCTCTGTGCGTGGCCCCTCCCACCAGACTCACCTCTTTCCAAACGCTCTTAAAGGACCATCGTTTTGAGTGTCGCCCGTCACACCCTCATCAGCAAAATGTCAAAAATGAGAGAAGTGGACACCGAGTGCAAGATTTTGCAACAAAAATGGACTAATCCCTATTTGTTCAGAAGGTTAATGGGAAACCTGTACGCTTGTGTTGGAATTTTTTTTTTTTACAAGTTTCAGGTTGTTCATAATTTATTTGTAAGAGTTCATCAAATAAAAAAAAGACTTCTGTAATAGATTTACATTTCTCTGCACAAATATTTGGACTTTTTTGGGGGTATATATCCCATGAGTTTTCTGATCCGGCCCCTTTGGGATCACAGTTGGTTGGAAACGGCCCCCGGACCAAAATCAGTTTTGACTTAAATTAAATTTTAATTTAAATTAAATCGACTATAATTCTTCAGCGACGTACTTGTTAAAACATTGTGACAGGTCTGATTTCAAGTCTTTAAAGAAAACGACAAGCTTGTTTATTTTTTCCATTTTGTTTATTAAAAATGTCATTTCAAATCTCATGGATATCTGTAAAACAATACAATGAAAAAAAAAAAAAGAAAAAAAAAGAAGTCCAATAGAAATGATGTGAAAATAACCAGTCTTTTCCCCCATAGAACAGCTGTCCCCCGCCCTGAACCTGAACGTCACGTCGAAAGGAATGAGCGTCTGCCTTTTGCTATAGCCACAAAAACAGGGAAAAAAAAACAACTCTTCGGGATCAATGCCCCAAAAAAGAAACAGGGATGAAGTGAATATTGAGGTCTGCTGCTAGTGCTAAAAGTTTACAACACCATGGCTTGAGTCGACGAATAATAGGGATTTTAAAAAGGGAATGAATGGAATAGAAATTACAGTAATATATATATTTACGCAATGTTACCACCACCGGCCATTTCTGACTCAAATTGACATTATATACACGTTAATACAGACTAGAATATTGTGCCGTACGTTGTTTTTTTTTCTTTTTTTAGTTTTTTCTTACATTACTGGGGTGTTTTTTTCAAATCATTCGTCAAAAATGTCGACAAACAGTATGAAACAGTCCATGCCCAATAGTACAAAGTTGAGGTGTCGAGTTGCCTTCTTCGAACATAAAAAGCATTTCATTCACAGTATTTACAGTGATTCTGTTTCGTTAACTAATTCCCCTTAGGTTTTTAAAATGTTTATGAAGATTGGCGAACGTGGGGAAGCACGACAGCAAGTTTTACGCATCGAAACGACACGGAGGTAACCGACGCCTGCCCGAATGGAAGGGGAAGGGCATCAGGTGTAAAAATATCCAAATCGCCGTTCTAACTCCCTAGAGGAATTGATTCGACAGCTAATTTCGAGCGGTTCAGTGCTTGGTGGTAACATGGCTGAGTTTTCATTCAGTCCCGTTTTAAAAAGGTTAGCCCAGTATTTTGTTTTCTCGCTTCTGACGGGAGATTTTGTAGATTTTGGTCAATGCGGCGCCAGGTCGGAGCAGACTGGAGCAATGAACACAAGCCGACACCGCGCGAAGTCAAGATTGAGACGATTCTCATGTTTTTGAAGGATCTTGAGTGCAAAGTTGTACTACTATTGCTACTGCGATTACTGCGGTTCCTATAATGAGGTAACTTGGTACATGACAAAAACGAAAAGCTTCAGATGTTAAAATAAATTACACTAAATGAATTGAGCCTAGAGTAGACCCGTTTTAGTCCTGGTTCACTAGAAACCTGGTTTAGATCTGGTTTGAATCCGATACCTGCTTTAGACCTGGTTCAAACACTGTTTAGGCCAGTTTTTGATGAGGAGTTCAGACCTGGTTTAGACCCGTTTTAGTCCTGGCTCTTTAGAAAAAGGAACACACTTCCACTGAAAGGGGTTCAGTCCTGGTTCAGACCCAGTTTAGTCCTGGTTTAAGCCCTGGTTTGACCCAGTTTAGTCCTGGTTAAAGTCCTGGTTCAGACCCAGGACTTAGTCTTGGTTTAAGTGCTAGTTCTGACCTGGTTTAGTCCTGTTTCGGACGCAGTTTAGTCCTGGTTAAAATCCTGGCTTAAGTCCTGGTTCAGACCTGGTTCAGTCCTGGTTTGGACCCAGTTTAGTCCTGGTTCAGTCCTAGTCTGGACCCAGTTTAGTCCCGGTTAAAATCTTGGTTAAAGTCCTGGTTTGGACCTGGTTTAGTCCTTGATATGGAACAGAGATTTGCATCATCAGGAGTTTTGGAAGTTCTAAACGTTTCTGTTCTTTGTTCCTTTGGTTTCTGCTCCTGATACGAGTCGAATTCACAAAATACTGGGCTACTGCAAATGCCTATTACTTTCACAGACAACGTTCTGTTCCGTCTTTCCAAAGTTCAAGATGTCGTGCTGTTTTTGTAATTTTTTTTTTTTCCTTTAACTTTTTTTTTTTTTTTTTTTTTCCTTTTTACTTCATTTATTTTAGGTAGATGTTCTCACAATTCAGGGCAAAGTGCCAATGACAGTTTTATATAAAGATGAAAAATAAACATGGCACCAACTACAGGCAAAGGTGGTGAAGGCGTCTGAATGTAGCGCACGAAACGGGTAAAAAAAATTAATAAAAGTAAAAAAAAAATAAAAGAACAAAATAAAATTAAAATATTTGCTCCCGACAATGAGTGGAAAAACCAAACAAGAAATACACATTGAGGTTCTGTTGGGGTTTAGTCGTCCTCTCCTTCATCCTCCTGCAAAATAAACAAGAAATTACTAAAAATGTAGAGAGAATCTTAAAATTATAATTATTACTTTTGCAATTAAGAAATAAACAAGTTAATTCTAAAACTTAAGAGTCCATATTCTGCTGTTTTCTGATCTGTTCCAACATTAAAAAGACCTGGATTTGTTTTGTTTCATTCACCTGCAGATTTAGGCTGGAAACACACTAGTAGTGGAAGTGCTCCACTGTGTTTTTAAACTCTGTACGCCTTCACTAATTGGCTCTGTTCACGCTCGCGTCATAAAAAACCTGAAGACGTTTGTAAACATGCGGATGGCGATTTCCTTTGGACTCTGGTGGCGATAAACTGACAAAATCTGGGAAAACTGAGAAAATGTCTGGGTTTTTGTATTCTCTCTTTACTTTTATAAATTACTTATTAATTTGTGAATTATAACTTGTCTAACTTAATTAAAACATTTATCACATGCCCAGTGTTGGAACTATACTGGAAATAGTCGTCCGCATGTTTCCAAACGTCTTCCAGTAAGAGAGAAAAGAGCAAAGGAATCGCCCATGAAAGTCGCCCATGAAAATCGCCCATGGAAATCGCCAATTTCCACTGAACTAAAAGGTAAAAGGAGCTGTGCGTTATTTTTTTTATGTCAATCTGTATGGGTTCCCCTCCAATAATGTCGTGGATTAACACTGTTTTACCGCTCACCGCGTCCTCTCACCAGAGTTCTGCGCCGGTTCTGGAGCTCGTGAACGTAGTTCCAGTAAGTTCACGGGGACATTTAATAAAGCTCGTTTTTCTTCTCAAAACATTTGTCCAAAAAGTGATATATTTGTTAATCACGTGTGGCTCAGATATGTGCCTGCGTGCTTATGGCCTGATACTGCCACCTGAGATGGGCTGAAACATCCGCGTGTATGAAAAACACAGCGTGGTCACGCCCCTCGTTCACAGGCAAGGCGAGATTCGCCCAACTTGTAGGGGGCTAATAAGTTAGCCAATCAATTAGCTTGGCTGCGGAGTCGTCAAACCGTACAAAAATGCCGAAGTCAAAAGCGTGGTTATACTTTCGCAAGACCGACTCTAATACTGCGCGCATTCGGTACCCACCACCTCTCTACAGGACGTTTTACGACCAGACTCGGATTCATCTGAAAGTACCGAGCACAGCGCTGTAACTGCTATTTCATCGGGTAAGTTTGTTCCGCGAATTCCGTTGATCTGCTTTGTTTGTTAAGGTAGGAGCTAGCTAGGTTGTTGCAAGTTTATCTATGTATGTTAACGGTACTGTAGGATATTAGCGAGTAACTATTGTTTATGGCTATGTTACTAGCCAAGTCAAAAACGCTTTTAAAATGCCTCTGCCTAGCTCGCCCTGTGTGTGCAGGCATCGTCCACTCCTGCTGAGCGCACATTTTCGACCGCTGGGGACACCATCAGCCAGGAAAGGTTCGTCTGTCCCCTGAGAAGGCTGATATGTTAATTTTCTTGAAGAAAAACTGTTAGAGGTGTGTGTGTGTGTGTGTGTGTGTGAGAGAGAGAGATAATGTGATGGTGTGCAGTTGTGTTCTTGTTAATTTTTCAACTTTGGAAATAACTTGAATAACGGAAAATAAACTCCAGTATGTGGAATAGAATGTGTAATGAAATCAATTTTTTTCCAAGAATATAAAATAGGAACCGAAAAAGGTACTGGTCTGGAATCGGTATCGAAATGAAGGTATCGATATTGGTATCGGCATTGGAAAATTTTGATCGATACCCAGCCCTATACAGATTAACATAAAAAAAAAAAAAAAACACACATTATCCCTTTAACTTGAAAACTACATCTTCATGACATCAGAAGGTGGACAGAGCGTTTTGAGGACTCAAACATTTGAATGAAACAAAACTCCAGGTCTGTTTTTGAGGAGGAAACGACATTAGAACACGACTTAGAGAGTCCGTTTTGTGTAATACAGGACCTTTAAATACAGAGTAGAGAAATCATTACCAATAAGAGTACAGTTAAAATACCAGATCGAAGCAGCATCTATAAGAGCAGTGTCTTTGGTAAATCCTAAATATCCATCCTCAGCTATAGACAGTCAACTCCTGTTGGCCCCTACCAAATAAAATAAAGTTCTCAGACGCTAAACCCAAAATCCTGCCCTATAACCCACAAGTATAAATCCATAAATGCAGAGTATAATCCGGTTCTATGAGAGACTCGACCTCTAAACTGACCAAATAAACAAAACTCTGCATTAGACAAGTATAATTTAACTGGCCTCATCTGTATGACATAGTTTTGCTCTAGACTGTCGTGACGTCGTACCTCTCCGTCCTCTCCTTCATCTTCATCGTCCTCCTCTCCGTCCTCGTCTCCTTCTTCGTCGATGTCTTCCAGACCCTCTTCGTCCTCGTCCTCCTCCTCCCCCTCTCCCTCCTCGTCGTCCATATCCGGGACCTGGGGGGGAAAAAAGAAAGAAAAATAAAAGTTACACGCTTAAGAAAACAAGAGCGCAGAAATTTCAACACGAGGATCATCTTAGCTGCTGTATGACGTTAAAGCTGCACTGTGTAACTTTTTAATGCCGTACTGTGGAACATACCAAGAAAAGAGAACATCTACCTGAAGAAAAAAACGTGGCGTACGCTCCACCAGAAAAGCTACACAATGCTCCTTTTCCTAATACGAAACTCTGCTCCATATTCGCTCCTTTAACTGCTAGCCTCAGTGAGCTTCATTTGACTGGAGCTGACCCCTTATTCCACTTCTTTGTGATTTTAAAGCGATTCCATTTTCGACTAAGGATTTTCACGAACAAAACCCACGCCCATAACATGAACTCAGATATCGTAATTTCTTGTGTAACTTTTCTGGTGGACGGCTGGAATGTTCCACAGTATGTCTTTAAACCTTCCCATCTTCACAGAGACCAAACCAGACCAGGTTGGGGGTCAGATCTGTGGAGAGGTGACGCCGCTCACAATCAGAACGCCCGTTTATTTAGATATTTGAGCTCTAAAACCACCTGTAATTGAATAAACGTAAAGTAGAGCTGTTTACATGTCACACTGTGGAACATTCCAGGCAGAGCAATGACGTATCCATAGAAACAAGGTGATTGACCTCCAACCAAAAAGTTACATAATGCACCTTTAAAGTTGTTAAGGTCTAATTATTAGCACTTTACAGCTTCGAAAATGGTCAAATAAGTTTCCAACAAATTAGTTTAAGATCCGGGGCTCCAACTAAAGCTCGTTTCTACAAGTTTTTTAGGTTACTCATCAAACCATTATTTTTTTATTCTACTTTTCCTTCAGTCATCATATTTCAGCCTTCATTTGGTTGATTGAGAAGGGGAATATTTATGGATAATTATAATAATGCAGTGATTGTTTTTACATTTTTGGACATTTTAAATTAATAACGCCAATGTCTTTTTTATAAAATGGTCTTTTTTTAGACTGCATAATCTAGACGACAATTAACAAAACTGCAAATTATTTTTTAATAGTTAACTGGTAGAAAAAAGCTTGGTCGTCTTTGTCCTTGCATTTGCATAGGACTTATTTCTATTGCCAATAACTAATCAATTTCAATTAATACCCTTAATTACTGTTCATATGTGTTAGTATACCATTATACCATTTCTCTTGCCATTTTTGTTAATTATTAAGAGTTTTGACTGTTTTGCTTTTTTCACTTTTTTATTATAATAAATTATGACGTGTGAGCTTCTATGTCCAAGTAATTTCCCTTGTGGATCAATAAAGTTTGTCTTATTTTAGTAAGCAAAAATAAGACTTAGACAACTGCTGCCCTCAGGGAGAAGGTACAGGGCCATAAAGGCCAGAACACACAGACTGGCCAACAGCCTGTACCCACAAGCTGTGAGGCTACTGAACACTGCCCCCCCACCCCTTTCTACCCCCCTCCCATGGGCAATAACTACACTCGCCAATCAATAGTTCTGAACTGGTTTTACATTGTTGCATGTCACTATTCTCATGTATCTGAATGGCCCTGCTCTTTAATGCAGGGCCATTCAATGATAATATTAATTACATGCCCTGATGCTGCTGCCAATACTGCTGTACTGATGTCAAATGTTTACACTGGGGTTATTTAGGGGTTATTGAGGGGTATTTATTTCACTGGGTTTGCACTTTACTACTTCGCACTTTACAACTACGCATGTGGATGCTCCAAATGCACTTTCATTGTTCTTTCGTGTGCAATGACAAATACTTGAAATCTGAAAATCATCAAGTGTTTTACTCTTCGCAATCTCTGAATATCCACCAACGAGCAAACCAACTGCCACTTAAAGCAACCGACACGTGGTCCCCGTCTTCCATAACAGAACGTGCTGCCGATTTCACAGCTTGATTGTCGAAGAATTTGCAGTAGCCAAAGTTTTGCTAGTCTAATTTCAGAGCTTATTCGTCCACTTTTGTCTCTAAACGCTCCGAAACGCTTTCTTGTGGTGGCACTTCCGGTTAAACGGGAATCCCATTCACGCCGATAGAGAATTTGAGACATTTTTTTCATTGTTTGGGTGGTCCTGTGACCCAGCACCCCCCCACTGACCATCAACGGTGCTGCTGCAGAGAGGGTGAGCAGCACCAAATTCCTAGGGGTGCACATCAGTGAGGACCTCTCCTGGACAGCGAACACTGCATCACTGGTAAAGAGGGCTCAGAAGCGCCGCCATTTGCTCCGCAAACTGAGGAGAGCTGGAGCCCCCCCACCCATCATGACCACCTTCTACAGAGGCACCACTGAGAGCGTTCTGACCAGCTGCATCACTGTGTGGTACGGGAGCTGCACTGAACAGAACAGGAAAGCCCTGCACCGCATAGTGAATGCAGCTGGGAGGATCGCTGGTGTCTCTCTACCCTCCCTCCTGGACATTTTTAACACCCGGCTCACCCGCAGAGCGTCCAGCATTGTGGGTGACCCGAGCCACCCCTCACACAGCCTGTTCAGCCTCCTGCCCTCGGGGAGAAGGTACCGGAGTCTCCGGGCCCACTCCACCAGACTGTCAAACAGCTTCATCCACCAGACTGTCAAACAGCTTCATCCACCAGACTGTCAAACAGCTTCATCCACCAGGCTGTCAGGAAGCTGAACTTTCACCTTACACCCCCCCCCCACTGTTGCATTTATTTTTATCTTTACTTTCAATGCACATTCTATTGCACATTACCATTTCACTGCTGCATCTTCCATTGCACATTTTTGATGCACACTGCACATTTTTGGACATCTGTAAATAGGTATTTATTTACAGTGAACCCTCGCTGTATCGCGGTTCACTGTTCGCGGCCTCGCGGATTTTTTTTTCCAATTTTTTTTATAGTGTAACTTTTTTTTACAGTGTAACATTGTGTCCTGCGTCCTGATTGGCTAAGAGACTAGACCAGGACTAAACCAGGACTAAACCAGGACTAAACCAGGACTAAACCAGGACTAAACCAGGACTAAACCAGGACTAAACCAGGACTAAACCAGGACTAAACCAGGACTAAACCAGGTCTAAACCAGGGATGGTCAGGCAGGGTGGTAGGGACAGAGTCTCTGATGTCCTTCACGAGAGCGCCTGGGTGACAGGAGGTGTGGCCTTTGTTTACTTGCACGAGCCATGGAAGAGAGTGCGAGTCGGACCATGGAAGAGCCAAGAATCAACACGGACAGGCCTGGCCCGGACGCCGCGTGGCCGTGGGAGGCAGCGGGGCGAGGACACTCGCGCGCAGAGAGGAGACAGTGGGTCTTCCCCGTCACGAACCCGACCCCGTCCTAGAGAGCTGTGGAGTATTGGCGACGCATTGATAGCCATGCCCTGAACTCCGGGGCGGTCTGATTTTGGAGCCGGGGTGAAATGCAACCTACCCTTGTGAGCGCAGGTTAGTCTTACCTGGTCTTGTGGTGAGGACTGGTGCTCAGAGGCGTCTGTTAGCGGTTTGGCACTGTTAGCAATGGCTTGAGTCTTGCCCAAAATAATATCCTGGTCGCTTACCACTCGACTTTCGCACATGGCATGGATATGTGGTACCAAAACAAGCGCACGTGTCAGCGCGCACGTGTCCGCGTGTCACGTGTCTCCCCCCGCGTCACTATTAATATGTTTTGATGAAAATCTACAAAAGTTTGAGTGAAGAGAAAAATGTGAGAAAATGTTAATACCAGTCTCAGAAAGGTGTATAATGTGTCTGGTGAAGCGTTTTCAGCCTTAAAACATGTATAATAATTGTAAAATATAAAATTGTCCTACTTCGCGGATTTCACTCATTGCGGGCTATTTCTGGAACCTAACCCCCGCGATAAACGAGGGTTCACTGTATTCATTATGTTGCACTGCTTTCAGATTTTAGATCTTAGATTTAGATTTCTCTTAGTTTTTGTTGTGTTTTGTCTTTATATTGTATTTTGTACAGTCTTTTTGCACTACCTGGCCAGAGAGAAACAAAATTTTGATTCACTGTTGAACACATATGGCAGAATTGACAATAAAGCCGACTTTGATCTTTTGATCTTTGAAAATTTTCACAAGCCTTGAGCTCCCTCTTGTGGCTTGAATTGAAAACTACTGCTATATATTAAAATTGCACCCTCTCGTGACAGCCACGAGAGGGCGCTGTAGGCCTGTGTGCCAGTATCTGCTACATTATTACTTCTGTACCACTGAAAACGTTTACCTCCGGAGCTCGGAGTTGCTCCGAAGTGACACAGAGGATGAATTCAGTGGATTTAGTGATTTGGAGTGAGATGGAGAGTTTGGTAAACTTGTTACGGTCTGTTTTTTTATAGTTATCTGTTAACGTAACATGTTACGTTAACAGGCTGTTCTCTATTCTGTTGTCATTATTACTATTGCCTTTCAAATTGAAGTACATGCCTTTCAAGATTAAATCCTGGTTACTGGTCTCTTATTTTATAAAATAAATTTCCCCCAAAAAGTGTGACTTATGTTTTTTTCTTCTTCTTCATTACGCATTTTTTGGCTGGTGTAACTTGTAATCCGAAGTGACTAGTCCGAAAAATACGGTAATCGCTGTGAATCACCAGAATGTGCAGAAAAAAAGCTACTTCTCCATGTTTACTTGTAGATCACTGTTGTTTTCACTTTCATTAACAAAGTACAACACTATAAAAGATTAAAACAGTCCACGACACTTAAAGGTACACTGTGTAGGATGGTGGCGCATTGGTGGATGGTGGATATTGCAGTTCCGGTTCTAGCTACGGCAGACCTCGAGGGTCACCCGGGGGTGACGTAACGCGGACAGCTCGGCGTACCCGGAGGTGGGTTCACCGGCAGCCGCGCACGAACCGCGCGCACACGTGAAGCGGACCCGGCGCTGTGGGCGGGTGGGGGGAATCGGGAACCGGACCGCGGAGGTCGGTCTGAACCTGGGGTGCGGGCCCGTGCTGCAACAAAGCCCCAGGTGTAGCCCCCGCGGTAGGTACTACGTCGTTCTTCTTTTCCTCTTAGATGAAGGTGCTTGCTCCTGCGATGTATGTGCGGAGTAAGTGTGATCCGGCAACATGCTTGTCGTTGTTTATCCAAACGCGTACTAACTCGTCGTGTGAAAACCACGAGCCAGTGCCGACGGGGAAACTACTGTATAAAGAAAACGGCAAAGGCGGAGCCCAAAATACAAATATGTCCTTCTGCGGCTCTCGTAATCAAAATGGCTGCCTCTACATGGGGAAGATCCCCCTTTTATGCAGGTATATCCAAGTCCAACAGAATACTTTGATTTCATGATGGAAGTGAAAAGGCTTGGAAAACACTGTATTTTTGAATGGGTATCTTCAATTTCAGTAATTAACGGGTAAAAATCTTACACACTGTCCCTTTAAACTGTCTACAACTTTCATAATTATCGTGATTTAACCGCTTAGTGTTTCGGCCAATTTTTCCTAAAATGTCAGAGAAACTACTGGAGTCTTTGTGACGCTGATGCTCTGTAGTTTTGGCCTCTGCTGTCTTCTCGTTCTCTGTACTCTAATTTATTACTCTAATTTACGACAAAGAGGAAAGTCAGATTTATAATTACATTTTTGGGGGGTAAATATAAGAATAGCTACAGCTGCGGTCCCTGGGGATGATCTGAGGGGAAGCACATTGAGTTTGTTGTTTTTGGGTCTTGATAATTCCCAGGTCAAAGCTGAAACAAATCTCACCAAACGTCAGATTTAAGGACTTGGTAAAAAAAAAAAAGAGTCAGAATTCATATAAAAATTCCTGTGTGTTTTGTGTACAAATTGGTCCAGATTCTTCTCAGATCATTTGATTTGATTGAAAATAAATGGGTTACAGATTTCCAGCTTGAGGGTCCTTGGAACATGAACAGGATAATCGTTAATCACAATAATCCTGACACCGAATTTCTATATCCTCCCAACAAGTCACACTGCACTGATCCTACGGGAGGCTTTCAAACTGTTTATAGTCTGGACTGAACTTATTTGCCGTTAAAAACCGACAGCCCCGTGTAAAACACAACCCGAATGACGATGAGGCGCCCTCTCTGAGAGTTTGGTGCGTTACCAGGTAGTACTGCAGGGGGTTGGGCCAGATGTCGTCCTTGATGACCTCCCCGAGCTCGTCTGCTCCGGCGTCGGCGTGGTCAGTGAACCAGGTGAAGAAGCTCTCCGGCTCCTCGTGTTGCCTCTTCCTCCCGCCTTTGTTCTGTGACTGACTGACGCGTTTGGTCAAGTCCTGTCAACACACACAAAAACACATTTATTACTACTTATTTTTCTATTTTATTTTGCCTTGTACATATACATCGATATAATTCTGCCTTATCTTTTGCTACTTATTTAGAGTTTGTTAATATTTATATTTTTTACTCTTTGTCATTATATTGTGATGTGAGCTACGGTGTCCAAATAATTTCTCTTATGGATCAATGAAATTTGTCTAAGTCTAATAATGAGGACAAGAAACTGACTTTACTTTATTCATCCTGAAGGTATATAGGGGTGTGTGTGTCTGTGTGTGTATATATATATTATATACATATACACACACAAAACTATATCACAATGCTCCAAACCATTTTTAAAAGCTATATTATTTATTTTACTTTAAAAAAAAAACAACCTGTTACACTGTTTGCAGCTGTGTAAATTATTTGTAAATTATTTCTCACTTTCCAAACACATCAGGTTTAGTACTGCTTTGACTGATGTTATGTTTCTTAAGCCGTTTATCTTTTGTACGTGAAGCACTTTGTGACTTGTTTGTGAAAATTGCTATACAAATAAACTTTACTTAATTAGACTTGGACAAACATTATTGATCCACAAGGCAAATTACTTAAATGACTTATTTACATTCCAAACATTCTATAATTATTCAGTTTTTAAGCACTTTTCAGAGGCCAGAGCGGGAGTTTCACAGTCCCGGTCATTCACAACTAAACTAGCATGCCGACAGCATACTAGGATTAAAATGTGCTCTGTAATTAGATGCAGACAGCACACAGCAGCCTCATTTGGACCCTGGAGCAGCTTTTGCAGTATATCAACGCCTGGGCAAGGCAAATTTGCTTTATTACACGAATGCGTGAAGAGTCCCTCAGTCGTCCAGGTAGAATCCATGATAAAAGAAGAAATTCAATTTGTCAACTGGACAAAATTTGTTTGGTCGAAAACGTTTTCGACCAAACAAACTTTGTCCAGTTGACAAATTGAATTTCTTCTTTTATCATTTATTACACGAAAAAAAGAGATGAAATCCCTTTAATAGCAGCTGTACTGTAATCAAATAAGACACACAGCATTCATGCACGTCACAACTGTGTTACTGTGAGCACCACCTGAAGTCTCATCGTGCCGCCAAACCTATTTAACCACTGAGTTTTACTGGTGTGTATATGCTGTACAGACCTTCCCTGATCTCCATTTGATTTCTGTGGATTTTGAAGAGGGGTCGCCGCTCTCGTTCAGATGAAACTCTTTGGAAAGGACTTTGTTTTCGAAGTATGGATTTTCGTCAAAATACTGCAACAGACAAGAAAGATAAACGTGTCAGAGGATGGACAGTCAATATATGGGTAAGGATGGTTTAAATAAGTTTATACCAGAGCATAATTTAAGATTGTAGTTTACTTTTATTAAATTAACCAACATATTACAACACAGACTGAGCCTTTGCTACCACCGGCCTCACCCTCCGAAACTCTCTCCCCCTTCACATCAGAAAGTCACTCGAAAACCTTCAAAAAACTGCCCAAAACACCTTTTCCCTCACAGCCTACAGCTCTCACACACGACTGCTCCTCTGTACTGTTTGTCCTGTCCTTGTTTTAGTGTCACTTTATTGTGTCTTTGTTTTATCGTGAAAAGCGTGATATAAAACCCATGTATTATATTATTGTTAACATGACATTGCCAACAACAGCTGAACCTTTATTACTTTTCTGAATGTTTTTTTTTTTAAATATAAAAGACAATGCAAAAGTAGGAATACTTACAAATTCTATTCTGTAGCCTGACTTGATGTCCTCAAACTCTGTGACCTCGACCCGGCTCAGGTAATGCAGCGCCTCCTCGTCCTCCTCGCCGAGAAGAGCGGATACTACAACCAGCACAGAAAAATACAAGGTCAGTACTTCAAAAATACTTCATGATGAGGAAAGGGACTGTTAATGATTAAGTTATTCTGTGTCCAACATTTTTTTTACTCTTAGTTTGTAAGTTACCACCACAACTACTGCTGCTGTTTTTACAATATAAGATTATGATACTTTGCCTTGTTGCAGTGTCAAATTATTGGTACTCTTTAAATTTCGGTCCTTGGAATATGACATTATGTTTTTACAATAACGTTAACTTTATATTAGTATTAAAAACACACATGTAGGTATGCATTACCTTGTGGATGATTGACGAATGTAGTGACCCAGAAGTTTGGGATTTTGCCGATCAGGTCTGACCTCTTCTGAAAGAACGGCTGACGGAGTTTGTTGTATTTCTGTTCTACTTTAAGGATCTCCTCACTGGCACTTTCAATCAACCTGAACAAAACAATACTGCATTTTAGTACATTTGTCACATTGTTTTGTTCAACCCGAACAAAACAATACTGCATTTTAGTACATTTGTCCCAGCACACTGAAAACAACAGTTACAGACTTGGTTCCTCTTTCTGCCAAGACACTTTCAATTTGATAAAACGCAGATTTAACACAGAAATTAAGGCGGGAAAACAAATCAAACGCGCAGCTCATCTGAAAAAAAAATCAATCTCAGAAATGGAAATTACCTGTCAATTTCATTCTGAACTTCATCAATGTGTTCGATGGCCTCTTGTTGCTCTTTTTCTGAAAGATAATTTTTAAATAGTGTTAGGAAGCATTACACAAATGTACATAGATGTTTACATTCTTTTTTATGACATTCTGAAGAGACCAAAGTGTAAACACACATTTGAACCAGTGAAACACTATTGTACATGCCCATACAGTGAACTTTCTTTTTAGAGCTTTGTGAACAAATACATGTTTTATTTAGATTTGTGCTTTCAAAAAGATAAACACACTTCCACTCTCATTTTGAACCACGTTATTCAAACTTTTGTAATTTGTTTTTTTAATTATAATACATATTTTACAAATACTTTTGATCAGAACTGACTGAAGTATTTAACATGCAAATTATGTTTAACTGTCCAATAAAAACTTACATTTACACCAGTCTAATTTAGACTCCTTGTTTTTTTTCACAATTTAATAAAAACGAATGAGTTGAGATTTCATTCAACGTGAATAAAGCTGTAAAACACAAACGCATAAAGACATCTAGTCCTGTATCTCACTTGAAACAGTGAGATACAGGACTAGATTCATACCATACAGCTGTACAACCATTCACCCTTATGTAACAAACAATACTCCCTACAACTGTACAACAACTCAGTCTTAAATAAGGGATAACCTCATGCTGTCAATCAGTACATTATTGCACTGCTGTTCTTGTCTCCTGTATAT
The DNA here is from genome assembly GCA_036785185.1 of Paratrypauchen microcephalus. Taxonomy (NCBI): domain Eukaryota; kingdom Metazoa; phylum Chordata; class Actinopteri; order Gobiiformes; family Gobiidae; genus Paratrypauchen; species Paratrypauchen microcephalus. The sequence continues at coordinate 358,584 of JAVJIX010000305.1, read as the reverse complement.
AACTAATTTTATTTGATATTTTACCCAGTTTTCTATTGTATTTTGATTTCTACAATATAGACTTATTTATATTTTTATAATTAATGCCTCATTTGACACCAGTCTCTTGCTATCTTTCTTGCTATTCCATTTATTTTTTTGGTACTCTCTTGTTATATATTATTATATTTGATGGGTATCCAAATAATTTCCCTTGTGAATCAATAAAGTTTGTCTAAGTCTAAGTCTATAACGCAACGCACGAGCTCGAGCAATTGTCAAATTAAACGACTACTTTTGATTGCAGAGATAAAAATCGATACGTTTACGAAATCGATTACAAAATCATCTCGGTTGCCTTTATTTGTGCGCAGAACAAAAGCCGCGTTTGTGTCCGGAGATGAGGCAGAACCCGGCGGCCAATCGCAGCGGATCTCGCGGCGCAGACACGCTCCGTTTCCGGCCGCTGCTCTCGACAAGGCCGCGTGGTTTGAATGTGGGACGAACAACACCGCGCCAGCCGCAATAAACGTGTTCAGAGCCGAGGCACACCGACACAACCGGGCTACCCACCCCCGAAAACTCCGCTACAGACCCACTCCATCCGATCCAGAACATTTACGCACACTCTGACTCATGCGGCACGCGTGTTTGGGGCATTTAAACGCGAATTAGCAAAGTAAAAACACCGCGGCTAGCGTTAGGTAACGTTACAACAACAATAGCAAGCGGCTGATGCTAACTCGGTCAAAAGGCGCACGTTTGCCTGTAAATAAACACACATGTTCAAGTAAATAAAGTATCCATTCTCAAAGGATGCGGAAAGGCTAAAAAAAAAGCACTTCGATCACCAAAAATAATAAATAATAAATAAAACACCAGATAAGTCCGTAGACGCCGACACATCTGGCCATGCTAAACGGATGCTAACACGGTGCGAACAACGGCGTGCTAACAGCGTGCTAATTATGCTAACTCCCCATACGCGCAACGTGAGTCCGACTAATAAATAACAAACCGCGAGAAAAAACTACCCCGGAATAGTGGTAATTAAAGCAACTTAAAGCAACTTAAAGCGGCTCAACTACGTGTGACTTAGCGGCGTAATTATGCGGGGAAAGATGAGCAAAAATGGCGGTGAATGGAGCGGAGTGTGAGGCCGCCATTCCGCTCACCGGAGGTCTCGTCGCCCGCTCCGTCGTGGTTGGAGTTCGCCTCCTTTTTACTCGCTTTCGCCGCCGAGGCCGACATGTTTCCCGCAGGTCTCTGAGGGGGTAAAGGCGCTGGAAGCTGGGGGGGATGTTGTGGAAAATACGGCGTTAAAGTTGCAGAAAGATCCCACAGACAACAGCGCGTTACCGCTCCGTCCACACAATGTACCGCCGCCGAGGAGCGAGCGAGTCCCGGCCGGACGCTTTGGGCTCCAGTGAGCTCCGCCTCTCAAAATAGGTCTCACTACTATGGGACACTTAAGCGTATAATAACAGCGCTCCGGTGAAAAAAACACCGGCTTTTTATCGCAGCGTGAAAAGTGATTTTATTGGACTCCATAAAGGGATTTGAAAGTTGGGGGAAAGTAAAAACCCAGGCGCGGTGGAGTGCGGGCCGACTCACAGTGGCGCATTAAAAAGATGCTGAGTAGTAATGAGCAGGAGCAGAAAAGTGACTGGTCTATACAAAGATATATAACAATAACAATGCTAGAAATTATTAATACATACATTTCATATATCCTCCTGACTGCCAGAGAAAAAAATGTATTCCAATGTTTTATTTTTTTGGTTTCCCCAGTTATTTAGAGGACAATGACTACACTGAAAACTTTCATTTTCTTTTTCAAGGTCAAAGGAGAAGTTCAATTTGTCAACTGGACAAAGTTTGTTTGTTTTTCTTTTTCAAGTTTTTATTTGAAAAATACAGCATATCCACTGTAGTGGACATCGGAAATTTATTGACGTACAAATGTATCAATTTCCAATCCAGGAACCTCAGTGGTTTCTTGCTCAGAAGCTGACACTCAGCTTTGTATTGTAGCCATGCATTGCTGATTGCGACATCAAAGAAGTGGAAAATTACCCGGATTGTCCATTTATTTCCAAGTACGAGAGGCCATCTTGTAGAAACTAAGCATCCTGTCAGCAAGATCCACACCACCCATGTTGTTGTACTCAGCAATTGACACTGGTCTTGAAACTTGGACAAACCTTTTTTCTTTCTTGGACCATCTTCTGCATAGGTCCTGAGGCTCAATGCCGTAGGCAGAGGAGCACATAACCACTGGCTTGTTGTCAAACCATGTAATGATAGTAAGTTCAGGACTTCTTCTGACCACCATCTCAGTTGCTCCTCTTGCTTTCTTTTTGATAGCCTGATCTTCTGTTATTTTGCAATCCCTGGGGATTCTGTTTTTCATTATAGTCCCAGTGCCTGCAAGCCCTTTCTCTGCCAGGATGTCCAAAAGTTTGACTGTAGTGAAGTACCTGTCAAAGAACAGGTGAGAACCTCTGGGAACAGACTCAGCCAGAACTGCTTGTTCTCCAACACCCTGTCCTGCAGTGACATTGAAAGTGGTCTTCCCCTGGTAGACAACAAAGTCTAAAATAATCCCGCTTGGTGTAGCCAGAACAAACACCTTCAAGCCAGTTGGATGTGGTTTCCCTGGTACATGTTGGCGAATTGGACAGCGGCCAGTAAATGGAATCATTTGCTCATCGATCGACATTTTGCCTGTTCTAGGCTGTTTCAGACATCCCTGCCTCACTTTATCCAGAATTGGCCTAACCTTCCACAAAATGTCTTTCTTTTTCCTCCTCAGACAGATCAAGATCAATGACAAGCTTAATAGAACTCCTAAGTTTGTAGAACGGATTTCTGGTCATGGATTCTGCTACTATTTGAAATCTGGTCTTTGAAGCCCAATACATTTGAATGTTTGGATAACCCAAACAGGCCATTTAGATGGAGTACCCAAAGAAAGTCTTCAACTCTTCAGGGGTAGTGTTTAGTGATGTTCCAGAATGAAGGACTCCACGTTGGTTTGTGCACATTGCCATTTTTTCAAACACAGTCATCAATGTACTGTTCAAAATAACAAAGTGGGGTCCAGTTTTGGCGTGTTGTGGCATCACTGCTTAGAATAATTGGAACATCATCTAGTTGGGGGTTGAATCTTAAGGAAAATAATAAAAAATGTCGTCTTTTCATTTTAAAGATTACACTCATTGTTATAGTAAACTATTACAAAACTGAATTATTCTGAATATTTTTTTTTCCCAAAATTATTTGAATGAAATAAATATATAAAATACATTGTAAAATACATAATACTAAGAGAGTACAAAGTCAAGATGTACATTGTAGTCTTGCTCCAGAGCGGATGACGACTGGACACTGACACTTCTTCCTCTGCTTGTCCTGTCTCAACCTCATCCTCAGAGCTCTCTGATTCCTCTGCCTCTCCCTCAAACAGTGGATCTTGGTCATCATCATCAGACAACTCAATCTGAGTTTTCTCCCACAATTTGTAGAAATATTCTCTCTGCTCCTGACCTAGAACCAATTCTTTCAAATTTGAAAAAATAAATACATGACTCCAAATGTCCACTTCGTAGGACATTTGTTAAACACTCAAATTTCATTGTAAAATATTGTTACTTTACTTCAAAAATGGTTTTAATGTGTTCATTAGACATTCATAAAAATATAACAATGCAACTTTGATCCAAAATTTGCTTAATAAAAAAGGTATACCACTTACTGTTCTTTTTTCCATAAAATGTGGTTCTATTGATGGCACACATTTTCCTTGAGAAGGAGGAGGGTCTTTTCAAAGCTCCACCCTTATAAGTTTGGTCTCATTTGAAAGCTCTGAATGTCCTCTTTAGATCACAGAAGGAGTTGGTTAGGTAATGTGGAAATATTTTAGAAAAGAAAAGTCCACTAGCGAGGACAAATATGAACTATGGGTAGTCAGGAGGATATTGTATCTTGTACACTGTCTTTTTGCACTACCTGGCCAGAGAGAAACGAAATTTCGATTCACTGTATGTTGAACACATATGGCAGAATTGACAATAAAGCTGACTTTGATCTTTGATCATACAAAGCGTTTGATCATACAAAACGTACAGTTTCTGGGTGAATTTACTTGTCCTGAGACCAAATCTAAAAAAACTAAGAGAAAATAATGCTTGAAAATAGTTTTTAAAATACCAAATAAGTCTGGAGTACCCCCCAAAATGCCATTTTCCTCTTGTCCCACCCCTCTAATGGCCAAACTGAATCTCAAATAAAACAGTTAAAATTTAATTGGAATTTCTTGTTTTTTGTATTATTTGTTTCATTTCCATCTCTTCTAACTGTGGGAACATTTGTTTTAATAGACATAATATTTCAAATAATTATTATTATTCATGGAACATGTGTCCCACAACATGCACCAACCCTGTTACTGTAACATTTTTAGCCTGGTAGAAGAAGAAAGCAGAACCACATTATCCCCTGGACTTGACATCATCAAACAGTTTTCCAAAAGAATAGGTAGAGCAAAGTTTTGTCTTCTCTTCTATTTTTCATATTTTTATAACATAGTTAGCCTTGATTGAATGTCTCACTCTACCTCATGCAACCCTGTTATACATATTATCAGAATAAGGCAATTTTTTTTTAACTTATTTGCATAAATACGTTTTTCCTCTTGATTAGCAGTAACAGCTAAACAGCTTCTACTCCTGAGATAAAGCGAACTTTAGTGCAGATTTGCAACCCTGTTACCTGCAACCCTGTTAATAATAATAATAATAATAATAATAATAATTCATTTTATTTATTAGGCGCCTTTCTGGACACTCAAGGTCGCCTTACAACAAGTATAAGTTAAAATACAAACAGTTAAAAACAAACAGTTAAACATTTGAGAAAATAAAAAAAACTTTAAAACAGTAAAACATTTAAAAGGACAGTGCAGTTATGGTTGAGGTGAAAAGGCTAGTCTGAACAGATGAGTTTTGAGTTTTGTTTTGAAGTTTGGGAGTGTGTCGGTGTTGTGGAGGTCAGGAGGGAGTGACCAGACGGGCAGAGGGGACAGAGAGCTGGAGAGAGGAGGAGGAGCACAGAGAGCGAGCAGGTGTGGAGATATGGAGGAGGTCAAAGAGATATGGAGGTGCAAGGTTGTGGAAGACTTCGAATGTGTGGAGCAGGATTTTGTATTGAATGCGGTGTGTGATGGGGAGCCAGTGGAGCTGTTGTAGGACGGGTGTGATGTGGTTGATGGAGGGTGTATGTGTGATAATGCGAGCGGCTGAATTCTGAACCAGTTGAAGTTTATGGAGAGTTTTTTGCGGGAGACCAAACAGGAGAGAGTTGCAATAATCCAGGCGGGAAGTGACGAGGCTGTGTATGAGAACGGCAGTGGACTGAGGGGTAAGGGAGGGCCGGAGACGATGTATGTTGCGGAGGTGGAAGTAGCCAGGTGAAGGAGAGGGTGCTATCAAGGATGACACCCAGACTCTTAACCTGAGGGGAGGGAGAGATGGAGGAGCCGTCGATGTGAATGGAGAAATGATTGGTCTTGCTTAGGGTGGATTTGGTGCCTACAAGAAGAAGTTCAGTTTTATTGCTATTGAGTTTGAGAAAGTTGGAGGTGAACCAGGATTTGACTTCATTGATACAGATGACAAGGGCTGATGGTGGGAGTGTGGAGTTTGGCTTGGTGGAGAGGTAGAGCTGGGTGTCATCCGCGTAGCAGTGGAAGTGGATGTGGTGTTTCCGGAAAATATGGCCGAGGGGGAGAAGATATATGATGAAAAGGAGGGGACCGAGGACAGAACCCTGGGGAACACCAGTGGAGATGGAGGCAGAAAAACTGTTACTGTGATTAGAGTAAATAAATAAATAAACCAAATAAATCATTTAATAAAAATGTTACCATTGACCGTAACCTGAGCTAATCAATCATTTGATATGTATTTGAATATGTAGCAGAAAATCAGAAAAGTGAAGGTTTATTTTTCAAGAATTTTAAAGCCAAAATGTCCTCCAATTCTGGGATGACCCATAATCTGTGCAATAATCTGTACAATAACCCATGTGCAATATTTATACCATACTATGTGCAATATGAAATCCACATGCAACACTTGTACAACACCATGCAATCTGTGAAATACTCTTACACCTTATTTAATCCTACCTGCACCTTTGTACATTGTACTTTGTATTTTTATTACATTTTATTACATATTTTTATTATATTGTTTACTTCTTCCCCTGCACTTTTGCAACACTTTTTTTAACCATGTACTATTATTGCATGTTATTAGTACTTCTGACTATCTTAGCGAGTCAACGGTTCTTCTGATCCTAAGCATTTCATTGCATTGTTGACCTTGTGTTGATTCTGCATATGACAAATAAACAATCTTGAATCTTGAATCTTGTAAAATAATTTAGAGAGTTTATATACGAGGACAAGAGGAACTGAAATACAACAAATTTAGGTTTCTGACTAGAAAAGTTACAGCAATGGATATGAAATTTTGATAGGATGAGGAGCAAGTTCAACATATATACTGTTTTTTTTTGTTTTTTTTTGCAGGAATATCTTTGTCAAAAACACCAAAAAGTTTTCTATTCACAAACAAAAATATGTCATTCCAAAAGATTTGAGCGTATGAGTGTTCCCAAAACACATGGGGGTTTCTTCTACGCTGTGACAGATCCATGTTTAATGCTCTTTGGTTGCTATTCCATCTATTTTTTGTTACCCTCTGTTAGATATTAAATTTGATGAGTGAGCAACTGTACCCAAATAATTTCCCTTGTGTTTGTCTAAGTTTGTCTAAGTCTAAGTCTAAGTCTAAGTAAAACCTGCCCCAGAGTCCAGAGTTCACTTATCCTTTTCCCTTTTTCTGAAGGGGGGGGGGGGCATGTAAGCAATTTACATTCTTTTAAAAGTGCAGTAACAGAAATAACAATAAACACAAATAAAACAAAACAAAAGCGCAAAAAGGAGTGGGAAGAACCAAACTTATTTAATCTTCTAATTTAGTATAATGAGTTTTCTTGAGCATTCTTTGGACATTTTACATTAGACTTGAACTGTTTACAAAAGGAAACCAACAATGGAAACAGACGCAGATACAAGTAAAGTGATGAACAGAACAAACCAACAAAGGTGTGGAAACAACAAACATAAAGCAGCTCTACAGAAGCAGTTTGTTCTAATATTCAGACCCACTCTCTATAAACTGTGACCAGACCATATGTTTATAGAACAACTTAAATGTATGGATATTTTTGATTCAAACTACACACAATCTTATAGAAACAATAACACAAATATAGCCTACATTCTGAAGCAAGCCATGTAATGCATAAACAATTCAAATATATAAATTAGTGCTGTCTGGTGAAAAAATCAAATTAATTACAGGATTAATTAGATTAATTAATTAATCTAATTAATCGCATTTTAAGAGTGTGTGAGAGAGAGAGATTGGGAGTGAGCGAACTCACTTTACCTTTGAGTTTGTCAGTTTTCATGTGGTCGCTTTGCGCTTCGCTTTTCGTTTCCCAAATTCTGCGAGAGTGGTTTGGTGGTTTGTTGGTTTGTTGGTTTGTTGGTTTGGTGGTTTGGTGAAGTGCGCTCACACTCGCTCTATCACCTGTAACGATGGGACTTGTCTGAACGTGTTTATTGATCAAATGATCCGTCAGGCTGGAGCAGCTTCGGTGATCGGAAAATTATTTTGGACAAAAGCTCCAAATCACCGCGTTCTTGTTGATTGTCACATCTTCGTTCTTTTTATAAATACAGGGGGTCCTCGGGTTACGACGGTCTCGGGTTACGACGTTTCATGGTTACGAACGCGCCCCCATTAAAAAAAAAATATATATATATATTACGCGTCATTCCGTCTTACGCGGTTTAGCGTGCTAAGAGATGTAAACAAACGCGAACGGCGCGCGGCGCACGGCGGAAGAATACGCTCTGTTGTGGTTGTAGGGAGAAGAAGACAGCCTCGTGTGCCTGCCCAATGTGGGCGGAAGTACCTGATGTGGGCTCTGATCTGCTCCTATGAAAGCGGCAGTGATAACCAAGCAGCGTAGTGGTCTAATTATTGAGATGGAAAGGTTATTGGTGCTTTGGTTGGAAGATCAAAGGCAAAATCCGACTTATGACGAAATTCGGGTTAAGAACGGATCAACGTCGTAACCCGAGGACCCCCTGTAAACTTGCCGTTCAAAGGCCCAAGCAGCGATTTGCTCACCGCACGCCAAATTTAAAATGAAAATGGGATATGAAAATATACCCTTGAACCTGAATATTATTCACAATAACAATCTGATTGTTCCATGGGGGAAAACTGGAGCTGGAACTGAAAGAAAAAACTGTTTATTTTAGATTAGACCTAGATCTTTCTTATAAGAAAATAAAAGGACTAAATGAGCTGTGAGAACATTTAGTGTGTTTTCTGTTTTCTGGTGTAAAACTCTGTCGGCCTTCTATTTGACCTTTGAGAGAGAGAAAGAAAGAGAAAGAAAGAGAGAAGGAGAGAGAGAGAGACAGAGAGAAGGAGAGAGAGAGAGAGAGAGAAGGAGAGAGAGAGAGAGAGAGAGGAGAGAGACAGAGAGAAGGAGAGAGAGAGAAGGAGAGAGACAGAGAGAGAAGGAGAGAGAGAGAGTGAAAGAGAGAGAGAGAGAAGGAGAGAGAGAGAAGGAGAGGGAGAAGGAGAGAGAGAGAGAGAGGAGAGAGAGAGAGAGAGGAGAGAGAGAGACAGAGAGAAGGAGAGAGAGAAGGAGAGAGACAGAGAGAGAAGGAGAGGGAGAGAAAGAGAGAGAAGGAGAGAGAGAGAAGGAGAGAATGAGAGAGAGAGAAGGAGAGATAGGAGAGAAGGAGAGAGAGAGAAGGAGAGAGAATGGGGAGGAGAGAGAAGGAGAGAGAGAGGCAGAAGAAGAGAGAGAGAGAAGGAGAAAGAGAGAAGGAGAGAGCCGGGGGAGGAGAGACAAGGAGAGAAAGAGAGAGAGGAGAGAGAGAGAAGGAGAGAGACAGAGAGAAAGAGAGAAGGAGGGAGAGAAAGAGAGAGAAAGAGAGAGAGAAAGAGAGAGAAAGAGAGAGAAAGAGAGAAGGGGGAGGAGAGAGAAGGAGAGAGGGAGAAGGAGAGAGAGAGAAGGAGAGAGAAAGAGAGAGAAGGAGAGAGAAAGAGAGAGAGAGAGAGAGGAGAGAGAGAGAGAAGGAGAGAGAGAGGAGAAAGAGAAGGAGAGAGAGAGGAGAAAGAGAAGGAGAGAGAAGGAGAAAGAGAAGGAGAGAGAGAGAGAGAGAGAAGGAAAGAGAGGGAGAAGGGGAAGGGGAGAGAGAGAAGGAGAGAGAGAGAAAGAGGAGAGAGAGAAGGAGAGAGAGAGAAGGAGAGAGAAGGAGAAAGAGAAGGAGAGAAGGAGAGAGAGAGAGAGAAAGAGGAGAGAAGGAGAGAGAAGGAGAGAGAAGGAGAAAGAGAAGGAGAGAGAGAGAGAGAGAGGGGGGGGGGGAAGAGAGAGCGAGATAGAGAAGGAGAGGTGGAGAGGTGGAACGGGAGATGGTGCCGAGTCCTTGACGGTGTCTGGATTACGTAACACTATCAGGCCGCGAGGGAAACCCAGTATCTCTTTGGAAATGTCCGTTTTGTACGAACTCGTGGCTTTTGTGCGTGTTTGGACCGAACACCGGTTTAACCAAACACGTTTGGCGCTCTGGTTGAATTCCTGCTCAATGTCAACAAGGTGACAGTGAAATCTTGGAGTTTAGATATAATTTTTCATTTTAGTCAGCGAAATACAACAAAGAATACATTCTTTTGTACAGTCACTTGTGCTTTTACGCAGTGATTGAATAAATGTATAACTCTGTAAAGCCAAACTGACTGAACGTCAACAGGGTGACGCATCCTGCTCTTGGCTGCGACGCATGAGCCTGCGCCTGATTTATTCATCGTGTTAATTGGACCTTTCCATCCAAACAGGTGTGACAAATGTCCTAAAACGCTCGCATCTGGCTCGGATCGTCCCAAAAGGCGCGTTTACGCATCCCGTTAGCCGTTCCATGCGTGCGTTCGGTCGGTGACAGCGCTGCACATCGGCGCGTCATGTGGTCCGCCAGCGGCCAATACCGGAGAGGGGGCCGGGATGGACTGTGCGCCTGAGAATAATACAGGAGGAGAGGAGAGGACGCGCACGGAGTCACATTGCAGGAGAAAACGATCCGGTGAGCGGGGGACGGGGCAGGCGCGCGTCGGAGAGGTATTCGGGGGTGTTTGGACATGTTGTTTGACGCACGGCGCACGCAACGCGGAGGGAGACGTCAAGAAGCGAGCGTGGAGATGTAGCAAGGACTATTTGAGGTAAAATTGTGAATAATTATCGTGCAGGGGGGAGGACTTGTTGTGGAGGAGACAGCAACACGAGAAGGACGCGAGAGCCGGATCTTTTTCACTTGGTCTGCGCGGCATGTCAGCTTAGTCCGGAGAGGTGAGTGGCGAATTGCAAAGTCATAGCCTACTGTTGTAAACACGTGATGTGGGCATGGTTATTTTTTTATTACACGTGTATGGGCATCGGTGACTTGTTACCTCTGGCCAATCAGCGACTTTGCCGAGATGAATGCAGGAAATAGTCTTTTATTAGTCTTTTTTATGAAGTTGTATTTTTATTATTTTATTTCTCTATTTTATTTATTATTTTACTTATTTATTTTATTATTTTTTCTTATTCTATGTATTTATTTTCGTTTTATTTTTATGATTTTATTTATTGTTTTATGTATTTTTATATTTTATTGTTTTAATATTTTATTTTATTTATTTTTACTATTTTTTTATTTATTTATTTCTTATTTTTGTTATTTTATTTACGTATTTGAATTGTTATTTTACTTATTTATTTTATTATTTTATTATTTTATTTGTAATTATTTTATTTATTATTTATTTTTGTTGTTTTATTTGTATTATTTTATGTATTTTTATATTTTATTGTTTATTTATATTTTATTTATTTATTTATACTTTTTATTTTTTTTATTTTGTTATTTTATTTATGTATTTTATGTATTTTTTATTTATTTATTTTATTATTTTAATTATTTTATTTAATTTTTTTGTTTTATTTTTATTATTTTATTGATTATTTTATGTATTTTTATATTTTATTGTTTTATTATTTTTATTTTATTTATTTATTTATGTATTTGATTTATTATTTTAATCATTTATTTTATTATTTTATTTTATTTATTATTTATTTTAATTTTTTAGTTTTATTTTTATTATTTTATGTATTTTTATATTTTACAGTTTTTTTATTTTATTTATTTTTACTTTTATTTTTTATTTTGGTTATTTTATTTATGTATTTTATTTATTTTTTGAATATTTTATACTTTTTTATTTTTATTATTTCATTTTATTTCATTTTTATTATTTTATTTATTTTTTAATTAAGTTTTAAATTTTATTATTATTTTATTAAGTGCTTTTTTATGAGGGGAGAGTCCTGTTGATCCTGCAGCCCTGTTTTATCAGTGATTATTGCATTTTGATACCACAGTTAAGCGTGTATTTATGTAAGGGCAGCCGAAACAATGTTCCAAAAGTAAGCCTGCCAAAACGTGATAGATTTGGTTCCGTTGTTTGTTTTTAAAGGTGATAAATTACACAAAACTGACTCTTTTGAGCTTTAAGTCATGTTATAATGTTGTTAAATCCTCAAAAACACAGCTGGAGTTGTGTTTTGTTTCATTCACACATGTTTGAAGAAGAATAAGAGTGACTTTTAGCTTAAAGCTGCTCTGTGTAACCTTTCTGGAGGACAGCCAGCCACCTGCTCGTCTCCATGGAGATGTTCTTGCCGGGAATGTTCCAAGATATGGCATTAAACTTGTCTATATTTTGCAATAATTCAATCACAGGCGCTGTTGATGCTCAAAGACACACTGAAAACCGCACATTCTCTCCATCAGTGTGACCTTTAACTTCGCCATGGTGTCCTGCCTGTCTTCAGAGAGATGTCTAAATTTAATGCCATACCGTGGAACATTTCAGGCACCGCAACAACACCTCTCAAAAGAGAGTGACAGACCATCAGTGTTGTATAAAGTAGTGGAAAATCAAACTCAAGTAAAAGTATAGGTACCCCTCCCAAAAATGACTTTGGTAAAAGTCGAAGTCACTGACTGAAATGTTACTTGAGTAAAAGTCTTAAAGTATCTGGAACTTCTTGTACTTAAGTATGACAAGTAATGTAAAAATAAATGTACTCAAGTAATGTAATTAAAAGTACAAGTAAAAGTATCAAGCAAAGGCAGCCCCCACCAAACCGTTGTTTTTTTAAAAATAACAGTGCTGAAAATAAGGCATACATAACACCATTGAAGGAGTGTTTTTGGAGGAAGAGGGTTTTTTGCAATTGGGCCCTTAATTCTACTGTAAAACACCATGTTCGGCTCACCCATGGTAGTTTTGTGTCATATGGAGCACTGTCAAAGATATTGGGTTTGGTGATATCCATGAAACACCGTCCTATGAGCAAGTAAATGCAGGCACAAAATACGTTATTTGTAATTTAATAATTATGGTACGGTAGCACTAATGACGTGTAGTAAATGTTCTTGTCTTAAAACATCTGAGTTGTGTGGGGATGTTGATTGATTAAACGAGCTGCATGAAACCAACAGGTGTAGGCTGATTGTCATGTGCAAGTAGTGAACAAGCCCAGGCACGTCCTGACTTCCTTCAGTCAGTAGAGTTTTTTTTTGTAACGAGTAACTAAACGGCACATTGAAAATGTAATGGAGTAAAAATATGCAATTAAATTCGGAAATGTAGTGAAGTAAAAGTAAAAGTAATCAATTTTTTAAAAACTCAAGTAAAGTACAAAGTCTCCCAAAATGTACTTAAGTACAGTAGTGAAGTATTATTACTTTGTTACTATACAACACTGCAGACCATTTACCATAAAAGTGTGCCTTTACGAGAACCGATAGCAGCCCTCTCTACTTCCATGTCCAATGTTTGTCAAAAGAATCGAAAATCAGATACTTATCCAAACTAGATACTCATTTTTCGCAGGCATCGATACTAAAAAGTCACATCACAGGACAGAACTTAAGCTTTCCTGAATATCTTTAGAATTATAACAAGTATAAGAGCACGTAGACTAGTACACACCCATGGACCACAATGGAACTTTACCTGGACCACTGAAGATCACGCAGATATAAAAAAACGCGGGAATATAAAGGAAATTACTCCGATTTAATGTTGAAAATCACAATCTGTTGTCTAAATAAGAGTGTTTTGTTTGTTTTTTTCTCATTGTGGTATCAGAAACACTATTGAGTATGGAGTATTCCTTAGAAAACCGAAATTGAGTTTGAAATTTTCGCATTATCGTGACAACACTAGTCTGCATATACAGTATGTTCTAACGAAGGCTCTTCCCTTTGTTGACCCCAGTTACAGCCCGTTACTGTGTTAAACCATGCTCTCGTATTATATTACACTGACATAAGCACTCGCGGGTTTCCTATGGGACGTTCTTATTTAAGTGATGGACGCCGTGCATGAAAACGTATAGGCTCCCAGTCTTTTCCCAGTGCTGGATGTACTCGACATTAAGCTCTTTCACTATAACAGTGAAGATTGTTTCAAGTTTAAAGGGACAGTGTGTAAGATTTTTACCCGTTAATTACTGAAATTGAAGATACCCATTCAAAAATACATTGTTTTCCAAGCCTTTTCACTTCCATCATGAAATCAAAGTATTCTTTTGGACTTAGATATAGTCACATAAAAGGGGGATCTTCCCCATGCAGAGGCAGCCATTTTGAATACGAGAGAAGGACATTTGGGCTCCGCCTTCGCCTTCGGCAAGGCTCGTGGTTTGGGGTAAACAACATGCTGCTGATGCTGCCGGATCAGACGTCGTAATGGATCTAAGACGTGTTTTGGACTAAATTGTTTTACTGGATTTTATTCGCTGGATCCTTACGGACAAATTGAGAGCAAGTTTATGGTGAAATACAGAGTTTGACCTGTGCAAAGCATTCTAAGGTAAGCTAACCTCGTTTTGTGCTTTTCCGTATAAAAGTCCCATGTGCTCGGGGACTGATTGTTTTGCAGGGAAATGAATTGCATAGTCAAAAAGAGGAGACTGTAAGGTTTCATTTGATGTGTAGAGTGTCATGGTACATGATCGGGAATGTGTGTTTTCATGAGAAAAGGGGAAAAAAAAAACGGGACCGCGTTTTATTTATACAGTAGCGGCGCGCGGCTCGTGCACGCGCCCGGGTGACCCTCGAGGTCTGCCGTAGCTAAAACAGAAAGTGCAATAGCACCATCCACCTATGCGCCACGAATCCTACACACTGGGGCTTTAAAGATGCACTGCGTAACTTTTTCGGAGGGGTCCACGTGTGTACTCGTCTCCGTGGAGATGCTATTGCAGGTTCCGTGTTGTTCCGCTTTATGGCCTTAAACGTGTCTAACATTTATTTGATCACAGGGTTTTTTATTGCTCAAAAACTCCCTTGAAAACCCCACATCCTCGTACTCTGTGTGCTGTTGCCTCTCCACAGATCTGACCTGTAACTTGAATGGAGAGAGTTCAGTTTAATGCCACACTGTGGAACATTCGAGGCAAAGCAATAAGATGATGGAGACAAGTGACAGAAAAGTTGTGCAGTGCAGCTTTAATAATATAGCAGTACCTTAATACAGGAAGAAAAGACAATACAGAAAGAGCTCCACTGTGTTTTTAAACTCCACACACCTTCACTTGAACCCTTTGGATAATTTTGATTGTGAAAAGGTAGCTGTTCATCTGAAAACTACCACAGAACAGAGCATTTTGAGCTAATTAACAAACAGATTAATTATAAAAGATTACTCAAACATGTGAATGAAACAAAACTCAACTCTGAATATGTTTTTAAGGTGGTAAAACATTAAAACATGACTAAAAGCTCACAAGAGTCACCGTTGTGTAATATAGGACCTTTAAAAATAATCATAGTCATATTTTAATAATCGTTACCTGGTTTATACAGACTCTAAAACATATCAGTGACCTTTTTATATAAAAAAATGTTGAAACTGCAGCGCCCCCTAGGCCCACAGTGAACATAAAACATGTGATAAACAAGACAATAAACACCACGACTAAAACATCACATGTATATCCTCCACGGAGCACTGTTCTCGCGCTGTAGCCTTTGCCTTTTTGGCGGCAGGCGTCTCGTTCTCTTGAGGTGGAAGAAGAGATCCTCCCACACATGATCAGTGGAGAGATGATCTCACGGGTTTCTTGCATATTGAGAAGATGAGGCGTACACTCGCAGGTTCAACCACAAAATTCAAAATAACATAACATGGCAGCCATTTTTGAAACACACAGACACATAAAATGGACACCATATATTAGCATGGTTGTGTATGTTGTTTTTTTGTCACTATGTATTTATCTGTCCTTGAATTATCTGCTGTTTTTTTATATTAAATTATATATAGTTAGTATCTTTTATATATGTGAAGAATCCCTCAGTCGTCCAGGTAGAATCCATGGTAAAAAGGAGAAATTCAATTTGTCAACTGGACAAAGTTTATTTGGTCGAAGACGTTTCGCAGCTCATTCAAGCTACTTCGTCAGTTCTGGGTAGAGTGCTGGTGGACACTGCTTATATCTAGCTGCAGGGAGGAGCTAACTACAGTGAAATTACTCTGAAACTATCCCACCTCTTTGTTTTCAGTTTCTGTCTGGGGTCTTGTTTAGCAAAACCATTCAGGACCATAATGGTGTTTTCACACCTCTGGACCGGACCTGGCTAACCCTATTGTTTTGTTTTTGTTTTTTTTGTTTTTTAATTATTTATTTCGATCTTGCCATTCATTTGTAAACATAAAAAGGTACAGAAGTATCCATCCTGCACAGTCAATTCAATTGATTCAGACATTGAAAAAAAAACAATAATAATAATAATAATAATAATAATAATAATAATAATAATAAATGCTCAAAATGGAGTGGGTAGAACTTGTTTCAACTAAACTAACTAAAAACTAAAACTAAACAAACAAGTTTTCTTTGTTTGTTTTGATTTAGGATGGGAGACAAATTGTGTCTGACCCCTCCATTTCTGTTCAAGGAAGGATTCTCTTTCTGGACAAAAATAGCCTCTTTAACCCCCCTCTCAAACCAGTTCTTTTCTCTCGCTAAGATCTGAACCTCACTGTCCTCAAATGAATGGCCCGTGGCTTCTAGGTGGAGATGTACGGCAGATGATGGTCCACTCTGGCACGCCCCTTCGAATCTTTTATATAAAATTTGTATTTTTGTTTTTCATTTTTTTTGCTGGGGTTATTTCTGAAAAATGTGCAAATACACATTTGGTACACATACTTTGTTATTTGCAATTGAAATGTATATAAGTCTAAGTCTAAATAAATTTGTAAAAAAAAATAAAAATTAAAAAATTAAATCTGAAACGGCTTGGGCAGCCTTTGAGTGCCAGGGCCCAACCAATGAATAAATAAATGAGACATAATTATATAAATAAATGTATATGTACAAGTCAAAATCAAATAGACAAATACGTAATAAAATATAAACTCACAGCTGTAAAGGGTTACTCTGTTTTTGAGGAGTTAACTACATATTCTTCCATGGTTTAAAGCTCCCCAGAGTCAGTTTTGCGAACTGTAATCGTATAAACGTGGTCTGTGAGTGTGTTCGTACAGAAAAACAAGCGTGGGTGTGATGGTCTTGTTAACATCGCGGGCGTGTGCAGACGGGGCAGAATCAGAGCTCCCCCATTGACACTTTTGCTTGTTCTTATCCTTGGATCAGATGTTGTCCACGGCTCAGCAGATGCTTCAGGACAGCCGCTCCAAAATCGAACTCATCCGCCTCCAGATCATCAAAGTGGCCCAGTCCGGCGTCAACGGCAACAGCGACGAGGGCGGGCACGACGAGAACCGCGCCGAAACAGACGGTGGCGATCAGGACGGTAGGAACACAATCACAACACTTATAATTTGGAGTTGTGGGACTTGGTTTTCGAAGTTGGGGCGATAGAAGCTCAGTTGGGAGAGCGTTTGTGCTTTGATCTGAAGGTTGGCGGCTCAAATCCCACTAAACTTGTCATGATAATCACTATATCGACTTATGTATTTGAATGTTATAGTCTTTGTGCAGTTGCCTCTCCACAGATCTGGCCTGTAACTTGAATGGAGAGAGTTCAGTTTAATGCCACACTGTCGAACATTCGAGGCAAAGCAATAAGAAAATAGTCTGGTTAACACCTGACCATATCACAAGTGAGATATGGGTCTGGAAACTCGCTTCGAAAAATCCCGTAGCGGAGGTGTGGTTAGCGATTGCCAACGGCCTTTTATTGGGCGTTATGAATGTCTATCATTGAGCGTATACGTAAGTCCATAGCCAATCATGTCAGTTGTCAGTTCAAACTACAAACTTCCGTTTGTCATGTAGTACGCGTCACCGTCTTGCCACACCTCCCCCGCTCTCTGATTGGGGCCCTAAATCTGGGACTCTCGCTTGGACGAGTTTCCAGGCCGCCTTCCAGTTCGAAACGAACGGAAGCGGCCTGGGAATTCCCAGGCTAATAAGAAAATGTAGACAAGTGACAGAAAAGTTGCGCGGTGCAGCTTTAATAATATTGCAGTACCTTAATACAGGAAGA
The DNA here is from genome assembly GCA_036785185.1 of Paratrypauchen microcephalus. Lineage (NCBI taxonomy): Eukaryota > Metazoa > Chordata > Actinopteri > Gobiiformes > Gobiidae > Paratrypauchen > Paratrypauchen microcephalus. The sequence continues at coordinate 340,877 of JAVJIX010000305.1, read as the reverse complement.
AAAGACAATACAGAAAGAGCTCCACTGTGTTTTTAAACTCCACACATCTTCACTTGAACCCTTTGGATAATTTCGGTTGTGAAAAGGTAGCTGTTCATTTGAAAACTACCACAGAACAGAGCATTTTGAGCTAATTAACAAACAAAACATTAATTATAAAAGAATGAAAACAAAACAGAACTCTGAATATTTTTGAGGAGATAAAATATTAAAACATGGCTAAAAACTCACAAGAGTCAGTTTTGTGTAATATAGGACCTTTAAAAATAATCATAGTCATATTTTAATAGTCGTTACCTCAGTGTTTTTACAACCTTCAGGTCACAACCCCACGTGGGGTCTCAGAAACGGGGTCTCCTGAAATGTCCGGAGCAGTGCAGTCACAATAACTAGTGACGGGCAAATGAGACGGAGCTCCGGAGCACGTCTCGTTCTTTCTGAAACTGTCTCGCAACACTTTTGGTCACGTGACCAAAGTGTCGAAGTGTCGGTCCCTCCCCCCGCTGCTTCGCTCTGCGTGTCAATCGCTTCAGTGTATCGAAGCGTTTCATTGGCCCAGCGAACGTTCCGCTCTGCGATTGGTTCAGAGCGCTTCCTTGGTTTGACAAGCGCTAAACTGCTACAGTATAAAAGATGCACCAATATTTCTTAAAAATGTTGTGCAGTGAGGAGTATTGTGTGACGTTGGTGATTTTGGTGACTTTTGGCGACTTTTGGCATTTGTTTCATTTTCGATCCATTCTCATCCTTCCAAACTCCCCAAATCATGGGTTGTGTGTTGGTTTGCAATGGTTAAATTTGTCCACTAGCGGTCAGTGTTTCTCCGAGGCCTCAGAACCATTTGACACAATATTGTGACTGAGGCTGAGACTGAAACATGATAAAAAAAAAAAAAAAGTCTATGGGGTCGCCAGAAATGTGTGATGTCAAAATGGGGTCACGGGCCAAAAAAGGTTGGGAACCACTGTGGTACCTGGTTTATACAGACTCTAAAACACGTCAGTGACCTTTTTAAATAAAAAAAAACAAAACATGTTAATCAATAATACACTTTATTCATAGGTATTCTCAATCTAGAAGGCTTCAGTCTCCACATTACAATATTTAATTGGTCAATAATGTATTTCAAAAAGTCTCAATAAATAATTGTTTGACTCGTAGTTTACTAGTAGTAGTTGACGAGCAATGGAAAAATAGTAAAACAAAACTAAATAAACTACACACCAACCCTGCGTATTCTCAAACAAAAAACACCCTGTTCCACGATAACCACTATATCGACTTATCGTTCCACCTTGTGATGTCATGTGGTGATACGGGAAGTGCTCCACTGTGTTATTAATTTCCACACACCTTCAGTAGAATCATTCGGATCGATTCAAATGTGGAATTCTCTACTGAGCAAAATGTAATGTCAGTGATGTAGAGGTAACAGTTTTTACGCTTTTACATTTTGTTCAGTACAGAATTCCACGTTTGAATCTAATGAAGGTGTGTGGAGTTTTGGTCTGTCAGATCATGTAGTCTCCTGGTTCACTAATTATTTGAGTGACAGGACCCAATGTATGATGGTTTCTGCTCTGAATGTGTGAGTCTCCACAAGGCGGTGCCACAGGGTTCTATATTAGGACCTCTCCTATTCATTATGTATATTAATGAGTTGGGACAAAATGTGTCCAATGCTAATATGCATTTTTATGCCGGTGACACAATCATTTACTGCTTTGGCTCATCTCCTGTTAATGCTATTGAATCTCTGCAGAAAGCTTTTGATGTGGTGCAGCACACACTTCTGCAGCTAAAACTAGTCCTTAATGCTGACAAAACTAAACTAATGTTGTTCTCAAACTCTAGGAAGAATCCGCAAGATGTCCCCACAGTGTCCACTCTTGAGGGAAATGAAATTGAGGTGGTACATTTGTACAAATATCTTGGTATCTTGCTTGATGACACCCTGATTTTTAAACCCCACATTGACAATCTTGTGAAGAAACTTAAATTGAAATTGGGTTTTTTATTCCAAAATAAATTATGTTTTTCTTTTAAGGTTAAAAAGCGCCTTGTCACTGCAACTTTTTTATCCATTTTAGATTATGGAGACTTGCTGTATATGAGCGCTTCAGCGCAATGTCTGAGTAAGATTGACTCTGTGTATCATGCTGCTTTGAGGGTTTGTTACTAACTGTAGGGTCTTGACCCACCACTGTGAACTGTACTCTCCAGTGGGATGGCCTTCTTTGTCCACTAAGAGGTTGACTCATTCGTACACTTTTATCTACAAGGCCATGCTTGGACTACTTCCCTCCTACATATGTAACTTAATCACACAGAGAAGTGTTGATTCTTATGGGCTGCGTTCAAATGATCAGTTGTTGGTCTCTGTTCCGTTTGTTCGCACAGAGTTGGGAAAAAGGGCTTTTGTCTTCTCTGCCCCCTCGACATGGAACAAGCTGCAAAAGGACTGGAAATTAACAGAATTTATCTCGTTGAATGACTTTAAATCCAGACTGAGAGCACTTGAGACAGCCTCCATAAATTGTACCTGTTTTAACAAATTTATATGTAATTTTAACTAATTTATATGTCATTTTAATTGTGTTTTAATTGTCTTTTTGCTGCCTCTAGGTCAGGGCTCTCTTGAAAAATAGGTTTTTAATCTCAATGGGATTTCCCTGGTTAAATAAAGGTTTAAATAAAAAAATAAAAACAATTCTTTGTGCTCTTGGGGATCTTTTTTGTTTTGTTTTTTTGTTTGTTTTTTTGTAGTCCCAGACAGTTGGAGCAGTTGAAGATCGAAAACGTTATTTTTGGGATAATCCATTTTCAATATTATCGTCTATATTAGGGGTGCTCAACTTTTTTTTTTTAACTGGGATCTACTTTTGAGGTTGATGGTGTGCCGAGATCTACCAAGAGAGGCATTCTAGTCCATTTTAGAATGAACTGTTAGACATGGCAAATATGGGCTTTTGGAGTGAGATTATTTTTAAAGTCGCATAGGGGCGAAAAAATAAGATTTGGGTCACTTCAGGCTGCAGTGTGAACGTTGTCCAAGATATGTGGTCCTAAAACCGATACATATCCGATCTCTTGACATGCAACTTCAGTCTGAACGGCCAGGTCGCGTTCATCCGACCTGGGCGTGTTTCCTACAGCGAGAGTGGTACAAGTAGGCGTTCACAAATGTACACAAACGTTCTTCTCGTCATGTGAAAATAGTATATGAACTCCGTATCAGTGAAGCGGCGAAGCACAGAGCAGTCCCACCACTCTTGGCTGCAACTTCGCACCAACACAGACGTCTACGGACGTTGCTGCCACTGCCCCACAAAACGCCAGGGCCAAAAACCTTGTTCTTCTCCTTCTCCATCTCCTTCTTAAAACAAATAAGCTGTACATGTTCTGGCTCCGGTACGACAGCAACTTTAAGCGACTTCCGTAAACATTGAGCACGCTCACTGCGCATGACGCTGTGTGACACTTTTGGGGGGTTTAACGTTCACACTGGAGATCACATACAAGTCGTATTTAATTGGAAATGTGAACGGCCTCGCAAAAAAATCGGATTTCACAAAAAAATCGGAATTGAGCATTAAGCCTTGCAGTCTGAACGTATCCATACGCGATCGACTGACACTCTGCCTGCGATCGACTGGTTGGACACCCCTGGTCTATATAATACATAACTGTGTATTTGAATGTTAGTTGTACTTGTATTTTAACAAAAACACTTTTACCTGAATTTATGAACTTTTAAGGAGCCTATTACCGTCTGTCCCAAGTAAATAAATAAACATATTTTTATATATTTCTGTTATCGTTACAGGCCTAAATTTCACTCTCGACATAAAATTTCATTGGTAGAGCGGGCAGATCCACTGACCCAGAGGTTGGTGGTGCGATTCCAACCCACATGAATGCTGTTGTTGTGTCCTTGGGCAAGACACTTAACCCACCTCGCCCCCAGTGTCTGCGCACTGGTGAATGAGTCTGTGTGGGAAGGGGTGAGTGGTTCCTTGATGTAATGCGCTTTGAGTTCCACAGTATGGCATCAAACCTTTCTATCTTCATGAAGACCAAACCGGACTAAGTTACAGGTCAGATCTGCGGAGAGGCGATCCCACTCACAGTCAGAATGTTTGTTTTTTTAAAGATCCCATTACATGGTACTTCTTGATGCTTTTATATGGCTCCTTAATGGTTCCCTAATACTGTAAATGAATCCTTCTTCAAAATCAACACTCAGTGCATGAGAAACAGGGATAAGATGAGAAAGAGTATTTTTTCTCTCTCTGGAACACTCCATAATGGGCGTTGTTACTTGAATGCAAATGAGGAGAAAAGAGCTGGCCAATAGTAGAGGGTGGGGGCGTGGCCAAACTCTCCGCTCTCGCTCTGAGCCCTCAGCTGATCCATTTCCTTGTTTTTGCACGGGGGGAGAGATGGGAAGCGTTCCATTGAAAAATAAACACATTTCCACAGAAAATAAAATTAAACCACTGCTGTTCAAAGGTCCAGAGGCTCAGATAAAGGACTTCCGAGACTAGAATCACTCGGACGTGCCTCCAGGCAAATAAAAAAACGCATTTCGCATTGCCTAGCGCATTCGCAGTCCAAACTCTCTGGGCGTGATTTACAGAGACGCTGAGTACAGACAGACGGGGGTGGAACTGCATTTGCATTTCTTTTTTCGATCTGACGTCAATAAGGTGCCTTGTTCAAAATCGCCTGTTTGAGCTCCGATTTTTTGTAACGCAGAAAAGGATCGCAAATGCTCAGTTTAGACATTTCGCAACTTTTAACCATGGGGGGGGGCCTAAACAGGGTAGGGGAGCTCACATTAACGTTCAAAAACCTCAGAAAGTGAAAATTTCATGCCATGGGACCTTTAAGTATTTTTGAGCTATAAAACTACCTGTGATTGAATAAATGCAAGGTAGAACATTATACTGTGGAACATTCCAGTCAGAGCAATGGCATCTCTATAGAAACAAGCAGGTGACGGACCCCCCTCCCAACCAAAAAGTTACACAGTGCACCTTTAAACCCATGAATAGGGTCGAGTGGGTGTTTTATTTGGAGCTTTGACTCACCGAGACTTCCGTATTTACACTTTTGGATGTCTCATGCTGCAGTAATTCTATAAAAAGCAAAATTTGACCCTGATTTCACCTTAAAATCCCTGTTGTTTCTCTTTCACTCCACCTTTAGCGTATTCTGCCTTGAATAAAAGTGTCCTCCACAGCACGCAGGGTTATTATAGAGATTAATTATCCATCAGAGAAGTGTGAATGCCTCTATTACAGCCACCACCGAGCAGCACATTTATAATTCTCACCTTAAAGGTCATATGTTGAACAAAACTTTAAATCACATTCTTATGGCGTTTCCTCCTCAAAAACAGGCCTGGACATGTTTGAGTAACTCTTTATTATCAGTCTGTCTACATCTCCAAAGCTCAAAATGCTCCGTTCCACCTTGTGATGTCACGTAGTGGTAGTTTTGAAGTAAACAGTTCGATAGATCGGCAATTCCGCGGTCGAAATGATCCAAATGATGCTAATGAAGGTGTGTGGAGTTTAAAAACACAGTGGAGCACTTCCTGTATCACCACACGACCTCACAAGGTGGGGCGGCAGTAGCTCAGTGGTAGAGCGCTTGCCTGGTGATCCAGGGGTTGGCAGTTCGAATCCCGCTCTTGACGGGTGGACCACATGTGATCCAAGCTCCCACAGATGAGCGCTGCCGTTGTGTCCTTGGGCAAGACACTTAACCCCACCTCGCCCCCAGTGTCTGCGGACACTGGTAGCCCCCATGGCAGAAGATACATTGAGGCCCGTTGTGACGTGAGCCACCTGTGGGAGGATTCTCCAGCCAAGGTCCTGACCAAGCCGAAGCAAGAAGATCGTGGAGATGGTCCCCGGGCGCGCCTCGGGTGCAGCCCACTGCTCCTGATGACAGGATGGGTCAAATGCAGAGGACAAATTTCTCTAAGGAGACAATAAAAGGCTTATCTTAACAGCGTGTTTTCTGATTGAGAAAATAACAACAAAAAAACACAAAAAAACCACAACTCCAGGTCTGTTTGTGACGAGGAAACGACATGAGAACAGAAATCGGAAAACGGCGTAATATGGCCTGTTAAAAAGTAGGATACCTGACTGATTTAAACACAAACCCACCAGGAAGAAGAAGAAGAAGAAGAAGAAAGATCTGAATAAGGCGGAGGACGAGAATAGCTCCGTTGTTAAAAATAGCCCAGGGTGAAAATAGACTCACTGAAGCAGGAGGGTATTGATTCAATGTCAAATGACTTTCAGGATATTGAAATACGAAGATGCGGTTTCCTTCTGGACTTAAAATTCAGGAAAAGTACAGGAAGTAGTAGCGGCATGGGTTTTAGTACTCAAATAAGCAGTATGAGTACAGTACCTAGAGCAGTAGTGATAGTAGTAGTCGTTTCTTACTCGGTTACACTGGGCTAGGATCTAAAGTTGTAGTAAGTTGGGGCAAAAATATCTTAAAAAGAGGTGGTATTTTACTTCTGTGGGGTATTAACTGCAAACACGTCACATATTTAGATCTTTTATTGTTTTGAACACTCTATATTCACCGAAAATTATTATTATTACACTTGTTTTATATGTTTCAAGAGACAAAAGTCACTTCCTGTTCGCCGTGCATCCGCTAATAAAACCACTGCACATCGCGTCAGGTTTGTGAAGTTGTAGTGTACGGTGTTGTGTCATGTTTTTGTGTATTTACGAAGAATTGTTCCTCTTCAGACGTGTTTGTGATGAGGGAACAGCATTAGAACACTGTAGAAAGCTCCAGAAAGTCGATTTAGCATACCGTATTTTTCAGATTATAAGTCACAGTTTTTTTCATAGTTTGGCCTGGGGTGCGACTTATACTCTGGAGTGACTTTTGTGTGAAATTATTAACACATTATTCTATCATTTCATATGTTATTTTCAAACTAAACCGCAAGGGGGCGCTATAGGCCTGTGTTGATAATTTCAACATTGGCGGTAACTTATAAAAACAACTGAGAAGGGCTGAACAAAAATGGCACCGAAAAGAAACTCATATTCTGCAGATTACAAGCTGCAAGTAGTGAAATATGCAACCGAAAACGGTAATCGAGCATCAGAAAGAAAGTTTGGAGTTAGCGAGAAACTTGTAAGGGACTGGCAAAAAGCGGAGGTTACTCTTACTGAAATGAAGAAAACAAAAAAAGCTTGTTAGCATGTTCTTTATGCTATAGTTATCTGAATAACCCTTAATATGTTACGTTAACATACCAGGCACGTTCTCAGTTCGTTGTTTATGCGTCATGTAATGTTAGCATACCGTACACTTATTCAGCCTCTGGTTCTCTATTCTATTTTTATTTTAAATTGCCTTTCAAGATGACATGTCTGTTCTAGGTGTTGGATTTTATCAAATAAATTTCCCCCAAAAATGCGACGTATATATGTTTTTTCCTTCTTTATTATGCATTTTATAATCCGGAAAATACGGTAGTACCCCCTCATATTCATTTTACATTTAACTTAAAGATCCCATGACATGGTACTTCTTGATGCTTTTATATGGCTCCTTAATGGTTCCCTAATACTGTAAATGAATCCTTCTTCAAAATCAACACTCACTGCATGAGAAACAGAGATAAGATGAGAAAGAGTCATAAATATCTCTCTCAAACTCTTTATTCTGGGCGTTGTTGCTTGAATGCAAATGAGGAGAAAACAGATGGCCAATAGTAGAGGGTGGGGCGTGGCCAAACTGTCCGCTCAGAGCTCAGAGCCCACAGCTGATCCATTTCCTTGTTTTTGCACGGGGGGAGAGATTTGAAACGTTCCATTGAAAAATAAACACATTTCCACAGAAAATAAAATTAAACCACTGCTGTTCAAAGGTCCAGAGGCTCAGATAAAGGACTTCCAAGCCTAGAAACACTCTGACGTGCCTCCAGGCAAATAAAAAACGCATTTCGCATTGCCTAGCGCATTCGCAGTCCAAACTCTCTGGGCGTGATTTACAGAGACGCTGAGTACAGACAGACGGGGGTGGAACTGCATTTGCATTTCTTTTTTCGATCTGACGTCAATAAGGTGCCTTGTTCAAACTCGCCCGTTTGAGCTCTGATTTTTTGTAACGCAGAAAAGGACCGCAAATGCTCAGTTTAGACATTTCGCAACTTTTAACCATGGGGGGGTAAACAGGGTAGGGGAGCTCACATTAACGTTCAAAAACCTCAGAAAGTGAAAATTTCATGCAATGGGACCTTTAAAGGGATAGTGCGGTTTTTTTAACGTTAATCTGTATCCCCTTCAACAGTATCTTGAGATTAACACTGACTTACCCATGACAGCGTGATCTGGTCCGGTTCTCCTCCGGTAACGTAGCTCGTAAATGTAGTTCCGGTAAGTTCACGCGTACATTTAATAAAGCTTGTTTTTCATCTCAAAACAACACATTTGTCCGAAAGGTGATATATTTGCGTCCCAAACAGTTGTCCACCAAACATCCAGCAGCATATTTCGCATTTGCATATTTTCTCTCTAGATTCGTATCACTGCGCCCTCGTTATCTCTATTGGCCTGTTCACTTGTAAACGTACGTTTACAGGGGATGTCGCTGGACCGCATCCACTGTACAGTTCTGCTAAAAGTTAACAGGCTAATACAGCTAATATGTGCGCAGTGATACGAATCGAGACTAAATATGCAAATGCAAAATATGCTGCTGGATTTTTAGCAGATTTTTAACTGTTTGGGACGCAAATATATCACCTTTCGGACAAATGTTTTGTTTTGGGAAGAAAAACAAGATTTATTAACTGTACCCGCGAACTTACCGGACCTACTTACGTGAGCTCCAGAACATGAGCAGAACCGCGCTGAGCGGAGACTGTCAGAGGTAAGCCGGAAACTTTTAGAAGGAAACCCATACAGATTAACATTAAAAAAACACACTATCCCTTTAAAACGTACTTTTCTACAAACTAAAATATGATTAGTTATTTTATTATATGTTTTCCTGCATTAAGGACTGTTTTAGGGTTAAGACTAGGAAATGTGGGTGAAGTGTCTTGCCTAAGGACACAATCAGAGTTTGCAGTTTTATAGATACTCGGATGATCTTTTTCATTGTAAACACCAGTTATTGATCTAAAACCACTTAGTAATAGAAACAGATGCACTTCCTGTTCTGAACCGCGGGGCTCAGTGAGGCATTTCAGAACGACAAGCGGCGCATTTACAGTAAACAAAATAACATTTTTCAATCCTACATGTACGAGCAGTGTGAGTTTTTAGAGTAATTGCAAATAAGTACAGAGCAGTGGGTGAAGAGTTGCCTGGTTTACACCTGACCATATCACAAGTGATATATGGTCTGGGAGCCACCTTCGAAATATCTCGTAGCGGAGGTGTGGTTTACGATCGCCAACAGCCGTTTATTGGGCGTTACGAATGTCTATCATTTGGCGTATACGTAGCCCATAGCCAATCATGTCAGTTGTCAGTTCAAACTACTAAGTTTCCGTTTGTCACGTAGTACGCGTCACCGTCTTACCACCCCTCCCCTCTCTCTGATTGGCTCCCAGAATCGGGAGAGCTCGCTTAGCCTAGTTGCCAGGCTGTCGTTCAGATCGGAACAAACGAAAGACAGCCTGGGATTTCCCAGGTTAGATGAAGAGAGTCTCTTTCTGAAAACTACTACTACTACTACAACTACTGCAACTACTACTGCTATTATTATTACTACTACTACTACTACTACTACTGCTACTGCTATCACTGCTACTGCCACCACTATTATTACTACTACTACTACTACTGCTATCACTGTTACTGCTATCACTGCTACTGCCACCACTACTACTACTACTACTACTACTACTACTCCTACTGCTATCACTGCTACTGCCACCACTATTATTACTACTACTACTACTACTGCTATCACTGTTACTACTATCACTGCTACTGCCACCACTATTACTACTACTACTACTACTACTACTACACCACTATTATTATTACTACTACTACTACTACTACTACTGCTACTTCCACCACTATTACTACTACTACTACTCCTACTGCTACTACTGCTACTACTACTACTGCTATCACTGCTACTACCACCACCACTACTACTACTACTACTGCTACTGCTACTACTACTACTACTACTGCTACTAGTAGTTTTCTAGCTCAAAAACACTTAGAAAAACAAACATTCTGACTGTGTCGCCTCTCCACAGATCTGACCTGTAATTTAGTCTGGTTTGATCTCCATGAAGATAGAAAGGTTTAATGCCATACTGTGGAACATTCCAGACAAAGCAACGCACCTTTATGTACGTCTTCAACCTTTGACAGAATAAAAAAAGAACCTAATAACGTGTCCTTTGAGCATTTGAGTCTAGGTCAAATCGAAAATGACGTGTGTTCATTTTGAGTTATAAAATTCACTTTGGAGACGTTCGCGTGTGACATTTCACAGACTGGAGGCTCTCGGCGGGTTCTGAAATATTGATCAGAGGCAGTGAGCGTGGAGGTGTCTCTACATCTGATGTGCTGTAGTGCTTTCAAAGGCTTAGTAAAGATGATTCACCCTGCACTATTTTTAGTTTTTATGATTCGCGGGGGTTATATTGGCTCTCAAAGTTGACAGCTACGTCAGCAACTGTCGACAAAAGGCAAAGTAAGCAGGAGGGAGGAAGGTTGAAGGGTTAAACCTGGACTAAAACTAGATCTACACCTGGACTAAACTCTGAGTTCTGTCTAAAGTGGCACAGAGCAGGTCCAAAACAGCTTTGACAGTCTACACATAGGCTGTTTTGACTTCCTCTCCTAGCACATGGGACATTAGCCGTGTCTCAATTCTCAGTGTGCACAGTTCGGAGTGTGGTTTTAAGGGCATGCACGTCACTTCCGGTGCGATGACTGCTGTCCCATTTTGTTTTGGTCCCATGCACACTTTAAATTCAGTCTCAAATCCGCAGTCGTTTCCATGGAAATCGGGGCGTGGACCAACTGCGTGAAGATGCACACTTCGCGCACTCGTATATCCCAGCATGCACCGCGCGCTACTTCTTCTACGGGAGAAAATGGAGTCGGCGGCTGCATCTGGTAGTTGCGAGACCTGTCGCATTTCGCCGACACTCATGCGGTCCGTGGAGTGTGCAAGTATGCACAGTCCTGAGTGCAGTCTGAGTATCCTTAAACCCACACTCCGTACTGAGCACACTGAGAACTGAGACATGGCTATTGACACTTCTGTCTAGCCTTACACCAAGAGTTCAAAGTCAGCTTTAATGTCAAAAATCATATGTACAGGTTGCACACACTGGATTTGAAATTGCAGCGCTCCCTAGGCCCACAGTGAACATAAAACATGTGATAAACAAGACAATAAACACCATGACTAAATCATCACATATACCAGTAGCAAAAGTACAAAAGGTTTGTATATAAAACAAATAAGTAAAACACACAATGTGGAGTGGAATGGTGTCATTTAAGCAGCAGTGTCCGTGTCATTTAAGCAGCAGTCTCACTGGGGGAGGGAGGGCAGGGCAGGCAGAGAGTTCAGCAACCTGACAGTTTGGTGGAGGTCCTGCTAATCCAAAAACGTCCATTTTGTCTTCTTATGTACATTCACTTCTTGGGTTCTTTTTAAAGACAGTAGGAGGTGTATTTACCAGACATTTACCACCAGTGCATTTCAGTGGATCTGAGTGGATCTGGAGCCTCTCAAAAACAAACATGGCTTTTTAGACATAAAAAAGGAGAAACAGTGCGGATTTTTACAGAATCAACAAACAAAGCACCAAACAATGACTTGTTTCAGGTAAAAGGAGTTTGTTCAGACTGATACAAGAATTTCCTAGAGGAGATGTTTTCGGTATTGAGGGACACGTGATACAAATGAGCGGCTGCGGTTGGATCATCTAAAATTCTGATTTCAGACTCTCCTGGATCCGAACAGAATGTAGAAGGGAGTGTCTGGTGGGGCAAATGTGATGTGGGGTAGTGCATGTTATCCCTTTATCTGGGTGCGTTTCCTCATTAATTTAAACATCTAAAATGAGCTGCTCCTGACAGGTTTCCCCAGCGACTCTGAAGTATGGGTCAAATGCAGAGGATATAGTAGTATAAGTAAGAAAAATAAAATACAGATGCTGATGGGGCCGGGCCTGGTTCGTACTTGGATGGGAGACCGCTGAGAGTTTCAGGAGCCACAGGGGGGCGCCGGTGGCAAACGTTGTTGTTGTGTCCTAAGAGTTTGGAATGAATGAAGAATGAACTGTAAAGGCAGAAGCAATCGAGCCTGTGTGAGTGAGGAGGACAGAGGCTGTTTCCTAATGGTTCTCATTTGTGGGCGGGGTTTACGTTTAACCAATCAAAGAGATGAGGTTTTAATGAGGCGAATTCTGACCAATCAGATCGCTTCACAGCACCATTTCCAGTGAAGCGTTTGTTTCTAAATCAGATCGGCTCACTCTGGATCGATTGCTTCTGCCTTGGCATCTTGGATCTTTCCTGCAAATTTTTTTCACTGCGAATTTCACAATCTGAATTATTACTTTTGAATTTGAGGGCTTGAAAATATTTATGCTGAATATTTAAAGGGATAGTTCAGGTTTTTTGATGTGAATCTGTATGGCATCCCGTTCAGCAGTGTCGTGCATTAACACTGACTTACTCCTGACAGTGTCCTCTGAGCCGAGTTCTGCCCCGGTTCTGGAGCTGACGAAAGTAGGAAAGTAGCAAGTTAGCGGTGACAGTTAATAAAGCTTGTTTTTCTTCTCAAAACAATATTTGTCCAAAAAGTGATATATTTGCATCACAAAACAATTGTCCACGAAAAAGTCATAATCACTTGGTGCTATTTTTTCTCGAGTCATTACACAGCGCGCTGCTCCCAGCTGGACAGCCGCGCGCGAACACAACACTTTTTCAGTTGTTTGGCAGTGTTTACGTCCTCACACCGCAGCGAGCCAATTTAGAAATGTCAGAATAAAAATATATCTATCGATAGAAGAAGAACAAGAAGAAGAAGAAGGACCTGTGATTACCCAGGTTATACCAACAAAGATGAACCGTTTTCCTGTCACAAATTGGTCTGAGGTAACTTTGGCTTCTTGTCATAGGGTTCAATGTGGACACCAAATTGGCTAAAATAAAAAAGCTTTGTGTGCAATGCATATTTCAGTGAAGAGGATTATGTATGCCCAGCACAGAGGAGGAAGCTTCTGAAGCACACTGCTGTCCTTGCAGCCCAGGTAAGTGACAAGTAACAAGTGGCAATGTTTACAAGTGAACAAGCTAATAATAATAATAATAATAGGAGCGCATTGATACGGCTCGAGAGAAAAAGCACCAAGTGATTATGACTTCTGACTTTTTCGTGGACAGATGTTTTGTGATGCAAATATATCACTTTTTGGACAAATATTGTTTTGAGAAGAAAAACAAGCTTTATTAACTGTCCCCGCTAACTTGCCGGACCTACTTTCGTCTCCAGAACCGGGGCAGAACTCGGCTCAGAGGACACTGTCAGGGGTAAGTCAGTGTTAATGCACGACACTGCTGAAGGGGACGCCATACAGATTCACATAAAAAAAACCTGACCTATCCCTTTAAAATGTATTTTTATACTGAATTTTAAACACCTAAACACAAAAAGTACAGTTAAAATTTCAGCAACTAAAATTCAGAACAAAAATAATTTAAACATGTTTTTTCAGAGAAAGCGAGAAAGCGGTATTTAAAATTCAAAAGCTGATGGAACAAATTATCTTCCATACTCCTCTCTCACATTAAGAGCGACTCTTCACTCGATTCTTTTAAGTCTTGTTTAAAAACTCACTTTTACTCGCAGAGTTTTAGCACGGCGTGAGAATGTGTGGTCTTCTATTATCTTTCTGTCTTTTATTGATTTTATTTGCTAATTTTAGTATTTTTTCTGTTTTTATTGACTTGTGTGTGTTGTAGGCGTGTGCGATGGGGAGCAGAGCTGTGTGGAGCCCCGTGTGGCCGAACTGCGTCACTACATCCAGAGAGAGACGGATGCGCTGACTCTGGCCAAAGACGTCGTCCGACAACTGCAGAGCATCGCATCACTGGACCACAAGGCGCTGCAGGAGGTACGGAAAAACCAGGTCATACAAAAACATATGACCTGGTTTGGACTTGGTTTAGACCTGATTTAGGCCTAGTTTAGACCTGGTTTAGAACTGGTATGGACCTGGTTTGGACTTGGTTTAGACCTGGTATTGATTTGGTTTAGGCCGGGTTTAGACATGGCTTTTAGAACTGGTTTGGACTTGGTTTAGACCTGGTTTAGATCTGATCTGGACCTGGTTTGGACTTGGTTTAGACCCGTTTTAGACTTGGTTTAGGCCGCGTTTAGACATGGCTTATAGATCTGGTTTAGACCTGATTTAGACCTGGTTTTGAACTGGTTTAGACCTGGTTTAGACCTGGTCTAGACCTGGTTTAGATTTGGTTTAGTCCTGGTTTTGACCTGGTTTAGACCTGGTCTAGACCTGGTTTAGATCTGGTTTAGACCTGGTTTAGTCCTAGTTTAGTCCGTACATATGACAGCTTTTCATGTTTTTCTAATTATGACTTGGTTTCATACTTGGGGTCAATATTTATCACAGTTTTACATCAGTTAAGTTTCATCACAGTCGTAGTAGTACTTGTGATAGTAGTGAGGGTACTAGTAGTATTAATATTAGTAGTAGTAGTAGTAGTAGTAGTAGTGGGGGGTGAACAGGTGTTTAGTTTCTGCTGAAATGATCCAAATGACTGTAGTGTGTGGAGTTTAAAAACACAGTGGAACTCAGCCTAAATCTGCAGGTTTGTGCGTTAATCATGTGAATGGAACAAAACACAACTTTGTCCAGGTTTGGTCCAGGTTTAGTCCAGGTTTAGTTCAGGTTTAGTCTAAGCTTAGTCCAAGCTTAGTCCAGGTTTATTTCAGGTTTAGTCCAGGTTTAGTCCAGGTTTAGTTCAGGTTTAGTCCAAGCTTAGTCCAGGTTTAGTCCAGGTTTATTTCAGGTTTAGTCCAGGTTTAGTCCAGGTTTAGTCCAGATAGAGAGCAAGTTTGTCCTTTTCTAGTCCTGATTTTGACCTGGTTTAGTCCTAGTCCTGGTGTAGTCCTGGTCAGACCTTGATTTAATCCCTATTTATTTTATTGTTTTTAATCAAGTCAACACGTTCACATTCCAAAAACATTTCTTCTTTGTGGTGTCCTGGCCAGGCGGAGATCCGGCTGCAGGAGTCGTCTCAGAAACTGGATCTGCTGCGTCTGTCGCTGGAGAAATATCTGAAGGAAAATGAGTCTTTAAAGGAAAATCCAAACGAAAACGAACCTGAACCTCCCATCTCCACCTCCTCCTCCAACCACTCCATCAGACCTGCCTCCCTGACAGGTGAGGGCTAGACCTGGTTTAGTCCTGGTTTAGTCCTGGTTTAGACCTGGTTTAGTCCTGGTTTAGACCTAGTTTAGAACTGGTTTAGACCCAGTTAAGACCTAGTTTAGAAGTGGTCTGGCCCTGGTTTGGTCTTGGTTTAGACCTGGCTTAGACCTGGGTTAGTCCTAGTTTAATCCTGGTTTAGACCTGGTGTAGTCCTGGTTTAGACCTGGGTTAGACCTGGTTCAGTTCTTGTTTAGACCTGGTTTAGACCTGTTTTAGACCTGGTTTAGAACTGGTTTAGACCTGGTTTGGAACTGGTTTAGACCTGTTTTAGTCCGGGATTAGACCTGATTTAGACCTGGTGTAGTCCTGGTTTAGACCTGGGTTAGACCTGGTTCAGTTCTTGTTTAGACCTGGTTTATTCCGGGTTTAGAACTGGTTTAGACCTGATTTAGAACTGGTTTAGAACTGGTCTGGACCTGTTGTAGACCTGGACTACTTTGCACCTAGTTTAGATCTGCTCTAGATCTTGGTTAGACCTGGTTTAGAAGTGGTCTGGGCCTGGTTTGGTCTTGGTTTAGACCTGGCTTAGTTCTAGTTTAGACCTGAGACCTGGTTTAGTCCTGGTTTGGACCTGGTTTAGACCTGGTTTAGTCCTGATTTGGACCTGGTTTAGACCTGGTTTAGTCCGGGTATAGTCCGGGTTTAGACCTAGTTTAGACCTGGTTTAGTCCTGGTTTAGACCTGGTTTAGACTGGGTATATTCTGGGTTTAGTCCTGGGTTAGACCTGGTTCAGTTCTTATTTAGACCTGGTTTAGACCTGGTTCAGTTTCCAGTGGAGTTATCCGCACACGGACTTTGTACTTTCTGATGGAACTTTCTCCACTCACATAAAGTCGTCTTTGTGTCCTTGTACCGACACTAACACGGACTCTAAAAACTCAAATATTCAGAGCTGATGATTCTGTACCAACGTGAGCGGCGCTTACGATTACCATAATCCCGGTGTAATCTTTGTTTTTGGAAACAGCCTGTGCTTTTACAAACACTAACACTTGGATATGTACGCTGTAGATCCGTTTTATGTTCGTTATAACGACAAAAGAAACACTCAAACTCCCACTCGTCATTTACTTTTTTAACTGAACTTGGTACATGGACAGAAACTGACTCAAGCTCAGAACCGCCAGAATTCCACATTTTATAAACCAAACACCAAATTAAAACAGCTTGTCCGTCATGTCCAAAGTTTTTGTAATTAAGAATAAATCGGCATTACAATTGTTATCACTAAAAACTCATTTAAAATCAAATCCTTTAAAAACACAATTTTACTTTTGTTATTTACTACAATGAAAGGGAAAATTGAAGCCTAATTAAAAAATGAACAGGCTGTATGTAGTTCCGTTTTGCATGACATTAAATACAAAATAAAAGTGAAAATGGTTTGTTTTTGTGCAGGGAAACTTGAAGTGACGCTGCTCGGCTGTGAGGATTTACTGGAGCCTGCCTTAAATTCACTTCAGCAAACGAGTCCCCAAAACGGCGCCGCAACGGGTCAGTCCGCTCAGTGTCTCCTGGTGACCACTAGGGGTCAGCGTTAGACCATTCCACAGTAGAAAATATAATCTTTTACACTGAATTAAAGATTAAATCCAACACAGTGATTTTATCTCGACTTTAATAACGAAATAGAAATATCTGAAGGAAAATTAGTCTTTAAAGGAAAGTCCAAATGAAAACGAACCTGAACCTCCCACCTCCTCCTCCAACCACTCCATCAGACCTCCCTGACAGGTGAGGGACCTGGTTTAGGCCTGGTTTAGACCTAGTTTAGAAGTGGTCTGGGCCTGGTTTGGTCTTGGTTTAGACCTGGTTTAGACCTGGGTTAGTCCTAATTTAGTCCTGGTTTAGACCTGGTTTAGACCTAGTTAAGACCTAGTTTAGACCTAGTTTAGACCTAGTTTAGACCTGGTTTAGACCTAGTTTAGACCTGGTTTAGACCTAGTTTAAACCTGGTTTAGACCCATCTTAGACCTGGTTAGGTCCTGGTTTAGACCTGGTTTAGACCTAGATTAGACCTAGTTTAGACCTGGTTTAGACCTAGTTTAGATCTGGTTTAGACCTGGTTTAGATCTAGTTTAGACCTGGTTTAGACCTAGTTTAGACCGAGTTTAGACCTGGTTTAGACCTAGTTTAGACCTGGTTTAGACCTGGTTTAGACCTAGTTTAGACCTGGTTTAGACCTAGTTTAGACCTGGTTTAGACCCAACTTAGACCTAGTTTAGACCTGGTTTAGACCCAGCTTAGACCTAGTTTAGAAGTGGTCTGGGCCTGGTTTGGTCTTGGTTTAGACCTGGTTTAGACCTGGTTTAGACCTGGTTTAGACCTGGTTTAGTCCTGGTTTAGACCTGGTTTAGACCTGGTTTAGACCTGGTCTAGCCCTGGTTTAGACCAAGTTTAGACCCATCTTAGACCTAGTTTAGAAGTGGTCTGGGCCTGGTTTGGTCTTGGTTTAGACCTGGTTTAGACCTGGGTTAGTCCTAATTTAGTCCTGGTTTAGACTTGAGACCTGGTTTAGACCTGGTTTAGTCCTGGTTTAGACCTGGTTTAGACCTAGTTTAGACCTGGTTTAGACCCAGCTTAGACCTGGTTTAGTCCTGGTTTAGACCTGGTTTAGTCCTGGCTTAGACCAGGTTTAGACCTGGTTTAGACCTGGGTTAGTCCTAGTTTAGTCCTAGTTTAGACCTGGTTTAGACCTGGTTTAGACCTGGTTTAGTCCTGGCTTAGACCAGGTTTAGACCTGGTTTAGACCTGGGTTAGTCCTAGTTTAGTCCTGGTTTAGACCTTCAATAACTGTTTGTGTCGACAAAAGCCACAGGAGGTGGACTAAAAGTATAGACTGGTTGGATTGAGATTAAAGCTACACAATGGAACTTTTTTGGTAGATCTGGGCATTGTCCAGTTCCCGGGTCACATTCAGCTTTTTGTTTCGGCCCCTTTGAGCTCATTTGGAATTACAAAATAAACATATTTTATAATTTTTATCTCATGCATGGACTAAAGCTGCACTGTTTTTACTTTAGACATTTTTGTAAGGCGACCTCACTTTTTCATTGCTGAGTCGGAACATAAACTCTCCCCAAAACGTATGAGATTTACTGCTTTTTATAAAGAAAAACAATTAATATGATGCAGAATTGAGTTAAGCATTTTTCCACAGTATTTTCTGTTTCTCACATGGCCCCATTTTTTATTTTTATTGTATTTTTTTCAGCGAAACCTGTTTTTTATTGCTCCAACTTGAAAAAAAAACACAGTAACTTGGACATGTTTTTATGGAGTTAAGTCTAATTTTACTTCTTTTTCCTGATCTGTGTTATAATGTTATATCCTCACACATGTTTAACACACAAACCCTGCAGATTTAGTAATAGAGTAATACAGGAAGTGCTCCACTATGTTTTTAAACTCCACACACCTTCACTAGAATCATTTGGAGCATTTCAGCCCTGGAATTCCCAATCTCGACTGAACTAAAGGCAAAATGTAGCTTTTCACAGCTTTTGGAACAGAACGTTTTGAGCAGGTGACGGACCCCCCAACCAAAAAGTTACATAGTGTACCTTTAAATACTGACTATTGCCATTTCACTTCTCGGACATTTCTAGAAACATCACCTGTCTTTATGTTTTGTTTGAATCATTTTGTATATTTTTTAAACTAAATCAAATAGTGATTGGCTTTTCCAACTTAAAGAAGCATTATGTCACTTTTCGTCTGGCGTCCATCGCCTGCTTGTTTCTATGGATACGTCATTGCTCTGCCTGGAATGTTCCACAGTGTGACATTAAACAGCTCTGCCTTAGATTTATTCAGTTACAGGTAGTTTTATAGCTCAAAATACTTAGAAAAACAAACATTCTCCACAGATCTGACCTGTAATTTGGCCTGGTTTAGTCTCAGTGAAGAAGTAGAAGTTAGAGAATCATTCTCACGTTAAAATTGTGTATCTCCTCTGGTTGTGCGTGCTGCAGTCCCGGAGGTGAGTGCGGTGCTGCGTCTGGACGGCAGAGTGATCGGCCGGACCAAGTGGACCACAGAGGGGAAGCTCGCCTGGGACCAGAGCTTCTGTTTACAACTACAGCGGGTGAGGAACATAGAACACACTTCTCTAATGTTCCGTGTGGGACACACTCACTGCGTGCACATGGTAGGATCGGATTGGATTTCTCCAAATCCAATCCCGTTACTCGGCGGGTGGTCTGTCCTATAATCCAAGTGCACATGAAACTCGTGTAATCGGATAATGGTCAGCGACCTGGCCGGCTCCGCTACGCTATGTGGTGCTGTCCTCCGGGGTACTTCCGGGTGATGGCTACTCAATAAAAATGCAACAAACTATGTGGCGGTGTACAAAGATGGCGCTCGAGGAGTTTGACGGAGCAGCGTTGGTGTACGTGTTGTGCATTCTTTCTTCGCAGCCATGATTTTTTTTTCTGTTTTTATTATTATTACTTATTTTATTATTACTTATTTTATTTTATTCTTGCATGCACTTTCTTTCTTGTTCAAACTGTCTCTGCCTGGAGCTACTGGGGCAAGTAAATTTCTCCTATGTGAGATCAGTAAAGTCTTATCTTATCTTATTTTGCCTGACTTTTCCAGCAACAATCGCTACTTATGATGGCATCGGCGCCTCCTGCCACTTCCGGGTGAAATCCCTGGTGAAAATTCCCACGCATGTGCAGTAAGCCAATCCGATCCGATATCGTGCACATGGCGGCACCAAGCGGATTACCATCGGCCTAAGCCAGGGGTTCCGATCGGATTCTGGAAACCAATCCCTATACGATCCTTAGCCTGTGCACATGAATTCGATACGATCCCAATCCGTTTGCAGTCAGATTACACTCGTCCATGTGCACACAGTGAATGACATGATGACGAACTAATTCACAAAAATCAGTGTTACTGTAATTATTCGGTTTAAAGGGCCCATGTTACACTATGTTCTGATGTTCTAATATCGTTTCCTCATCACAAACGCACCTGGAGTTGTGTTTTGTTTCAGTCACACGTTTAACACAAAAACCTGCAGATTTAGGCTGAGTTCTTCTCCCAAACTGAAAACACTGTTCCACCTTATGATGTCATGTGTCGATAAACTGCATTTTTAAACTCCATACACCTTCACTGGAATAATTTGGATGAGTCCTGGAATTGTCGATCTCTGCTGTACAAAAGGTAAAGTGTAGCTGTTTACTTCAAAACTACCACTACATGACATCACAAGGTGGAACAGGGCATTTAGAGCTTTAGAGGTGCTCTAAACCTGGTGTAAGACCATTTCTAATCATGTCAGAAATGGTCTCGTTGGAGTCCTGTGGAGGAGTCACATATATGCGTCAATTTAGGGGGAGGGGTAAAGTAGGTGAGATCCGGCATGTACCCTGCGGTCAAAAGGGGCGGCGAGGACCTTTAACAACAGTCCACTTGGACAGAACATGTTCTTTAGGTCAAATTCTCCTGCTAAGGTGAACCTGACCAATCCTAGCTCAGGAACAGACGGAGGTAGGTCCCCGGGTCCTCTGCCAGGACTGCCCCTGTGGCGTTATCGTGTTTCTCTTGTGTTTTTCAGTCCCGTGAGCTGGAGGTGGCCGTGTTCTGCCGAGATCCTCAGACCATGTGTGCGCTCAAGTTTGTGCGTCTGGAGGAAATGATGGAGAAACATCAGCAAACTGTAGCTCTGGAGCCACAGGGACTTCTGCATGTCCAGGTGAGGGACAGGGACTGCTGCATGTCCAGGTGAGGGACAGGGACTGCTGCATGTCCAGGTGAGGGACAGGGACTTCTGCATGTCCAGGTGAGGGACAGGGACTGCTGCATGTCCAGGTAAGGGACAGGGACTTCTGCATGTCCAGGTGAGGGACAGGGACTGCTGCATGTCCAGGTGAGGGACAGGGACTGCTGCATGTCCAGGTAAGGGACAGGGACTGCTGCATGTCCAAGTGAGGGACAGGGACTGCTGCATGTCCAGGTGAGGGACAGGGACTGCTGCATGTCCAGGTAAGGGACAGGGACTTCTGCATGTCCAGGTGAGGGACAGGGACTGCTGCATGTCCAGGTGAGGGACAGGGACTGCTGCATGTCCAGGTGAGGGACAGGGACTTCTGCATGTCCAGGTGAGGGACAGGGACTGCTGCATGTCCAGGTGAGGGACAGGGACTTCTGCATGTCCAGGTGAGGGACAGGGACTTCTGCATGTCCAGGTGAGGGACAGGGACTGCTCCACTCTTCGTGCTGTTAACTTGAACAATGTTGGAAAGTATTTGGAAAGTACTTTTACTGCTTGTACTTGTAACTGCACTGCAGTTATCAAATTGATTGACATTCAGATGTGTCCTTTATAATACTGTAGTACTGTAGTACTTGTAATTCTTGTAGTAGTTGAACTGGTTTACGAGGGGAGTTAAAGAGGCTATTTTTGTCAAGAAAGAGAATCCTTCCTTGAACAGAAATGGAGGTCTCAGACATCATTTGTCTCCATCTATAACTCTATCCTCAAACCTAAATCAAAACAAAGAAAACAATAGTGCAGCAGGTCAGGTCCATTATGGTCCTGAATGGTTCTGCTAACAAGACCCACACTCCACTCCCACTGCAGATCTAACAGGCCCACCTAACTAACACAAACTGTAAACAAGTAGGTGTGGTAGTCTCAGAGTCATTTCACTGTAGTGAGCGCCCCCTTCTGGCAGATATAGGCAGTGTCCACCAGCGTCTGACCAGAACTGAAGAAGCAGCTTGGATGAGCTGAGAAACGTATTCGACCAAATTGAATTTCTCCTTTTGCCAATACTTGTAATACTAATAAGCACGCTGTCTGGTATTGTAGTAGTAGTAGTAGTAGTAGTACTAGTAGTACTAGTAGTATAATAAAATAATAATAATAATAATAAAATCAGATGTTTGTGTTGATTTTTTTCAGCTTAATTTTCTGGACACGATTGTTGAGCGTCAGCCCAAAGTGAGGAGGCAGCGCTGCATCTTCACCAAAGAACGAGGTACCAGACTCCACCAGACTCCACCAGACTGTCCCAGACTCCACCAGACTCCACCAGACTCCACCAGACTGTCCCAGACTCCACCAGACTCCACCAGACTCCACCAGACTCCACCAGACTGTCTCAGACTCCACCAGACTGTCCCAGACTCCATCAGACTCCACCAGACTCCAACAGACTGTCCCAGACTCCATCAGACTCCACCAGACTCCACCAGACTGTCCCAGACTCCACCAGACTCCACCAGACTCCACCAGACTCCATCAGACTCCACCAGACTCCACCAGACTGTCCCAGACTCCATCAGACTCCACCAGACTCCACCAGACTCTACCAGACTCCACCAGACTCCACCAGAAGCCACCAGATGCCACCAGACTCCACCAGAAGCCACCAGAAGCCACCAGATGCCACCAGACGCCACCAGACGCCATCAGACTCTACCAGACTCTACCAGACTCTACCAGACTCTACCAGACTCCACCAGACTCCACCAGACTCCACCAGACTCCACCAGACTGTCCCAGACTCCACCAGACTCCACCAGACTCCACCAGACGCCACCAGACTGTCCCAGACTCCACCAGACTCCACCAGACTCCACCAGACTCTACCAGACTCTACCAGACTCCACCAGACTCCACCAGACTCCACCAGACTCTACCAGACTCTACCAGACTCCACCAGACTCCACCAGACTGTCCCAGACTCTACCAGACTCTACCAGACTCTACGGCGTTTCACTGGGGCCATGGACATAAAACATGTCGGTGTAGAAATCAGAGGCGCATCGATACCAAACCTGGTATCTGGATCGAGGATCGGTGCCGATATCGGTCACGCCAGTATCTGGTTGGGCCTTAAACACAATTTTGGAACTTTTATTCATACAGAGCTGTTCAGTAGTGATTTGAAGTTAATTAACACATTTTGTAATTAGTTAAAGATCCCATGACATGGTACTTCTTGATGCTTTTATATGGCTCCTTAATGGTTCCCTAATACTGTAAATGAATCCTTCTTCAAAATCAACACTCAGTGCATGAGAAACAGAGATAAGATGAGAAAGAGTAATTTTTCTCTCTCTGAACAGGCCATTATGGGCGTTGTTGCTTGAATGCAAATGAGGAGAAAAGAGATGGCCTATAGTAGAGGGTGGGGGCGTGGCCAAACTCTCCACTCTCCGCTCTGATCCATTTCCGCGTTTTTGCACGGGGGGAGAGATGAGAAGCCTTCCATTAAAAAATAAACACATTTCCACATAAAATAAAATTAAACCACTGCTGTTCAAAGGTCCAGAGGCTCAGATAAAGGACTTCCGAGCCTAGAAACACTCGGACGTGCCTCCAGGCAAATAAAAAAACACATTTCGCATTGCCTAGCGCATTCGCAGTCCAAACTCTCTGGGCGTGATTTACAGAGACGCTGAGTTCAGACAGACGGGGGTGGAACTGCATTTGCATTTCTTTTTTCGATCTGACGTCAATAAGGTGCCTAGTTCAAAATCGCCCGTTTGAACTCCGATTTTTACTAACGCAGAAAAGGATCGCAAATGCTCAGTTTAGACATTTCGCAACTTTTAACCATGGGGGGGGGGGCCTATACAGGGTAGGGGAGCTCACATTAACGTTCAAAAACCTCAGAAAGTGAAAATTTCATGCCATGGGACCTTTAACTGTGTTTAAAGCTGCATTGTGTAACTTTTCTTCTGGAGGGTCGTGTCAAATGCTTTTCACCATTTAGATGTTGTTGCTTTATCTGTAATGTTCCACAGTATGGCATTAAACCTTTCTATCTTAATGGAGACCAAACCAGACCAAGTTACAGGTCAGATCTGTGGAGAGGCGACCCCAGTCTCCGTCAGAACGCCGTTTTGTTTTTTTTGTTGTTTTTTCTAGGTATTTTTGAGCTCTAAAACCACCTGTGATTGAATAAATGTAAAGACCAAAAGTAGAGCTGTTTAATGTCACACTGCAGAACATTCCAGGCACTGACTCTAGGAACTCTAGGAACTCGAAGCTTTATTAGACCTCAAAATACTTTCACTTTTTACTCTTTAAGTACATTTAAGTACATACAACAGGTACTTTAATGCTTTTTACTAATGATCCGTTTATTTTTACTTGAGAAACTTTTTGCTCCAATATCTATACTTTTACTTAAAGGTGCACTGTGTAACTTTTTGGTTTGGGGTCCATCACCTGCTTGTTTCCATGGATACGTCATTGCTCTGCCTGGAATTTTCCACAGTGTGACATTAAACAGCTCTACTTTACATTTATTCAATTACAAGTGGTTTTAGAGCTCAAAAACAAAAAAACAAAAACAGGACTAAACCAGGACTAAAACAAGACTAACTAGGACTTAACCATTCTGACTGTGAGCAGGGTCTAAACCTGCTCACAGTGTAAACCTGGTCGAAACCTGGTCTAAATCTGGTCTAAACCTGGTCCAAACCTGGTCTAAACCTGGTCTAAAACTAGTCTAAACCTGGTCTAAACCTAGACTAAACCTGGTCCAAATCTGGTCCAAACATGGTCTAAACCTGGTCTAAACCTTGTATAAACCAGGACTAAACCAGGACTAAAACAAGACTAACCAGGACTTAACCATTCTGACTGTAAGCAGGGTCACCTCTCCATAGATCTGACCTGTAACTTGGTCTGGTTTGGTCTCCATAAAGATAGAAAGGTTTAATGCCATACTGTGGAACATTCCAGACAAAGCCGTAACATCTCCATGTAGAAAAGCGTTGGCCTCACCAGAATGTGATGGTTTCAGGGAAGAACTTCCTTCGCGCGGCTCAGATGAACATGAACTTTGCCACGTGGGGACACCTGATGATGAGTATTCTGCCTCGGTACAGCTCCTTCTCCACCTTCAGCTCCTCCTTCCACACCTCCACCACTCCACACGTCTTCTCAGATAACTCCACCTCCAACGGCCAGGACGCAGGCACGCCCGCTCAGAACCTCCAAGCACTGCCAATGTGAGGACGGCCGGTGTGGTCTGGAGACAGGCTAATCAATTATGTTATAGATCCCGTATGAAAACATGAAGAAACTGGAAATCAAACACAAAACCTGGTCTAAACCTGGTCTATACCTGGTCTAAACCTTGTCTAAACCTTGTCTAAACCTGATCTATACCTGGTCTATACCTGGTCTATACCTGGTCTAAACCTGGTCCAAACATGGTCTAAACCTGGTCTAAACCTGGTCCAAACCTGGTCCAAACCTGGTCTAAACCTGGTCCAAACATGGTCCAAACATGGTCCAAACATGGTCCAAACATGGTCCAAACATGGTCCAAACATGGTCTAAACATGGTCTAAACCTGGTCCAAACCTGGTCCAAACCTGGTCTAAACCTGGTCCAAACATGGTCTAAACATGGTCCAAACATGGTCTAAACCTGGTCCAAACCTGGTCCAAACATGGTCCAAACATGGTCTAAACCTGGTCCAAACCTGGTCTAAACATGGTCCAAACATGGTCTAAACCTGGTCCAAACCTGGTCTAAACATGGTCTAAACTTGGTCTACACCTGGTCTAAACCAGGATTAAAACAAGACTAACCAGGTCTAAACCTGGTCTAAACCTGGTTGAAACCCATGGTAGCTGTAGTAGTAGTAGTAGTAGTAGCAGTAGTAGTAATAGTAATAGTGGTAGTAGTAGTGGTAGTAGTAGTAGTAGTAGTAGTAATAGTAGTGGTAGTAGTAGTAGTAGTAGTAGTAGTAGTAGTAGTAGTACGTTTCGTTAAACCACTTTTACTGCACTGTGAAAATTAATGAATGAATTCAGTGTTTTTATTTATTTTTATTTATTGATATTTATTTATTGATATTTATTTATTTGTATGTGTTTATTTATTTTTATTTATTGAGATTTATATATTTATATTTATTGATATGTATTTATTTGTATTTTTTTATTTCCTGTCTGTCTCAGTGAACCTCCAATCATTAATTTGAGCATCTCCGACAATCCTCCTCTTCCCAACGGCCTGGACAGAGAATCCTCATCCGGCTCCGAACTCCAGGAAAACACGGTACCAGACTTTTATAAACATTAACATTTGTATTAAATTAATCTAATTAATCACATTTTAATGTCATATCTGCTAAAGGTCCCCAAATAAAGAATTCAAATTCTAGGACATTACAAAATTGTAGTGCTTGAATAAACTAAGAAGAGAAGATTTAAAATCCAAATTTTTATTGGTGAAGTGAGTTTCATAAATTAATTTCAGAAGGAAAAGGCCTCATTCGTTTCCCAAATTCTGCAAGCGTGGTTTTTTGGTTTGTTGGTTTCGTGGTTTGGTGGTTTGTTGAAGTTCGCTCACACTCGCTCTATCACCGGTAACGATGGAACTTGTCTGGACGTGTTTATCGTTCAAATGATCCGTCAGGCTGGAGCAGCTTCGGTGATCGGAAAATTCTTTTTTTACAAAAGCTCCAAATCACGGCGTTCTTGTTGATCGTCCCGTCTTCATTCTTTTTATAAATAAAGTTGCCGTTCAAAGGCCCTGGCAGCGATTCACTCGCCTCGCCCCCTGAGTCGAGTCCATGTCAGTTTCCTCCAGGATTTATTTGTTTGAGCGACGCAGGTGGAAGTGACGCCACTGCCAAGTTGCCTACAGGTCCTTCATTGGGACAAATTTAAAATGTGCATTGAATTCCCACCCCAAATTAATTGCGTTAATTTTTATAACACTTTAATTTGCATGATAACAGGAGAAGTTCAATTTGTCAACTGGACAAAGTTTGTTTGGTTGAAAACGTTTCGCCGCTCATCCGAGAGGCTTCGTCAGCTCTAATAAGAATACTGGTAAGACACTTGCTTATATCTTGCTGTAGGGAGGAGCTAACTAGCTAACTACTTTCCGGAACTATCTCATTGGTTTCCGTCTTTTGTTTCTCTGGCGTCTAGCTAACGATCCCTATTCATCCCTACACGCCTGTTTTTCACACCTCTGGCCCTGACCTGGCTAGCCCTATTGTTTCCCTGTTTGTTTGATCTGGGTTTAAGAATGGAATTGTAGATGGGATGCAAATTATGTCTGACTCCACCATTTCTGTTCAGAGAAGGATTCTCTTTTTTGACAAAAATAGCCTCTTTAACTCCCCTCTCAAACCAATTCTTTTCCCTGGCTAAGATCTGAACCTCACTGTCCTCAAATGAATGACCCGTGGCTTCTAGGTGAAGATATACGGCAGAAGACGGTCCACTCTGGCACGCCCGTCTGTGTTGGTACATCCTCTTGTGAAGTGGCTGTTTTGTTTCTCCAATGTAGCGCTCACTGCAGTCTTCACTACACTGAATGGAGTAGACCACATTGCTTTGTTTGTGGCTCGGTGTTTTGTCCTTTGGGTGGACGAGTTTTTGTCTTAAAGTGTTTGTGGGTTTGAAATAAACTGGGATTTCATATTGTCTGAAAATCCTCTGTAGTTTTTCCGACACGCCGGCCAGGTACGGAATCGCTACCCCTTTCCTCCTGGGTTCGGATTCTCTATTATCTTGTTTCTTGCCCTTGTCTCTCTTGGTTTTGTTAACAGCCCATTTGGGATAACCACAAACAGAGAGGGCTTCCTGCCCATGTTGTTCTTCTTTTTCCTTACCCTCTGTGCTTGTGGGAACCAGTATTCTTATTAGAGCTGACGAAGCCTCTCGGATGAGCGGCGAAACGTTTTCAACCAAACAAACTTTGTCCAGTTGACAAATTGAACTTCTCCTGTTATCATGGATTCTACCTGGACGACTGAGGGACTTTTCACGCAACTTTAATTTGCAGTGTAATTAATAGAGCTGTCAGTTTAATGTATTAATTAGATTAATTAATTACACTACAAATTAAGGCGTTATAAAAATGAACGCAATTAATTATGAGTCGCAATTCAAATATTGCATTCTCAATTTGGTGTGTGGCGAGCGAATCGCGGCCAGGGCCTTTAAACGGCAACTTTATTTATAAAAAGAACGAAGATCAACAAGAACGCAGTGATTTGGAGCTTTTGTCAAAAAGAATTTTTATATCACCGAAGCTGCTCCAGCCTGACGGATCAACGATAAACACGTCCGGACAAGTTCCATCGTTACCGGTGATAGAGCGAGTGTAAGCGCACCAACAAACCAACGAACCACCAAACCAACAAACCACAAAACCAACGAACCAACGAACCACCGAACCACCGAACCAACGAACCAACAAACCAACGAACCACCGAACCAACGGACCAACAAACCAACAAACTACCGAACCACCGAACCAACGGACCAACAAACCAACAAACCAACAAACCACCGAACCACCGAACCACCGAACCAACGGACCAATGGTCCAACGGACCACCGGACCACCGGACCAACGGACCAACGGACCAACGAACCAACGAACCACCGAACCAACGGACCAACAGACCACCGAACCAACGGACCAACGGACCAACAAACCAACAAACTACCGAACCACCGAACCAACGAACCAACGGACCACCGGACCACCGGACCAACAAACCACCGAACCACCGGACCACCGGACCAACGGACCAACAGACCAACAAACCACCAAACCATACGCGCAGAATTTGGGAAACAAATTAGCAAAGTGACCACAGAAAAACTGACAAACACAATCACAAAGTGGGTTCATTCGCTCGCTTGATCGCTCACTCACTCACACTCTTAAAATGCAATTAATTTGATTCATTAATTACAAATCCTGTAATTAATTAGATTATTTTTTAATCGCTTGACAGCACTAGTAATTAATTAATCTAATTAACACGTTAAATTGACAGCCCTAATTATAAACATGACTTAAAGCTCACAAGAGTCAATTTTGCGTAATATAGGATCTTTAATTTCTTTTTTTTAAAATGAGATTGTGAATTATTATTGAAAACGTCTTTGTATTAAAGTCATTTATGTTTTTATCTTTTTTTCTGTTTTTGTAGTCGTCTCTGAGCGATTCAGAAGGAAACGAAGACAAGCCGATCACTGCTCTGAAGTAAAACACACTCAGCTGAATATTACTTAATACTTAAAGGCTGTAACTTTCACCTGCTTGTTTCCATGGATACGTCAGTGCTCTGCCTGGAATGTTCCACAGTGTGACATTAAACAGCTCTACTTTACGTTTATTCAATCACAGGTGGTTTTAGAGCTCAAAAATACCTTGAAAAACAAAAAACAGACATTCTGACTGTGAGCAGTCTGTGAACAGATCTGACCCGTAATTTGGTTTGGTTTAGTTTGCATGAAGATGTTTACGAAATCCCTCCAAGATCTCCATGAAGATAGGAAGGTTTAAAGATGGTTGAAACATGGTGTAAACCTGGTCTAAACCTGTTCCAAACATGGTCTAAACCTGGTCTACACCTGGTCTAAACCTGATCTAAACCTGGTCCAAACCTGGTCCAAACATGGTCTAAACCTGGTCTAAACCTGGTCTAAACCTGGTCCAAACCTGGTCCAAACATGGTCTAAACCTGGTCTAAACCTGGTCTAAACCAGCTCTAAACCTGGCCCAAACCTGGTCTAAACCTGGTCTATACCTGGTCTACACCTGGTTTAAACCTGATCTAAACCTGATCTAAACCTGGTCCAAACATGGTCTAAACCTGGTCTAAACCTGGTCCAAACCTGGTCCAAACATGGTCTAAACCTGGTCTAAACCTGGTCCAAACATGGTGGAAACCTGGTCTAAACCTGGTCTAAACCTGGTCTAAAGCAGCTCTAAACATGATCTAAACCTGGTCCAAACCTGGTCTAAACCTGGTCCAAACATGGTCCAAACATGGTCTAAAACTGGTCTAAACCTGGTCTACACCTGGTCTAAACCTGATCTAAATCTGGTCCAAACATGGTCTAAACCTGGTCTAAACCTGGTCCAAACCTGGTCCAAACATGGTCCAAACCTGGTCTAAACCAGGTCCAAACCTGGTCCAAACCTGGTCTAAACATGGTCTAAACATGGTCTAAACCTGGTCCAAACATGGTCTAAACCTGGTCTAAAACTGGTCCAAACCTGGTCCAAACCTGGTCTAAACATGGTCCAAACATGGTCTAAACCTGGTCTAAACCAGGTCCAAACCTGGTCCAAACCTGGTCTAAACATGGTCCAAACATGGTCTAAACATGGTCCAAACCTGGTCCAAACCTGGTCTACACCTGGTCTACACCTGGTCTACACCTGGTCTAAACCAGCTCTAAACCTGGCCCAAACCTGGTCCAAACATGGTCTGCACCTGGTCTACACCTGGTCTAAACCTGGTCTAAACCTGATCTAAACCTGGTCCAAACATGGTCTAAACCTGGTCTAAACCAGCTCTAAACCTGGCCCAAACCTGGTCTAAACCTGGTCTATACCTGGTCTACACCTGGTTTAAACCTGATCTAAACCTGGTCTAAACCAGCTCTAAACCTGGCCCAAACCTGGTCTAAACCTGGTCTATACCTGGTCTACACCTGGTTTAAACCTGATCTAAACCTGGTCTAAACCAGGTCTAAACCAGGACTAAAACAGGACTAAACCAGGACTAAAACAAGACTAACCAGGACTTAACCAGGTCTAAAACTGGTCAAAACCTGTGGTAGCTGTAGCTGTAGTAGTAGTAGCTGTAGTAGTAGTAGCTGTAGTAGTAGTAGTAGTAGTAGTAGTAGTAGTAGTAGTAGTAGTAGTACTCTTTGTAGTACTCTCCACAGATCTGACCCGTAACTTGGTTTGGTTTAGTTTGCGTGAAGATGTTTACGAAATCCCTCCAGGATCTCCATGAAGATAGGAAGGTTTAATGCCGTACTGTGAAACATTCCAGACAAAGCGATGACATTTCCATAGAGAAGAGTGTTTGACGGACGCTTCACCAGAAAAGTTACACAGTGCAGCTTTAATCTATGTTTTTTTTTCACGTGTACATTTGTATTTGTAGGATGCAGAGAGAAGACTTCAGATACGTGTCCGTTCTGGGCAGAGGTCATTTTGGAAAGGTGAGAGTTTGTGTTTGGGTGTCGTGGACTTTGAAGTGTAGTATCTGTAGAAAGTATTTGTGTTGCGGAGTTTGGAAGTATAGTATCTGTAGAAAGTATTTGTGTTGTGGAGTTTGGAAGTATACTGTAGTATCTGTAGAAAGTATTTGTGTTTCAGGTTTTGTTGGCTGAATTGAAGAAAAAGGGAAAACTTTACGCCATCAAAGCCCTGAAGAAGAAGGAGATCGTGACGCGGGATGAAGTGGACAGGTCTGTGACTTTTACATGTTCACTTCCACAAACGTTTGTCTCAAATACAATTGAAGTACAGAAGTAAAAATACAAAGTGCAGTCTGTATCTGTACTGTTCATTTTACACTGGATACTTTTACTTCACTACATTTGACAAAGTAGTAATAGTAGTTGTAGTAGTAGTAGTAGTAGTATTACTAGTAGTAGTTGTAGTAGTAGAATTAGTAGCTGTAGTAGTACTAGTAGAAGTTGCAGTAGTATTAGTAGTAGTAGTAGTATTAGTAGTAGTAGTAGATGCAGTAGTAGTAGTAGTTGTAGTAATAGTAGTAGTAGTAGTAGTAGAAGTAGTAGTTGCAATATTAGTAGTAGTAGTAGTTGTAGTAGTAGTAGTAGTTGTAGTAGTAGTAGAAGTTGCAGTAGTATTAGTAGTAGTAGTAGTATTAGTAGTAGTAGTAGATGCAGTAGTAGTAGTTGTAGTAATAGTAGTAGTAGTAGTAGTAGAAGTAGTAGTTGCAATATTAGTAGTAGTAGTAGTTGTAGTAGTAGTAGTAGTAGTAGTAGTAGTAGTAGTAGCAGTAGTAGTAGTAGTAGTAGCAGTAGTAGTAGCAGTAGTAGTAGAGTGGAAGTAGTAGTAGTAGTAGTAGTAGTAGTAGTAGTAGTAGCAGTAGTAGTAGTAGTAGTAGTAGTAGTAGAGTGGAAGTTGTAGTAGTAGTAGTAGTAGCAGTAGTAGTAGTAGTAGCAGCAGTAGTAGTTGTGGTAGTAGTAGCAGGTATCTGTACTTTTAGATTTGGACTGAAAAGTAAAAAGTACTTTTCTTTATGGCGACTAAAAACACAAAAACACAAAAACACAAACAAAGTAGTAGTAGCAGTAGTAGTAGTAGTAGTAGTAGTAGAGTAGTAGAGTAGTAGTAGTAGTAGTAGTAGTAGTAGTATTAGTACACTGTGTGTTTCTGTTTCAGCCTGATGAGCGAGAAGCGGATTTTCGAGATGATAAACGCGTCCCGTCACCCGTTCCTGGTGAATCTGTTCGGATGTTTCCAGACGGACGAGCACGTCTGCTTCGTCATGGAGTATCTGCCCGGAGGAGACCTGATGATCCACATCCACACTGACCCCTTCACCGAGGATCAGACCAGGTACAGACCCGGATCAGGACCAGACCAGGACCAGACCAGGCCCAGACAGGTATAGACCTGATGATCCACATCCACACTGACCCCTTCACCGAGGACCAGACCAGGTACAGACCCAGACCAGGACCAGACCCAGACCAGGTACAGACCCAGACCAGGACCAGACCAGGACCAGACCAGGCCCAGACCAGGACCAGACCCAGACCAGGACCAGGAACAGACCTGATGATCCACATCCACACTGACCCCTTCACCGAGGACCAGACCAGGTACAGACCCAGACCAGGACCAGACCCAGACCAGGTACAGACCTGGACCAGGACCAGGCACAGACCTGGGTTCGTCCTGGTTTAGTCCTGGTTTAGTCCTGGTTTAGTCCAGTATCTACAATGAGACCAGGTACCAAATAGATTTTGTTCTAAAACTGATCAATTCTGGATTAGACTGTAGAGATTTGTGAAGAATATCTCACTTCTTCAAAGTACAATGACCAAAGCAGTAACATTAGTTTTGTATAGTAACATTAGTTTTGTGCAGTAACATTTGGTGCAGTAACATTAGTTTTGTGCAGTAACATTAGTTTTGTGCAGTAACATTAGTTTTGTGCAGTAACATTAGTTTTGTGCAGTAACATTAGTTTTGTGCAGTAACATTTGGTGCAGTAACATTAGTTTTGAAGTCTGTGCTGAGAGTTTCCAGAGTTGAGGCTGGCGTGTGTTGCAGGTTTTACTCGGCCTGTGTGGTGTTGGCTCTGGAGTTCCTCCATCAGAATAAAATCATCTACAGGTGAGTTTATGCGTCGCTGTGAGGTCATGTGACTCAAACCCACCAATCACAGAGCTGTTTGACCCGCAGAGACCTGAAACTGGACAACATCCTGCTGGACAGAGATGGATACGTCAAGATGACCGACTTTGGGCTCTGTAAAGAAGGTGATCTCATCTTACGTTTAAAAATATTCATCAGGTCAGACCCCGGGGTCTATGGTTCAATCAGGGCGACGGCTCTTCTTGAGCAACAAGACAACAAAGCAACACTTACACACACAAAAATAAAAATAAATAAACACAAATAAACATTTTTTTTCAATCTAAGAAAATAATAATAATAATAATAATAATAATAATAGACAAAAAAAATCAAATAAATAAATAAAGTAGGTCTTAAATTTTGTCTATTATTATTATTATTATTATTATTATTATTATTATTATTATTATTATTATTATTTCTTTCATCTATAGTATGTATGAGTAATGGTTTGAAATGACCTATAGGCCATTTAGACTTAGACAAACTTTATTGATCCATAATGGAGACAGTAGCTCACACATCACAATATAATAAAGAGATCTGATGGCAAAAGGAGAAATTAAATTTGTCAAATGGACAAAGTTTATTTGGTCGAATCCGTTTCTCAGCTCATCCAAGCTGCTTCTTCAGTTCTGGTCAGACGCTGGTGGACACTGCCTATATCTGCCTGAAGGGGGCGCTCACTACAGTGAAATGACTCTGAGACTACCACACCTACTTGTTTACAGTTTGTGTTAGTTAGGTGGGCCTGTTAGATCTGCAGTGGGAGTGGAGTGTGGGTCTTGTTAGCAGAACCATTCAGGACCATAATGGACCTGACCTGCTGCACTATTGTTTTCTTTGTTTTGGTTTAGGTTTGAGGATAGATTTATAGATGGAGACAAATGATGTCTGAGACCTCCATTTCTGTTCAAGGAAGGATTCTCTTTCTCTACAAAAATAGCCTCTTTAACTCCCCTCTCAAACCAGTTCTTTTCTCTGACCAAGATCTGGACCTCACTGTCCTCAAAGGAGTGGCCTTCTAGGTGAAGATATACGGCAGATGCCGGTCCACTCTGGCGCGCCCGTCTGTGTTGGTACATCCTCTTGTGAAGTGGCTGTTTTGTTTCTCCAATGTAGCGCTCACTGCAGTCTTCACTACACTGAATGGAATAGACCACATTGCTTTGTTTGTGGCTCGGTGTTTTGTCCTTTGGGTGGACGAGTTTTTGTCTTAAAGTGTTTGTGGGTTTGAAATAGACTGGGATTTCATATTGTCTGAAAATCCTCTGTAGTTTTTCAGAAACGCCGGCCAGGTACGGAATCGCTACCCCTTTCCTCCTGGGTTCGGATTCTCTGTTGTCTTGTTTCTTGTCCTTGTCTCTCTCGGTTTTGTTGAAAGCCCATTTAGGATATCCACAAACAGAGAGGGCTTCCTGCACATGTTGTCCTTTCTCCTTACCCTCTGTGCTTGTGGGAACCACTTGTTCCACTTGTTTTGTTTTGTCCAGTTGACGAATTGAATTTCTCCTTTTGCCATGGATTCTACCTGGAGAACTGAGGGATTGTACACACAAAGAGAAATGTTAATAATAAATTCTAAATAAATAGCAGAAATAGCAAGAGACTGGTGTCAAATAAATCATAATTATATAAATGTGTATGTACAAGTAAAAATGAAATAATAATAGAAATAAGTAACAAAAATTTCTCATGATGATTGACAGAACAGAGGGTTATCTCTGACAAAATGGTTGTAACAGATTTCATTTGACCCCTTTCGTGTTGATAATCAGAGGAAGTTGTGTATTTACACTGGTCTCTCGCTATATCGCGGTTCACTTTTAGCGGCCTCGCTGTTTCGCAGATTTTTTTAAAATTCCATTGTTTTTTTATCAATGCACATTGTGTTCTGCATCCTGATTGGCTAAGGGACTGTAGACCTTTGCCGATTTGTCCGTCATTCTCCTCCGTGTCTCCTGTACAGTACAGAATGTGCTCAGCCAAATTTATATAAATGATCACAGTGTGACTCTGGAGTGCTGTATGTTTGCACGTTTTCTCCCCGACAAAACCCACAATATGTGAAGAATCCCTCAGTCTTCCAGGTAGAATCCATGGTAAGGGGAGAAATTCAATTTGTCAACTGGACAAAGTTTATTTGGCCAAAGACGTTTCGCAGCTCATCCGAGGTGCTTCTTCAGTTCTGGTTAGAGTGCTGATGGACACTGCTTATATGTAGCTGCAGGGAGGAGCTCACTACAATGAAATTACTATGGAACTATCACACCTCTTTGTTTTCCGGCCAGGCCGGCGTTTCTGAAAAACTACAGAGGATTTTCAGACAATATGAAATCCCAGTTTATTTCAAACCCACAAACACTTTAAGACAAAAACTCGTCCACCCAAAGGACAAAACACCGAGCCACAAACAAAGCAATGTGGTCTACTCCATTCAGTGTAGTGAAGACTGCAGTGAGCGCTAAAACAAAACAGCCACTTCACAAGAGGATGTACCAACACAGACGGGCGCGCCAGAGTGGACCGGCATCTGCCGTACATCTCCACCTAGAAGCCACGGGCCATTCATTTGAGGACAGTGAGGTTCAGATCTTAGCCAGAGAAAAGAACTGGGTTGAGAGGGGAGTTTTGTCAAGAAAGAGAATCCTTCTTTGAATAGGAATGGAGGGGTCAGACACAATATATCTCCCATATATAATTCCATTCTCAAACCTAAATCAAAACAAACAAAGAAAACAATAGGGCAGCCAGGTCCGGTCCAGAGGTGTGAAAACACCATTATGGTCCTGAATGGTTCTGCTAAACAAGATCCCAGAGAGAAACTGAAAACAAAGAGGTGGGATAGTTTCATAGTAATTTCATTGTAGTTAGCTCCTCCCTTCAGCTACATATAAGCAGGGCCCACCAGCACTCTAGCCAGAACTGAGGAAGCAGCTTGGATGAGCTGTGAAACGTCTTCGACCAAATAAACTTTGTCCAGTTCACAAATTGAATTTCTCCCCTTACCAAAACCCACAATGTCGACGAAACTTTCTCAAATACAGTATAATCGAAGGTGGCATGTCTATTTATAAGAATCTTCTCCCCCAAAAGAAAAAAGAGCGCCAATATCTACCCATAACCATGTTCGGAGCGGCGCCAGGACGAAGAGGCCCGGTCAGAGGAACTGTGAAATACACAAGTCACTATTAATTAATTTTTTAAATTGAAAATCTACAAAAGTTTGACTGTTTAAACGAGAGAAATGTGAGAAAATGTTAATGTCAGTCTGAGAAAAGTGTAGAATGTGTGTGGTGAGGCGTTTACAGCCTTAAAACATGTAGAATAACTGTAAAATATAAAGTTGTCCTACTTCGCGGATTTCGCTTATTGCGGGTTATTTTTAGAACGTAACCCCCGTGATAAACGAGGGACCGCTGTACATTGTGTGTTGGCAGGGATGGGCCACGGGGATCGCACCTCTACGTTCTGTGGAACTCCGGAGTTCTTGGCCCCGGAGGTTCTCACGGACGATAACTACACCCGGGCCGTGGACTGGTGGGGGCTGGGCGTGCTCATATTCGAGATGCTGGTGGGAGAGGTGAGGACGGTCTCTTTATATCTGTGGTTTTGACATCACACCATCGGTTGTCATCATGTACTTCTGTTGTGTTTTCAGTCTCCGTTCCCCGGCGAGGACGAGGAGGAGGTGTTTGACAGTATTGTAAACGATGACATCCAATACCCGTCCTGTATACCACCAACTGCTGTGGCCACTCTGCAAAAGGTAACACGTATTTTCAGTTTATTTTGCCTGTAATGTTCCACTATATCACATTTAACGTTTTGGCAGTTTGCTATTTTTTACTTAATTTAGTGAGATAATATGTGTTGTAAATATAAATGATGCAATTTATGAAGAAAAGTAGACAAATATGTTGAAAATTATAGGAAGTAGAGAGTTCCAAGTGTTTTCTTCTTATTTTATTTGTCAAATAATAATTTCTGTGTACATTAGAGGAGTTTTGTCCTAGTCTGCTAATGGTTGCTAACAGGAAGTAAAATTTTAGACCTAAAAATGGCCAAACTGGGTAATATACCAGGACTAAACAAGGACCAAAACAAGAACTAAACCAGAACTAAACAAGGACCAAAACAAGAACTAAACAAGGAATAAACTAGGTCTAAACCAGGTCTAAACCAGGACTAAACAAGGACCAAAACAAGAACTCAACAAGGACTAAACCAGGATAAAAACAAGGACCAAAACGTTGTAAAATCTTAAATATAAAAATAAGGACTAAACCAGGTCTAAACCAGGTCTAAACCAAGACTAAACCAGGACCAAAACAAGAACTAAACCAGAACTAAACAAGGACCAAAACAAGAACTAAACAAGGAATAAACTAGGTCTAAACCAGGTCTAAACCAGGTCTAAACCAGGACTAAACCAGGACTAAACCAGGACTAAACCAGGTCTAAACCAGGTCTAAACCAGGACTAAACCAGGTCTAAACCAGGACTAAACCAGGACTAAACCAGGTCTAAACCAGGACTAAACCAGGTCTAAACCAGGACTAAACCAGGACTAAACCAGGACTAAACCAGAACTAAACAAGGATCAAAACAAGAACTAAACAAGGACTAAACAAGGACAAAAATAAGGACTAAACCAGATCCAAACCAGGTCTAAACCAGGACTAAACAAGGACCAAAACAAGAACTCAACAAGGACTAAACCAGGATAAAAACAAGGACCAAAACGTTGTAAAATCTTAAATATAATGATCTTAACAGTGTTTCAGTCCAAGTGGTCCAAGCAGGACCTTTAAATGTGTCTCTCCCCGTGGAGACAACAGCAGGTGGTGGACCCGCAGCTCGAAAAGTGACACAGTGCATCTTTAAATGTCGCCGTGTTTTGCAGCTGCTGAAGAGAAACCCTTTAAAGAGACTCGGTTCTGGAGAAAGAGACGCCAACGAGATCAAGGGAGAGAAGTTCTTTGAGGTAATATATAAAGGCCCATATTCTGCTTGGATTTGGGGCTTTAAACTGTGTGTTAATGTTGTTTCCTGCTTCTTAAAACCCCATTGTGATGTCATGAGGTGGCTTTGCTTTTATTTGCTTTTACTGCTTTTATTGTTTTAGGACTAGTCTGACCGAATTTTAGCAATTTACCTTTTAGTTGTCTTCATTTTATGATCTCTGTGCAGCGCTTTGGAAACTGCTTTCTTTATCAAATGTGCTGTATGAATAAAGTGGATTTGAATTTGGATTCGTTTGTCAGTTCAGATTTCAGTTTTTGTCGATTTTTATGGTTTACCGAATTGTTCAGTCCCAGCTTGAATGTTTCGCAGTACGGCTTTAAACACGACCTCTCCCAAACCTGCTGTGTTCCAGAGCATAGACTGGGACGCGCTGCTGTTGAAGAAGCTTCCTCCGCCCTTCCTCCCGGTGATAAAGGCGTCTCTGGACGTGAGTAACTTCGACAGCGACTTCACGGCTCTGAGGCCCGAGCTGTCCCCCCCCTCGTCCCCCACGGCGCTCACCCCGGAGCAGCAGGAGGCGTTCAAGGACTTCGACTTCTGCGCACTGCACGGATAAAATACAACAGCTCCACACGGGAAACAGGGAGAGGAAGGGTCAAACGTTAAAGGTCCCATATTATGCTAAGGATGTAACAATAACCTCAGGTCTCTTTGCTTAAAGGGCCAATTTCACTAAAACACAGTTATATTCAAGATTTTCCTGAAGATTTTAATTTTCTTTTCTTTTGGTCATTTTGTAGGTTTAAAATTGTACTTTCTGCTTGGAAATCATGACATCACACTGGGGAATTCCAAGGACCAAAACAAGGACTAAATCAGGACTAAACAATGACCAAAACAAGGACTAAACCAGGTCTAAACCAGGACTAAACCAGCACCAAAACAAGGACTAAATCAGGACTAAACCAGGACCAAAACAAGAACTAAACAAGGACAAAAATAAGGACTAAACCAGTACTAAACCAGGATTAAACCAGGACTAAACCAAGACTAAAACAAGGACTAAACCAGGACCAAAACAAGGACTAAACCAGGACTAAACCAGGACCAAAACAAGGACTAAACCAGGGCTAAACCAAAACTAAACAAGGACTAAACCAGGACTAAACCAGGACTAAAACAAGGACTAAACCAGGACTAAACCAGGACCAAAACAAGGACTAAACCAGGACTAAACCAGGACTAAAACAAGGACTAAACCAGGACCAAAACAAGGACTAAACCAGGTCTAAACCAGGACCAAAACAAGGACTAAACCAGGACCAAAACAAGGACAAAACAAGGACTAAACCAGGACTAAACCAGGACCAAAACAAGGACTAAACCAGGGCTAAACCAAAACTAAACAAGGACTAAACCAGGACTAAACCAGGACCAAAATAAGGACTAAACCAGGACCAAAACAAGGACTAAACCAGTACTAAACCAGGACTAAAACAAGGACTAAACCAGGACCAAAACAAGGACTAAACCAGTACTAAACCAAAACTAAACAAGGACTAAACTAGGATCAAAACAGGACATTGTAAAATCTTAAATAAAATGATCTAAATTGTGTTTCATAAGATCTATATTTAAGATTTTCCTAAAGATTTTAATTTTCTTTTCCCAATTTGGTCATTTTTTTAGGTTAAAATTGTACCTCCTGCTTGGAAATCATGAAATCACTTTGGGGAATTCTATAATTGTCACCAAGTAAAACTCCTCTAATGTAGACAGAAAGAAAACACCTTTATTTTATTGAAATAACATTTAATAGTATCAGTAAAATGTTTTATTTTGTGTAAATAGTTTCATACGTTTGTTTAGGATTCTCCCAGTGTGATATCATCAGTGTGGGACTCTCTACTTCATGTAAATTTCAATACTTTTTCAACTTGATTTGTGTAAAACTATAATTTACATTTATTATTCCACCAAATTAAGTCAAAATTCATCATACGCACTTTAAACTCAATGTTACGCTTCAGCAACAGCTAAAAGAAACAGAGGGAACTACATAGACCATGATCCTTTGCTCTGTTTCAGTCCAACTTACACAATGAAATCACTTTTTAAGCACTTTTAAATCTTAACTCTTCGGTTTATGACAGAACCAAAGGCATTTTTAAAGGAAAATCTAGGATATTCACAATTTTATTAGCCTCAAAAATAAATATTGTTCAGTGAGATGCAGATCGTGATAAAATCGTATTTGGGTATCGTTACAGCCCTGTATTATGCTACATTTACTTTTTGAATGCTCTAAGCTGTTAACCTTAACAAAAACATACCAGACGCTGTATTTTGTTCCATTCATATTCTAAGGTCGTTTTCACACCAGGAAAGTCCGATACTTCACTTGCTTTGGTCCGGACCAAATTTGTTTTTTTTTGTTTTTTTGGTGCAGTTCGCTTTTTCCCCAAGTGGACCAACTATAAACAAAAGCGCGTGTGCTGAGGTCGCTCAGCCATTGGACAGAAATGAGCCGTGTTAAAACGCCGTGTCCAAAGACGGAAGGAGAACAGTTCGCACAAATGTTTGAGCAGCATTGTGAGGTTTACACTATTTTATTTCGGCGGCACGGTGGCTGAGCGGTTAGCGCTCATGCTTCACAGCAAGAAGGTTCCGGGTTTGATCCCCGTTCTGTGTGGAGTTTGCATGTTCTCCCCGTGTCTGGATGGGTTTCCTCTGGGCACTCCGGGTTTCCCCCACCAGGTAAAATCCTCCAGCTGAGGTCCTGACCAAGCCAAAGCAAGAAGATCATGGAGATGGTCCCCGGGTGCAGTAATGTGCTGCCCACTGCTCCTAATAAGAGGATGGGTTAAATGCAGCATGAGATCAATAAAGATGCTTCTTCTTCTTCTTCTTCTTTACAATCAATTTCCAAACGGGCAGGGCAGCGCTCATGTGCGCGCATCAAGTTCTGACTCTTGCTCTTCACGCAAAACGTAAGTAAGCCTCGTTAAGTTTCGTTTCGTTTCGTCAGCCTCGGTTTCCCATAATGCTCGACATACGATGGATCGTTAAGTACAAAAAGCCAACTTGTGTCGGATCGAGTCCGGTCTGCATTCTCACCTCAAACGAACCGCACCAGGATTCGTATGGAACCGTGCTGAGACCGAGCTTTTTAGGTGGTCTCGGTTCGCTTGTTTGCTCCGGATCGAGATTTTTGTTTTTTATTCACACCAGCCCAAAAGGTCCAAATTAAAGGAGCAAACGAACGAAACAAGGCAGGTGTGAAAACGACCTTAGTCACTCCACAGTATCCGAAAGAGTCTACCTCTATAGACATGAATGTAATTTTTTTTATTTATGTATGTTTTTTGGTAATTCATTTAATTTAATTATTTATGTATTTATTTTATTATTTATTTATTATTTTAATTAATTTATTTTATTATTTATGTATTTATTTATTGATTGGTTTATTTATTTATTACCATATAACCATAATTTTAAAAAATCACAAAAAAATAATAAAAAATAAGAGGCTGTACCCATTTTTTCCCATGTAGATCATGAAATTTTAATTTGAACAGCAGCTCTGCCCTGTCTGCATCGCACTATCAAGAGTTTTTATTGTCCGCGAACCAGGAAGTAACACTGATGCGCTTTTGGCATGCGAATTGTTGCTATCTTTACCGACGGCAGAACTCTTATCCAGCCTCTGTGTTGTGAAATGTGTTTAAACACTTTTTAAGACAGTACAAATCTGGTACAGCGCCTTTAAATAATACATTTTGTTGGAAAATATATATAAAAAAATTCCACCAAAAAGAAATTAAAATTTAAAAATTTAAAAAAAAGTCACTCTGACATAAAAAATGATAGCATGATAATACAAAAATGTTAAATCACTCAAATATACTAATATATAAATGCACTTTCCTCTTCAGATTATGACAAAAAATGTGGAACTATTAAAGTCTACTTCATGCATTTCCCTCTCCAGACCTCAGTTCCATCTTCTGACATCATCAGGTGGTCATCACAGATCTGCTCCTCTGTGTTTTTAAAGTCTATTCACCTTCTTCTTCGACCCAAACACACGAGTTCAGTCAGACTAAAACGGCGTAATATGGGACCTTTAATCGAGGAGCTGTTTAGGACGATCAGGGTGGACACGTGGCTTTAGCGCGGCGTTGAAGTGGACGGAATTGGACTGACGTTGTCTCTCCCCGCGTCCAGGTGTCTCGCTTCGTGGCCTTTGCTTCCTTTGAGTTAAACGACGGTAGTTTAGAGACATTAGCTTTTCTATGCATCACTGTGACAGACGCTCACTGCCTTGGACTAAAACATCCACGTCTTCTGTTTACGCTGCAAAAAAGGTCAAGACGCACCGCAGAACTTTTCTGGAGGAGACTCCGTCGCTTCCTTGCTTCCACTTGGATGTGATTGCTTGGCCCAGA
This sequence comes from Paratrypauchen microcephalus, assembly GCA_036785185.1. NCBI lineage: Eukaryota > Metazoa > Chordata > Actinopteri > Gobiiformes > Gobiidae > Paratrypauchen > Paratrypauchen microcephalus. Next base: position 297,783 of record JAVJIX010000305.1, on the reverse strand, counting down.
ATGTTCCACAGTGCAGCGTTAATCTTTTCTACCATGAATTTATCAAAAACGCAGCTGTTTTACTGCTCAAAAAAACAGGCGTTCTTACTGTGTGCGCGGTCGCCTCTCCACAGATCTGACCTGTAATTGGCCCGATTAAATGTATCAGATCGCTGTTTCACTGCTCAAACGTTCTGCGAGCGTGTTCGCCTCTCCACAGACCTGACCTGTAAGCTGGCTTGATCTAGTCAACCATTCATGTATCAGATCAGTATTTTACTGCTCGAAAATGCAACAAAAAACAGGCTTTTTAAAAATTGTGAGCAGGGTCGCCTCTCCACAGATCTGACTTGTAATCGGCCCGATCCGGATTGCCATTCTTGCTCTCCGCAGATCTGACCCATAACCTAGCTTGATCGAGTTCACGTTCATGTATCAGATCACTGTTTTACTGCTCGAAAATGCAACGAAAAACAGGCGTTCCTACTGTGAACAGGGTCGCCTTTCCACAGATCTGACCTGTAATTGGCCCGATTCATGTATCACTATTTCACTGCTCAAACGTACTGTGAGTGTGTTTGCCTCTCCGCAGATCTGACCTGTAACCTGGCTAGTTCCAGTTCACCGTTCATGTATCAGATCACTATTTTACTGCTCGAAAATGCAACGAAAAACAAGGATTTTTACTGTGAGCGGGGTCGCCTCTCCACAGATCTGACCTGTAATCGGCCCGATCCGGTTTGCCATTCATGCTCTCCGCAGATCTGACCCGTAACCTGGCTTGATCGAGTTCACGTTCATGTATCAGATCAGTTTTACTGCTCGAAAATGCAACGAAAAACAGGCGTTCCCACTGTGAGCGGGGTCGCCTTTCCACAGATCTGACCTGTAACACGGCCTGGTGGCATCGCCTGCTTGTTTCCACGGAGATAGATAAGTTAATGAGATACTGTGGAACATTTTAGACAAAGTAATAACATCTGAACACCCACCAGCAGTGCGGCGCTCAAATCATGAGTAGTTTTGACGATATTACGATATGATATTGATCTATATTACGCCATTCTCTGATCGATGTTATAATATTGATTCCTCATCACAAACAGACCTGGAGTTGTTGTTTTTTGTTTTGTTTCATTCACACATATTTAACGCACAAACCCTGCATTTTTAGGCCGAGTTCTTCTCTCAAACTGAAAACTCTCTGTTCACAGGAATACAGGAAGTGCTCCAGTGAGTTTATAAGACTTAGACTTAGACAAACTAAATCACAATGTGATATAGAAAGAGTAAAAAAATAGAAATGGTAATAGTAAATTCTAAATAAGTAGTAAAAATATAGCAAGATACACTAGAATCATCTGGATGATTTCAGGAGTGGAATTGCCGATCTCTATTAAACAAAAGTAAAAAAAAGGAGCTGTTCACTTGAAAAGTACTAACTTCATGACATCACGAGGTGGAACAGAGCGTTTTCAGCTTTGGAGATGTAGACAGACTGATAAAAAGGATTATTCAAATGTGTGAATGAAACAAAACACAACTCCAGGTCTGTTTTTGAGGAGGAAACGACATTAGAACACGACTTAAAGCTCACCAGAGTCAGTTTTGCGTAATATAGGAGGATCTTTAGCTAAATTTTTATGGTTATTGTTTTTTTCTTGTTTTGAAAATGTGGCGAAACAGCGGACTAACGCACAATATATATTTACGGTGGGACAAAGCACCCGAAGGTTACTCAGATAAACTGTGACTTTTTTACACTGTTATACTTCAAACATTAAGAGTCAAAACTGCTCAAGATTCTGATGAGTTGCTTCTTTTTGCAGTGTGGTGGTTCTTTTACTGGTTTTGAGAAGTGGAATAGTTAGAACATTATCAAAAATATCTATGGTGTAAGGGTAAAGATCTATGGAGGAGGGAATGCCACTTTAGTGCTGTGACTACAGTATGGCATTTAACTCATCTTTATTTATAATTGAATTGTAATTTTATTTATTTATTATTATTTGTGATGATAATAATAATTATAATAAATAATAATAATATAGGGGGCGGCAGTAGCTCAGTTGGTAGAGCGCTTGCCTAGTGATCCAGGGGTTGACGCTCTTGACGGGTTGACCGCGTGTGATCCCAGCTCCCACAGATGAGCGCTGCCGCTGTGTCCTTGGGCAAGACACTTAACCCCACCTTGCCCCCAGTGTCTGCGGACACTGGTAGCCCCATGGCAGAAGATACATCAAGGCCCGTTGTGACGTGAGCCGTCGTCCTGTGGACCCACCACCCGCGGGAGGATTCATGAGGGCTGGTGCATTGTGTTCTATTATTATCTATTATTGTGCATTATTTTTATTATTATTAGTTTTCAACATTTCTTAATTGGTGTAAAACTATAATTTATATTTACAACAGGTTTATTATTATTATTATATAACAATTATAATAATAACAATAATAAATTTGCTATATTATAATATAGCATTATTATTGTTATGATTATTATTACATTTACATTTTTCATCTTTTCTGAACAAATTTCTTAATCGGTGTAAAGCTATAATTTATATTTACAACAGGTTTATTATTATTATTATTATTATTACAAATTTTTCTACTTTTTTCCCTCACCAAAATAAGCCAAAATTAGAGAATCAAAAGTGCTATTTCTCCATGGAGATGTTATTGCTTTGTCTGGAATGTTTCACAGTATGGCATTAAACCTTTCCATCTTCATGGAGACCAAACCAGACCAAGTTACAGGTCAGATCTGTGGAGAGGCGACCCCGCTCACAGTCAGAACGCCTGTTTTTCTCTGGATTTTTGAGCTATAAAACCACCTGTAATAAAAAATAAAATAAAAAACGCAACTTGGAACTGTTTAAAGTCACACTGTGGAACATTCCAGACAGAGTAATGACGTCTCCAACCAAACCCCCAACCGAAAAGCTTCATAATGCGCCTGTAAACACTGATTATTCCACTTCTCGGCCATTTCGAGTAACAGCACCAGTCTTTACGTTTTGTTTGAGTAGTTTTGTATGTTTTTTTAAACGAAATCGAAACAGTAGGTTGGCTTGTAGCGGCTCTCGTGTCACTAAACGCATGTGCGACCCGTGAATCTTGTGCACTCGCTAAAATAAAACTTATATTAACCTCACCACATTAGCTCGAATAGAAGAAGCCATAGCAGATATAGAAACATCACCCACTCTGTTCTATTATACGAAACAGCCATATAGCAGAGAAAAGTGTATGTATTTTCAACTAGCAAATAATATTCTGTGATAAAAAAATATAAAAAAAACATATATATAATAATTATTAATGTGCAATAAATGAAATGTAGCTTAGTTTAATCCAAAGAGAAAATCGTGTGTCGAATTGTCTTCCATGGATTATTTGATATTTTGTTATAAATTAATATTGTTTACAGATATTTGACTTAAAGGACAAGTAACGTTTTCATAATCTGGACCTTATTTCGGTGATAAAACAAGGTCATTTACTCACACTTTGGTGTCATTTGGAGTATTTTCCGGAGATTTTGGAGTTTAGCGATATCCGTTTAACGTGAGTGGTCGGGGCACGATGTTGCAGTCACCTAAATAACACAAACTTTATCACTTTTCAAATGACAAAAGTTCAATGTGTTAGTCTACTCTTTGGTTTGAGTTTCGGAACATGAAAAAATGTTTCTATTCCACCACGGTTCATCATGGCACGATTATCCTCCAGAGTTGACAGACACAGATTTCTGTTATCATCACCCAGACGTTCATCTCCTAGCCGCAAATCCCACTCGAGACGGCAAAGGCATTCTTCCTCTGTTGCCATCGACATACAATCACTGCGATTGGATTTCTCCAAATCCGATCCCGTTACTCTGTGGGTGGTCTGTCCTTAGATCCAAGTGCACATGAAACTCGTGTAATCGGATAATGGTCAGCGATCTTGCCGGCTCCGCTCCGCTATGTGGCGCTGTCGTCCAACTACTTCCGGGTGATGGCTACTCAATAAAAACACAACAAACTATGCGGCGGTGTACAAAGATGGCGCTCGAGGAGTTTGATGGAGCTGCATTGGTGTACGTGTTGTGCATTCTTTCTTCGCAGCCATGATTTCGTCTGACTTAGGCGGCACGGTGGCTGAGTGGCTAGCGCTCTTGCTTCACAGCAAGAAGGTTCCGGGTTCGATCCCTGGGTCGCCCAGGCCTTTCTGTGTGTGTTCTGTGTGGAGTTTGCATGCATGGTCTGGGTTCGATCCCCAGGTCGCCTGGGCCTTTCTGTGTGGAGTTTGCATGTTCTCCCCGTGTCTGGGTGGGTTTCCTCCGGGCACTCCGGTTTCCCCCATCAACCCAAAACATGCACCATAGGTAAAATCCCTCCAGCTCCAGTGTGAGATCAATAAAGTTCACTTCTTCTTTTCCGGCAACAATCGCTACTTATGACGGCGTCGGCACTTCCGGGTGAAATCCTTGGCAAAAATTCCCGCGCATGCGCAGTATGCCAATCCGATCCGATATCGTGCAAAAGGCGGCACCAAGCGGATTACTATCGGCCTAAGCCAGGGGTTCCGATCAAATTGGAGAAACCAATCCCTATATGATCCTTAGCCTGTGCACATGAATTCAATACGATCCCAATCCGTTTGCAGTCGGATTACACGCGTTCATGTGCATGCAGTGAAAGTCCACATAAACACTACCAGGTACTGTTTTTTCGTAGACGGGCCATCGCTTGCTGTTCTCTGGTGCGCTGCTCCTCAAACTGTCTCCGCTTCCTTCTTTCTAATACCTCCTCATCCGTATACTCAGGCTCAAAAGGATATCGACGGCCATCGTACTCAAATAACACCTCTTCAAAGTCTGAATCTTCAGCCATGTCTCGCTTGCAACAGAAAAGTTCTGAGCATCGTCTAAGCAAAGTAGCGGAATGAATGCCTGCGCGCGGTCCTCGTTGATGACGTCATCCAATCGGAACCATGGCTGTATCTCTGGTTACAGGCCACTTTTGACTCAAACGAAAGTGTAAACTAACACATTGAACGTTTGTCATTTGTAAAGTGATAAAGTTTGTGTTATTTGGTGACTGCAACATCGTGCCCCAACCACTCACGTTAAACGGATATCGCCCAACTCCGAAATCTCCGGAAATACTCCAAATGACACCAAAGTACAAGGGTGAGTAAATGACGTTGTTTTATCACCGAAATAAGGTCCAGATTGTAAAAACGTTACCTGTCCTTTAAGATTTTAAAAACTATAAATGAGAAATGTGGTTGTTAAAAAAGGTTATTTAATTTATTGTTTAATTTTTTTTTTTTGGTAGAATGTTCAAAAATACTATATAAGGCAAAGGTTTGTAATAGGTCAAAGAAAATAGTTTGTTGTGAATTTGAAAAAAAATTCTGTAAAATTCTGTACCATTGTGAGAAAAGGTTAAAAGTGACGATCACAACATTTGAGAATCCCAATTGATATTTTGCAGCTGATCTCGTCAACAGTCCCTAGGGGTGTGATGCTAACTGGAAGCACTGCTGTGTCTGAGGCTTGTTAGACTTTAATGGAAAATGTCACTTTTTTAATACAGCACTTTTTCACCTTTAAGACACTTTACAACAATGAACCGTTCATCTATTCGCACACCAGTGTACGCAGACACCGAGGCCGAGCTGGGTTAAGTGTCTTGCCCAAGGACACCCATGAGCGGGATTCGAACCATCACCTTCTGATCAGTGAACAAACGCTCTACCAACTGACACATCCTTCACATCTCACAATGGTACAGAAGCTACTAAAGTTAAGAACTACCCCAAAGCTAAGCTAAGCTCAGTCACACAGGAGATGCTCAGAGTAGAGCCGCTGTTCCTCCACGTCAAGAGGAGCAGCTGAGGGGAGGGCATCTGTTCCAGACGCCTCCTGGACGCCTGCCTGTTCCGGGCATGTCTCACCAGGAGGAGGGACTGTGTCTCTGGGCTGGCCTGGGAACACCTTGGGGTGTTCCCAGGCCAGGGAGGAGCTGGAGGAATTCTTTGTGGAAAAGTCTGTGTGGAAAAGTCTGTGTGGAAAAGTCTGTGTGGAAAAGTGTGTGGGAAGTCTGGGCCTCCCCTGACCGCTGCCCCGACCAGGCCCCGGGTAAAGCAGAAGAAAATGGATGGATGGACATTTATGGCTATTGTCCAAAATTGGCACTAAACAGAGACTAAACCAGGACTAGACCAGAACTAAACCAGGACTACAATGGGCCCAAATCAAGTCTACATGAAGGACTAAACTGGCCTCAAACCAGAACCAAGACTGAACCCAGCTGTATTTATTTGTGGTCACTTTGGGGTTGTACAGTGGTACCTCACCTTACGAATGACCCAACAAACGAAAATTTCAAGTTACGAAATGCCTTCACGTCAAATTTTGGTCTCTAGATACGAATGAAATTTCAAGTTACGAAACGCGAAATCTCCAATCCAATCCAACTTTATTTATAAAGCACTTTAAAAACAACAAATCTCAAAAATTAAATTAATGCGCGCTCAGATGCACGCCCCGAAACGTAAATACACTTTATCAACACACACGGGGTTAGGTTCCAGAGGTGGCCCGCGGTGGGAGAGGTCCGCGAGGTAGGACAACTTTGTATTTGGCAATTGTTCTACATGTTTTAGGGCTGTAAATGCCTCACCACGCGCATTCTACGCTTTTCTCAGACTGGAGTTTCTCTCGCATTTCTCTCTCGTTTGAACACTCGAACTTTCATAGATTTTCAATGGAATGTGTTGATAGTGAAGCGTGGGGGGGGACACGGCTCAATATAGCGCCGAACGCGCAAGGGGAGACACAACAACACATGATCAGTATGGTAAAACTCACCTGTCTCACAACGGTCTAAACCCAGCTCACGTTCCCTTAGTGAGTGAACAATCCAACGTTTGGTGAATTCTGCTTCACAATGATAGGAAGAGCCGACATCGAAGGATCAAAAAGCGACGTCCATACGGCGCAAGGCCGCGCTACACCGGGGCTGCGGGATGGAGCCGCGGCGCACGGGCCGTGCCTCCTCCTCGGGGCCGAGCACGGGGTGATTTAATCCTGGTCCGGTCCTGGTTTAGTCCAGGTCCAGTTCAGGTTTAGACCTAGTTTAGTTCTGGTCTAGACCTGGTTTAGTTCTGGTCTAGACCTGGAAGTCACATAGAAGCAGAGCCCGCCCCGAGCGAGACGGTCTTGCCCGCCGATAGAGCACCTTTCTCGGCCTGTTAGCTCACAGTGTCGGCCCCCCGGCTCTGGAGGTCAGATAGAACCAGAGCCCGCCCCGCCCCGCTCTTATTCCCGCTGAAAGAGCGTCTTTCTCGGCCTCTTAGCTCTAGCGCGGAACGCGCAAGGTGCGTAGACACGAGCAACGCGCTCCTCCAACGGCACTGCCATGTTATAATAATAACAGGTCCAATCCAGGTTTAGTTCTGGCCAGACCTGGTTTATTCCACGTTCTTTTAGTCCTGGTCTAGTCTCTTAGTCCGTCAGGAACACAACGTTACACTATAAAAAAAAAAGTTACACTATAAAAAACAACAACCTTGGAACGGATCAGGCTTTTTCCATTGAAATAGCTACTCAACTTACGAATTTTTCACGTTACGAAACCACTTCTGGAACGAATTAATTTCGTAAGGTGAGGTACCACTGCATTTCTTTTATCGTTCTCATATCACGATCTCTGGCACCCCCTTGTGCTTGGGATTTGGACCAGGTTTAGGTCTGGTTTGGGTCTGGTTTAGTCCTGGTTTAGACCCGGTTTAGTACAGGTGTATTTCATGTCATATCACGATCTCTGGTGCCCCCTTGTGCTCGGGATCCAGCGCTGTTCTGAAATGTGACTAATGAATTAGTAAAATGTGAAGAGACTGTTCGATCTTTATGCTTCCCTTCGGTCTGAGGTTCTGAACAGGAAATGCTGATGTCTGTAGCACTCGTGTCAATGCTGCTTTTGTCCAAATGTCGTAAATATACAAATGTAATCACACTCGAATGTTCTGTCTATATTCCTAAGGAAATCACCAGTGTTCTATGTAATCTCAATACAGAATCATCAAAATAAACATATTTGTACAAGACTCTGCTGGAGTTTATTCAACACTGAATTTAACCTGTTTGTAAGTTAAAGCTGCATTGTGTAACTTCTCTGATCCACCACTGTAACCAAATGTCGCTGTACTGAAGAGTCCTGGTTTAGTACACATGTAGCTCTGGTTTGGATCTGGTTTAACACTAGGTCTCTAAATGTGCTGTGTTTCAGTTTTTTATTTTATTTGTTTATTTTTTCAGACCCACAGATGCACAGAGCGTGTTGTGCAGCTCCCCTGCACTCACAGCAGTGTACAGAGTCTGGGTGTCTGAATAAGATAATTATAGAATCAGTCCAGTGAACTGATCATTTACACCTGTCACCCCCCCTGCTCTGTGGAGAAGAAAACGGATCAGGAAACCAACTCACTCAGGCAACAGCACGAACACAACTGTTCAGGGTTTCTGTGGAATTTGTTGTGACATAAGCGTCCTAAAGTCAAACTCAGCCTCTTCTACAGTGTAGTCATAGTACATTTAGGACAGGACAGGACAGTACAGTACAGTGCAGTGCAGTGCAGTGCAGTGCAGTACAGTAAAGTGCAGTATAGTGCAGTATAGTAGAGTACAGTACAGTGCAGTACAGTAAAGTGCAGTATAGTATAGTACAGTACAGTACAGTACAGTAGAGCAGTACAGTGCAGTATAGTACAGTAGCGCAGTAAAGTGCAGTACAGTACAGTGCAGCACAGTACAGCACAGTGCAGTACAGTACAGTGCAGCACAGTACAGCACAGTGCAGTGCAGTGCAGTACAGTACAGTACAGCACAGCACAGCACAGCGCAGTACAGTACAGTGCAGCACAGTACAGCACAGCACAGCGCAGTACAGTACAGCACAGTGCAGTACAGTACAGCACAGCGCAGTACAGTACAGCACAGCACAGTGCAGTACAGTACAGTACAGTACAGCACAGCACAGCACAGCGCAGTACAGTACAGTACAGTACAGTACAGTACAGTACAGCACAGCACAGCACAGCGCAGTACAGTACAGTGCAGCACAGTACAGCACAGCGCAGTACAGTACAGCACAGTGCAGTACAGTGCAGCACAGTACAGCACAGCACAGTACAGTGCAGTACAGTAGTACAGTACAGTACAGTACAGTGCAGTAAAGTGCAGTATAGTGCAGTACAGTACAGTACAGTGCAGTAAAGTGCAGTATAGTACAGTACAGTGCAGTAAAGTGCAGTATAGTACAGTACAGTACAGTACAGTAATACAGTAAATGAAGTTGTCGTAAATATTTGATCTACTTCACTTTAAGTTCATGTTAATAAGACGACAAAGAAGTTCAATAAAACACATTTAAATTTTCACTAATTTCTTGGGCATGATGGCAGCGTCCTCTACAGCGTTAACTTAGTTAACATTCAGCTCATTTGTTTGAACTTTTCTGTTCACATTTGATTCTGTTGATGAACTGTCCGTTAGTGTCGGCTCATTAAGCTGCTATAATCAGACCAAAAAAACTCAGACGTAATGTTATTAATCTTTTGTATCAGTGGATCATTTTGACATCACATTCAGACATGACAAAACATTCTGGGTGAATAAACAACAGTAACGGTCAAACAAGGAGCTGAGACCTGCCTGTCGATCTGCTCTACTACAGCGAAGACCGAAATACGACAGTTATTCTAAAGGCGAGAGTCCACAAACCACACAAAAGAAAACCGCTTTTAATCACACAAGAAAACACAGTAAATAAATAAAACTAAATAATAATAGAATAAAAATAAACCATGAGTGAGTGTTTGTGTGTGCGTAAAATTATTATTATTAGTTTTAAGACAGATGCCCTTCCACCACACCACCTGTTATTCATAACAAAATAACCAACCATATTCTGAGGTTTTTATTTTTATTTTAACTTTGTACATTTTTACACTTTTGTTGCATAAAGAACATTCCCCAGAGCAACTCAGCCTCAAGTAACTTCAACTTCAGAAATCACAACGATTTTAGCTGCATTTGTACCGTCAATTCATGTATTTGATTACTTTTATTCACTAACTTAACTGTTGTTGTGTCCTTGAGCAAGACGCCTGACTGATTTACCTTTAAGAATGTGTGAGTGATTTATGCTGATTTATGAGAAGAACATTTAGATTAACATTAAAGATCATTTAGAAAAGTGCTATGCTAATGCTAGACCTGGTTTAGATCTGGTTTAGTCCCGTTTTAGTACAGATGTAGAGCTGGTTTGGTCCTGGTTTAGTCCTGGTTTAAGTCTGGTTAGTACAGATGTAGAGCTGGTTTGGTCCTGGTTTAGTCTGGTTTAAGTCTGGTTTAGTACAGATGTAGCTATGGTTTGTATCTAGTTTGGATCTGGTTTGGATCTGGTTAAGTCCTGGTTTAGTGCAGATGTAGCTCTGGTTTGGATCTGGTTTACTCCTGGTTTAAGTGTGGTTTAGTCCTGGTTTATGTCTGGTTTAAGTCTGGTTTAAGTCTGGTTTAGGTCTGGTTTAGTCCTGGTTTTGTCTTGGTTTTGTGCAGATGTAGCTCTGGTTTACTCCTGGTTTATGTCTGGTTTAAAGGGATATGCCACCCCCAGGTCAAATTTGGGCATCTCCCCACAGTCCAGAGACTAAAATAAGTGGTGGAAAGTGTTTTCCTGCTCACCCAGCCATTGTCCGAGTCTGTCGCCACTGACCGCCGCGGTATCTGCAGCTACTCCGCCTTAGACTGGAGTCTAACGTCGCCAGAGAAAGATTTCGGCCAAAAGGAATTAATTTGCTCGATGCGTTTCCCAATTACTTTGTGTGTAGTGCGCATTCATATCGAGTGCAAATAAATGTGCAAATCAACACGGAGAGATTGCCTTGGTCATTTTGGGTGGGAACTATTTTCCAGTGTGGAAGAATACAGCCGAATCACGCAGCACGCTGCCAGGGGAATCCCAGTTACGCACCGGGAAGGGAGTTCCCCTGTTGCACAACGTGGTGCGTGATTCGGCTTTATTCTTCCGCACTGGAAAATAGTTCCCACCCAAAATGACCAAGGCAAGCTCTCCGTGTTGATTTGCACATTTATTTGCACTCGATATGAATGCGCACTACACAGAAAGTAATTGGGAAACGCATCGAGCAAATTAATTCCTTTTGGCCGAAATCTTTCTCTGGCGACGTTAGACTCCAGTCTAAGCCGGAGGAGCTGCAGATACCGCGGCGGTCAGTGGCGACAGACTCGGACAATGGCTGGGTGAGCAGGAAAACGCTTTCCACCACTTATTTTAGTCTCTGGACTGTGGGGAGATGCCCAAATTTGACCTGGGGGTGGCATATCCCTTTAAGTCTGGTTTGGATCTGGTTTAGTCCTCGTTTAGTCCTTGTTTAGTCCTGGTTGAGTGCAGGTGTAGCTCTGGTTTGGACCTGGTTTGGACCTGGTTTGGACCTGGTTTAGTCCTGGTTTAGTCCTGGTTTAGTCCTGGTTTAGTCCTGGTTTAGTCCTGGTTTAGTCCTGGTTTAGTGCAGGTGTATCTCTGGTTTGGATCTGGTTTAGTCCTGGTTTGGTCCAGTTTTGAGAGGACCACACTTTTACTTAAGACCGATGCATTTGGTTTGATTTTTGTTCTAATTTATTCAGCTCTGTTCTCCACAGTTTGGAGAAACACATAAGTGTGAAACATTTACAGTTCATAATTTATACATTTCTAAACCACAAAGAATTTTATTACTTTTATTACTTCATTATTTTGTTTTCGTTTAAGTGCTTTTGCCAGACGTTTATTCAAAAAAACTCTCTTGTATTTCAGAATTCCCGAGGGGCAAAAAAAAAACGCTGTAAAAATGACTTGAACGGGGTTTGAACGTTTTTCTGGTTCAGAGTACGGCCCCTTCTTGTCTGTGGACCCGTTATGCCTGAAATGTTCCGTAGTATAGCATTAAACTTATCCAGCTTCCATTTTCAAGAACAGTTTTTTTTTGTTTTTTTTATGGCGCAAACATACATGTGATCTTACTATGACGGGGATCACCTCTGCGCAGATCTGACTTGTAACTTGATCTATCGGTATCAACTCGTTATTACAATGAAGATGGACAGAAGTGTAAAGCCATTCCACGAAAAGCAGGAAAGGATCTCCTTGGAAACCGGTGCATCTTTAATTAAAATGACTTGAATTCGGGATATTAATGTCGTATTATTTTTGTATTGTATAACCAGGTCAATTTACAAATTTTTTATTACTTATTTTTCAAATTTTTTCACGTGTACATACATTTTTTTGCTACTTATTTAGAGTTTTTGGTTTTTGAACGTTAATGTGAGCTCCCCTACCCTGTTTAGGCCCCCCGCCCCCCCCCCCATGGTTAAAAGTTGCGAAATGTCTAAACTGAGCATTTGCGATCCTTTTCTGCGTTAGAAAAAAATCAGTGCTCAAACGGGCGATTTTGAACAAGGCACCTTATTGACGTCAGATCGAAAAAAGAAATGCAAATGCCGTCCCCCCCCCGTCTGTCTGTACTCAGCGTCTCTGTAAATCACGCCCAGAGAGTTTGGACCGCGAATGCGCTAGGCAATGCGAAATGTGTTTTTTTATTTGCCTGGAGGCACGTCCGAGTGTTTCTAGGCTCGGAAGTCCTTTATCTGAGCCTCTGGACCTTTGAACAGCAGTGGTTTAATTTTATTTTCTGTGGAAATGTGTTTATTTTTCAATGGAACGCTTCTCATCTCTTCTCCGCGCAAAAACGCGGAAATGGATCAGAGCGGACAGCTGAGAGCTGAGAGTTTGGCCACGCCCCCACCCTCTACTATAGGCCATCTCTTTTCTCCTCATTTGCATTCAAGCAACAACGCCCATTATGGACTGTTCAGAGAGAGAAAAAATACTCTCATCTTATCTCTGTTTCTCATGCACTGAGTGTTGATTTTGAAGAAGGATTCATTTACAGTATTAGGGAACCATTAAGGAGCCATATAAAAGCATCAAGAAGTACCATGTCATGGGATCTTTAAATTTAATTTGAAAATCTGGGAAAAGGGAATTCTCAGGAAGCTACTTAAGCTTGTATTAAAATAATTGAAGAGGGGGTATTTTGCTTCTATGGAGTATGTAGCCAGAGCACCAGGACTGAAGCGATTACATTACACATCGCATCAGGTTTGTCAAGTTGTGTACAGTTTTGTATCACGTTTTTGAATATTTATGGTGAATTGTCGGGTAAATTATCATAGTAAATTACTGAAATGTGTGTAGACATTGATTTTGAAGTCGATTTTGCATAATACCCCCTCTTTAACGTCACTGCAGGCAGGTTTGGTAATGAGACTTGAAAATCTTTTCACCCAATCTTTGTACAAAAATGTTTCTGATTTATATACGAGAACCACTATTTTCAAAACTTTCAAAAGTCAAAACTACTCAGCAACATGAAATTAATGGTGTGTTATGTATCTTTTCTTTTGGGGGGGGGGTCTATCATCTGCTTGTTTCTATGGATACGTCATTGCTCTGCCTGGAATGTTCCACAGTGTGACATTAAACAGCTCTACTTTATGTTTATTCAATCACAGGTGGTTTTATATCTCAAAAATACTGAGAAAAACAGACATTCTGACTGTGAGCGGGGTCGCCTCTCCACAGATCTGACCTGTAACTTGGTCTGGTTTGGTCTCCATGCAGATACAAACATCTCCATGGAGAAAAAACGTTAAACAATGCACTTTTAACACCCACAATTCAAGTCATTTCAACTATTTTTACCGTTATTTTAAAACCATATGTTGGAGTTTTGTGTCACTTTGCGTTCGTGGATTAGACTCGGGTTTTGACGGTGGGTGAAAGCGTGAATGAGCCAGTCTTTAGCGGGTTTCACTGTCTCCCCTCGTGGTTCTGTGTGGCCCTCTGCATTCGTTTGTACCAGTGTTTGACTTTGGTGTTGTTCATCATGTCGTCGAAGGCCTGCAGCCCCTCCATCACACGCAGGACGCCGTACACCGACTGACAACAGACGAGAAAAGAAAAGACGGGGAAAGAACGGTTAGAACTCATCAATTAAAACACAATACAGGGTAAATCCATAAAGGAGATATACTGTTTGCTATGGATCCTACCTGGACGACTGAGGGATTTCATGAACATAAAGAAGATATAATTATGCAAAATTTACAACAGCTTTAAAACATGTTACAATTGCTTTCTTGTATCCTCTCGAAGTTGTATTTAGAGTGATTCATGCACGTTTGAGTAAATAAAAATTACTCAAACCAATTTCAACCTCCAATTTTATGTGATTTCTTTTTTTTTTTTTGTCATTTTTGTAGATTAGATTAGATTAGATTAGCCTTTATTGTCTCCAGAATCAGAAATTCATTTTGGACATTAAGGGCATCGCAACAATACAACAGAGACAAACTTACAGCCTCAAATCAACCGGAGCGACACATTACAGGGAATAAATATTGCACATTTCATACAATAAACATCTGAAAACCAAAAACACAGAAGAACTGCAGTAGCCCTACTGGCCTTAAAGTGCACCAGCTATTGCATCTTGCCCTAAAGTGCACTTTTATATTACACTCTACCCTTAAAGTGCACTTTTATATTGCACTCTCCCCTTAAAGTGCACCTTTATATTGCACTTCTCCGTCGCTGGCCTTGACATACAATTAGCCAGACACTTTCTTGTTTACGTCTTTCGTCTTATTCAGAATTGAGATGGATCGAGGAATAAATGAATTTTTATATATAGACAGATATTTGGATATTTATATCATTTTGGGATTTTTGTAGATTATAGATTGTGTTATTTAATGATGTAGGATTCGGAAGTGTAACCATTTTGCACACTGACAAATGAGGGGAAAGAACGTACAGTTGAACCATCTGTCCATAGGTGGCGCTCACAGCATGGTCCGGCAGAGAGGCACTTTGTTGTGATGTCTTATATCAAAATTACAATTTAAAACGTCTAAATGTTAAATAATTATAATTATATAATTATATAATAATATAATTATAATTATTATATAATTATAATTATAATAATAATTATTAGAATAATTATAATTATCGTGTTTGTGATTATAACTCTATAGCAGACAAAAAGAATGATATAAAAGCTGTTCTCTGCTTTGTGTATTCTGAAAGCTCAACACAAGGGGGCGCTGTATCTTTACAAACCAGTTCAATGAAGTTCAACTGTAATATACAGTGGTACCTCACCTTACGAAATTAATTCGTTCCAGAAGTGGTTTCGTAACGTGAAAAATTCGTAAGTTGAGTAGCTATTTCAATGGAAAAAGCCTGATCCGTTCCAAGGTTTTTTTTTAATAGTGTAACATTTTTTTTATAGTGTAACGTTGTGTTCTGCGTCCTGACGGGCTAAGAGACTAGACCAGGACTAAAAGAACGTGGAATAAACCAGGTCTGGCCAGAACTAAACCTGGATTGGACCTGTTATAATTATAACATGGCAGTGCCGTTGGAGGAGCGCGGTGCTCGTGTCTCCGCGCACCTTGCGGTGCGGGGCGGGCTCTGCTTCTATCTGACCTCCAGAGCCGGGGCGCTGACACTGTGAGCTAACAGGCCGAGGAAGGTGCTCTATCGGCCGGTGTTGTGAGATGTGTCTATAGCTCAGTGCAGAAGAGAGAGTCTGCGAGTGTGTGCGCGCGCGCCGCGTGCTGGATGAATGTCTCCGCGGAGTAGAGGAGACAATAAAGCCCCACTCTACAGCAAAACTGCCTTTTTTTAAATTTGCATTCTCCACCACTGTAAGTGCGCGATGTCCACAAGGGAGTTAACCCCGGAGGGAAAGCTATCTCCGGACCTGGAGAAGACGATCTCCCCTGTGTCTCCCAACCACGGTTAGGAGATGAGAGCAGGAATGGATAACAGCGGGCAAGACCGCGGGGTCTCGCTCGGGTCGGGCGCTGGTTCTATGTGACTTCCAGGTCTAGACCAGAACTAAACCAGGTCTAAACCAGGACCGGAGCAGGAATAAATCACCCCGTGCTTGGCCCGCGCATGCTCGGCCCCGAGGAGGAGGCACGGCTGCATCCCGCAGCCCCGGTGTAGCGCGGCCTTGCGCCGTGTCGACGTGATCCTTCGATGTCGGCTCTTCCTATCATTGTGAAGCAGAATTCGCCAAGTGTTGCATTGTTCACTCACTAAGGAAACGTGAGCTGGGTTTAGACCGTCATGAGACAGGTGAGTTTTACCATACTGATGATGTGTTGTTGTGTCTCCCCTCGTTTCGGGGCGTGCATCTGAGCGCGCATTAATTGAATTTTTGAGATTTGTTGTTTTTAAAGTGCTTTATAAATAAAGTTGGATTGGATTGGAGATTTCGCGTTTCGTATCTTGAAATTTCATTTGTATCTAGAGACCAAAATTTGACGTGAAGGCGTTTCGTAACTTGAAATTTTCGTTTGTTGGGTCATTCGTAAGGTGAGGTACCACTATATATTGAAAATCTTATAAACTGCTTTTATAAGGTACATTTTTTAAAAATAGTTTGATTATATTCATAAAAGCTGATCAGGCTCGATCATAACTTTAAACTTTCTTAATATCTGATGTCTATATTTAAATTTTTCATAAAGTCTGTGGAAAATTAATGGAAATTTTACTTCCAGAACCAGCGTTTGCCACACTTGGGCTCAGTTACTCGAAATAATTTTTATTCAGAATGATTTATTATTTATTTATATTTGATAAACTTGCCAACAAAATGATTCTAATGATTAATTTGTATGAAAACCAAATAATGTTCATGTATAGAACCTGATTAGGTTTATAATCCGTCGTGATTTAAGAGTCATTGTTCACAAAAGGTTAAGTTCTCTGAAGGTCTCACCAGGTCTGCGAGGTTGGGACGGTCTCCTCCCATAAACTTGCGCTTTTTGCCGATGGCTGCGATCCAGTCGTTCACCGCTTTGTACAGGTCCTGCCTCACGTCGTCCTGGAGGTTATGCCTGAAATATCACAATTATTACAATTATTCCAACTCAAGATGAAAACTGCTTTAAAACGTCCTCCTGTATTACACAAAACTGCCTCCTGTGAGCTTTAAAGGTTGTATGGAGGATTTGTTTTTGTTTCAATTTGTCAATGATAGCGTTATAGAGAAGCAGCAGCCTTGTAATCATGATGACCAAAAAAAGAACGAAAATTCATCAACTGTGGATGTGGTGGGGCCAGATAAACAACATACCTCATTATCTATTGACCCTATGTTTCTAGCGTAACTGACTTGCCGGCGCGCTGGGATTACGTGGTTTACGTTTGTCTCTTACGTATTCCACAAATGCAAGATGCCGTTTACTCGACCAACACAGCGGTTCTTAGCGGCTTTTTCCAACTGTAGTTTCCTCACAGACAAGAATCCACTACCAGTTCGCCGCAAAAGAAAGTCCGTTTTTGAGGTCGCTGAAAGAAGAAAAGAAGGGGAAAAGGAGTGAAGCTAAACTCGGGTGATTCTCGGAGATTTGTTCCAGCGATGGCGTGCGCTGAAGCAGACGAAAGGTCTAAAGACTGACGCGTTGGTCGATAAATTACTTCCGGACAAGTAACTTCTGCTTATCCTTTAAAAACGTACAGTATAGTTAGAGCAGTAACAGTGATTCTGAATGCACCCCGGCTGTAAACAAGAAGCATAAGGAGTTGGGAGGAGGCGTTTCTACTTAGGAAGCTGTGGAGGAGGAGGTGGTTTCACACATGAGCAACAGTTGAAAAAAGACAAACAGTTGCTGGATTTCTCGTTCATTGGAAAATCCTCCATACAACCTTTAAGTCATGTTATTATGTGGTTTCCTCCTCAAAAACAGACCTGGAGTTGTGTTTTGTTTCATTCACATGTTTGAGTCGTTTATTATTCGTCTGTCTACGTCTCCAAACCTCAAAACGCTCTGTTCCACCTTGTGATGTCATGAAGTGGTAGTTTTCAAGTGAACAGCTCCTTTTATCTTTAGTTCAGTAGAGATAGACAATTCCAGCGCTGAGATGATCCAAATGTTTATAACAAGCCGGTCAGGAGGGCCAGCTCTGTCCTGGGCCGTCCTCTGGACTCTGTAGGGGAGGTGGCTGAGAGGAGGGTGCTGGACAAACTTACGTCCATCATGGACGACTCCTCTCACCCTCTGCACCGGACTGTAGAGGAGCTGAGCAGCTCCTTCAGCAGCCGAGAACGCTACCGCTGATCCTTCATCTCCACCACCATCAGACTGTGCAACTCCACTGTATAGTCCAAACATGTAATATTTTCTATACTCTCTTATTTACTTATTTTATTATTATTACTTAGCTTGTCTGCATGCACTTTTTTTTTGTTCCAACTTTCTTTTGCACCAAGCTGCCTGGAGCTAATGTGACAAGTGAATTTCTCCTGTGTGAGATCAATAAAGTCTTATCTTATCTTATAATGAAGGTGTGTGGAGTTTAAAAACACAGTGGAGCACTGTCGGGATGGGGCAAGATCGTGCACGCAAAAGAAAAATTATATTGTGAGGGTTTTTCCCCATGTTTTTTTTACATTTGAATTGGACAGAAACGGGTTAGGGTTGGTTCTCTTACAGTTCTGAAAAGCAGAGCTAGATGGAAAGAAAAATATGAAATCAAATAAATAAAAAAAATGATGATAACTGAATCATGAAATGTATACATTAGGAATTATTTTAAAAGCTCGTCTTGTCTCGTTCTCATGGATCCAAGCTTGTATCTCATCTCGTCTTGTGGAAATTGTGTCTCTAAATGACATCACAAGGTGGAACAGAGTGTTTTCCGTTTGAGAAAAGAACTCGGCCTAAAACTGCAGGTGTGTTTGTGAGTTAAACATCTGTGGATGAAACAAAACACAACTCCGGGTCTGTTAGTGACGAGGAAACGACATTAGAACACAGAAAAAGTGTCATGTGGACCCTTTAAACAGCTCGTACCTGTTCTTGAGTCGTTTGGAGATGATGAACATGGCCGCCGCTCCCACGTATTTGGCGAAGAACCCCTCGAAGGAGCCGAACTTTCCCTCGCGTACGATGTAGTCGAAGGACGCCAGCGCCTCGCCCGTGGTCCGGTACACGTTCGGAGAGATCAGGTGCACCAGCCAGTTGTCCGCCCACTGACGCCACTTCATCTCCTCTCTGCAACAGGAAGTGACCAACACGTCACAATAAAAGCAAATAATAACAACGCCTGACACTTTGTATGCGCTTTACTGGTTCATGTCCGTGTCTGTCAGCTTTTGGTTTCTATGGATACGTCATTGCTCTGCCTGGAATGTCCCACAGTGTGACATTAAACAGCTCTACTTTACATTTATTCAATTACAGGTGGTTTTAGAGCTCAAAAATACCTAGAAAAACAACATAAACATTCTGACTGTGAACAGGGTCGCCTCTCCACAGATCTGACCTGTAACTCTGTCTGGTTTAGTCTCTATGAAGACAGAAGATAGAAAGGTTTAATACCATACTGAAAATGATGTTTGGATTTGTATCTCCCCTAGTATCCAAATGCTTTTTCAAAATGATTTAAAGGGATAGTGCGTTGTTGTTGTTTTTTATGTGAATCTGTAAGGCGTCCCCTTCAACAATATTAACTTTTTTTTACAATCTGAGCCTTATTTCGGTAATAAAACAAGTCGTTTTACTCACCCATAGCACTTTGGTGTCATTTGGAGCAGTTTCGTAGATGTTGTGGTTTAGCGATATCCGTTAACGTGAGTGCTTGGGGCAGGCGATTGCAGTTACCAAATAACACAAACTTTATCACTTTTCAAATGACAGAAGCTCAGTGTCTTAGTCTAAACTTAAAAAGTGGCCTCTAATCCGAGATTTAGCCATAGTTTTCAGTAGATGACGTAATGTAGGACAGTGTGTATGCGCTCAGTCACAGCTGTTTTGCAGATAAGAAGACGCTAATAACTTTTCTGTTGCGAGTGACACATGGCAGAAGATTGGGACTTTGAGGCTGAAGAGGACTTATGGAGGACTGAGGACTGAAGAGGAGTATACGGATGAGGAGACAGAATGGATACGGAAAGAATGAAGCGGAGACAGTTTTAGGAGCACCAGAGAACAGCCATCGGTTTCGCATTACTTCTCAGAATCGTGCGCTGAATCCGCTGGGCTTCTTTCTAGGGATGTCAACAATTAATCGACTTACGATTAATTGTCGATCAAGACGTTGGTCGATTAAAATGCATTGTAACTAATCGCTTGAGGAGAGGGCGCTACTCTGGAATGTGAACACGAGATGTGAACCCACTCGCGAGAAGGACCATAGCGTTAGATCCGCGGCCGGATCTAGAAGCAGTGCAAAATGTTCTCCTGCGAACCCAATTTTTGCGGCTTGGTTCGCTCCGCATCCCGCTGTCTGCGTGAACACGTGCGCGGCGCACTGCACGTGCTCCGCCGCTCCGGGCCGCGTAGCAGGCTGCACGTGAAAGCGCAGTGGAAGCAGCCCGCTGTCCGGCCCGTGTGCTGGTGTGTGTGCATGTGTGCGCGACTGTGCGTGTGCGAGTGAAATGTTTTCCCCGATCAATTCATTTTTTTATCATTTCATATCACGAAGCTCTGCGTCAAGCCGCATGTACAATAGCCGCAATAAAAGCGCGAGTTTCGTTTTTACAAAAAACGTCCTCAATTTATTTTCAATAAATAATGTATTTTGTTATTCTGCCTCAATACATTTCTGTGCTTTTAACTAAGGAATAATTAATTGAGGAATATACAATATAATAATATTATGATATATTTTTGACTCAGTGTTATGTATACTGTAGCTTATATTCTTAAAGACCCTATTGAAACACTAAAATTCAGGTGAAAAACGCCGCTTATCAATTAATCGTAAGCCGATCAATAAGGTCAATCAACTATAGATTAATGAATTAATCGATAATTTGCATCCCTATTTCTTTCTTTTCCTTTGCTGGTAAAAAATCATCCTGACTGAAGTGGGTACTGCAAACACGATGGTCCAAACGTCTTACAGCTTTGCCTTTCATGTTTGGGTCCCGAGAGCTGAGAGTGAAATCAGCTGTGACTGAGCACATGCGCACTGTCCTCCTCATATATTCAAAACTATGGATAAATCTCGGATTACAGGCCACTTTTGACTCAAACAAAAGTGTAGACTAAGACATTGAGCTTCTGTAATTTGAAAAGTGATAAAGTTTGTGTTATTTGGTGACTGCAACGTCGTGCCCCGAGCACTCACGCTACAAATGTTGTTTTGAGAAGAAAAACAAGCTTTATTAAATGTCCCCGCTAACTTACCGGAACTACGTTCGCGATCTACAGAACCGGAGCAGAACTCTGCTCAGACGACACCGTCATCGGTAAGTCAGTGTTAATGGACGACACAGCTGAACAGATTCACAAAAAAAATTAAATAAAAAAGCACTATCCCTTTAAATAGCTTAAAGATTGATTCAAAAGTTCAAGACTCCATGCACAGCTTCCAGGTGCTGGTAAGAGCAGAAACATTCAATAATTCCAAGAAAAAAAGAGAAGGTTTACCGCACACTTGCTTGACTTTATTCTTTATTAAGTTACAGCGAACAACTCTCAACATTCGCTCGAGCCTAATAAAGAATAAAGTCAAGCAAGTGTGCGGAAAACCTTCTCTTTTTTTTCTTGGAATTGCTTAAAGACTGATATTTAAGTAAGTTAAGTACAAAATGCAACTGACTTTTGCATGCCTTTCTCTGGGTACATCAGCAGCGTGTCCGCCTCACTCAGCATCAGCCAGTATTTGTTCATGTACTCCACCACCTCTTTACCACTGTCGTTTTTAGACTTCAATTCAGGATAACAGCTAATGATCTCCGACACAGACTTATCCCTGCAAAAACACAAACGCCAGAATCTGTTTAATTATTACTGAAGGCAGACCTACTATTACAGTTAAAAACGATTAAAAACCAAACAAAAAAAAAACTATAAAAACATACAATATCTACAGGAAATATCTATAATTTAACAATATTTTATTTTATTTAAATACATTTCTATTTTTTCCTCTTGTATAATTGCTTTTTGTATCACGCTCTCTAGCACTATGTATTTGTTATAATTTTGAATTTAGCATCTGTATATTTGATTATGTTAAATAAAAAACAAATAAATAAAAAAAGAACTACAACTACAGTAGCCTCTGAGGGTCAAAACATGCTAATAATAGTGTAACAGACTCTTTTACACACTGTTAGCTTTAGTACTTCTGTCCAGTTGTGTATTTTTAATTTTTCTTTTACTAAGTCGTGCAATAATTAATAAATATTAACACTAGGCAGAGAGTTATGGCTCAACGTAAATAAAAATGTGTTAAAAAGTACACAAATAAAATTGAGTGGAGGAAACTGCGTCTCAATGTTAACATAGATTTCTGGATAGAACTCAAATTATTAATAGAAATACATAGTTTTGTCACAACTACTTTGGGGGTAAAGAGATACTTTAAATTTTTTTTTTGCGACCAAGATACTAATTATGATCTGAAATACGGTAAATCTTCTCATTCTTCTACAAAAAAACAGGGTTTCTCCTGTTCGCCTATCAGCTGTGAGGAGCTCGTGCATATGTAAGCAGCACTGCGAGACAATAAGGACAGGAAAATGGACTTTTAACTTCCACTTGGACACATGACACGTTCGGGAGACGTTCGGGACAGGTTCAGGACAGGTCCGTTTCTCCGGAGCTCGTGTACAAAGTGCGGTCGGATACTTTAGCTGCAGAAAGTCTGGGGATATAAGCGCGTACGCGAATACACGTGGAGACACGCGAATTATCCAGCAACAAAGCAACACGGGGTGAGTTATATTATTATCACATTATTTCTGCATCAAATGGAGAGATCAGGTGAAAGCACCAGCTTGTGTGTACAGGACTAAACCAGGACTAAACCAGGACTAAAACCAGGACCAAACCAGGACCAAACCAGGACCAAACCAGGACTAAAACCAGGACCAAACCAGGACCAAATCAGGACCAAACCAGGACCAAACCAGGACCAAACCAGGACTAAAACCAGGACCAAACCAGGACCAAATCAGGACCAAACCAGGACTAAAACCAGGACCAAACCAGGACCAAACCAGGACCAAACCAGGACTAAAACCAGGACTAAAACCAGGACTAAAACCAGGACTAAAACCAGGACTAAAACCAGGAGTAAACCAGAACTAAAACCAGAACTAAAACCAGGACTAAAACAGGCCTAAACCAGGACTTAAACAGGACTAAACCAGAACTAAAACCAGGACTAAACCAGGACTAAAATAGGACTAAACCAGGACTAAAACAGGACTAAACCTGCCCTGAAACTCCACACCACAGATAGTCAGTAATGGGGGGGCGGGGCTTAGCTTAATGTCATGCCAACGCCAAGAGTGAGGACACTTTACGAGCTGATTTCTCCGCAATGTGCCGCAGATGTCCATGTGTACGGCATCACTGGAATCTACACTTTCAGAATCTGAATAACTCAAACCCCCCCCAGGATGACTTGAGCCCTGTTTTGCTGCGGTCAGTCACAAATATTACAAACGCAAAAGTAAATGGGCAAAAAAACACCACCACAACAACACGAATTTTGAACAGAAATCAAATATTGTCCCATGTAACCATTAAAGGACTTTTATTCCAATTCCAACAGAGTGTCTCGGACTTTTTCACCGCTTTTTAAATATAAAAGTGGTAAGTTTTTAACATTCCAAGCTTGGTCATCTTCATCTTTCAAATATTATATAAAAACTCTCAAAGGAGGTTAAAAAGAGAAAAAGCTTTCAAAACTTTACGAACATACAGTGAATTAAACCTGTTGTCCTGATAACCGCAATCTCCTCTTTGTGTTTTTCCTTTTTATTTAGTTATGCAATTATGTATTTTTGTTGCTCTCCTGTATTGTCCCTTCTTTTTCTTTAATGTTAATTTACGTATACTTTATTGTCTGATATTGCTGAAAATTATCTATGGAATAAAAAAATAAAAATAAAAAGCCGCTAAAGTACAAAAATACTGTAATAAAATAAAGCTAATGCTAGCGCTAATGCTAATTTTGAGGCATAATAAATATTAAAACACCACCACAAACTTGGTTCTAGACATTTAAAAAATGGGGAAATATTTACTCTCATTAATTTTATATTTTACGATTTTATTAAGTTTTGAGACATTGTGTGCGAATTAAATGAAGTTTGTTCTTACTTGGAGATCAGGTGAGTCTTGATTGAGCTAATGATGACAGAGGAGTCGTTCAATTGCTGTAAAAAAAAACAAAAACAGACATTTTATATAAAAACAGGCAATACTACAGGTATAACAAATATAAAGTCAGATTAGACCCCTAGACACCTTCTTAAAGTTGCACTATGCAACTTTCCTTCTCTGCCCATTGATTTAATATGTTATTTGCTCAAAAATACCTTGAATAACGTACAATTTCACATTCACAGCTCCACAGATCTGACCTGTAACTTGACCTGGTGGTGTTGTCTGTTTGTCTCCATGGAGATGGAAGCGTTAATACCCTAATGCAGGACATTCTAGTCAGATCAATAACATCTCCATGACGACAAGTAAAAAAATCCAAAAACATTTACATAACAGAGTTGAATAGACCAGTTTCAAAGCTACGTCATCACTGAATGCGCGCGCAGTTCCGTGTCAAAAAAAGCCACCGCTGCCATAAAACCCCAGCGAAGATATAGAAGAGAAGAACTCAAATAAAGAGAAACAGATGGAATAAATGATAGTTCATACCGTTCAAGTGACATATACACAAGTGAACACCTGCCGCTTGTTTAGGGTAATTTGCCCAGGTGTTCAATGGTTTAATCATGCTGATTAACTAGCAAGCACAGGACACCGCAAAGACATTAACCGGGTAACCTCTACGACAGACACATGTAAACGAACACGAATAACTTTGTTAAAATGCATGATAAGTTTTCGCATGACCATCATAAATGGCATTTGACATGACCGAGATCACATCTGTGACCCGTGAATTAAGTCGTAGTATGTTACTTACCCCGCAACGCAAGTGCAGTTGGCGGTCAGAACGTAGCTTGTTGATGATAGCCCAAGCATTGTACATGGTCGTATGTGTGGTGAGCTCCCTAGGGCTGTCTTTGTTTTTTTCGTTTTTTCTTTGAACTTTTTAGATTATTTTGGCTTTTCCCCTCCTTTCGGGTTGTTAGTTCACCTCCTCCCGGTATCCCGGCTGAGGGGGGTACGCTTTCTCTTTTCCCCCGTAAGCTTTGCTCACCCCCGGGCGCCGTGGCGGAGAATAGTAGGAAGGAAGATACTACGGAGAAACTCCCCATCGATATCGTGGTATTTTACCTCCTGTACATGGCCACATATGGCAAACTGGTAGGGATCCAGCGCACTCTCTCTCGTATATACACTGGGCTTCTAAATAACAGTGGATATCTGGCTACAATCGTACTGCCACTCCGTGATCGCATAAGGATCTGGTAGTCGAACCCCGTTGCTCAACGTGAGCTTTTGAATGTAGCTCTCCCCATCGTTAATATTCAATGATTTGCAATAATTAGATAATCCGCTATGTTCCGCCATGGTTTTTCTGCCTCGGAACTGCGCGCGCATGCCAGTGACGTCACGTTTGTTTACTAACTGTAAAGGGGTCTATCACTGTTTTTGATTTAATTTGATCTATTTTTCACACTGTGTATATGTTATTTAAAGGGATATGCCACCCCCAGGTCAAATTTGGGCATCTCCCCACAGTCCAGAGACTAAAATAAGTGGTGGAAAGCGTTTTCCTGCTCACCCAGCCATTGTCCGAGTCTGTCGCCACTGACCGCCGCGGTATCTGGTGCTCCTCCGCCTTAGACTGGAGTCTAACGTAGCCAGAGAAAGATTTCGGCCAAAAGGAATTAATTTGCTCGATGCGTTTCCCAATTACTTTGTGTGTAGTGCGCATTCATATCGAGTGCAAATAAATGTGCAAATCAACACGGAGAGCTTGCCTTGGTCATTTTGGGTGGGAACTATTTTCCAGTGCGTAAGAATACAGTCGAATCACGCAGTACGCTGCCAGGGGAATCCCTGTTACGCACCGGGAAGGGAGTTCCCCTGTTGCAAAACGTGGTGCGTGATACGGCTGTATTCTTACGCACTGGAAAATAGTTCCCACCCAAAATGACCAAGGCAAGCTCTCCGTGTTGATTTGCACATTTATTTGCACTCGATATGAATGCGCACTACACACAAAGTAATTGGGAAACGCATCGAGCAAATTAATTCCTTTTGGCCGAAATCTTTCTCTGGCTACGTTAGACTCCAGTCTAAGGCGGAGGAGCACCAGATACTGCGGCGGTCAGTGGCGACAGACTCGGACAATGGCTGGGTGAGCAGGAAAACGCTTTCCACCACTTATTTTAGTCTCTGGACTGTGGGGAGATGCCCAAATTTGACCTGGGGGTGGCATATCCCTTTAAGGAAAAGTCAAAATTTAATGCAGATTTGCCTTAAGCAGATGGACAGGCGATAATACCATCTGCACTGCGTGCACATGGACGAGTGTAATCCGACTGCAAACGGATTGGGAACGTATCAAAATCATGTGCACAGGCTAAGGATCGTATAGGGATTGGTTTCCTGAATCCGATTGGAACCCCTGGCTTAGGCCGATAGTAATCCGCTTGGTGCCGCCTTGTGCACGATATCGGATCGGACTGGCGTACTGCACATGCGTGGGAATTTTCGCCAGGGATTTCCAGGAGGCGCCGATGCCGTAGCGATTGTTGCCGAAAAAGTCAGACAAAATCATGACTACGAAGAAAGAATGCACAACACGTACACCAATGCTGCTCCTTCAAACTCCTCGAGCGCCATCTTTGTATACCGGCACATAGTTTGTTGTGTTTTTATTGAGTAGCCTCACCCGGAAGTAGTTGGACCACAGCGCCACATAACGTAGCGGAGCCGGCCAGGTCTCTGACCATTATTCGATTACACGAGTTTAATGTGCACTTGGATTATACGACAGACCACCCACTGAGTAACGGGATCAGATTTGGAGAAATCCAATCCGTTCCTACCATGTGCACGCAGTGATTATTTTAAAAAATGGATATCGCCCAGCTCTATTACATCGTGCAACTTTAAATTTGTTTACCCGGGTTGTTGTAAACTCAAGACCCAGAATATTGCTAAGAGATTTTCAAAATGTTCAAATATCATCAAGACAATGGCTGTGTCTTATTTCTCTTTCTTCGCATCCTATTCCTTGATTCCTTTTCTCGATTCTGCAGTGAGGAAGTCCCGCCCACAGAGGAGACACAGGGAGGAGAGAGGATCTAAAGTCCTCACTGAGACCAAGAAAGTTTGAGTCTTTTCTCGGATGTCTCCTCCTGAAGACTCCCTCAGGTTCACTCCTTCCTTCTGTGGTTTTCTTTGGGACATCACATAATACGACACATTTGATTGACAGCTGAAACATGGAGGATCGAGGAGAGGAATCGAGGAGAAGGAAGCAAGGAAAGAGAAATGTTTTTCCTCACCACTTCCTCGTCGACCATGAGAATAGGCACTTTTCTGTACGTGGACCACTTGATCTCTTTCCTCATGACGGGGTTCACCTCCACGATCTCGTACGGGAGCCCGTGGTAGTCCAAAAAGGCTCGGACTTTACTGCAGAACGGGCAGGTCTTATACTGGTACAACACCAGCTTTATAGCGCCCCCTTCAGCCTGGAAAGAGAAGAGTCAGTCATATTACTCACCCACTTCTCATTTGTTTACATTTACCCATCCTTCTGCACATATTTCAGTGATTTTATAAGATATGGGACATTTCCTGTCCACAGCAAGACAGAAATTATGTTCAGGAATTTTAATTAAAAATAATGAATTTCAAATTAATAACATTAATAGGATAACAAAAAATATGATGGTAGTGTAAAATAATTAAATTTAAACCAATAAAATTAAATGTGTTAACTGAATATAATTTAAAAAAAGAAGGAAAGATGTAAGAATTATGCCTGATCAAAAGAATAAAAAGAATTGTTTGGCACATGTGAGTCAGTATAGTCACATTTTCTTTGTGTTTTGGTCATTTTTAAGCAGCTTTTCAAAACAAATCACCATCTGTGCCTCTTTACTGTTTGCGGGCATCAAATTGGTCAAAAAATAGAAAGTTTTTTTGTGTAAAACTCACTGGACAAATCACTGGTTTTGGGAACTTGCACGTTTAAAAAACACAGATTCAGAACCGAGTTTATGGATCGAAGTGTCGCTGTGAAAGGAGTTTATTTATGGAAAAGTCTTGACTAAGAAATCAAAGAATCAAATCCAATAACGCCACGGCATTTAAAAAATACATCAAATCCAGTGTAATGTGTATGTATGAAAAAGAAAGTTGTTGTTGTTGCCCATAAAAATGAAGCTTTCTGTTTACACTTGATTAATAATTGTGATTGAAATGGAATGTATTGATGAAATGTTTTATCGTCACTATCGGGGTTATTGTCTGGAAAAGGGAAGAGGGGCAGAGAACAGAATATTACTCTTCTTTCTGCTCCTTTCATTCAATTATTGTAATGCCATCACACAGCTGATGTCTTTTTATAGTTTATGAATGAAATAAAAAATAATAACAAAATAAAAAATAAATCTGCTGGGACGGGGACACAAGGCTCAAAACTGGGACTGTCCCGGGTCAACACGGACGTCTTGAGTTTTATAATTATAATGAACTTCTTTTGTTTTTGGAGGAATGGGGGGTTTAGAATTGTTTCAATTTTGATGTTTTCTGGGTTGTGTGGGCTACATTTGATCTTAGTTCAGTAGAGATTGGTAAAAGTATGAAGTATGAAGATAAATATGAAATATGACAACAAATATTATACACTAATATTATTTAAAGCATTCAACAATTTACTACCAAGTAAGCTACAAAACCTGTTCAAAATGAAAGAGAGAACTCATAATTTAAGCAGGAATGGAAATTTCAAATCGCCAAATGTTCGAAATCTCCGTAAATGTTTGTGTGTGTTACATGTGGTGTAAAACAGTCTGGATGCACGACTCAAGAAACGCCAAAATATCCATAAATTCAAGTTGTTCTATAGACATATGGTCTGGTCACAGTTTATAGAGAGTGGGTCTGAATATTAGAACAAACTTCTGTAGAGCTGCTTCATGTTTGTTTCCTTATCTTTGTTGGTTTCTTCTGTTCGTTACAATACTTGTATCTGCGTCTGTTTCCATTGTTGGAATCCTTAATTTCTTTACCATTGCTTGTTTCCTTTTGTAAACAGTTCAAGTCTAATGTAAAATATCAGAAGAATGTAAAAGAAAGATCATTATGCTAAATTAGAAAAGGGGGTGGGATTAAATAAGTTTTCTTCTTCCCGCTCCTTTTTGGGCAAATGTTGGGTGTTGTTATTTTGTTGTTATTGCACTTTTAAAAGAATGTAAATTGCTTACTTGCCCAAAATAAACAAAAAATAGGGACGTCTTGAGTTGTATAATTATATCCTTCTGAGACTCGGCCCATTCGTTTGTGTCCTTTATAGTGGGCATCGAGTTAACCAGTCTGTCTTTTAAGTGTTTTGAGATACACTCTAGTTTGTGGCTGCACTATGATAAATAAACTAGGACTAAACCAGAACTGAACCAGGTCTAAACTAGGACTAAACCAGAACTGAACCAGGTCTCAACTAGGACTGAGCCAGAACTAAACCAGGTCTCAACTAGGACGGAGCCAGAACTAAACCAGGTCTCAACTAGGACTAAACCAGGATTCAATCAGACCCAAATCAGGAATAAACCTGGGCAAAGCAGGACTAAACCAGAACAGAACCAGGTCTAAACTAGGACTAAACCAGAACTGAACCAGGTCTAAACTAGGACTAAACCATGACTAAACCAGGACTAAACCATGACTAATCCAGGACTAAATCAGAATCAAATCAGGAATAAACCGAGACAAAACAGGACTAAACCAGGAGAAAATCAGGACTAAACCAGGTCTAAGTCAGGTCTAAACAGTGTCTAAACCATGACTAAAAGAGGTCTAAATTAGGTCTAAGCCAGGTCTAAACCAGGTCTAAACCAAATTTGAGTCAGGTTTAAACCACATCTAAACCAGGACTAAACCAGGTCTAAATCAGATCTAAACCAGGTCTAAGCCATGACTAAAAGAGGTCTAAAAGAGGTCTAAATTAGGTCTAAGCCAGGTCTAAACCAGGCCTAAACCAGGTCTAACCCAGATCTAAACCATGACTAAAAGAGGTCTAAATCAGGTCTAAACCAGATCAATACATAAATAATACACTTTGTCTTCGGGTTCCAGGAGGATAATGAAGTTCTTTTGCTTTTGGAGGAATGGGGAGTTTTAGGTAACTCGTTCTAATTTTGATCTTTTCTGGGTTGTTTGGGCTACATGTGATGTTAGTTCAGTAGAGATTGGCACAAATATAAACACGAAGTATACATTGCACGTAAGAACAGGGTTGTAGTGCAGTATTCCCCGTGTTATTCCCCGTTTTCCTGACCTGTCCTGCCCGCTGCTCTTGTGCAAAGTGCTGCTCTTGTTTCCACCTCTTCACCGTGTGGTAAAGTCCCAGACCTCCACCGAGCACAAACGCGCCCGTGGCCGCCGTCCACCGGGCGGACAGAGCCGGCCCCGCCCGCGCCCTGGAGCTCCCGGTACCGTAGGCCCGGTTCCCCACCAGTCTGCCCCCGGTCCCGGCCCGGAGGGACAGCGGGGAGTCCAGAAAAGTCCAGCCGACCTTCGCCAACGCTCTGCCGCAGCGGGCCGCCATGACGCTCCGGGGAAACTCTCGCCGAGTATCGCGAGAAAAACAGAGAGCTCTTTCGTAAACAAAACCTGCCTCCACTTTTTTTATTTAAATACTTTTTTATTTTAATTCTAAAATGTGTTTGTTATTTTTGTTTATCTTAATAAGTTTACTCATTTTGTTTTGGTTGATTTGGATAATATATTTTTTGGTATGATGTTTGCTAAATTGTGGACATGGAGTTAACAATCTTTTAAGTGTTTTAAGATAGAATCTAGTTTGTGGCTGCACTATGATTAATATAATAATAATAATAATAATAATAATAATAATAATAATAATAATAATAATAATAATAATAATAATAATAATAATAATACATATTACATAATACATAATTATAAATACATAAAATACATAAATAAGTAAATACATAAATATATATAAATAAAATATAATAAATAAACATGCATAAATAAGTAAACAAATAAATAATAAATAAAAATATCAATAAAATAAAAAAATATCAATAAAATAAAAAATACATAAAAATGCATGAATAAATACATCAATAAGTAAATAAATAAATAAGAAATTAAAAGAGATGTTTGCAGAAGCTTGTCAGAGATGTTGGTCATCAAAACAAAAACAAACAAAAAAAGTTTTTGTTAGGTTGTTAACTTCACATGGATTTAACAGTATCACAGTCCATTACAGAGGACATGTTACAACATTATGAATAAAAATTAAATTAACAAAATGTAAATGCTAAGGTGTTCATTTACCTCCAAATAGAAAATTAAAATAATAATAATAATTTAGATACACTTTTTTCTTCGGGTCCCAGGAGGTTAATCTAATTTGTTATTACACTCAACAAACATATAAACGCAACACTTTTGTTTTTGCTCCCATTTTTCCTGAGATGGACCCAAAGATCCAAAATTCACTCCAGATACACAACACTACCAAGGCTGTTATGGACGAAGAACACAGGTGCATTTTATTGATGGCATTTTGAATGCACAGAGATACCGTGATGAGATCCTGAGGTCCATTGTTGTGCCATACATCCATGAACATCACCTCATGTTTCAGCAAGATAATGCACGGCCCCATGTTGCAAGGATCTGTACACAATTCTTGGAAGCTGAAAATGTCCCAGTTCTTGCATGGCCAGCATACTCACCGGACATGTCACCCATTGAGCATGTTTGGGATGTGCTTGACCAGCGTATACGACAGCGTGTACCAGCTCCCACTAATATCCAGCAACTTCACACAGCCATTGAAGAGGAGTGGACCAACATTCCACAGGCCACAATTGACAATCTGATAAACTCTATGTGAAGATGAAGAGAAGATGTGTTGCACTGCATGAGGCAAATGGTGGTCACACCAGATACTGACTGGTTCTGAGTCCCCAGACCCCCAATAAAGCAAAAAAAAATGCACATTTCGGGGTGGCCTTTTATTGTGGGCAGTCTGGGGCGCACCTGTGCACTGGTCATGATGTCGGATCGGCATCTTGATGTGGCGCACCTGTGAGGTGGGGTGGATTGTCTCGGCGGGGCAGAGGTGCTCGCTGTCACACATTTGGACAGATTTGTGAACAATGTTTGAGAGAAATGATAGTGTTGTGTATCTGGAGTGAATTTTGGATCTTTGGGTCCATCTCATGAAAAATGGGAGCAAAAACAAAAGCGTTGCGTTTATATTTTTGTTGAGTATATATATCTTAGCACCTTTTCTGTTTTTGGTTTGGTAATGCTTTATTGTTATTCTGTCTACAGCTCCAAAGGCCACCTTGTGATGTCATGAATTGGTAGCAGCTACATTGAATTATTATTATTATTGAATTATTATTATTATTATTATTAGTAGTAGTAGTAGTAGTAGTAGTAGTAGTAGTAGTAGTAGTAGTAGCAGTAGTAGTAGTAGTAGTAGTAGTAGTAGTAGTAGTAGTAGTAGTAGCAGTAGTAGTAGTAGTAGTAGTAGTAGTAGTAGTAGTAGTAGTAGTAGTAGTAGTAGTAGTAGTATGTAAAAATATATGATACAAACAAACTGGCAATGTTAAATGGTCCAGTAATTAAGCATGACAAATGAGAGGCCAGACAGGAACAAAGTAAATAAAAAATAAATTTATTAAATTTATTAAATTAGGTTCTAGAGGTCTAAGAGTTCAGAGCTAGTGAGAAGTTATTTTAGAATGATGCATTCTTACTGTCCATAAAGGAGAGAGGCAAAAAAAAAAGAAAAGTTGCAACTTTTTGATAAATGTTATGAAAAGGGGTTTACATTTTCAAAATCTTTGTGTGCAGAATCCCTCAGTCATCCAGGTAGAATCCATGGCAAAGGAGAAATTCAATTTGTCAATTGGACAAAACTTTATTTGGTCGAAATAAACTTTTGTCCAGTTGAATTGAATTTCTCCTTTGCTATTTCCAAAATTTGTTCTTGTGGATCAATAATAGGAGAAACCTCATCTTTAGTAAACAAAACCTGCTTCCACTTTTTTATTGAAATAGTAGAAGCTATTTGCTGATTTTTTAAAATTCTAAAATGCGTTTATTAATTTTGTTTGTTAATATGTTACTACTAGTTTTGTTTTAGTTAATTTGCAGAATATTTATTTATTTATTTATTTATTTATTCATTCATTCATTTTCATTCGCTTTTTCCAAGTCTTTGGGTCGCGGGAGCAGCAGTCCAGACAGATCTCAGCCCAGATCTCAGCGCACCAGCCCCCATAGATCCTCCTGTGGGCGGTGGGTCCACGGGATGACGGCCCCACGTTGCGTGACACAGCCTTGATGCACTTCTGTCACGGGGGCTCTTCCAGTGAGCGCCGACACCGGGGGCGAAGTGGGGTTAATTGTCTTGCCCAAGGACACAACAGCAGGACTCATCTGTAGGAGCTGGAATCAAAGCGCCGCCCTTTGGATCAGTGGACGAAGCGCTCTACCAACCACAACAGCCGCCCTATTTATTTATTTATTTATTTATTTATTTATTTATTTATTTATTTATTTATTTATTTATTTATTTATTTATTTATGCAACAGGGACAGTGCACAGAGCCCAACCAGTCGATCGCAGGCAGAGTGTCAGCCAAGAGTGGTGTGATTGCTACGTGCTTCGTCACTTCACTGATATGGAGTTCATATACTATTTTCGCGTGACGTGAAGAAGAAGAAGTGACTTTATTGATCTCACACAGGAGAAATTCTTCTCTGCATTTAACCCATCCTGTTATTAGGAGCAGTGGGCAGCACATTACTGCACCCAGGGACCATCTCCATGATCTTCTTGCTTCGGCTTGGTCAGGACCTCAGCTGGAGGATGTTACCTGGTGCATGTTTTGAGTTGGTGGGGGAAACTGGAGTGCCCGGAGGAAACCCACCCAGACACGGGGAGAACATGCAAACTCCACACAGAAAGGCTCGGGCGACCCAGGGATTGAACCCAGAACCTTCTTGATGTGAAGCATGAGCGCTAACCACTCAGACACTGTGCCGCCAACAAGAAGAACGTTTGTGTACATTTGTGAGCGTCTACTTGTACCACTCTCACTGGAGGAAACACGCCCAGGTCGGATGAACGCGACCTGGACGTTCAGACTGAAGTCGCATGTCAAAAGATCGGATATGTATCAGTTTTAGGACCACATATCTTGGGCAACGTTCACACTGCAGCGTGAAGTGACCCAAATCCGATTTTTTTTTTGCGCCTATGCAACTTTAAAAATAATCTCACTCCAAAAGCCCATATTTTCCATGTCTAACAGGTCATTCTAAAATGGACTAGAATGCCTCTTGGTAGATCTCGGCACACCATCAACCTCAAAAGTAGATCTCCGTTAAAAAAGGTTGAGCACACCTGGTCTACATTAACCTTAACAGGAGACATGCACTGTGCAGGTTGTAGCACCAGAGCTCATTTCCACCTGTCATCCCTGGTGCAGGTTTTTGCTGTTTGCTAAATTGTTGAATCTAATTTGTTATCATTTATCTTAGCACCGTTTCTGTTTTTGGTTTAATTTACAACTGGATCAGAGTGCACCTGGGTGGGCCTGTTGTTTTTACCAGTCGGCAGGAGAGGGCGGGGCAGGAGAGGCAGGGGCAGGAGATGCCGGGGCAGGAGAGGCAGGGGCAGAAGAGGCAGGGGCAGGAGAGGCAGACGCAGGAGAGGCAGGGGCAGGAGAGGCAGACGCAGGAGAGGCAGGGGCAGGAGAGGCTGGGGCAGGAGAGGCAGGGGCAGGAGAGGCAGGGGCAGGAGAGGCAGGGGCAGGAGAGGCAGGGGCAGGAGATGCCGGGGCAGAAGAGGCAGGGGCAGGAGAGGCAGGGGCAGGAGATGCCGGGGCAGGAGAGGCAGATGCAGGAGAGGCAGGGGCAGGAGAGGCAGCAGGTGTAGGCTTGATCATGCATCTTTGCTGTTTACCTGCAAAACTTGGAATAAATCTTGGAAAATGCAGCTGTGGATCTGGTCGGTGATTTTGTTGTACTTTACAGCATAAACCACATCCCCATGGTGCCCAAAGCTGATTATTTGAGTTATATTTAGTTCTAAGTTTGCTCATTGCCTTTGTTTATTAGTTTTCCTTTACAAATAGTCACTACAGAAATAGCTATAAACTTATTGTATTACTAAGATCAAAGTCTATAAGTTTTGTTTTTATTTTCATAAATTTAAACATTGTTATTCTGACTTTTTAAAGGGCCCTTATATTACACTATTTTCTGATCTATTTTATAATGTTTCCTCACATGTCACGCTATAAGGTGACCAGACGTCCCTGTTTACCTGGGACAGTCCCAGTTTTGAGCCCTGTGTCCCCTGTCCCTGCAGATTTATCCAAAACCAGTGATTTGTCCCAGTTTTATTCAAGAAATGTCCCTATTTTCTGCCAATCTGATACTTACCTAATCCCTTTGCAAATTATGCCTGTGAAAACTGTCTCCAACAGTTATCTGTGTTTTGACTTCACCTCCCTGCAAGAACACTCCCAAGGCCACAGAATGTGGTTTGTTATCTGGACTCTACATAAACATGGCACCCACTATCACACTGACACTGACACTGACATGATTGAGTAGAAATGTTCCCTGTCTTTTAGTAAAGGTCTGATCTCAATTTCATTGATTTCCAATCTGATCCCCCCACACCCTTCCTTCTGTTGCCAACGAAAAAGATCACTGTATGTTATATCTCCAATTGTTTTTCTGTCATTACATGTTGTTAAATTGTCACTGAGTGTATTGCATCTTTTCTACTCTGCATCTCCCAGTCAGCGGCGCGCGCATGCGCAGCGGCCCCTCCCCTAGCCCACTCTATCATTGTCCTGCCTGGTTAGTGGGGAAATTAAATTCCGAATTCACTCTATGTACATGTACATGATTGTTTTCGACAATAAAGCAAACTATGACTATGACTATGACTACCGACAGTAAAGAGCATACATTGACATTTGTTTAGGTAAAATACAGAAAAGCTGCTTAAAAATGACCAAAACATAAAGAAAATGTGACTCTACTGACTCACATTAGTGCAGAGCGCAGAACAAGTCTCCTTAATTTTGCACTTATTTTTATTATTACCAACCGCCCCAAACTGAGTGTCCCAGTTTTTGAAATCCTAGTCACCCTGTAACACACAAACTCTGCATATTTATTCAAACAGAAAACACTGTGATGTCATGTGATAATACAGGAAGTGTTCACTGGTGTTTTTAATCTCTGAACACCGTCACTAGAACCATTTGTATAATTTCAGCCCTGGAAGGGTGACTAGATGACCCAGTTTTGAGCCTTGTGTTCCCTGTCCCAGCAGATCTATTCAAAACCAGTGATTTGTCTCGGTTTTATACAAGAAATGTCCCAAGTGTCCCAATTTTGTAGCATTTGAACAGTAAAACTCATTTTACTGGTTTTAAGTGCAGCCTTTGACACAATCACTCACACCATCCTCATTGACAGACTGATCTCTATTGGCATCTCCCACACACCTTTCCACTGGTTCATTTCGTATCTTTCCTCTCGCTCTCAGTACATCCAACTCAGTTCTTATTCTTCCCAGCACTACCCTCTTTCCTCAGGTGTCCCCCAAGGCTAAGTTCTTGGCCCCCTCGTATTCATTATCTACATCCTTACCCTTGGTCACATTTTCAGAAAACATAACATACACTTCCACTGTTATGCAGATGACACCCAGCTCTATATCTCCTCCAAACCATCCAACATCCTCCCACCCTCCTCCCTCACCCACTGTCTTCAGGAAATCAAATCCTGGTTCTCCTCCAACTTTCTAGGTAAGGTAAATCCTCCAGCTTAGGTCCTGACCAGGCCGAAGCGAGAAGATCATGGAGATGGTCCCCTAATGTGTGTGCTGCCCACTGCTCCTAATATATGTATATATATATATAGGATGGGTTAAAATGCAGAGAAGAATTTCTCCAGTGTGAGATCAATAAAGTCACTTCTTCTTCTCTTCTTCTTCTTCTTCTAAAACTAAACAGCAATAAAACTGAAGTCCTACTAATCGGCACCAAATCTACACTAAACAAAATAGACAGCCTCTCAATCACTGTTGATAACTCCTCCATCTCTCCCTCCCCTCAGGTAAAGAGCCTGGGTGTCATTCCAGTCACACATCAACAATATCACACGCACAGCCTACTTTTACCTCAGAAATATCAACCGTCTCCGCCCTTCACTCACCCCTCACACAGCCGCCATTCTTGTCAATAGCCTGGTCACCTCACGTCTTGACTACTGCAATTCCCTCCTGTATGGTCTCCCCCAAAAAACTATTCATAAGCTACAAATTCTCCAAAACTCTGCTGCCCGGATCATCACCAGAACTCCCTCTATTCACCACATCACCCCGGTCGTGCAGCAGCTTCACTGGCTCCCCATTCACTATCGTATTCAGTTCAAAATCCTACTCCTCACATTCAAGTCCATCCATAACCTGGCTCCTGCTTATCTCACAGAACTCCTTCATGTCACCACACACACCCGCTCACTCAGGTCCTCCTCCTCCATCCACCTCACAGTCCCTCCCGCTCATCTCAGCACCATGGGGAGCAGGGCCTTCAGCCGGTCTGCCCCCATCGATGGAACTCACTCCCCCCAGACCTCCGGAACGTTCAATCACTACCAATTTTTAAATCTAGACCCATCTTTTCAAATTAGCTTACCCCACTTAATCATTTTCCCCTGCTGACTGTTTCATTTTACTTGTATTGCTTTGTCCATTCTCTTTGTTTTTTATTTTATTTTTTATATATACTGCCTGTTTTTAACTGTTTTTAATTGTTTTTAATTGATTGTTTTGTGCGGTGTCCTTGAGTGTCTAGAAAGGCGCCTTGAAATAAAATGTATAATTATTATTATTATTATTATTAAAAAGGGGATTTTTTAATGGTAATTTTTCAGCCAAAATAAGGAAAAATGTGCTGAGCTGAGTGCTTAACAATTTTCCTTAATTATGCACTCTTTTAATCATTTTATTATTACCAACTATCCCAAACTGAGGGTGCAGTTTTTGATTTTGAAAAACTGATCACCCTGACTAAAGGTAAAAATAGTTGTTATCTTGAAAACAAAATATTGCGTCATACATTACATTTGGTTTTGGACTGTGGACAGAGACTTCTTTCTTGGCAGCCTGCGTGGGCATGGTAAAAATAATGTTTATATTTGAAGGAAAAAATTAGTAAATTCCCATAAAGTTTATATTACACTCTGTTTTCTGAATTTCTGAGCATCCAAAACATCACCTCTCTGCTGTCGCGAGGGTGAATGCAGCTTATATACACACATCCATATCCATATACACACACATATGTTTTCGTTTATCGTCGTACAAACTAATAATAATGATAAAGAAGGCACAAAAGTTCATCGTTTATCGTTTATGATCTTACAAAATAAATAAAAAAAGCTAAAAGCAGAAGGCTGAGCACTGAAATGTCCAAGTGATGACCCTATTTAAAGGTGCATTCTGTAACTTATCCACTGGAGGGTCTGCTTGTCGCCATGGAGATGTGTCTAAAATGTTCCACAGTATGGCCATAAACTTAAGAATCTCCATGGAGACCCACAAGCCAAATTACAGGTTAGATTCACAGTAAGAACAGATGTTTTTTAAGATATTTTTGAGCAATAAATGACACCTGGAGTTGAATAAATGCAAGAAAGATCAGTTTAATGCCGTACTGTGGACAGTTTAAACAAAGCGTTAACATCTCCGTGGAAACAAACAGGTTGCGGACCTTCTCCTGAAAAGTTACAGAGTGCACCTTAAATGTTTTTTGTATTTGTAATTTGCCATAAACAGAGGAGGTGTGATCCAAACAAAGTAATCAGCTATTAAAAAAAAAAAAAAAAAAAAATCCAACCATAGGTTAAAGGTGCACTGTGTAACTTTTCATTTGGGGGTCTGTCACCTGCTTGTTTCTATGGAGATGTCATTGCTCTCCCTGGAATGTTCGACAGTGTGACCTTAAACAGCTCTACTTTACATTTATTCAATTACAGGTGGTTTTAGAGCTCAAAAATACCTAGAAAAACAAAAAAACAGGCGTTCTGACTGTGAGCGGGGTCGCCTCTCCACAGATCTGACATGGAACTTGGTCTTGTTTGGTCTCCATGACGATAAAAAACTAAAAAAGCTACATAGTGCACCTTTAAATCAGACAACAAAATGACTGAAATGGCGCAAATACTGTTGGTGAGACCTCCAAGCAATAGTCCGTCCATGGATTTCAGAATGATGAAAAAAATAGAGTCGTTGCCATAGTAATTAACAATTTAAAACAGACTATCTTTTGAAATGTGAAAAGCCCTGGAAATAGTGCCTGTAACAGCAAGCTGAAACTATTAAACTATAAATAGGCCTAATTAGTCAAATGGAACTAATTAGGCGGCCCTCAAGCAGTCTAATCTATTGTCTTTTTTGTTTGTTTGTTTGTTTGTTTTTTGCATGTGTTTTCAGTGTCTGTTGGATTTCCAGACTGATCATACCTGATTAAAGGTGCATTGTGTAACTTTTCTGGTGACGGGCCCATCAAACGGCTAAGACTAAGACTAAACCAGACCAAGTTACAGGTCAGATCTGTAGAGAGGCGACCCCGCTCACAATCAGAACACCTGTTTTTTTTTTAGGTATTCCTGGGCTCTAAAACCACCTGTAATTGAAAAAATTTAAATAGAGCTGTTTAATGTCACACTGTGGAACATTCCAGGCAGAGCAGCAATATCTCCATGGAGAAAAGCATTTGATGGATCCTCCACCAGAAAAGTTACACAATGAAAAACCTTGTGAGGCTACAGGCGACCTTGTCTACCGGCTACTGTGGGCTGATAAAATAAGTTGCATTTAAGTTGCATTTCATTTTAAACATCTTTTAAGCTTTAAAGGAATCTGAACCTTATTTCTGTAATAAAACAAGTTGTTTTACTCACCCATAGCACTTTGGTGTCATATGGAGCAGTTTCCGGAGATGTTGTTGTGGAGCGATATCCGTTAACGTGAGTGGTCGGGGCACGACGTTGCAGTCACCAAATAACACAATCTTTATCACTTTTAAAATCATAGAAGCTCAATGTCTTAGTCTACACTTTCGTTTGAGTCAAAAGTGGCCTTTAATCTAATATTTAGCCATAGTTTCGAGTAGATGAGGAGGCCACAGCTGTTTTGCAGATAAGAAGACGCTAATAACTTTTCTGTTGCGAGTGACACATGGCAGAAGATTGGGACTTTGAGGTTGAAGAGGACTGATGGAGGACTGAGGACTGAAGAGGAGTTTACGGATGAGGAGACAGAATGGATACAGAAAGAATGAAGCGGAGACAGTTTTAGGAGCAGCAGAGAACAACCATCGGGTTCGCATTACTTCTCAGAATCGTGCGCTGAATCCGCTGGCCTTCTTTCTTTTCCTTTACTGGTAAAAAATTGTCCTGACTGAAGTGGGTACTGCAAACACGATGGTCCAAACGTCTTACAGCTTTGCCTTTCATGTTTGGGTCCCGAGAGCTGAGAGCGAAATCAGCTGTTACTGAGCACATGCGCACTGGCTCCTCATCTACTCAAAACTATGGATAAACCTCGGATTACAGGCCACTTTTGACTCAAACGAAAGTGTAGACTAAGACATCGAGCTTCTGTAATTTGAAAAGTGATAAAGTTTGTGTTATTTGGTGACTGCAACGCCGTGCCCCGAGCACTCATGTTACGGATATCGCTACACCACAACATCTACGAAACTGATCCAAATGACACCAAAGTGCTAAAGGTGAGTAAAACAGCTTGTTTTATTACCGAAATAAGGTTCAGATTGTAAAAAACGTTAATATTCCTTTAAGTCAGTGCTTCTCAATTATTTTCTGTGACGCCCCCCCTAGGAAGAAGAAAAAATTTCACAACCCCTCCCTGCGTGCGACTATAAATAGTATTATTTGTCTAGAAAATTGTTATTAGTACACCTCTGCATAAGACACTTCCAACAAAGACTGCACTGTCTTTTTGCACTGAGGATTCAAATATGAATGTGTTTTTAATGCAGCTTTGCGAACATTTGTTTACGTTTTACAGGAACGAAACTTAAAACCACCTCATTTGCATAAACTAAAAGTGCTGAAAAAAAAACAAAAACGCCCTCTCCTTGTGCCGCTGATGCGTCAGCTTCTGTCGGACTAAACGACACGACTCAGTGGAATATACGTGTTTTTCTGTGACGGGGGATATTCTGCTGATGGTGAGTCTGTTCTGTATATCAAGTATTTAAGGTTGCCGACCCCTGCCCAAGAGCAACAATGAGAGCGCCACTGCCAACTACTGTTGTTGATGTGCAATTACACTTAGTTGTAGTACAGTATGGCAAAAAAGCATGTTTCCCAGGGTCACACGTGCCCCCCCTGGCATCACACCGCGCCCCCCCAGGGAGGCCCGCCCCACTATTTGAGAAGCACTGCTTTAAGTCATGTTATAATGTTGTTCCCTCCTCAAAAACAGACCTGGAGTTGTGTTTTGTTTCATTCACACATTAGTCTGAGTTCTTCTCTCAAACAGGAAACACTTCCACCTTGTGATGTCATGCGGTAATACAGGAAGTGCTCCAACGTGTTTTTAAACTCCACACACCTTCACTAGAATCATTTGGATCATTTCAGCCCTGGAATTGCCGATCTCAACTGAACTAAAAGAGTCATTCACTTGAAAACTACCACTTCATGACATTTTGAGCTTTGGAGATGTAGACAGATGAATAATAAAGGATAACTGAAATAAATGGCAGTTCCATCAAATGCTGCCTGGAATGTTCCACAGTATGACTTTATACAGCTCTACTTTACATTTATTCAATTACAGGTGGTTTTATCGCTCAAAAAAACCTAGAAAAACAGAGATTTTCACTGTGAGTGGGGTCGCCTTTCCACAGATCTGGCCTGTAACTTGGTCTGGTTTGATCTCCATAAAGATAGAAAGGTTTGATACTGTGAAACAAAACACAACTCCAGATCTGTTTTTGATGCGGTGACAAAATTATAACACAACTTAAAGCTTACAAAAGTCAATTTTGTGTAATATGGGACTTTTAATAACTGTATGATTTTTTTCAACAGTGTTTATTGTGTTGTATTGACATTTAATACAAAGTAACAGTCCCCAAAATGACAGTTTTACAGCATTTCAACCAAGATATACAATCACATACATTATAAGTGCCTATATAATGTCTTAGAGGACCCTTATCCATGAAATTATGCTTTATGTTATATATATTTAACCTCCTGAGACCCGCCCATTCATTTGTGTCCTTTATAGTGGACACTGAGTTAACGCAGTCTATCTTTTAATTGTTTTGAGATTCTAGTTTGTGGCTGCACTATGATAAAAAAAATAATAATAATTAAAAAAAAAAATATATATATATATATATATATATATATATATATATATATATATATATAAATAAATACATTATACATAAAAATATATATATATATGTGTAAATAAATACTCAAATAAATAAATAAATAAATAATACATAATATATAAAAAAAATAAATAAATAAGAAATTAAAAGGGAGTCTAAGAACTTTTTGAGGCAACTGTAGAAGCTTGTCAGATGTTGGTCATCAAAAAAAAAAAAAAAGTTTTTGTTAGGTTGTTAACTTAGATTTAACACCAAAATGTCCCAGTCGGCCATTACAGAGGACATGTTACAACATTACGAATAAAAATAAAATCAACAAAATGTAAATGCTAAGGTGTT
This sequence comes from Paratrypauchen microcephalus, assembly GCA_036785185.1. Classification (NCBI taxonomy): domain Eukaryota; kingdom Metazoa; phylum Chordata; class Actinopteri; order Gobiiformes; family Gobiidae; genus Paratrypauchen; species Paratrypauchen microcephalus. Next base: position 254,685 of record JAVJIX010000305.1, on the reverse strand, counting down.
AATTTACCTCCAAATAGAAAATTAAAATAATAATAATAATAATAATAATAATAATAATAATAATAATTTAGATACACTTTTTTTCTTCAGGTCCCAAGAGGATATACTGTACCTATAAAAACAAAACAAAAATAAGAACAACTGAACATTCAGGTGGATATTACAAAGACCATCCTATAACTCAGATTCAACTGTATGATTTTTTTTTTATTTTTTAATGTGAATTCCAGTTTTTATTTTTACATGACAGTTGGATTTATAACCTCACCCCAAGCAGACAAGGACATCCACAATAACAGTATGAAAACGCAGAGGCTTTGCTTTAATGTGGTAGCTTTTGGCTATAAATTCAGCCTCCTGCTTTGTTTAAAACCCGTAAATCTCCCTTGTTTTTGTCTTTCCCGGTGATCCCCCCTCGCTGTTCGGTCCGTGGAGCCTTTAAGACCGCTCCGGGTGCCTCTTCTGCCCCAGTCTCAGCAACAGAAGAGCGGAGGAGGAGGCGAGATTCCCCCCGAACATCAGTCGCATCCATTACGCACGAACCCACCACATCTTCCCCGCGACCCACGCTCCTTTCTGGGATGACGCTCGGAACACAGCTCGGGCTCTTTTCCGCGGATTAATCCTGTTGTCGGGGAGTTTTGTTTTTTTTTTGGTTTATTTTCCATGGATGTTCACCGGGAGTGGGCACGATGGATGAAGCGACGAGGAGACAAAAAATAAAAAACTGATTCGGCGTTAGCGTCGCTAGCGAGCTAACACGGACTAGCAAACCTAAAACGCTGTCAAACTGGATTTTTCTCATTTCTAAAACACGGGGAAGCATTTACGGGGACGAAACTGCACATTTGTGATGTTTTCATATGAATGCAGGTGATAAAGAAGGCGACGGGAGACGAATTTTGGAGGAAAATTAGCCGAGGACTTGGACTAGCCCCCCCGGGAGGAAGTAGCGGAGCGAGCGCGGAGGAGAGCGGGGATTCGGGGGATGCTGTGGCCGGGAAAGGGGCGCACGATGTCGGCCTGAAACCAAGAGAGGACACCGCTCCAGGAAGGTCATGCGACTGGGAGAATGATCATGCTGGAAAAACAGGCGAGTGCACCGGGCTCGTATTTAAATGGACGCTGGCTCATTTGAATTATGCTAATGAGGCGTGGTGCTTGGCTTTAGGACAGCTTAAATGGAGCAAATTAGGCTAAAACACACCAAAAACCCAACAAATAAAGCATCAAGTTAAGAAAAATCCATATAGAGCAATGCACAAGGCTTAAAAAGAGCCAGTAACCTATAAAATGAAATGCTACTGTAATAGCATGGACATAAAGGTAAAAAAAAGGTATTGTATAGGAATAAAAACAAGATAAAAAACAGAAAATCTGTGAGATTACAAAATAAATCAAGATGTCATATAATGCAGTCATCCGGAATATGCTATGGAAAAATATTGCACAATTCCACAAAGAAACATGACCTACTAGCATCCATTTTATTGCTTGGCTTTAGGACAGCTTAAATGGAGCAAATTAGGCTAAAACACACCAAAAACCCAACAAATAAAGCATCAAGTTAAGAAAAATCCATACAGAGCAATGCACAAGGCTTAGAAACAGCCAGTACGCTCTAAAAATGAAATGCTACTGTAATAGCATGGACATGAAGGTAAAAAATGGTATTGTATATGACTAAAAACAAGCTAAAAACCAAAAAAATCAGGGAAAAAGTACAAAATAAATCAATATATCATATAATGCTGTCATCTAGAATATGCTATGGAAAAATATTGCAAAATTTCACAAAGGAACATGACCTACAAGCATCCATTTTATTACTGGGTGGGCTCAGTAAAAGTAGGTTATCCGTGGTTTTTAGAATGATGAGAAATTTGGGCCGTTGCCATAGAGATTAATGATTTAAAACAAAATATATATACAGTATATGTCTTTTGAGTCTGACAAAAATTCTCTAAATGTTGAATGTTACAGAAAGCTAAAATGTGATTAACAGGATCCAAATACAGTATGAAGTTACTAATAAAAACTACTAAAAAGAAAAACCGGTATTAAAAGAGTGAAAAATAAGCAGAAATTGTGAGAAATTTGGACCGTTGCCATAGAGATTAACAATTTGAAACGTAATATGATATCTTTTGAGTCACATCTAACAGGAAGATGAAATATAATTAACAGGATCCAAATATCAAGTTATAAACAAGGATTACTCAAAAGGAAGACCGGTATTAAAAGAGCAGATAAATAAGAAGAGATTATGAGAAATTTGGACCGTTGCCATAGAGATTAACAATTTAAAACGTAATATGATGTCTTTTGAGTCGCATGTAACAGGAAGCTGAAGTATGATTAGCAGAATTCAAATCAGAAATGCAAAAAAACTGTATTATTATGAAGTTATAAACAAGAATACTAAAAAGCAAGACCAGTAATAAAACAAAACGATATTAATCAAACCATCTGGGACCTACTGAGACACAAATCTCAATTTATAACGCCAGACTTAAAGGTGAATTGTGTAACTTTTCTGGTGGAGGGTTCATCGCCTGCTTGTTTCTGTGGATATGTCATCACTCTGCTTGTCCACGGTATGACATTAAACACATCTACTTTACATTTATTCAATCACAGGTGGTTTTATAGCTCAGAAATACCTAGAAAAACAAAAAAACAAGCATCCTGACTGTGAGCAGGGTCGCCTCTCCACAGATCTGACCTGTAACTTGGCCTGGTTCAGTCTCCATGAAGACAGAAAGGTTTAATACGTTCACAACAAAATAGAAATTGCTCCACCGAAAATAAAATAATGCTTATGAGACAAACTAATTATGAAAGAAATAAGTGTAAGGTTTCACTGAGGGTCCACCACCTGCTTGTTTCCATGGAGATGTCATCACTTTGTCTGAAATGTTCCACAGCATGGCGTTAAACTTATGCATCTTGCGTTCACTCGATTACACACGCTTTTTTATTGCCTTAAAAACATGCCTTCTTGCCATGAGCACGTTGCCTCTCCATAGATCTGACCTGTAACTTGGCCTGGTGGAATCATCCTGCTTGACTCCATGGAGATCGATAACATAAAAATGCCATATGGTGAAACATTCCAGGCAATGTATTACTATTAATTAAGAACAAATAAATGGACAAACAGTCTGCAGACCCTTCTACAGAAAAGTTACACAAAGCACCCAATAATAATAATAATAATAATAATAATAATAAAAAAGAAATAAAATTAAAGTTAAGATTAAACTCAAATTAAAGGCATTTATTTAATTTTAACATTAAAAGCCCATGTTATACTATTTTCTGATCTGTTTTAATGTCATTTCCTCGTCACAAACAGACCTGGAGTTGTGTTTTTGTTTCATTCCCACATGTTCAACACAAAAACCTGCAGATTTAGGCTCAGTTCTTCTCTCAAACTGAAAACACTCTGTGCTCCACTGTGTTTTTAAACTCCACACACCTTCACTAGACTCATTTGAATAATTTCAGCCCTGGAATTGCTGATCTCTCGCTCATACCTTGAAAACTAGTAGAGCTTTGGGAATGTAGACAGACTAATAATACGGAGTTACTCAAACATGTGTGAATGCATGTTTTTCAGGGGTTTTGCTACAGTATTTATAAATCCTGCTAACTCTGTAGTTTAGAGACAATTATTTAATCTTTGTGGGAGTATAAATGGTGCTCATATAACACTATTTTTTGTGTTTCCTCATCACAAACAGACCTGGAGTTGTGTTTTGTTTCAGTCACATGTTTAACACACAAACCCTGCAGATTTAGACTGAATCCTTCTCTCAAACAGAAAAAAAACACTTTATTCCACCTTGTGATGTCATGTGGTAATAGAGGGAGTGCTCCACTGTGTTTTTAAACTCCACACACCTTCACTAAAATCATTTGGATAATTTCAGCTCTGGAATTGCCGATCTCTGCTGAATTAAAGATAAAAGGAGCTGTTCACTTGAAAATTACGACTAAATCACATCACAAGGTGGAACGGAGCATTTTGAGCTTTGGAGATGTAAACAGTGTGTGACTCAAACATGTGAATGAAACAAAACACAACTCCAGGTCTGTTTTCGAGGAAGAAACAACATTAGAACACGACTTAAAGCTCACAAGAGTCAGTTTTGTGCAATATCGGACCTTTAACTGACCTCAATTACTTGTATTTATGGCACAAACAACCAACAAACTGGGATCAAACCAAAAATAAATCTCTCACAGGCCTATCCCATAATTTACTATTTATGGTGTTAAACCTGTAATTATCAAAGAGAAGTTTAATTACATTTTCTGGTCTGGCTCATTAAAGTAATTCCAGTGACTCGTTTAATAAGCGCAGAGTTCATTAAGCAGGTGTCGGAGTGATTTCAAAGGCTGTCTGAGTTTCCAGCTGTGGACAGGTGTTTGTGATTCTGCACCTGTCTGCTCACGTCCTATGCAATCGCCTCCTCCTCTCTGTAGCTCCAGACGCTCCATATTTAGACTGCATTGCTTCTATTTTTATCACTAATATGTGCGTTCTACTGACGACAGGCTGGAGACCATGCTGAAGGTTTTGTTGTTTAATGTTTTTATTTTTGTAGGTCGTTAAAGGTCCAACGTTAGGCAAAACGGACTCTTGTGAGCTTTAATCCGTGTTATAAAGTTGTTACCTCATTTAAAAAACAAAACAAAAAAAAAAACATCTCTGGAGTGTGTTTTGTTTCATTCACACTTTATTATTAGTCTCTCTAGATCTCTAAAGCTCAAAATGCTCTGTTCCACCTTGTGATGTCAAGAAGCGGTAGTTTTTTAAGTTAGCAGCTATTATTTTAAGCTTTTGTTCAGAAGAGATTGGAAATTCCAGGGCTGAAATGATCCAGTTGAGTCTAGTGAAAGTGTGTGGAGTTTAAAACACATGTGTGAATGAAACAAAACATTTTTGGTGATAAAACATAACATAGATCAGAAAATGGCGTAATATGGGCCCTTTAAAGTCGGAAAAGTTGCTATTGTGGAAGTTTGTTTTAATTATAGAGTAAATATTGAAAATCCGAGTTTATTAAATGGTGTTTAACAGTGTTTAAATTTCTGGAGTTGTTACGTCACCTGCATTAAACCATACTTCCAAATAGAGAGGTAATATTTTTGCCATACTGTGGAAGATTATAGTCAAATTTTTTTAGTCCACCAAATCAACTAGTCTATTTTTTGGCTAAAATATGGAGCCCGCCTGATGACGTGCGCAAACAAAGATACTAAATCGTGGCCTCAAATTACTATTTCCAAATGAAACAAATTCATTATTATTATTATTAACTAATTAATTATAGTAATTTGAGGTCAGGATTTAATATCTCTTTTTGCTCACGTCATCAGGCAGGCTCTGTACTAAAACTGTACTGTAGCTTGGCTTTTGAATCTTACTCTTGTGTCTCTTTTTTGGGCTTTCAGAAAATAGAAATAAGGCGCACTGCTTTACGGGTTGGACATGTTATTGCTTTGCCTGGAATGTATACAGTGGATACGGAAAGTATTCAGATCCCTTAAATCTTTTCACTCTGTTATATTGCAGCCATTTGCTAAAATCATTTAAGTTCATTTTTTTCTCATTAATGTACACACAGCATCCCATATTGACAGAAAAACACAGAATTGTTGACGTTTTTGCAGATTTATTAAAAAAGAAATACTGAAATATCATAATCAGAAGTATTCAGACCCTTTGCTGTGACACTCATATATTTAACTCAGGTGCTGTCCATTTGTTCTGATCCTCTTTGAGATGTTCTACACCTTCACTGGAATCCAGCTGTGTTTGATTAAACTGATTGGACTTGATTAGGAAAGCCACATGTGTCTATAGCCGTGTCTCAATTCTCAGTGTGCACAGTTCGGAGTGTGGTTTTAAGGGCATGCACGTCACTTCCGGCGCGACGACTGCTGTCCCATTTAGCTTGTGTCCCATGCGCAGTTAACATGCGGTCTGAAATCCGCAGTCGTTTCCATGGAAATCGGGGCATGGACCAACTGCGTGAAAATGCACACTTCGCACAGACATATATCCCAGCATGCACTGGGCGCTACTTCTTCTACGGGAGAAAATGGAGTCGGCGGTTGCATCTGGTAGTTGCGAGACTTATTGCATTTTGCCGACGCCCATGCGGTCCGCGGAGTGTGCAAGTATGTCAGTCCTGTACAGTCCTGAGCGCAGTCTGAGCACCCTTAAAACCACGCTCCGAACTGTGCACACTGAGAATTGAGACACGGGTTATATAAGACCTCACAGTGCAGGTCAGAGCAAATGATCCGTACCCACTGTATGTTCCTTAGTATGGCATTACAGTGGTCCCTCGCTGTTTCCAAATTTTTTATAGTGTACGACTGGCTAAGGGACCGCAGACCTCCGCCGATCTGCCCGTCATTCTCCTCCGTGTCTCCTGTACAGTACAGAACGTGTGTATATAAACGTCCGATCGTAGTGTGACTCTGGAGTGCTCTATGTTTGCAAGTTTTCTCCCCGACAAAACCCACAATGTCGACGAAACGTTCTCAAATATAATCGAAGGTGGCATGGCTGTTTATAAGAATCTTCTCGCCCAAAAGAAAAAAGAGTGCCAACAACTCCCCATAACCGTGTTCTTTACTCGTAAAAAGACACCTGCACCGAGGCGGAGCGGCGCCAGGACGAAGAGGCACAGTCAGAGGAACTGTGAAATACATGTGTCACTATTAATACATTTTGTTGAAAATCTACGAAAGTTTGAGTGTTTAAACGAGAGAGAATTGTGAGAAAACGTTAATTCCAGTCTGAGAAAAGTGTAGTGATGGTTTGTGTGTGGTGAGGCATTTACAGCCTTAAAACATGTAGAATAATTGTAAAATATAAAGCTGACGGCTTCGTGGATTTCGCTTATCGCGGGTTATTTTTAGAACGTAACCCTGCTATGAACGATGGACCACTGTAAACATCTTTCATTTTTCAATTGCTGATGTTTTTATTGCTAGTTGTGCAAAAAGTTACTCTACTTTTTATCATGTACGACCATGGTTCATACAGAAAAACATCTTTAACTCAGATATGACTGTTTTATTTGTTTTGTCCAGTGACTTCCGGTCTCTGAGCTCGTAAACAAAGAGAGAAACGTTCATAAAACATCTTACAGAGCAGAAGGCTTGGACAAAGAAGTTTTAAAGCTACACTGTGGAACACTTTGGTTGGAGGCTCCATCAGCTGCTCGTTTCTATGGGCACGTCATAGCTTTGCCTGGAAAGTTCCACAGTGTGACATTAAACAGAGACAGGTGGTTTTACAGCTGAAAAATACCTAGAAAAACAAACACTCTGACTGTGAGCGGGGCCGCCTCTCCACAGATCTGACCTGTGACTTGGTCTGGTCTGGTTTGGTCTCCATAAAACTAATCCATTCCACTTTAGTATTTCTACAGCACATTTTATAAACATGATAAATTCCAAAGTGCTGCAAAGACAAATTAATACAATAAAAGTAAATCATAAATAAAAAAAATGAATAAATAAAAAGTTTTAAAATGCATAAAGCTAAAAATTAAATTAAAAAATTAATAAAATCAATTAAATTAAATTAAATAAAAGACGAGGAGGACCACACAACTCACGCAGTGTTAAAAACTAGAAAGGTTTAATGCCATAATTTGACACATTCCAGACAAAGCAATAACATCTCCAGTTCAGAAAAGCATTTGACGGACGCTCCACCAGAAAAGTTACACAATGTACCTTTAAAGGAGCATTTGTTTTGACTCTGGGCTGTAGAATGAAGTGTGAATTGTCCTGGTTCATAGATTTTTAACCTGATGTTAAGTTCTTGTTAATGAACTGGTGAATTAGTGAAGTCTTTAGAGGCCAGAATCAATTTGGGAGTTTTCAGGCTGAGCGGGTTAGGGGAGACGTTTAAGAGCCAAATTCAGGGTTTTAGAACGTTATAATATAAAGTTGTAGCTTCATCTCAAATGTGTTTATTTCTAAGGTTAATTCTATAGTTATTTTTGGCATATCCTGCATATTTAGACGATAAGACTGTCTGCAAAATGGAGAGAAAACAACGAGGGATAGGACAAGGTCTCGGGAGACAATATTGCCACAAAATTGTCCACATATAAGAAAAATGATCTTGTGAGATCTTTTTTTGTTTTGTGTTACATTTGGATTGGACAAAAAAGAGTTGCCTGTTGGTGAGTTCCATCCCTTACAGTAAAAAAGCAGTATTAGAATGGAAACAACAATATGAAATCCATCCATCCATCCATCCATCCATGTTCTTCCTCTTATCCGGGGTCGGGTCGCAGGGGCAACAGTCTAAACAGGGACTCCCAGACTTCCTTCACCCCGGACACTTCCTCCAGCTCCTCCGGGGGGACCCCAAGGCGTTTCCAGGTCGGCCGGGGGACATAGTCCCTCCAGCGTGTCCTGGGTCTTCCCCGGGGCCTCCTCCCAGTGGGACGTGCCCGGAACACCTCCCGAGGGAGGCGTCCAGGAGGCGTCCGGAACAGACGCCCGAGCCACCTCAGCTGCTCCTCTCCACGTGGAGGAGCAGCAACTCTACTCCGAGCCCCTCCCGTGTGACTGAGCTCCTCACTCTATCTCTAAGGGAGCGCCCAGCCACTCTGCGGAGGAAACTCTTTTCGGCAGCTTGTATCTGTGATCTCGTCCTTTCGGTCATTACCAACCACCATTACCATCACCACCATTACCAATATCCAATCACAGCTATATACTGTTTTATATAGTTTTATATATTATCTGTGACCTAAGGGTGAGTTGTTGTACAGTTGTAGGGAGTATTATCTGTCCCTCTGGTCTGGTGCAGTGGGTGAGCAGGAGTGTCCAGTTTGTCCAGTGTCCTCCTGTCCCTCACTGTGACAAATGTAACTTATTATATCCAAATGAAGACAAAATGTGGATAAAATTAACTCTAATTAAGGCAAACCCCCAGAAGAGCGTCCCCGCTGAAGGAGCTCCACCAGACGTTCCCGTACCACTGTTTGAGAAACTGTCGTATTACACAGATCTGCTCCTCTCTGTAAAAACCCTGTGTGACTTTTCTATTGTGAGCTCAGAGATTAGACCCTCAGGCTGTGATGTCACTGCACTCTCCTCTCCTCTCTTTTCTTCTCCTCTCCTCTCCTCTCATCATCATCTGCTTGCCTCTCTTCTTTTCTCTTCTCCTTTCCTCTCTTCTCTTTTCTTCTCCTCTCCTCTCTTTTCTTCTCCTCGCAAGGAGAGGACTCCTTGCCTCTCTTCTTTTCTGTTCTCCTCTCTCCTCTCTTCTCTTCTCTCCTCTTCTCTTTTCCTCTCCTCTTTTCTTCTCCTCTCCTCTCTTCTCTTTCTTTTCCTCTCCTCTCACCTCCTCTTCTCTCTTCTCCTCTCCTCTCTTTTCTTCTCTCCTCTCATCATCATCTCCTTGCCTCTTTTCCTTTCTTTTCTCCTCTCTTCTCCTCTCCTCTGTCTCTTCTCTCCTCTCTTCTTTTCCTCTTCTCTTCTCTCCTCTCTTCTCTTTTCTTCTCCTCTCCTCTCATCTCTCATCTCCTTTCTTCTCTTTTCTTCTCCTCCTCTCTCCTCCTCTCATCTCCCCTCTTCTCCTTTCCTCTCTTCTCTTTTCTTCTCGTCTCCACTCTTCTCTCCTCTCTTCTCCTCTCTTCTCTTTTCTTCTCCTTTCCACTCTTCTCATTTCCTTTCCTCCTCTCATCTCCTTTCTTTCTTTCTTCTCTCCTCTCATCTCCTCTCCTTGCCTCTTTCTCTTCTCCTCTCTTCTCCTGTCCTCTCTTCTCTTTTCTTCTCTCCTTTCTTCTCCTTTCCTCTCTTCTCTCCTCTTCTCATCATCCTCTCCTTTCTCTTCTTCTCTCTTCCTCCTCTTCTTTTCTCATCTCCTCTTTTCTCTTTCCCTCCTTTTTCCTCTTCTCTTCTCTCCTCTCCACTCTTCTTCTTTCCTCTCCTCTCTCCTCCTTATCTCCTTTCATCTCCTCTCCTTGCCTCTTTCTCTGTTCTCTTCTCTTCCCCTCCTTTTTCCTCTCCTTTTCTCCTCCCTGAAGTAACATGTCATGAATCCGTCGCCTCTCCTCCTCCGTCTCTTCTGTCTCTTTTCTTTGACATGGAGTAACTGTCCTGGAGTTCTGTCCTGGAGTTCTGTCCTTGGAAAGTGGAAGTGTTTTCACAGAGAAGCAGCTGCACTCACTCCACAGCCTGCGTTTCACATCAGATCTGTCCGGAACATGACCACACAGCATCTGGGCTGGACTGAGCTTTGTTCTCTTTTAAATGCTACGTATAAGTACAGAGAGATCGGTTGTGTATGCACATTTTATCATATTTTTTCCACTTTACTGTATTTGCTAATATTTTTGCTAATAATATAGAATTATTAGATATAACACTAGTACATATATTTGTATATTTGTGGCTGTGATATAAAGTAGAACAGGATATATTCATGCATGTACACATTACAATACAGATTACAGATGGGTACGTATAAATGCAATATAATAATACATTTATTTTAGGTTTACAAGAAAAGTCACTTCTTTATTTGATTTATTTGACAGGGCCCATGTACAGGAGCATTAATCACAATCAATGAAGAGATGCTTTGTACCAGACTATAGCTGTTCGGGCTAATTTCCATCTGCAGTCCCTGAGACACATAACACGACAAAACATTAAAGGGATAGTGCTTTCTTTTATGTTAATCTGTATGGGTTTCCTTCTAAAAGTTACGTGTGTTAACACCGGCTTACCTCTGACAGTCTCAGCTGATCCCGGTTCGGCTCGTGTTCTGGAGCCCACGTCCAGTAACTTCCCTGGAACATGAAATAAAGCTTGTTTTTCTTCTCAAAACAAAACATTTGTCTGAAAGGTGATATATTTGCGTCCGAAACAGTTGACCACGAAACATCCAGCAGCGTAGATAGCGATCGCATTTTGTTGACTCATATCACCACGCTCACGTTAGCTGCCTGTTGCCTGTTCACTCGTAAACTTCCCCTTACGGCGGACCGCATCCGTCGTTCACTTCCACTAAAGGTTAACAGGCTAATACAGCTAATATGCGCGCAGTGATATGAGTGGAGAGAGACAATATGCGATCGCTATCTACGCTATCTAACTTTTAGAAGGAAACCCATACAGATTAACATAAAAAAAACCACACTATCCCTTTAAACACAGCATAAAACAATGCATTTCATAAACATTTTATTAAAGGTACATTATTCACATTAGTTAAAATGGATTCCCCTTCTCAGGTTTGTCTTAACGTTTTTCTTAACGGCTGAGGCTTGTATTCTTAGGAAATGTTGATTGACTCTTACACTAAATTGTTTGAAGTCTTTGCACAGTTTTAGCTCAGTGGAAAGTTTGTTCCATTCTGAGATCGTTTTAACAGAAAATGCAGATTGTCCCAGTGATGTTTTACGTTTGGGTTTTGTACATTGGCCACTGACCGTTGACCTGGTGGTCCGGACCATTTGGTCAGATGTTAATTTGACAAATTTTTCAGTGGTGCCACATTATTAATGATCTTGAATAATAATCTAAGATTGGCTGATTTGATCGTAAATTCAAAACTGACCACTTTATGTTTCGCTAATATTGACAGTGATGATAGTGACGCGGTTTCTTATCCAGCCCTAATTATATTACAGCTTTTCCCATAAGGACACTGTGTACTGTTTTGATATTACTACACTATACTAAACTAGAGCTGGGCGGTTTGACCAAAAATTGATTTCACTGTATTTTTCAAAATTATATCGGCGTCACTGTATTTGAAGGTATTTTTTTTTTCATGTACTAAGTGGTTCCATGTCTTTGGCGAAGTGGACAGTAACAGCGTTGGTAATATCCTTCCAACCGTTTGCTTTTCTTGTCGTAGGCGGTCCCCTTAGCAAACGCGTCTTTGAGTGACGTCTGATATGTCACTGCTTTGAATGTTCCACAATATGGCATTTAATTTAGTAATATCTTTCATTTTTTCAAATACGAATGTACAGTGATTCAATTACAGGTGGTTTTAGAGCTCAAAAATACCCAGAAAACAGGCGTTCTAACTGTAAGCGGGTTCACCTCTTCGCCTGTCCACAGATCTGAGCTGTAACTGAGTTTTTGAACTCGGAGAGATCACTAAATTAGTCAAACATGCACGGATGACATCTAAAACTTCTTCAGGCATGTTTTTGATGAGGGGAACAACGTTATAACATGGCAGAAAGCTCCAAAAAGTCAATTCTGCAAACCATCTCTTCAACTTTTCTGGTGGAGGATCTGCTACCTACTTGTTTCCATGGAGATGTTATGGAATGTTCCACAGTATGACATTAAATAGCTCTGCCTTACATTTATTCAATTACATGTGGTTTTAAAGCTCAAAAATATCTAGAAAAACAGACATTCTGACTGTGAGCGGGGTCACCTCTCCACAGAACTGACCTGTAACTTGGTCAGGTTTGGTCTCCGTGAAGATAGAAAAGTTTAATGCCATACTGTGGAACATTCCAGACAAAACAATAGCAAAATTAAAGAATGATATCTGTGCTGTGATCTTTTATTTTGGATATATTGGATTGGACATGAGCTGTTTTCAAGTACTAAGGTCTAAACCAGGTCTAAACCTGGTTTTATAGCTCAAACATACCTACGCCTCTCCAAAGATCTGCCCTGTAACTTGGTCTGGTTCGGTCTCCGTGAAGATAGAAAGGTTTAATGCCGTACTGTGAGACTTTCCAGACAAAGCAATAACATCTCCATGAGGAAACGTATTTTTAACTAACAAATTTGGCTAAAAGGACTTCCACTGCCGTATTATTTTGAGTGGAATCCAGTTAATTTTAGTTCTATTTTCGATGCTATAAAACCCAGATAGACGTCACACTGGTGCACTTGTGTTTTCCTAACCCGTGCTCTCGGCTGTGACCTGTGTGCGTCTGTAGTGTATCTCTATTGTGTGCCTTGTGTGACTGATGCATTGTGTTGCGGTGGGCTCTACAGCCAACGGGACAAAGGCATTTCTCTGTGCTTTAAACGCCAGATAACATCAGCCTCAATCACAGCTGCGCAAACTGACGGCTCCACTGAAGAACTTCAGAGATTCTCAACGTGCGGGCCGTGGACGTTTAAGTTTCGTTGAAGCTCGGGCCCCGTGTTTTCCATTTTTCTGCTCTGTGTTATATTTTTATTTTAAGTACCTTGTGTAGTTTTTCTGGCGGAGGGTCCGTCAAATGCTTTTCTCCGTGGAGATGTTGTTGCGTTGTCTGGAATGTTTCACAGTATGGCATTAAACCTTTCCATCTCCATGGAGACCAAACCAGACCAGGTTACAGGGCAGATCTGTGGAGAGGCGTAGGTATTTTTGAGCTATAAAACCACATGAAATTGAGTAAATGTCTCATTTCCTGTCCCCTTTCACTCTCCCAACATAAAACATTTGCTGATTAGCTACAAAACAATAACAGTCAATTGAAATGTTTCACAGTATGGCATTAAACCTTTCTATCTTCATGTGGACCAAACCAAATTACAGGTCAGGTCTGTGGAGAGATCTGGTTTAGACCTGGTTTAGTACTTGAAAAGAGCTCATGTCCAATCCAATATCTCCAAAATTAAATATCACAGCACAGATATCATTCTCTAATTTTGCTATTGCTTTGTCTGGAATGTTCCACAGTATGGCATTAAACCTTTCTATCTTCAGGAGACCAAACCAGACCAGGTTACAGGTCACTTCTGTGGAGAGGCGACTTTGCTCAAAGTCAGAATGTCTGTTTTTCTAGATATTTTTGAGCCATAAAACCACCTGTAATTGGGCAAATGTAAGGCAGAGCTGTTTAATGTCATACTGTGGAACATTTCATAACATCTCCATGGAAACAAGTAGGTAGCAGATCCTTCACCAGAAAAGTTAAAGAGATGGTTGGCAGAATTTGGAGACTTTTTGGAGTTTTCTGCCATGTTATAATGTTGTCCCCTTATCAAAAACATGCCTGAAGAAGTTTTAGATGTCATCCATGCATGTTTGAGTAATTTATTGATCTCGCCGTGTTCAGGCCCTCCTATAGCTAAAACTTCGTGCTCACGCCGATGTCACCCATGCTACCACGCAACAATTGTCGATAAATATACAAAAGCGCAATAGAGCTGGGAGGTATGACCAAAAATTGATTTCACTGTATTTTTCAAAAGTATATCAGTCACGGTATTTGATGGTATTTTTTTTCATGTACTAAGTGGTCCCATGTCTTTGGTGAAGCGGACAGTAACAGCGTTGCAGCGTCATTCCACCGTTTGCTTTTCTTGTCGTAGGCGGTCCCCTTAGCAAACGCGTTTTTGAGTGACGTCTGAGTGGCATTTTGTGTCGCGGCGCCGACTTGAACGTTCCCTGCAGACATGGAAGAGGATGCAGATTTCAGTTTCGTGCATTGTTCATATTCCAGGACATGTTTGTGACAGAGATGGTGAAGCAGATCGTTCGTGTCGCCTCCAGCTGCTACGACTTTAGCCCAACGACATTTAAAGAATACGGTTGTTTGATCGCGCCAGATTTTTTAAAGCCGAAGTTCTTCCACACAACTGACACGGCTTCTCTTTTCGGTATAAGTTCCTCTGTGTCTGTAAGATTTTCTCCGTCTATGTTGTTCACGACACACACTGAGCTTACACCGCTCTCACGCCACTGCAAAACAGTCCCCCTCTCAAACAATGTCCCGCGGCGCCACGTTCCGCCGCTCTATGTTCCCCAAGTTTTGTACGCACACACTCACCGGGATTGGGACATATGAAAAATCCATATCATAAAAAAAAACAAAAAACACCAGTATTCGTATGAACCGGTATACCGCCCACGTATACCGGGCGGTATACACGTATGGCGGCACGGTGGCTGAGTGGGTAGCGCTCATGCTTCACAGCAAGAAGGTTCCGGGTTCGATCCCTGGGTCGCCCAGGCCTCTCTGTGTGTGTTCTTTGTGGAGTTTGCATGCATGGTCTGGGTTCGATCCCCGGGTCGCCTGGGCCTTTCTGTGTGGAGTTTGCATGTTCTCCCCGTGTCTGGGTGGGTTTCCTCCGGGCACTCTGGTTTCCCCCATAAACATGCACCATACGAGTAGGTACTTCCAGCTGAGGTCCTGACCAAGCCGAAGCAAGAAGATCATGGAGATGGTCCCCGGGCGCAGTAATGTGCTGCCCACTGCTCCTAATAACAGGATGGGTTAAATGCAGAGCTGGAATTTCCCCACTGTGGGACTAATAAAGGCATAGCTTTCTTTTCTTTAAACGTACGTAAAGAACGTACCGTATTTTCACGACCATAGGGCGCACCGTGTTATAGGGCGCAGCTTCAGTTACGGGTGTCTTTTTGGTATTTAACACATACAAAAGGCGCACCGGGCCATAGGGCGCGGGCGCGGGCACGATAAAACGTACCGGTAAAGTCCTGGTTCAGAGCGCACGTGCACTTCCTCATTGCGTGCGCTGACGGCTCGTGCTCTTCTTATGCGCTGATGCGCTGTGTTGAAGTTCAGAATGTGTTTAGTTGGTGGATTTAATTACATAAACTTTCCACACGAACAAAATCATATGTGTGTTATTAATAAGCCTAAGAAAATAGTGTGATTTGAATTGTGTTTTATTAAAAAAAGCAGCGGGAGCAAATATGAGTTCGGTTGTGCTTTATTTGAGTGCGTAATAAGTACCGTATTTAGCATAGTGCTCACATTATTTTTACAATCATTCTATCAAATCAAATCAATCATCAAATCCATCAAAGTCCTCATCTTCTGTATCTGATAAGAACAACTGGGCTAGAGTACAGTCAAACACGCCAGGTTCTCTCTCGTCACAGTCAGAGTCTGTCTCGTTGCCATCCGTCTCCTCGTGAAAGATGCCGGCTTTTGCAAAAGCCCGAACAACAGTACAAGTAGACACATTAGCCCAAGCATTTACAATCCATTCACAGATTGTGGCGTAACTCGCTCGGCGTTGCCTCCCAGTCTTCGTAAATGTAAATCTGTCATCCATTGCTCCCACGCCGTTCGCAGCCTTGCTTTGAACGCCCTGTTCACGCCAATGTCCAGCGGTTGGAGTTCCTTTGTCAAGCCTCCCGGAATGACAGCGAGCTCCGAGTTCATTTGCTTCACCTGTTTTTTGACACCGTCCGTGAGATGAGCGCGCATGGAGTCACAGATCAACAGGGACGGTGACGCGTGGAAAAAACCGCCTGGTCTCTTCACATACACCTCATTCAGCCACTCTTTCATTTTGTCCTCATCCATCCAGCCCTTTTCGTTAGCCTTAACGATTACTCCAGCTGGAAATTTCTCTTTAGGCAGAGTCTTCCTCTTAAAAATTACCATAGGTGGCAGTTTCTGTCCATTAGCATGGCAGCCAAGCACAACAGTAAAAGCTGATTTTTCGTGTCCCGTTGTGCGTATCGCTACCGTGCTAGTCCCCTTCTTCTCAACAGTGTGACTCACCGGGATGTCAAAAGTGAGCGGCACTTCGTCCATGTTGGTTATGTGACTGGGCTGGATGTGTTTGTCGGCAATCTTATTACTGCAGTAAGAGCGGAAGATGGACAGCTTTTCTTTGTAATCTAATGGAAGTTGCTGGTAGAGACGCTTCTCCCAGCTGTCCTCTGCTCGTTAACCCATTGCTCGAGGCGGTCTTCCAGCTCAGGCCACCTGGCTTTGTGTCTGTCTTCGCTCACGTCCGCACGTTCACGCCACGCCCCTTGTCTTCTATTACGCCCGCGTCTCACAACAACACAATAGGCGCACCGCACCATAGGGCGCGGCGTGCATTTTGAAGAAAATTTAAGACTTTTAGGTGCGCCTTATGGTCGTGAAAATACGGTATTTGGAAAACAACTAAAAACAATTCAACCCAATGTGCATGTTGTTGTTGTTGTTGTGTCCTTGGGCACCACACTTCACCCTTTACCCATTTTTCCATTGACGAGATTGGTGATGATCTGACCTGTAACTTGGTCTGGTTTGGTCTCCATGGAGATAGAAAGGTTTAACACTATACTATGAAACATTCCCGACAAACCAATAACATCTCCATGGAGAAAAGCATTTGAGGAGAGTTTGACAGTCCACCAGAAAAGTTACATAATGCAGCTTTAAATCCTGGTTTAGTGTTCATTTGGCCCTCATTGTTTTGTAGCTAATCAGCAGCAAACGTTTTTATGTTGGGAGATTGAGAGGGAACAGGAAGTGCTCACCGCCTCACTTCCTGTTCGTGACAAAGACAGGACGAGGAGGAGCAGGTACAGAGCAGGTCAGTTTATGTTCCAACAGCAACACAAACAAAATGGCCTCTCAAAATGGTCTTCAGGGAGGCACTGGGGAGAGCTGTCAGAAGAATCGAAACTCAGAAAATAGTATCGAAACTACATATGCATTTCTCACAGGTATCGACTAAAAAAATCACATTCTCAGGACAGAAATGAACCTAAACCTGAAGCTTTAGATCGATCTTGAGCTGTATAAGAGCACATAGACTAGTATACGCAGATTGACCTGGTTTAGACCTCATTTAGACCTCATTTAGAGCTGAACACAAAAAACAAAATGGCCTCTCATGTCTTCAGGGAGGCACTGGGGAGGGCTGTCAGAAGAATCGAAACTCAGAAACTAGTATCGAAAATAAATATGCATTTCTTGCAGGTATTGATGTTAAAAAAGTCATTCTCAGGACAGAAATTAACTTTTTCTCGAAGCTTTAGAAAGATCTCGAGCCGTATAACAGCACATAGACTGTCTAGCTGGTTTAGACATGGTATAGACCTGTCTTAGAGCTGGTTTAGTCCTGGTTTAGACCTGGTTTAGACCTGGTTTAGACCTTATTTTTATCAGTCTTAGAGCTGGTTTCGACCTGGTTTAGACCTGGTTTAGACCTTATTTTTATCTGTCTTAGAGCTGGTTTAGTCCTGGTTTAGACCTGGTTTAGTCCTGGTTTAGACCTGGTTTAGCCCTGTCTTAGACCTGGTTTAGATCTGTCTTAGATCTCATTTAGACCTTATTTAGATCTGTCTTAGATCTGTTTTAGACCTGGTTTAGTCCTGTTTTAGACCTGATTTCATCCTGGTTTAGTTCTGGTTTAGACATGATTTAGACCTGGTTTAGTCCTGGTTTAGACCTGGTTTAATCCTGGTTTAGACCCGGTTTAGACCTGGTTTAGACCTGGTTTAGACCTGGTTTAGACCCGGTTTAGACCTGGTTTAGACCTGGTTTAGTCCTGGTTTAGACCTGGTTTAGTGCTTCACTCCAATCCAATATCTCCAAATGAAAGATTATGGCACATGTATCATTCTCTCATTTTTGATTGCTTTGTCTGAAATGTTCCACAGTATGGCATTAAACCTTTCTATCTTCACGAAGACCAAACCGGACCAAGTTACAGGTCAGATCTGTGGAGAGGTGAGCCCGCTCACAGTCAGAATGTTTTTCTAGGTATTTTTGAGCTATAAGACCACCTGTGATTGAATAAATGTAAAACAGAGCTGTTTGCAAACTGTGGAACATTCCAGGCAGAGCAGTGACGTATCCATAGAAACATGCAGGTGACGGAGCCCGAAAAGTTCAAAGCTCAAAGTAAACATTACAAGTTTATTGCCGTGGTAACAAGACATAAATGTTTCACAGTGCTCTGGATGCTCCACTGGTTTATATTGTGGAGCAGTAAGCACATTTGTAATTAAACCCCCGTTTATAGTTTATTACTGTGATTAAAATCCATAATTAATCACTTTCCATTTCTCTGCCTTGTCTTCCTCACGCACCTTGAATCTAAAGTATTATGTAATGCATTTAAGTCCTGATTTAGTCCTGGTTTAGTCCTGGTTTAGCCCTAGTTTAGACCTGGTTTAGACATGGTTAAGACCTGTCTTAGTCCTGGTTTAGCCCTAGATTAGCCCTGCCTTAGTCCTGGTTTAAACCTGGTTTGGACCTGATTTAGACCTGATTTAGTCCTGGTTTAGTTCTGGTTTAGCCCTAGTTTAGACCTGGTTTAGTCTTGATTTAGTCCTGGCTTAGACCAGGTTTAGTCCTGCTTTAGTCCTGCTTTAAACCTGGTTTAGACCTGGTTCAGTCCTGGTTTAGTGCAGTTCTTTTGTTTTTTTCAGGCTTCAGTGCTGTCAGAATTTAGACTTTGGTTAGGTCTGGTTTAGTCCTGGTTTAGTCCTGGTTTAGACCTGGTTTAGATCTGGTTTAGTCCTGGTTTAGCCCTGGTTTAGCCCTGATTTAGTCATGGTTTAGCCCTGGTTTAGCCCTGGTTTAGCGCTGGTTTAGTCATGGGTTAGACCTGGTTTAGACGTGTTTTAGTACTTTATTACTGCTCATGTCCAATCCAATATCTTCAAAATGAAAGATCACAGCACACAGGAGCAGAGCCGGGGGACAGTGGCATTTCTTCAGACTTGGCTTGGCTCTGTGTTTCCATGGCAACGGCTCTTCCACGGTTTGAGACGGGCGGTGAATTTTAAAGCCTTTCCCAGCGTCCCCTCTGCCTGAGCTGTTTATTTAGTGACACCACATCCACACACACACACACAACGCCTATAAAACGTAAGGTGCACTGTGTAACTTTTCGGGAGGTGGTCCGTCACCTGATTGTTGGTTTAACCTGGAATGTTCCACAGTGTGACATTAAACAGCTCTACTTTACGTATATTCAATTACAGGTGGTTTTATGGCTCAAAAATACCTAGAAAAACAGGCATTCTGACTGTGAACGGGCTCGCCTTTCCACAGATCTGACCTGTGACTCAGTCTCTCCATGGAGAAAAGCATTTGACGGAGCCGCCACCAGAAAAATTACACAATGCAGCTTTAAGTAAAACAGGTTATTAACAAGTGAAAGAAGGCGGCATTCTTGGTTTTGTTTTGTGTGAATTTTCCGTAAATTGTGAAATATTTACTTAGTTTAAGCCAATAGTGAAAATCCCATTTGTTTTTACTATAAACTTTTGGAAATATGAAACATAAAAGACAAAACTAGTTCCTATATTACGCATAAATTGACTCTCGTCAGCTTTAAGTCGTGTTCTAATGTTGTTTCCTCCTCAAAAACAGACGTGGAGTTGTGTTTTGTTTCATTCACACGTTTCAGTAACACTTTTTTTATTAGTCTGCCTACATCTCCAAAGCTCAAAATGCTCTGTTCCACCTCGTGATGTCATGAAGCGGGAGTTTTCAAGTCAGCTACCTAGCTACCTTTTACTATTTTTTACTAGATCCAAATGATTCACCATGATGAGTTTATAAGCATTTTCACAACTCAGAGACCAGTGCGGAGTTTTGCCGCAGCGCAAAAGCTAAAAACAGCTAGCATGCTATAAATAGATACAGACGTAACACAGCTGCTTATGTAAAATATGTGTACTGGGGCAAAAACAGACACAGAACTTTAATTTCGTTGGATTTGTGGTGTAATTTTGGTGCAATTTTGTCTGGAATAACTTTAGAAATAGAAAAACGATATATAGCCGCGATTGCAAATGCTAATTTTGCCTCTGATGGCTATGTAATAAACCAAGCTAAATGTTGCAATCTGTGGTAATGTGCGCGGAAATGGTTGAGTTTGCATGTTCTCCTTGTGCCTGTGTAGGTTTCTTGGGTGCTCCGGTTTCTCTTACACCAGCACTCCCCAGAAAAAGAGATTCTGTTGGACTTTCCTCGTTAAATACACGTAAATACTGAATAGTTTGCCATGTTTGGTGGCTAACGCTAACTCCCCCACTGAAGATATAGTAACGCTAATGCTAATACAGTAAGGCTAATGCTAATGCTCAATACCAGCTTTTCGTATACAGGCGTTCCGTTTACAAACACTGGAAGGGATCTATTGGTACTTTGCAACTGATGTCATCGAAATTCCCTGGAGGTGTGATGCTAAATGTAGGCACTGCTCTGTCTAAGGCTTTACTACTATGACTTTAATCTGTGCTTTAATCAACACAATCAGACCAGAAAGAACTGATTTAGTTTTAGAACAGATTTGCGCTGTTAAAGAAGTCTCTTGCACATAAAATTGCAGTCACATAGTCGGTAGCATTAGCCAACAGTTTTTCAGGTAGTCACACAACCATTTTTAATGAAAATCAAACTCTGAAACAGGACCATGAACGCTCGTAATGATCACAGGTTTTTAAAAATGTGACGTTTAAATCCATTTTGTGTTTTTTCTTGAGTTTTCAGACAATCTTAAAACTTTTTTACAGTGTTTGCTAATGTGTGCGTTGTGTCACCATGGTAATTCCTAAACATACCACCATTCGCGACACATGTAGGCCAACCCCAGTGTGATCATCAATGGTTTCTGTACACGCTTATGTCACAAAACCAGAAGACGTTTGGAAACTTACGGACGGCGACTTCCTTTGGGCCCTGTTGGCGATAGGAACTCTGACAAAATCTAGGAAAATTGACAAAATGGCTGGGTTTTCTTCATCTAGATGTCATTGTATTCTTTTTTTTTTTCCCTTTTATAAAATTTGTGTTTTGTCTAACTTAATCATAAAAAAAATAGATTTCTGTTATGTTCGGCAGATCAGCCGTTCCAACCAGCCAGTTAGCCTGTAAGTGACATTAAAGACATGATTATTTATTCTTTATTTAATAGGGACAGTGCATATTAATGAACATCTGCAGCAGCAGTGTAAATATGCCAGATTATAGCAAGAATGCTAATTTCCATCTGTAGTCCCTATTAGATTTCCATCCCCCATGGAAACCTTTGGCAGGTCGTGAAGACACTGCTGCTGAATCCACGGTTTTACCCCATGCCCCGCGTCGGTAACTACACCGAAAATCATCATCCGGCATGAATAGGGATTATACTGGTCAATATTTTTGGGTACTTGAAGCTTGTGTTGAGAAAATCTAGAACCGTAGAACTATAAAACCGAATACGATTGTAAATGCAGCACCTATCCTCAGTACTAGGGATGTAACAATGACCGAAAATCGTGATTTCGTATTGTCAAAAGTCTCACAGTAACATCGTGGACCATCACAATATATCAAATTACAAGTGTCTTTGCTTAAATTAATAGTTATGGTGCAGTAATAGCTAAAAAAAACAAAGGGAACTACATAGACCGTGATCCTTTGCTCCTTTTCAGTGCAGACTACATGAAGAAATAACGGTCATAAGCACTTTTAAATCTTAGTTCTTTGGGTTAGGTCTTGTCAAAGGCGTTTTAAGAGTATTCGCAGTTTTGTTAGCCTCCAGAAAATACCGTACCGAGATCCTACTCTGTACTACGCTACTTCTCATATCCTTATATTTCTAATACCTCAGCTGCCCTCATTAGCAACAGCGCTGGGTCGGTTTGCAGCGTATTGGCTCATGTCTGGTCTTGCGACACAACAGAAAGAGAGAGAAGAGACGAAAGGAGAGAGACGAGAGGAGAGAGAGACAGCTGAGCGAGTTGTGAAATGAGGAAGGGCAGCTGCAGACGGTATTAGACCAGGAACAATACGAGACCGAACTATAACAACGCCTACTACAGATACTACCATCATTACTACTACTACTGCAACTACTGCTGCTGTACTCACTTCTTCCTACAAAGCGCAGAAGACGGGATTTTCACATGTTTGGTGTTGTGTCTTGCTTTTTTTTCCTCACCTGTGGATTTGGGACCTGGGGGACACTTGGGCTGTTACAATAATTACCGTAGCAAGTTCATTATCAGTATTTTTTTTTTTTTTTTACCGTTGAGTGACAGGTATTTTTGTTTCACTTCTTTCCATATTTTCAAGGATTCGTAGTAGTAATTGGGTTTGTATACAATTGTTGCTAGTACAAATTGCAGTAACGTTGTAGTCGGCTTCTGTGTTTTCAGTTTTCAATGGTTTATGCTTAAGTTTTATTGTGAAAATTTCTTACCAATGAAATATTAACCTACTTGGGACCATAAGTTGTAAATTAGCCAAGAATTTAGACCATATAAAAGATTTTTTTTTTTTTTTTGGCATCAGTAATTTTAATTAAAATTTTTATAATTTTTTTACATTTACATGTTTTATATTTTTTTATATTTTAATTTTGTTTATTTTTTATTTACATTTTGTTTATTATTATTTTTGTTATTTAAATAAAACTTTTTGCTTTAATTTTAATTGCATTCATTAATATTATTTTATTTTATGTTATTTTTTAATTTCAGTTTTAATTTTTGAAAGATGAACGTTTCCCAGATGTGACATTGTTGGCGCTGCAGCCATAGGACACCATGGGAGGACTTGCACTTTTTTGCGTTTTGGATATCGCGTGGACACTTGAAATTTGAGCGCTTCTTGGAGGATGGAGGTGAAATCTCTGTTCAGTCTCCACCGAGCCCTGGCCCAGCCCGTCCAGATGTGTATGTTTGATTTTCACGTGACCATCCTGGACGACCTGGTGAGCAAAACTAACACACCACATAATAATACAATATGCAGTGTCATTAATAATTGTACGTCGAGTCTACCGCTTATTAGGGTTGTCAGAAGCATCGAAAATCACAAATTGATACTGAAACTAATATCAAAACTAGACACTCATTTGAGCAGGTATTGACACTAAAAAAGTCCTATTGACAGGACAGAGCAGAACCTTTCCTGAATGTCTTTAGAATGATCTTGAGCTGTATATATACACCCATGGACCACTGTACTGGAAACTCAAACAAGTACGCAGCTTAAGGGCCCCATATTACACTATTTTCTTGTCACGTTACGTTGTTTCCTCATTAAAAACATACCTGGAGTTGTGTTTTGTTTGATTTCAGCCCCGGAATAACCAATCTCTACTGAACAAAAGGTAAAAAGTAGCTTGGAAACTACCGCTCCATGACATCACAAGGTGGAACAGAGTGTTTGGAGTAGCTCATGTAGACAGACTAATAATAAAGGGTTAGTCAAACGTGTAAATGAAACAAAACACAACTCTGGGTATGTTTTTGACGATTTAACAACATTATAACACGGCTTAAAGCTCAATTTTATGTAATATAGGACCTTAAGGTATGTTGTCAATGAAAACAGAATTGCATAATGTAGGAATTAAACACGACTGCTTTCGCTTTTGAAATGAAAGTAAACGTGGTTGGCCATATAATCTCTGGTCAGATGTTGTGTTAGGATGTTATGTATACACTAATGGGCTCTGAGAATCATACAAAACACAGTAGCTGTGATTATAGAACTAACACTAGAGTCAAGATTGAGAAATTAAAGTGGTTTTCAGTGCAAGACACACTAGATATTGCTATTCTTTGTGAAAAGAAATAATTTCCCTAGTTGAGTCACTGAAGTTTGTCTAAGTCTAAATACAAAACGAAGGATATGGTTACTGAGTTTTGGAGAGATGCTCCTCAGAATGACGTCACGAGGGGCAGTCAGTTGTGTAGACTCCTGTAAGTATCTAGGAACACTCATTGATTCGATTCTAATTTGAGATTTGAGGACAACTGTACTGCTGTGTGTAAAAGAAGCCATCAGCTCCTTCGTTATCTAAGGAAATTATCCTTCCGTGAATTGGAATCAGTTTTAACTTTTTCACTGGTCTCATGGTTTGGGAGGAACATTACGAGTCCGTGGTGTGCGTTAAAACTGCAGAACGCATGGCTCCTCGTTGTTTACCATATTTTTTCATGGTTTGGGTGGTCCTGCGACTTATCCTCGGAGATACATGTATATTAAAATTTCACAATCCTTGAGCTCCCTCTTGTGGCTTGAATTGAAAACTACCGCTATATATTAAAATTGCACCCTCTCGTGACAGCCACGAGCTGTCGTTCTCTGTTCTGTTGTTATTATTACTATTGCCTTTCAAGTTGAAATCCTGGTTCTTGGTCTCTGATTTTATAAAATAAATTCCCCCCAAAGAGTGCGACTTATATATGTTTTTTTCTTCTTCATTACGCATTTTTTGGCTGGTGCGACTTACCAATCAATCAAACATTATTTATAAAGCGCTTTTCGTACAAAAAATGTAACAAAGTCGCTTTCTTTCTTTCTTACAGTGGTTAAATGTCCCATGACATGGTACTTCTTGATGCTTTTATATGGCTCCTTAATGGTTCCCTAATACTGTAAATGAATCCTTCAAAATCAACACTCAGTGCATGAGAAAGACACATGTACACAGTCAGAGTCAGAATCTCTCTGTCTGAACAACTCATTCTGGGCCTTGTTGCTTGAATGCAAATGAGAAGGACACAGATAGGGTTAGAGGAGCGGGTGGGCCCCCCCCCCACCCGCTCCTCTGCGCCGCTGGGAGACAGCGCACAGCGCTTCCGCGTTTTCAGCGCGATGGAAGAAAGGAGAGGCATTTCAATGAAAAAAAACACATTTTCACAGAAAATAAAATTAAACCACTGCTGTTTCAGAGGTCCAGAGGGTTGGGTAAAGGACTTCCGAGCCTAGAAACACTCGCACGTGCCTCCAGGAAAATAAAAAAAAGCATTTCGCATTGCGTAGCTCCTTTGCGGTCCAAACTCTCTGGGCGTGATTTCCAGACACAGGGTGTGGACATCCAGACGGGGGTGGAACTGCATTTGCATTTCTTTTTTCAATCTGACGTCACATAGTTGCCTTGTTCAGAATCGCCCGTTTGAGCTGTATTTTTTTCTAACGCAGAAAAGGACCGCAAATGCTCAGTTTAGACATTTTGCAACTTTTAGCCATGGGGGGGCTAAACAGGGTAGGGGAGCTCACATTAACGTTCAAAAACCTCAGAAAGTGAAAATTTCATGCCATGGGACCTTTAAGGATTATATTCCGGAGTGATTTGTAGTCCGAAAAATACGGTAATACTTACAGATGGGGGTTCAACATTTGTGAATTTTGTGGATATTTTATGAGAAAGGACAATGCAATCAGTAGGAAAATCTCTCTCCCTCTCTTTTTTTTTTAAACTTTTGAGGCATTTATAATACAGGGGGTCCTCGGTTTACGACGGTCTCGGGTTACGACGTTTCGTGGTTACGAACGCGCCCCCATTAAAAAAAATATGTATATATTACGCGTTATTCCGTCTTACGCGGTTTAGCGTGGTAAGAGATGTAAACAAACGCGAACGGCGCGTGGCGCACGGCGGAAGAATACGCTCTGTTGTGGTTGTAGGGAGAAGAAGACAGCCTCGTGTGCGTGTCCAATGTGGGCGGAAGTACCTGATGTGGGCTCTGATCTGCTCCTATGAAAGCGGCAGTGATAACCAAGCAGCGTAGTGGTCTAATTATTGAGATGGAAAGGTTATTGGTGCTTTAGTTGGAAGATCAAAGGCAAAATCCGGTTTACGACGAAATTCAGGTTACGACACGTCTTAAGAACGGATCAACGTCGTAACCCGAGGACCCCCTGTATTAAGTTTTGCGAAAATGGAAAAAAAAGTGCTCAAACTATGCGACTGACTGTAAACAGTCAGTCGCATTGTTAAACTCCAGACACAAACTGTACAAAGAAAAGCACCACCATATAAAACTAACACTTTAAAGCTCAATTCTCAGACAAATGTTCAGAGTCCGGGTTTAGATCCAGGACTGGTTCAAGTCCAGGGGGAGGTCCACTTAAGCCACGCTGAGTTCAATCCTGGTTTAGTCCCAGTCCAGCCCTGATTTAATCCTGGTTCAGTCCTCATAAAGCAGATTTTATGAAGGGGTCCAATTTAAGCCTGGTTTGGACTTGGTTTGGTACCGATTTAGTTTGGTTTTAATAAAAAATCTGTCTCTTGCCCCCTCATGTGGGAGTATGATGTCATCACATTGTGGAATCTGAAAATCTCCAGTAAACAGATTAAATAAACAAACATTTGATTTAAAGTCAGGGACAGAACAGAACAAAACCTCGTGTTATAATTAGAGCTGCTGAGTCCTTGTACGCCACACAGCCATTAAACAGGGATTTACTGTCTGTACATAGCGCTCATCAGAGATCAGAGGTGGAAAAGGGTTCAGGAGTAATCATTTGGATATAGATTTTTAAATTAAAGGTGCTGTACCTGAGTTTTACAGTGTTATAAAGGTGCATTCTGTAACATTTCTGGTGGAGGGTTCTTCGAATGCATTTTTCCATGGAGATATTATTGTTATTGCTTTGTCTGGAATGTGATTGTTTCACAATATGGTATTAAATATTAAACCTTTGGTCTCTATCTTCACGGAGACCAAACCAGACCAAGTTACAGGTCACATCTGTGGAGAGGCGACCCCGCTCACAGTCGCAATGTTTTTTTTTTCTAGGTATTTTTGAGCTATAAACCCACCTGTGATTGAATAAATGTACAGTAGAGCTGTTTAATGTCATAATGTCAATGTCATAGTGTGGAACATTTCAGGCAGAACAATGACATATCCATAGAAACAAGCAAGTGATGGACCCCCTATCAGAAAAGTTACACAATGCACCTTTAAAAATGTGAAAAACAGAAGTAGTTGCAGTGGTCCAAAGTTATTCCTCGCTTACCTTATGCATTCAGAGCGTCCTAATAAGTTTATAAGCGTTTTACACAACTTTCAGAGACCAGAGAAGAGTTACAGTCACAGTTAACAACAAAGTTCACAACAATTAGCATGCTAGAAATGCACTTCCTGATTATCAGGCAATAACATGTTTTGTAGTTAGATGCGGGCAGAACAGAGCGGACATATTTTGACTCCAAGAGCTGCTTATAAAATGTATCCATCACACTCTGAGCAGGCTTGCCTCTCCACAGACCTGACCTGTAACTTCATCATCACCTGCTTGTCTTCGTTGATATAAGTTTAATGCCATACTGCGGAACTTTCTGTGCAAAACAATAACATCTCCAGACCCTCCACCACAAAAATTACGTAGTGTTTTGAGTGTTGTCAAATAAATCTTGATGTTTAAAGGTGCGTTGTGTAACTTTTCTGGAGGAGGGTCCCTTTCTGTCTCCATGGAAACCAAACCAGACCAAGTTACAGGTCAGATCTGTGGCGAGGCGACGCCGCACACAGTCAGAATGCCTGTTTTTCCAGGTATTTTCGAGCTATAAATCCACCTGTAGTTGAATAAATGTAGAGTAGAGTAGTCACACTGTGGAACATTCCAGGCAGATTGTCCCCCTCCAGACTTTCCCTGTGAGCTTGCCCAGTCTTGTTTTAAGTCTCAGGAGATCCACTGTTCATTATTAACACAGGCTACTGCAGCTCACGCCCAAACAACAATTAAACCAAACTCAAGAGAAGGAAATTACAAGACAATAAGTGGACGCATTATGAAACAAATACATAAAACATTAATGTCGTTTTGAAGATATAAACATCTGTTGTGGTTCCTAACAAGAATGAGCAGCTAGTAGAATAAGAACAAGGTATTAGGGAACTGCAGTGTAGCGGGACTAAAAGGAAAAAAAAAAAAAGGGTATAATGTGATATTTTTTGCACTTATGTTGGCACTTATGTGAGTTATTTGTCTAATATTTACTTTTCTAGTGGAGGAGATGTTATTATGTGTTTGAGGGCTTTTTGTACTTTTACGTTTTCATTTATTACTTACACCTCAGGAACTCCTTTCACACACACACGGCTATTTTTGGAAAAAAGACAGAGGTATTGCCATTATATATATATTTTCTTGTTAAAACAAAAACATAAAACCAACCCCTCAGTGAAAGTTAAAGCGGAAATGATAAAAAATGTCATCAAATGTCACATACCTAATTTTAGATTCAACGGTAACATTTAAGCAACATATAAAAAAGGTTTGTCATACACTAAAATATAATTTGTCTAATTTCAAACAGCCAAAACCTACATGAAAGCAATCAGATTTTTTCATTTAAATTTTGGTATTGTTGGTCACAAGCAAATAAGACGACAATCAAACCCCCATGGAATCTGCCGACAAGCTCTTAGGATCCTCGATAGAAAACCGCGACATCATCACTGCAGAATACTTGACAGACATGAACGCTTTGGAAACATGATTCAGATTGGAAATTTGCGACTGTTGGTCAAGATTATTTACAACACCTTAGAGCTGGGCGGTATGACCAAAAATTGATATCACAGTATTTTTCAAAATTACCGTACTTTTCGGACTATAAGCCGCTACTTTTTTCTCACACTTCGGACCCTGCGGCTTAGAGTCAGGTGCAGCTTATGTACGGATTAATTCTTTACTAAGACAGCGAATGTAACGTGTAACCCTAGCTCCACTGCACACGTCAGCGTTTACGCGCGTACGCTGGCGAAACCGAATTAATGAAGCCTCGTTTTAGCCACTTAAAATCTCCTACACAGGTATCAACAGTTCTGAGAGATTGAGTTTAGGGGTTTACCCTTAAAGTTAAACTTTAAACTTTATTTTAAGGCTTCCAGAGGCTGCAGGCTGGCCATTTTACAGTTGTTTTACTGCCGTGTTTCTGCTGTGTTTCCGTCGTGTTTCTGCTGTGTTCCTGTCGTGTTTCTGCCGTGTTTCTGCCGTGTTTCTGCTGTGTTACTGCCGTGTTTCTGCTGTGTTACTGCCGTGTTTCTGTTGTGTTACTGCTGTGTTTCTGCCATGTTTCTGCTGTGTTTCTGCCGTGTTACTGCTGTGTTACTGCCATGTTACTGCAGTGTTTCTGCCGTGTTACTGCAATGTTTCCACCTTGTTACCCTTGTGTTTCTGCCATGTTACTGCCGTAGGCGCTGTTCGAAAAAAGCACGTACCGGCATTTACGTTAATTAAATAAAATTTTAAAAATCCTTTTGTGTACCATCTTTCTGTGTAAATATCTCAAGTTACAATGTGGACACCTGCGGCTTATAGTCAGGTGTGGCTTATATATGTACAAATCTTAATTTATTTATTTTTTATTTGGTTGGTGCAGCTTATAGTCAGGTGCGCTCTATAGTACAAAAAAAAACGGTATATCAGTTCAAACGTTCAAGGTAGCGCTGTGACACAAAACGCCGCTCAGACGTCACTCAAAGACGCGTTTGCTAAGGGGACCGCCTACGACAAGAAAAGCAAACGGTGGAACGATATTACCAACGCTGTTACTGTCCACTTCGCCAAAGACATGGGACCACTTAATACATGAAAAAAAATACTGTCAAATACCATGACACTGATATAATTTAGAAAAATACCACCCAGCTCTACTCACAGTTGAGCTGAAACTTGATTTGAGACAGGATTTTATTTCAGAGATGCAGTTTGTGAGGGTGGAGTGTGTGGCCGGGGTTATGTATTTGGTGGACAGGTAAAGTTGTATGTCATCTGCAAAACCATGGAATAAACAGTTTACCGGGCACTAAAAACACTTTTAATAAGATGCGCACAGCAGCAGTCTCATTTTGGCCCTAAAGGAGCACTGTGTAGGGTTCGCCATCTGCTTGTCGACATGGAAATGCTTGCTTGCTTTTTCTAGAATGAGCCACAGTATACATTAATCCTATCACAAGGGAGACGAGCACTAGGCTACTTTAGAGGAGTCAGATCTGTGGAGAGGCGACCCTATTCCCAAAAAGAATTATCGATAGAAACACCTGTAATGAATAAATGCTAGATGGGTAAGTTAAATGTCATACCATGGAACATTCCGGGCAAAGCAATGACATCTTCATGGAGACGAGCGCTAGGCTACATTACAATTCAGATCTGTGGAGAGGCACTTCTATTCACAAAAGAATTGTAATATTTTTGAGTGATCGAAACATCCATAATGAATAAGGCTACATTTACACATAGCCGGGTATGTTGAGAAACGAATATTTCTCTCCCTCCGTTTTCCAAAATAAGGCCTCGATAAAAGGAGAAGTTCAATTTGTCAACTGGACAAAGTTTGTTTGGTTAAAGACGTTTCGCCGCTCATCCGAGAGACTTCTTCAGTTCTGGTTCTAGTGCTGGTTAGTCCCTGTTTATATCTAGCTGCAGGGAGGAGCTCACTACCCTGGAATCATTCTGAAACTATCTCAACTGATTTGTATCTTTTGTTTCCCTGGCGTCTCGTTTAGCAGACTACAGACTACAGACAGAATAGAGATGCTAAATATTCGAATAACAAAAGGAACAAATGAGGGGATAGTTTCAGAGCTATTTCAGAGCAGTGAGCTCCTCATAGGGCT
Source organism: Paratrypauchen microcephalus (assembly GCA_036785185.1). Classification (NCBI taxonomy): domain Eukaryota; kingdom Metazoa; phylum Chordata; class Actinopteri; order Gobiiformes; family Gobiidae; genus Paratrypauchen; species Paratrypauchen microcephalus. The sequence continues at coordinate 223,580 of JAVJIX010000305.1, read as the reverse complement.
AAATAGAGATGCTAAACGAGACGCCAGGGAAACAAAAGATACAAATCAGTTGAGATAGTTTCAGAATGATTCCAGGGTAGTGAGCTCCTCTCTGCAGCTAGATATAAACAGGGACTAACCAGCATTAGAACCAGAACTGAAGAAGCCTCTCGGATGAGTGGCGAAACGTCTTCAACCAAACAAACTTTGTCCAGTTGACAAATTGAACTTCTCCTTTTATCATGGATTCTACCTGGACGACTGAGGGACTTTTCACGCAAAATAAGGCCTCATTTACACGTACACTGGTATTTAAAAAAAAACATTTCCCTTCGTTTGTACCCATCTTTTACACGCAAACGGCGAATTCACCTCTGAAAACGAAGTAGATCGCTCTGCTAGCCAATCAGAATCGCACTTTTGATGCGTCAGCTGCCTAAAACTCCATTTATCTCACATTACACACAAACGTGAAACCGAATCTCCACTCAGTTTTTAGAAAGATTCGTTTGTGTGTAAAAGATAGGTGCAAATGAAGGGAAATGTCTCCGTTTTTAAAAATACCTAAATGATAGATGGGTAATTTCATACCATGAAATATTCTGGACAAACAGTAACATCTCCATGGAGACAACTTCTACCAGAAAGGTTCCGGAGTGCACCTTTAAGAGCTATTTTTAAAATATATCAGTACTTGGACAATACAGTAATTTTTACTGAATAATTAAATACAAAAATGGGTATAGTAAAAACAATAGCTGCATTTTTTTTGTTTTGTTATTATAGCAGTGTAATTTTAGTCTCTTCCATCATTTGTATATCAGATAATGTCCCATGGTCATGCTTTAATGCTCTGACTGCTTCTCTAGACTGTGTGTGACTTAAATTGTGGTTCATATTTCAAACTGAATACACGTTCTCAATAAAGTCAAAGTTTTGAACCAGCCGCATACTTGAAGGCTGAGGTTGGATTCTCAGATCGTGTTTCTTTGACCCAGATTCTTTTGGGGTCAAACGTTGTCGAGGTCAAACTGGGTCCAAAATACACCGCAGTGTAACTCCTTGACATATATACACAACAGTGCTGCTTCATTCTTCTCAAATGACTGGAGCGGAAATCAATATGATAAGAGAAAACATGCTGAGAAAGGCAGGGGATTCTTGTATCTGTTTATGTTTTCAGACACTGCAAGAAGCTATGTTAAGTAAGATAAATGATGATTAAATGAAATAAAATGAGAATGTTTTTCCTTATTTGAGTAGGTTCAACTTGACATGTGAAATAAATCAATAAAATAATATAAAAATGTAAATAAAATTAAAAGCCAGAGATTAAAAGTAGGTCATTCACGGTTTAATCTCACTCTAAAACAGTAAAAATAGGGTACTGCGTCTTTAATGCCCCTGAACATGCAAATGTCAGCGTGAAAAAAAAGGGGAAGAAGAGAAGAAGGAACAGGGGAAAAAAGCAAAAATAAAATAATTATCATTATTTACGAGAATAATTATTTTTTACTTCTTATTTTTTTATTTTTGGCCCTCGCCAGTGACTTTAGTCAATGCGCAGGGCGAGGGCCACCATAGCTGCGAGCGGCTTTAATTTGTTTCGTTTTTCATCCTACCCTCTTACATTTCTTCTGTTTTATTACTTACTGTACCTACTCACACACACACACTCTCACACACACACACACACACACACACACACACACTTGAAGAACAGAAGCCATTCTTATCATCTCGTCCGCCCTTCAAACCCTGATGTATTCACTCCCCATCCCGTCAAGTCAAAATGTCTGAGGTCTTTTGCTGTTTGTACTCTCTCAAATATCACAAAATAAATAAATCAAAAAAAAAAAAATAAAGTCAGGGTGAGTTGTACAGTTAGACATAAATCTTTTTTTTTTTAAAGCTTTAAGAAAACAATTTTCTATATAAATCATAATCTTAGAGTAAACCATATATGCACAATAAAAAAAATATATAAATTTAAATTAAATACAAAAAGGATAGCAATAATAATATCATTGTGATGACCCCATCATCCTTAAAAAATAAAATAAAATAAATTAAATGAAATAAAATATTAATAAGATAGGGTTTTATATTTATACACACACACAGATCTTCAAGTATATCTACTTTTTCACACATGCATACTAGGGCTGTCAGTTTAATGCGTTAATTAGATTAATTAATTACACTGCTAATTGACGCGTTATAAAAATGAACGCAATTAATTATGAGCGGCAATTCAATGCGCGCGCATTTTAAAATTTGGCGTGCGGGGCCTTTGAACGGCAAGTTTATTTATAAAAATGTGACGGAGCACGTGAAGACGAGCGCCCGTTTCCGTATCTGCTGCTCTGCACACCGAACACTTTTCATTATCAACCATAAACTAATTCCCATAACCTCTCCAGTGTGTTCTGCTGCGACTAAGGGTGCACACTTAGAAACGTCAGTTTTGCCCATCCAAATCCCGTTAAACTCGATCATTTACTCACCCGCGCGCTGCCGCCTTCTCCCTCCTCCCGCGGTGTGATCTGGGAAACCCGGACACATCCGCACCGGGAGTTTAAATCCTCCAGTTTCGTGGATTCCGGTGGTCATCTGAGCCATGAGTAATTTGCACGGGCAATTATTTCGGACAATTATTTGTATTCTCTGTATATTTGAAGCTGTGGATATTATTTATTGACGTTGTATGAAAGCTGCTGTACGTGCTCACCTTTTGGCACCAGAAATATTCGCCATTTAATAGTGGAATGGAGTAAATGAGCTTTCGAATGAATGTTGTAAGGTAAGGTGGGAGGGGGAATGGGGGTATATAGGTGCACTCTGCAGGTCTGCCAGCAGTCTTGTCTTGGTTACAGTGGAGGTAACGTGCACGGAGAGAAAGAGAGCGAGTGAAAGACTTAAAGACTTAAAGGGGAAGTCTGCAGTCTTTTCACTGTACCACTATTAATCGCACATTTGACATCTTTTTTGCACTGTGGGAGAGCACAATAAACCACCTAAAAATGTATTCAAATTGGATTAATTAGTTTAATTAATTACAAATCCTGTAATTAATTAGATTAATTTTTTAAATTGCCTGACAGTAGGGCTGGGCAATATACCGGTGCACACTGAATACCGGTGTTTTTTTTTTTTACGGAAAGAATTTTTCATTTACCGCAGTACCGGTGAGTGTGTCCAGAACAGAACATGTACAGAACATCGGGAACGCGGAACGTCGCACAGCGAGATATTGTTTGAGGGGGGACTGTTTCGCAGTGGTACCAAACAAACTGCATGTGGCTGCATGAGAGCGGTGAAAGCAGTGAGTGTTGAGCGTTGACCATGCATGTTACACAATCAGAGGAACTTGTACCGAAAAGAGGAGCTGTGTCCATTGTCTGGAGGTACTTCGGGTTTAAAATATCTGACGCCGATCAAACAACAATATTCTGTAAGAGTTGTCGGACTAAAGTTGTAGCCGCAGGAGGCAACACGAGCAATTTGCTTCACCACCTCCGTCACAATCATTTACTCGAATATGAAGAATGCATGAAACTAAGACCTGCTGCCTCTTCCACGTCTGCGGGTAGCATTAAAGTTGGCACTGCAGCACAAAACGCGAATCAGCTGGCACTCAAAGACGCGTTTGCTAAGGGTAGCGCCTACGACAATAAAAGCAAACGGTGGATTGATATTACAAATGCTATTAGTGTTCACATAGCCAAAGACATGGTACCACTTAGTACTGTTGAGAAAAGTGGCTTCAAGCAGATGATTAAAGCCCTGGATCCAAGATATACGTTACCAAGTCGAAATTACTTCAGCCGAACAGCAATCCCTAACTTGTACCGAAAGCACAGAGCCAAGATAGAAGCAGACTTCACTCCACTTCTCAGCAACAACTGATTTATGGACTAGTCGCAGCATGGAGCCATACCTAAGCCTCACTGTTCACTTTATAAGTGACGATTGGGTGTTACTAAGTCAATGTCTGCAAACAAGCTTTTTCCCCGATGATCACACTGGCGAGTTTCTAGCAGCAGGCTTGCAAGAGGCACTTGATTCCTGGGGGCTATCGGAGCACAGACTAGACTAGTGGCCATCACAACAGACAGTGGAGCCAACATCATTAAGGCTGTCGAGCTGAATAATTGGACAAGACTCCAGTGCTTCGGTCACAGGCTTCACATAGCCATTGGTAAGCACTAGTTATTATATTAATTTGACTATACATTAATGAATCTGTTATATATATATATATATATATATATATATATATATATATATATATATATATATATATATATATATATATATATATATATATATATATATATTTTACAGAGAGAGCTATGAAAGATGACCGCATACAACGTGCAGTTGGAGTCTGCAAAAAAAATTTTGTCAGTCTTTTCATACTCATGGAAAAAAAGGAGGGACCTAGCCATGGTACAGGATGAACTGGGTCTTCCAAAGCACCAGTTCACAACTGAGACCCCCACTAGGTGGGGATCACATCAGATGATGATACAAAGAGTACTAGAGCTGGAGAGAGCCATCATGTTTATTGTTGCCTTAATGAAAGTTCAGTGGATAAAGAAGTCTTCACGTTGCAGTTACAAGGGTTTTGTTTACATTGTAGCCAACTTAAATATGTTCTAAAGTTGCAAAACTTACACAATAAAGCTTTCCATATTTTGATTGCAACAGTCATGCAGTCTGATTTCCTCTCATTACAGTTATGAGTGCCACACTGTCACCTTTGTGAACAGCAGAATTCTGTGGGACCATTTAAAACTTGGGTTAATACTAGTCTGGTCATTCTAAGCCAATTTACTGCTGTAATTATTCTCTAAATTATTAGGAAATGGGGTTAGCACCTATTCATGCATGAAAAAAAAAATACTGTCAAATACCGTGATATGAATTTTTTGTCATAACGCCCAGCTCTACCTGACAGCACTAATACGTACACATTCACATTTAGTCTATTACAGCAGTGCTCCTGTAATAAAGCCCTGTGTTTTTAGATCTAATGTCATTTATATCCTCATATGTGTCTGGTTTTACTGTTTTAAAGGTGCATTGTGTAACTTTTCCGGTAGAGGGCACGCCAGTTACTTGTCTCCATGGAGATGTCATTGCTTTACCTCCAATATTCCAAAGTATGGCATTAAACCGTTCCATTTCCGTAGAAACAAGCAGGAGATGCCATCAGGCCAGTTTACAGGCAGTTTACAGTTTTTACAGGTATTTTTGAGCTATAAAAACACCCATAACTGAATAAATGCATCTTATATAAGTTTAATACAATATTGTGGAACATTACAGGCAAAACAATAGCATCGCCATGGTACCGGACCCCTAACATGAAAGGTTACGCAGTGCACCTTTGAAACATGGATTCGTTTTATTTATCTCTTCCACTACCCATCAAATGTGTATGAAAGAACAGAAGTACGGCATCAGACTTTTCTGTTTCCGTGGAGACAAGCAGGGGACGCCACCTGACTAAGTTACAGGTCAGATCTGTGGAGAGGTGACCCCACTCCGAGTAATGCATAATGCCAGTTTTTCAATTTATTATTTTTATTTGTAGTATTCATAACACATGTAATTGCTGTAACTGAATAAATGCTGTATATATATGGTTAATACTGTGTACATACTGTGAAATATTCCAGAGTATGCTAAAGCATCTCCGTAGAAACAGGCGCAGTTGGTAACAGTTGGTCGCAGGATATGTGCGCGAACAAGATAGGGAGTCTCTGTCACTCAAAAACACATCAGAGAATATTAAAACAAATAACAAAATTAACTCACGGCCATTAATTATTTTAAAAATTGTTTGTTTGTTTCTATGGATATGTAATTTCTCTGTCTGGAATGTTCTGCAGTGTGACATTAAACAGCTCTGCTTTACATTTATTCAATTACAGATGGCTTTTAGAGCTAAAAAATACCAAGAAAAACAACCAAAAAAAAAACGTTCTGACTGTGAGCGGGGTCGCCTCTCCACAGATCTGACCTGTAACTTGGTCTGGTTTGGTCTTCATGAAGATAGTAAGGTTTAATGCCGTATTGTGGAACATTCCAGACAAAGCAATAACAAAATGAGAGAATGATACATGTGCCGTGATCTTTTCAGTTTGGAAATATTGGATTGGACCTGAGCTTTAGTGAAGTACTAAACCAGATCTAAACCAGGTCTAAACCAGGTCTAAACCAGGACTAAAGCAGGTCTAAACCAGGTCTAAACCAGGTCTAAACCAGGTCTAAAGCAGGACTAAACCAGGACTAAACCAGGTCTAAACCAGGACAAAAGCAGGTCTAAAGCAGGACTAAAGCAGGACTAAACCAGGTCTAAAGCAGGACGAAAGCAGGACTAAACCAGGTCTAAACCAGGTCTAAAGCAGGACTAAACCAGGTCTAAACCAGGTCTAAACCAGGACTAAACCAGGACTAAACCAGGACTAAAGCAGGTCTAAAGCAGGACTAAAGCAGGACTAAACCAGGTCTAAACCAGGTCTAAAGCAGGACTAAACCAGGTCTAAACCAGGTCTAAACCAGGTCTAAACCAGGACTAAACCAGGTCTAAACCAGGACTAAACCAGGTCTAAACCAGGTCTAAACCAGGACTAAACCAGGTCTAAACCAGGACTAAACCAGGACTAAACCAGGTCTAAACCAGGTCTAAACCAGGTCTAAACCAGGACTAAACCAGGACTAAACCAGGACTAAACCAGGACTAAACCAGGTCTAAACCAGGACTAAAGCAGTACTAAACCAGGTCTAAACCAGGACTAAAGCAGTACTAAACCAGATCTAAACCAGGTCTAAACCAGATCTAAACAATGTCTAAACCAGGTCTAAGACAGATCTAAACAATGTCTAAACCAGGTCTAAACAAGGTCTAAACAATGTCTAAGACAGATCTAAAGAAGGTCTAAACCAGGTCTAAGACAGATCTAAACCAGGGCTAAAACAGGTCTAAATCCAATAGTGACATTGAGAACACCCCCACAAGAATATAAAAATATGTTTATACCTGCTTGTTTCTATGGATATGTACTTTCTCTGTCTGGAATGTTCCGCAGTGTGACATTAAACAGCTCTACTTTACATTTATTCAATTACAGATGCATTTTAGACCTCAAAAATACTAAGAAAAACAGGCGTTCTGACTGTGAGCGGGGTCGCCTCTCCACAGATCTGACCTGGAACTTGGTCCGGTTTGGTTCCATGAAAATATAAAGGTTTAATGCCATACTGTGGAACATTCCAGACAAAGCAATAACATCTCCGCGGAGAAAAGCGTCTGACAAAAAGTTACAGTTAAAATTAAAGTTACCTTTACCTTATGTTCAATTTCTAATCTCAAGTCATAATATCGTGACTCTTTCGTAACGCACTCTTTTTTTTCCAGTGGTGGTTAATTTTTACAGACTTTATCGACAAAGTAAACATATTGATCACGGTTTTGACCAATCAGAGACGAGAACAGTTTTAGATGCAGCTTGGGGTCACTGCTTCTGTGCAAACCTCTGATCAGGAATGAAATAGTGAAGGATGTGGTGGATCCGCTGGATTCTCCATGGAGTCCAATTGGATTTTTACAGAAGAAGAAGAAGGAGACACGTCCTGCAGGTCAGAATCACGTTTTCAGTCGAGTTGTAATGAAGATTAAAGCTGCATTGCGTAACTTTTCTGCTGGAGGGTCCCGTCAGATGCAGATGTTGTTGCTTTGACTGGAATGTTTAACAGTGTGACGTTAAACCTTCCTATCTTCACGGAACCCAAACCGGACCAAGTCACAGGTCAGATCTGTGGAGAGACGACCTTTCTATCTCCATGGAGACCAAACCAGACCAATTTAGAGGTCAGATCTGTGGAGAGCGACCCCGCTCACAGTCAGAACGCCTTTTTTTCCCTGTATTTTTAAGCTCAATTACCACCTGTAATTGAATAAATGTAAAATAGAGCTGTTTAATGTCACACTGTGGAACATTCTGTTTTATTTACCCTTATCTGTTTGTACTTTTGCATATTATGGGTTGTCCGTCCATATCTAACCGTAAACACACAGGGGAAAACAACTCAGTTAAAGGTCACAAAAGTTTATTGATCAGGGATAGAGAGCAGAAGTTGTGGACTCACAACCCCAAAACAAATACAATACTCCAAATACAGCCATCTCAGGGCAGCATGTTTTTTTTGTGTTTTTATTATTCGTTATTCATCAAATGTTTCTGAGGAGACCTATGAAAAGCTTTTATTTTTATAGGTACTTTTTAGGTTAATTGTGGTTAATTGATATTGAGATTAATTTTGCCGTTCTAATAAAGTAACTGTCAGTCTATGTTAAGTCCTGTATTACACAAAAATGATTCTCGTGAGCTTTAAGTCGTGTTAGAATGTTGTTTCCTTCTCAAAAACAGACCTGAAGTTGTGTTTTGTTTCATTCACATGTTTGAGTAACTCTTTAGTATCAGTCTTTTTACATCTCCAAAGCTCCAAACGCTCTGTTCCACCTCATGATGTCATTTACCTATGAGCTTTAGTTCAGTGGAGACTGGCAATACCAGCGCTGAAATCATCCAAATGAGCAGAGGAGAGAGGAGCAAAGGAGAGAGGAGCAAAGGAGGGAAGAGCAAAGGAAAGGAGAGAGGAGCAAAGGAGAGGAGCAAAGGAGAGGGGAATAGAGGAGAGAGGAGCAAAGGAAAGGAGAGAGGAGCAAAGGAGAGGAGCAAAGGAGAGAGGAATAGAGGAGAGAGGAGCAAAGGAGGGAGGAGCAAAGGAGCAAGACCAAACTCGCTCCTTCTGTACTGAGGATTATTTGATATTATTCCAGGACGTTTAAATCTTTCGTCTCTCGGACTTTCGGGACATTATTTATGGCACATTTGATTGACAGCTGGAAACTGGAGGATCGAGGAAAGAGGAAAGGAGGAAGTGAGGAAAGAGGAAAGGAGGAAGTGAGGAAAGAGGAATGAGGAAAGAAGGAAGTGAGGAAAGAGGAAAGGAGAAAGTGAGGAAAGGAGAAAGTGAGGAAAGAGGAATGAGGAAAGGAGGAAGTGAGGAAAGAGGAAAGAGGAAAGGAGGAAAGGAGGAAGAGAGGAATGAGGAAAGAGGAATAAGGAATGAGGAATGAGGAAAGGAGGAAGTGAGGAAAGAGGAATTGAGGAATGAGGAAAGAGGAAAGGATGAATTGAGGAAAGGAGGAAGTGAGGAAGGAGCCGCGGCCCTGGAGGTCAGCGAGGGTGGCCATGCTCGTCCAGATGTGCGCACACCTGTTTTCTACACTTCCTCTTTCAAATCTCCATCTGTGATCGGAATGAAGTGAATATCCAATGACTAATCCAAGAAACAGAGAAAAGAAGCAGATGGCGTTGTCATGGAGATGAAACTTCAGAGTGAGAAAAAAACATCATAATTTATTGATTTTGGACAAAAACATGATCTGTTATATGGCCAAAAGTCACTGGGTAAACACAAGATTTACTGCATACATATAAAAATACAACTTTTTGTGCTTGTTTCCATGGAGACGTCATTTCTCTGCCTGGAATGTTCCACAGTGTGACATTAAACAGCTCTACTTAATATTTATTCAATCACAGGTGGTTTTATAGCTCAAGAATACCTCGAGAGAGAGAGAAAAAAAAGACATTGTGACTGTGAGCAGGGCCACCTCTCCGCAGATCTGACTTGTAACTTGGTCTGGTTTGGTTTCCATTAAGATAGAACGGTTTAATGCCATACTGTGGAACATTCCAATAACATCTCCATGGGGAAAAAGGTCACGAAGAGCTTTAAAAACAAAACAAAAACGATTAAAAATAAATTCTAAAAGAAACAGGAAGCGAACAGAGTGAAAAGAGAGTTTGGAGACTTGATTAAAAAACAGTTAAAAGTAATCATCACATTTAGACTCAATGTTTCGTTCTCATTTTTATTTTCATTTTTTATGTTTACTGGCTTAGACCTGGTTTAGTCCTGGTTTTAGACCTGGTTTAGCCCTGGTTTAGACCTGCTTTAGCCCTGGTTTAGCCCTGATTTAGACCTGGTTTAGACCTGGTTTAGCCCTGGTCTAGACCTGGTTTTAGACCTGCTTTAGTCCTGGTTTAGCCCTGGTTTAATCCTGGTTTAGCCTTGGTTTAGCCATGGTTTAAACCTGGTTTAGTCTTGTTTTTATACCTGGTTTAGCCCTGGTTTAGACCTGATTTAGTCTTGTTTTTATACCTGGTTTAGACCTGGTTTAGCCCTGGTTTAGACCTGGTTTAGTCCTGGCTTAGCCCTGGTTGAGTTTATAAGCGCTTTATACATTTTAAATAAATATGGAAAACACCACATGTATTAAGCAAGAAAGATGATAGAAGAATTTTTTTAAAATCTAGAACAGGTTTTGAGTAAATTTTTTGTTTGCTACATTTCATATGTATTCAGTCATAGTTTTGATGCTTTCAGACAGAATCTAAAATGTGAATAATCATGGAAATAAAGAAGAAACAGAAGAAAGCGTGTCTAAACTTTTGATTGTTAGTGTAGGAAGACTTATTTTTGGTCACTGTGAGTATAATATAACTATCAATGGAATAGTCATAGTTTATTATTCTTTTATTCTCACATCAACATACAACCATAAACTTCCTCTTTGGTCTTCCTCTTTGCTTGTTTTCTGGCAGTTCTAAACTCAGCATCCTACCATAGTTCGTTTATTCACTTTCCGTCCTCGAGTAATACTGTTGTACTCACAAAGTTGGCCAGTAGGCGGCAGCACAAGCCAAAGAATTGACTCAAACGCACTGCAGTTAAAAAGCAAAAACAGGTCTTAAAAGCATAAAAGGGATCTACAGCTGTGGATTATCCTCAATTTTCGTCTTTTGTTTTTAATATTTAGACCAAATTACAGTCGCATTTCGAAGATTTCCACTTTATAGGATAAATCAATGTTTTCTGTATCCAGTCTTGTAAAGAAAAAACTATTGGTTTCTCAAAATATTGCAATAAAATTCTATAAAAATTTAAAAATTCATCGTGACATTTTAAACGAGCTTTGTGTAACTTTTCCGTCAAATACTTTTCTCCATGGAGATGTTATTGTTTTGTCTGGAATGTTCCACAGAATGGCGTTAAGCCTTTCTACTTTCATGGAGACCAAACCAGACCAAGTTACAGGTCAGGTTTGTGGAGAGGTGACCCCGCTCACAGTCACAATGCCTGTGGGTATTTTTGAGCAATAAAACCACCTGTAATTGATTAATTGTAAAGTAGAGCTGTTTAATGTCACACTGTGGAACATTCTGGGCAGAGCAATGACGTATCCATAGAAACAAGCAGGAGATGGACCCCCCCACCACCACCACCAGAAAAGCTGCGCAATGCACCTTTAACACATGTAACACATGTAAAAAAAGAATTAAAGAAAGATTAAAAATGGGTCTTAAGACGAGACTTAAAGGACTTTGCGACGTCACCTGCTTGTCTTCTTAAGTTTAATGCCACACTATTGAACATTCACTGCTGTTTTGCCCTGTAGTTTCCGGTGTTTGTCCTTGAGCATCTCTTCTGCAGCTGCCGTAGTGAAGGAGACAGGAATGTGACATAACAGATCTGCCTTCAGAGACCTGCTGCTGTTATTATTAGAGCTGAAGTGACTCAGGCAGTGGCGGATTCTCCAGACTCATGCACAGGCCGACAGGCCGGGTTCAGTATGGCGAATACACGACTGATAATCAAGTCTGGATCTATTAGGATTTTAGACCTGCTTTAGACCTGGTTTGGTTGTGGTTTAGTCCTAGTTTAGCCCTGGTTTAGACCTGGTTTAGACCTGGTTTAGTCCTAGTTTAGCCCTGGTTTAGCCCTGGATTAGACCTGGTTTAGACTTGGTTTGGTCCTGGTTTAGACCTGGTGTAGACCTGGTTTAGATCTAGTTTAGTTCTTGTTTAGACCTAGTTTAGTCCTGGTTTAGATCTGGTTTAGTCCTGGTTTAGACCTAGTTTAGTCCTGGTTTAGATCTAGTTTAGCCGTGGTTTAGTCCAGGTTTAGACCTGGTTTAGCCGTGGTTTAGTCCATGTTTAGACCTGGTTTAGCCCTGGTTTAGTCCAGATTTAGACCTGGTTTAGTCCTAGTTTAGTCCTGGTTTAGACCTGGTTTAGTCCAGGTATAGACCTGGTTTAGTCCATGTTTAGACCTGGTTTAGCCCTGGTTTAGTCCTAGTTTAGACCTGGTTTAGCCATCGTTTAGTCCTAGTTTAGACCTGGTTTAGCCCTGGTTTAGCCCTGGTTTAGACCTGGTTTAGACCTGGTTTAGTCCTAGTTTAGACCTGGTTTAGCCCTGGTTTAGTCCATGTTTAGCCCTGGTTTAGTCCATGTTTAGACCTGGTTTAGACCTGGTTTAGACCTGGTTTAGCCCATGTTTTGGAATGGTCATGAATTGTTGTACATTGTAGTTTGGGCCTGTTTGGTTGAACATTTTTAGACCTCCTGTTACACTGGTGCTTATTGACCTTGTTCAACTGTGAAAGGTTCAGTGTGTAACTTTCTGGAGGTGGCACGTCAACAACATGATTCCATGGAAACAGAAAATTAAAACCATACTTTGGAACATTCTCAGTGAAGACAGATGAGTTTTGAGCCATGCAGTGGAAGATTATATTTTTACAGCGCAATACACACAACCATGCTTTTATTTTAGTCATTTTTGGTTAAAAAGTGACATACTGTGGCTTTAAGTTGTATTTTAGTACGTACGGTGGATTTCCAGTTCAAAATATCTGCTGTTTTTTTTTTCTTTTTTTTTTTAGATATTTGTAAAAACAAACACCTAAACAGGACCATGAACACTCGTATGGATTACAGGTTTCTGAAAATGTGCTGTTTAAATCTTAAAACCTTTTGTGTTTACTAATGTGTACATTGTGTCGCCATGGCAACTCCTACACATTCCAGCATTGGAGACACATGTAGAACACCCCCAGCATGATGTCACTGCCAAGTAATTCCTAACAAGAGCCAAATCTCTTGAGCGATATTGCGATAAAATTACCTTTGATTATTCTGTTCTCTGCTGTGAACATAGCATGGGATGGTCTTGCGTTGGACCTGTTAGCTAGATTAGGATTTTTGTCTTCTACTGAAACGGTTTTGTTGTGTTCTGACAGTGCCTTGTTTCAGAAGCAGCCATGTTGTTTGCAAACACTGAAGTGCTCCATTCTGTTTGGGGCTGGTGCTTCACGGAGATAGAATAAACACCACAATCAAGTGAAGGACGCTGACAGAGCCTTTGTTCTCTAGAGGAGATGTTAGTAGCCTTTGAAGACCTCGGCATTTTGGGAGTTTTAAAGGTGTTTTTAGTAAAGTAGTAACTAGGTGTTCATAAAGACTTGTGCCCTGGTTTGATCTTGGTTTAGCTCAGATTTAGCCCTGGTTTAGCCCTGGTTTAGCCCTGTTTTGTTTGTTTTTTTAAGTAGTAACTATGTATTAATAAAGACTTGGTTGGTTTGGTCCTGGTTTAGCCCTGATTTAGCCCTGGTTTGGTCCTGGTTTTTAATAAAGTAACTAGGTGTTAATAAAGGTGTTAATAAAGACTTGTGTCCTGGTGTTAATAAAGACTTGTGTCCTGGTTTGGCCCTGGTTTAGCACTGGTTTGGCCTTGGTTTAGCCCTGGTTTGGCCCTGGTTTAGCCCTGGTTTGGCCCTGGTTTAGCCCTGATTTGGCCCTGGTTTAGCCCTGGTTTGGCCCTGGTTTAGCCCTGTTTGGCCCTGGTTTAGCCCTGATTTGGCCCTGGTTTAGCCTTGGTTTGCCCCTGGTTTTAGTAAAGTAGTAACTAGGTGTTAATAAAGACTTGTGTCCTGGTTTGGCCCTGGTTTAGTCCTGGTTTAGCCCTGGTTTAGCCCTGGTTTAGCCCTGGTTTGGCCCTGGTTTAGCCCTGGTTTAGCCCTGGTTTGGCCCTGGTTTAGCCCTGATTTGGCCCTGGTTTACTCCTGGTTTTGTCCTGGTTTAGCCCTGGTTTAGTCCTGCTTTTGTTCTGGTTTTGTCCTGGTTTTGTCCTGGTTTAGCCCTGATTTGGCCCTGGTTTAGCCCTGGTTTGGTCCTGGTTTAGCCCTGGTTTGGCCCTGGTTTAGCCCTGATTTGGCCCTGGTTTAGCCCTGATTTGGCCCTGGTTTAGCCTTGGTTTGGCCCTGGTTTTAGTAAAGTAGTAACTAGGTGTTAAGAAAGACTTGTGTCCTGGTTTGGCCCTGGTTTAGTCCTGGTTTAGTCCTGGTTTAGCCCTGGTTTGGCCCTGGTTTAGCCCTGGTTTGGCCCTGGTTTAGCCCTGATTTGGCCCTGGTTTAGGCTTGGTTTGGCCTGGTTTTTAGTAAAGTAGTAACTAGGTGTTAATAAAGACTTGTGTCCTGATTTTGTCCTGGTTTAGCCCTGGTTTAGTCCTGGTTTAGTCCTGCTTTTGTTCTGGTTTTGTCCTGTTTTGTCCTGGTTTAGCCCTGGTTTAGCCCTGGTTTAGCCCTGGTTTTTTCCTATTTTTAAAGGTGGACTACTGCATGTAACTTTTTTCGAATGACTGCCACCTGCTTGTCTCCATGAGGATGTTCTTGACCCACCCTTCAGTGCCACTGGGGCAGTCTGTGAGGAGCAGGGGGCACCACAGTGCGGCGTCCGGGGACCAGCTCTGCCATCTTGTTGCCAGGCTTAGTCAGGTTTACTTTAGCTGGAGGATTGTATCTATGGGGCATGTTTGGGCTGGTGGGGAAATCCAGAGTGCCCTGAGGAAACCCACCCAGACGCAGGGAGAACATGTGCAATATTATGGAATATTTTGCACCATTAATACATCGTTGTTCTTTTGTACAGAGTAATGCTGTTGTGGAAATCCCGTCTCTACATCTGACAGTGAAGATTAGGGTTGTTTTGATCATTTGAAACATTAATCCAGATTTATTTGCATTACGCCTACATTTGTTTACATTACAGCAACAGAATTCTGGCATGCTGGACTTTCCTCCTTGTTTTGTTTAGTTTAGTCATTTAGTCCTGGTTTAACCCTGGTTTAACCCTGGTTTAGTCCTGGTTTAACCCTGGTTTAGCCCTGGTTTAACCCTGGTTTAACCCTGGTTTAGTCCTGGTTTAACCCTGGTTTAGCACTGGTTTAACCCTGGTTTAGCACTGGTTTATCCCTGGTTTTGTCCTGGTTTAACCCTGGTTTTGTCCTGGTTTAGTCCTGGTTTAGCCCTGGTTTAGTCCTGGTTTAGTTCTTGGTTTAGTTCTTGGTTTAGTCCTGGTTTATTCCTGGTTTAGCCCTGGTTTAGTCCTGGTTTAGTCCTGGTTTAGCCCTGATTTAGTCCTGGTTTAGCCCTGCTTTAGTCCTTGTTTAGTCCTGGTTTAGCCCTGGTTTAGTCCTCATTTAGTCCTGGATATGTCCTGGTTTAGCCCTGGTTTAGCCCTGGTTTAGTCCTTGTTTAGTCCTGGTTTAGCCCTGGTTTAGTCCTCATTTAGTCCTGGATATGTCCTGGTTTAGCCCTGGTTTAGTCCTCATTTAGTCCTGGATATGTCCTGGTTTAGTCCTGGATTTTTCCTGGTTCAACCCTGGTCTAGTCCTGGATTTGTCCTGGTTTAGTCCTGGATTTGTCCTGGTTTAATCCGGGTTTAGTCCTGGTTTAATCCTGGTTTAGTCCTGGATTTGTCCTGGTTCAACCCTGGTTTAGTCCTGGTTTAGTCCTGGTTTTGTCCTGGTTTAATCCAGGTTTAGTCCAGGTTTAGTCCTGGTTTAGTCCTGGATTTGTCAGGTTTAGTCCTGGTTTAGTTCTTGGTTTAGTCCTGGTTTAGTTCTTGGTTTAGTTCTGGTTTAGTTCTTGGTTTTGTCCTGGTTTAATCCTGGTTTTAGTTCTTGGTTAAGTCCTAGTTTAGTCCTGGTTTAGTCCTAGTTTAGTCCTGGATTTGTCAGGTTTAGTCCTAGTTTAATCCAGGTTTAGTCCTGGTTTAGTTCTTGGTTTAGTCCTGGATTTGTCAGGTTTAGTCCTGTTTTAGTCCTGGTTTAGTGCTGGTTTAGTTCTTGATTTAGTTCTAGTTTAGTACTGGTTTAGTCCTGATTTAGTCCTAGTTTAGTCCTGGTTTAGTTCTTGGTTTAGTCCTGGTTTAGTCTTGGTTTAGTTTTTGGTTTAGTCCTGGTTTAGTTCTTGGTTTAGTCCTGGTTTAGTCCTGGTTTAGTTCTTGGTTTAGTTCTTGGTTTAGTCCTAGTTTAGTGCTGGTTTAGTCCTAGTTTAGTCCTGGTTTAGCCCTGGTTTACTCCTGGTTTAGCCCTGGATTTGTCCTGGTTTAGTCCTGGATTCGTCAGGTTTAGCCCTGTTTTAGTCCTGGTTTAGTGCTGGTTTAGTTCTTGATTTAGTCCTAGTTTAGTCCTGGTTTAGTCCTGGTTTAGCCCTGGTTTAGTTCCCCTGCTCTAACGGTGTGGTTTCCGTAGTCCTTGAACGCTCTGAGTGGCGTGGGCGGAGTTTAGCGAGAATCCCTCCCGATCCTGAGTCATGATCCCCCCGCAGCAGCAGCGATGATCCATCTCCCCCACCAGCGCCGAACCTTCCACTAAAACAAAACAAAACACCGAACAAACCGCGGATAAACACACCGACACCATGCCGATCCTGGAGCCGTGACCATCGGCTATGTCCCGGGGATGGTCGTGGAGATGTTCGATTCGTCGTGGAAGGTCCGGAACATTTGGGATGGGGTAAAGCTGGAGGTAGCCGAAGATCCCAGCCCCGTGGTTCTGCATAGTTTCACGCATCTGGACCCGGATCTGCCGCTGCCGGAGGTGAGCGTGGAGAGAGCGTGCGGAGAGGTACCGGGAAGGGGAGCGTGAGTGAGGCCGGGGAGAGACGCGACTCTGCGGCAAAGCGGAGCGAGGGAAGCCGGGGAGGAGCGCTGGTTGTGTTAGGTCAGAAATAGCGGTTTAGAATGGAAAGTGATCACGTTTTTTTGTGAATATAAACTGGTATTTAGGAGACGTCAGCTGTTGTGTGTGATTATTTCGGGTGGATAACGGTAAACGGTGGGATTTAAAACTAGAAAATACGTAATAACCGTTTTTTTAAAGAGTTTTTTAATAACCGTGTTTTAAAGCTGCTAGCTGTAGTCTAGCTGTAGTCATTGGAATAACCCGAGGAATCAGGCAACCAGGACTAGAAAAGGACTCTCACTAAATATAAATACATATATGCGAAAATATAACACTTTTATTACATATATGTGATAATACATGTGATTTATGACATGTGATAATATAACATTTATGACATGTGATAATATAACATTTACGACATGTGTTAATATAACATTTATGACATGTGATAATATAACATTTACGACATGTGATAATACGACATGTGATAATATAACATTTACGACATGTGATAATATAACATTTACGACATGTGATAATACAACATTTATAACATGTGATAATATAACATTTACGACATGTGATAATATAACATTTATAACATGTGATAATATAACATTTATAACATGTTAATACAACATTTACGACATGTGATAATATAACATTTATAACATGCGATAATTAGGGATGTCAACAATTAATCGACTTACAATTACTTGTCGATCAAGACGTTGGTCGATTAAAATGCATTGTAACTAATCGCTAGAGGAGAGGGCGCTACTCTGGAATGTGAACCCACTCGCGAGAAGGACCATAGCGTTACATCCGCGGCCGGATCTAGAAGCAGTGCAAAATGTTCTCCTCCGAACTAGGGATGTCAACAATTAATCGATTAACGGTTAATTGTCGATTAAGACGTTGGTCGATCAAAATGCATTAATTGTAATTAACCGCTAACCGCGGACACGCGGACATGCGCACCCGCGTGGTCATGAAACAAGGCAACCGCGCTGCGCCAAGATCGACTCACAGCCGACCGCAGGCGCCAACGGCACTGCGCAGCAGCCCCGGTGTAAGCGCGAGGCGAGATCTAACCCGGAATGCGTGCCGCTGCTGGTTTCGCCGCGGCCCGTGGCCCGAGCCCCGCGCCCCGAGCCCCGCGCGGCTGGCCTGCGGCTCGGAGCGCGGGGCGCGGCGAAACCAGCACGCGCCCCAGTGGTTTAATCCAGGTCTAGTCCAGGTCTAGACCCGGTCGAGTCCCGGTCCAGTCCAGGTCCAGTCCAGGTCCAGACCTGGTTCAGACCTGGTCCAGTCCACGTTCAGTCCTGGTCTAGTCTCTTAGCCAATCAGGACAGAACACAATGTTACTCTATAAAAAAAATTTTACACTATAAAAAAAAAAATTGGATAGAGCGAGGGATTACTGTATTTTGTTATTCAGCATCAATACATTTGTCTGCTTTTTACTAAGGAATAATTAATTGAGGAATATACAATATAATAATACTATGATATATTTATGACTCAGTGTTATGTTACTATAGCTTATATTCTTAAAGACCCTATTGAAACACTAAAATTCAGGTGAAAAACGCCGCTTATCAGTTAATCGTTAATCGACCGATAAGGTCAATCAACTATCAGTTAATGAATTAACCGATAATTTGCATCCCTACTCCGAACCCAATTTTTGCTGCTTGGTTCGCTCCGCGTCCCGCTGTCTGCGTGAACACGTGCGCGGGGCACTGCACGTGCTCCTCCGCTCCGGGCCGCGTAGCAGGCTGCACGTGAAAGCGCAGTGGAAGCAGCCCGCTGTCCGGCCAGTGTGCCCGTGTGTGTGCATGTGTGTGCGACTGTGCGTGTGTGTGAGTGAAATGTTTTCCCCAATCAATTCATTTTTTTTTAAATCATTTCACGGAGCTTTTACAAAAAACGTCCTCAATTTATTTTCAATAAAGAATGTATTTTGTTATTCAGCATCAATACATTTGTGTGCTTTTTACTAAGGAATAATTAATTGAGGAATATACAATATAATAATACTATGATATATTTTTGACTCAGTGTTATGTATACTATAGCTTATATTCTTAAAGACCCTATTGAAACACTAAAATTCAGGTGAAAAACGCTGCTTATCAGTTAATCGTTAATCGATCGATAAGGTCAATCAACTATCAATTAATGAATTAATCGATAATTTGCATCCCTAGTGATAATATAACATTTATGACATCTGGTAATATAACATTTACGACACGTGATAATATAACATTTATGACATCTGATAATATAACATTTACGACATGTGATAATATAACATTTATGACATGTGATAATATAACTTTTACGACAAATAACACTTATCTGTGAAGGCTAATATGAACACGAAACAAACTAAAATAACTGTTCTAAATCAGGGCAAACAACAGCTGCAATAAATTAAATGAAAATAAAGGTAAAAGGGCTCATGTTGGGCTATTTTCTGATCTGTGTTATAATGTTGTTTCCTCATCACGAACATACCTGGATTTGTGTTGTTTTGTTTTATTCACACATGTTAAACACACTATCGCTGTGTATTTAGGCTGAGGTCTTCTCTCAAACACTCCTTGTTCCACCTTGTGATGTCATGAGGTAATACAGGATGTGCTCCACTGTGTTGTTTTAAATCCCCGTACACCTTCAGTAAAATAATTTGGATAATTTCAGATCTGGAGTTGCCAATCTATTGTGAACAAAAAGTAGAAAAAGTAGAAATTGAAAACTACCACTACATGACATCACAAGGTGGAATACAGCATTTTGAGTTTTGGAAATGTGGACAGACTAATAGTAAAGGGTTACTCAAACATGTGTGAATGAAACAAAACACAATTACAGGTATGTTTTTGAGGGGTTAACAACATTATAACATGACTTAAAGAGTACATTTTGCATAATATAAGACATTTCAATTAAATTAAAGGACTAAATCAGAAGTCAAATGGCACTCAAATTGGATTAATGAAATATAACAACATTTTTGAGCTATGAAGCCACCTGTAATTGAATTAATGTAAGCTGTTTAATGTCATACTGTGGAACATTCTAGGCAGAGCAGTGACATATCCATAGAAACAAGCAGGTAACAGACCCTCCACAAGAAAGGTTACACAGTGCACCAGGCTTAAATCCTACAAAAACAGCTAAAACGCATATAAGAACTATGCCATACTATATATTTCTGTAGTTAAGTCGTGCAGTGGGACATTTTCTCGGGTAGTAGTACATACAGTTGACTGATATTAAAAGCACGTTGATGTCATTTAAACAGTTTATGCAGAGAAAAGCGCTGAGTCGTGCTAAGATCTCGATACAGACAGATTGGCGCTGCTCCCCACTCTAAGATACTGTTACAACATGACTCGTCTTTTTTCTTATTTATTTATTCTTTTCATTTCTGTGTTAAAGGTGTATTGTGTAACTTGTCTGGGGGGTCCGTCACCTGCTGGTTCCAATGGTTGTCACTGATCCGCCTGGAATCTTCCACGGTGTGACGTTAAACAGCTTTACCTTCCATTTTTTATAGCTCAAAAATAGCCTAAAAATTGCCTCTCTACAGATCTGACCTGTAACTTGGTCTGGTTTGGTCTCCAAGGATTAATACCATACTGAAAGGCATTCGACGGACCCTCCACCAGAGAAGTTACACAATGCAGCTTTAATCACGAGTCTCTCAAGTCCTCCAGTGCGTTTTAAGTGGCAGCTACGTAAACTTCATGCATTATTAATGGTATTGATATTGGACCAGCTGGGGGTTATTCTGGTATCACAAGCCTATTTCCTTTTTGGCATTCTCCCAGCGCTAAAGCTATTTCAAAAACAAGGATTTGAGGGTTAGCTTGTGCTGTTTTGGCTTGTGCTGTTTTGAAGATGTAACCGATCACTTATATCTCGTCGTATGCTTTTATTCTTTCTTACACATGCATTTTCTCCCTGTGTAATTTATCAGAGTGACGTAATCTTGTTTTGAATCATTAGGTTCCATTTGTTGTTATGGAAACGCTGCAGTAATATTAATGGTCGTATTGGCATTGGCACAACTTTTGGCTAATGGATTATTAAAGGGCCCATATTACGGTATTTTCTGATGTTATACTGTTGTTTTCTCATCGCAAACAGACCTGGAGTCATGTTTCGTTTCATTCGCACGTGTTTTAACGCACAAATTCTGCATATTTAGGCTTGTGATGTCATGTGGTAATACAGGAAGTGCTCCACTCCACACACCTTCTCTAGAATTATTTGGATGATTTCAGCTCTGGCATTGCTAATCTCTACTGAACTCAAGGTAAAAGGAGCTGTTAACTTGAAAACTACCACTTCATGACATCACAAGGTGGAACAGAGCATTTGGAGCTTGAGATAAATGGATAAAAATGACAACTTGTATAGTCATTGGTGCACTGTAGGGCTGAACGATTTTAAGAACAAATTGAATTGCGATTTTCCCAAAATCGTGTTGTCTCAGATCACGATTTATGATCTAAAACGATAGACCGTTCAGCCCTAGTGCACTGTGTAACTTCTTTGGTAGAGGATCCGTCAAATGCTTTTCTTTACTTTGTCTGGAATGTTTCACAGTTTGGCATTAAACCTTTCTATCTTCATGGAGACCAAACCAGACCAAGTTACAGGTCAGATCTGTGGAGAGGCGACCCCGCACACAGTCAGAATGCCTGTTTTTGAGCTATGAAAACACCTGTACTTGAATAAATGTAAATAAGAGCTGTTTAATGTCCTACAATGGAACATTCCAGGCAGAGATCTTTGGAGAATATTAAAAACATGAGATATTTTTGGAGTACAATATATTTTTACGAGGGGTTAATAATGTTGAACCTGAACTTTCGTTTGCTTTAAAATAGGTTGACACGTTATTGTTTCCGTTAGCAGGTGAAATTTGAGATTTGCCTTTAAGTTCGATATAATATAAGCTGGTACAAACGCTGCTGCAGGGCTCGGGCTGAATGAATGAGCCACGTCATACTGTACTCTTGTGAAAAACAGCTGAAATTAAAAGGGAAGCACTATTTTTTTCATATAATATACAGCTATTTTGTAAAAACAGCTCTTAAAGTTAAAGATGCACTACGTAGCTTTTTGGTTTCTGGGTCCGTCACCTGCTTGTTTCTATGGATATTAGTCATTTTTTCTGCCTGGAATGTTCCACAGTGTGACATTAAACAGCTCTACTTTACATTCATTCAATGAGTCCTGGTTTAGTCCTGATTTAGTCCTGGTTTAGTTCTGGTCTTGTCCTGGTTTAGTCCTGGTTTAGTCCTGGTCTTGTCCTTGTTTAGCTCTGGTTTAGTCCTGGTTTATTTCTGGTCTTGTCCTGGTGTAGCCCTGGTTTAGCCCTGATTTAGTCCTGGTTTTAATCCTGGTTTAGTCCTGGTTTAATCCTGGTTTCATCCTGGTCTTGTCCTGGTTTTGTCCTGGTCTTGTCCTGGTTTAGTCCTGGTCTTGTCCTTGTTTAGCTCTGGTTTAGTCCTGGTTTATTTCTGGTCTTGTCCTGGTGTAGCCCTGGTTTAGCCCTGATTTAGTCCTGGTCTTGTCCTGGTTTAGTCCTGGTTTAATCCTGGTTTCATCCTGGTCTTGTCCTGGTTTTGTCCTGGTCTTGTCCTGGTTTAGTCCTGGTTTCATCCTGGTTTCATCCTGGTCTTGTCCTGGTTTTGTCCTGGTCTTGTCCTGGTTTAGTCCTGGTTTAATCCTGGTTTCATCCTGGTCTTGTCCTGGTCTTGTCCTGGTTTAGTCCTGGTTTAATCCTGGTTTCATCCTGGTCTTGTCCTGGTTTAGCCCTGGTTTAGCCCTGGTTTCATGGTGTCCTGGTCTTGTCCTTGTTTAGCTCTAGTTTAGTCCTGGTTTAATCCTGGTTTCATCCTGGTCTTGTCCTGGTTTAGCCCTGGTTTAGCCCTGGTTTAATCCTGGTTTAGTCCTGGTCTTGTCCTTGTTTAGCTCTGGGTTAGTCCTGGTTTAGTCCTGCTTGTTTCTATGGCATTTCTCTGCCTGGAATGTTCCACAGTGTGACATTAAACATCTCTACTTTACATTCATTCAATACAGCTGGTTTTATAGCTCAAAAATATCTAGAAAAACAAAAAACAGGCATTCTGGTTGTGAGCGGGGTCGCCTCTCCACAGATCTGACCTGTAACTTGGTCTGGTTTGGTCTCCATGAAGATAGAAAGGCTTATTACATACTGTGAAACATTCCAGACAAATTAAAGAAAAGCATTTGACGGACACAGTGCACCATTAAAATGCTGTTGCGCGCGGTCGGTGTCATCTTTTATCGTCCGTGAATCTGGAAGTGCACTGTTAGCATGCTAGTTGTTGTTAGTATTTCTGTGATGACAAAACCCCTCTTTAAAAGCTTTGAAAAGTGCTTATAAACGCATTTTGGGTAATTAGGATGCTAAGAACGTATTAATAAAGTGATAAATGCCAAGGACAAATTATTTTTATTATGCTGTTTATTATTTTCTATGTCGTTGGATGAGAACCTTGTGGAAACAACTGCCTGTGATTACACCAGACAGTTTGTGTGAGAGAACGGACCAATTCAGAAATGTGTTCTTCATTTTCCACCTGGTTTGAATATGTAGTCCTGGTTTAGTCCTGGTTCAGCTCTGGTTTAGCTCTGGTCTTGTCCTATTTTAGTCCTGGTTTAGTTATGATCTTGTTCTGGTTTAGTCCTTGTTCAGTCCTGGTTTAGTCCTGGTCTTGTCCTGGGTTAGTCCAGGTCTTGTACGGGTTTAGCTCTGGTTTAATTCTGGTCTTGTTCTGGTTTTGTCTTGTTTCATCTTGGGTTAGTTCTGGTCTTGTCCTGGTTTCATCCTGGTTTAATGCAGGTTTAGTCCTGGTCTTGTCCTGGTTTCGGTCTGGTTTAGTCCTGGTTTCATCCTGGTTTAGTCCTGGTCTTGTCCTGGTTTAGGTCTGGTTTAGTCCTGGTTTCATCCTGGTTTAGTCCTGGTTTAGGTCTAGTTTAGTCCTGGTTTCATCCTGGTTTAGTCCTGTTCTTGTCCTGGTTTAGGTCTGGTTTAGTCCTGGTTTCATCCTGGTTTAGTCCTGGTCTTGTCCTGGTTTAGGTCTGGTTTAGTCCTGGTTCATCCTGGTTTAGTCCTGGTCTTGTACTGGTTTAGGTCTGGTTTAGTCCTGGTTTCATCCTGGTTTTGTCCTGGTTTCGTCCTGGTTTTGTCCTGGTTTTGTCCTGGTTTAGTTCTCGTCTTATCCTTGTTAATACTTAATACTTCTTAATACTACTGCTTTTACTTTCTTCTCCTCCTGCTACTATCACCTCTGTTTTTCTCCCAAAATAACTCCAGACTAAGAACTCCAAACACCTTCATATAATTCTACTTCCAACATTCTTTTAGCTCAATTAAACTCCAGTATGCTATTGCACCCACAATTTCACTTCACGGATGGTGTACGCAGACCCTTCCTCTTGTAACCGGACCCTGGTGATGCGTTCACTGTCTCCTGGTCGTAGTAGGAAAGCAGACGACTTCAGGATCAGGATTAGCTCGCAATAGGTAATTGTGTTAGGGTTACCAAGGGATTACGCATCGCTAAGGCAACGGAACACAGAGCCAAGAGTTTAAATGTCCCATAACTAATTCATCCGTTAGTAATCCTGGTTTAGTCCTGGTTTAGTCCTGGTTTAGTTCTGGTCTTGTCCTGGCTTAGTCCTGGTTTAGTCCTGATTTAGTCCTTGTTTAGTTCTGGTCTTGTCCTGGTTTAGTCCTGCTTTAATCCTGGTTTTCGTCCTGGTTTAGTCCTGGTCTTGTCCTGGTTTAGCTTTGGTTTAGTTCTGGTCTTGTCCTGGTTTAGTCCTGGTCTTGTCCTGGTTTAGCTCTGGTTTAGTCCTGGTTTAGTTCTGGTCTTGTCCTGGTGTAGCCCTGGTTTAGCCCTGATTTAGTCCTGGTTTAATCCTGGTTTCATCCTGGTTTAGTCCTGGTCTTGTCCTGGTTTAGTCCTGGTCTTATCCTGGTTTAGTCCAGGTCTTGTCCAAGTTTCGTTCGATCATTTCTGTACAGAGTGGTTTTGTTATGTATTTGTTTATTTCGGTGCATTAGCAGACAGTGGATTTATTGATTTGATAACAGACGTGGGTGTAATTTGATGACATGCTAACACTGAATGTAGGACATTAGTGTCGATTCTCCAAAAACTGTTACGTGATTGTGAATATAGGACTTGTTTTGTTGTCCTGATGGTAAAATTCCAAACTATTTCAACTCAGTACAGATTCTTATGGTACAATGATAATAAAAACACTTTTTCTTATAGAATGTTATTTTCAACATTACATCATGGCACTTTTTTATATTACCATGTGTAGAGCTGGGCGGTAAGACTAAAAGTTGATATCACTGTATTTTTTTTAATTATATCAGTGTCACGGTATTTGACTGTATTTTTTTTTACTTGTACTAAGTGGTTCCATGTCTTTGGCGTAGTGGACAGTAACAGCGTTGGTAATATCGTTCCACCGTTTGCTTTTCTTGTCGTAGGCGGTCCCCTTAGCAAACGGGTCTTTGAGTGACGTCTGAGTGGCGTTTTGTGTCGCGGCGCCGACTTGAACGTTCCCTGCAGACGTGGAAGACGATGCAGATCTTAGTTTCGTGCATTCTTCATATTCCAGGACGTGTTTGTGATGGAGGTGGTGAAGCAGATCGCTCGTGTCGCCTCCCGCGGCTACGACTTTAGCCCGACGACATTTACAGAATACGGTTGTTTGATCAGCGTCAATTTTTTTAAAGCCGAAGTACTTCCACACGACTGACACGGCTCCTCTTTTTGGTATAAGTTCTTCTGTGTTTGTAACATTTTCTTCATCCATGTTGTTCACCGCTCAACACACACTGAGCTTCCACCGCTCTCACGCCACTGCAAAACAGTCCCCCTCTCAAACAATGTCCCGCGGCACCACGTTCCACCGCTCTGTGTTCCCGTTTTGTACGAACACACTCACCGGGATTGGGATATATGAAAAATCCATATCATTAAAAAAAAAAACACTCATTATTCGGTATGAAGCGGTATACCGTCCAGTGTAGAATCCATCAGTCATCCAGGTAGAATCTATGGTGAAGGAAAAATTCAATTTGTCAACTGGACAAATTATTTTTTTGTAGCTCATACAAGCTGCTTCTTCAGTTCTGGTCAGACGCTGGTGGACACGGCCTTAAATCTGCCTGAAGGGAGGAGCTAAATACACTGAAACTACTCTGAAACTTGTTTACAGTTTCTGTTTGTTAGCTCGGCCTATTCAGATGTGCGGAGTGTGGGGTCATATTCACTACCTTATCTTGTGATCTCTCTGTTCTAATGTCCGCACTCTTCTAATGTAATGTGTAATAGTGTGTGGTCGTGCATTGTGTCGAGGAGAGTAGAATCAAATCTGTGTTTACACAAGTTTCACTGGGAGTTTCCCCAGTGGTCTACTTTTAGATTTGGGCCAGAGGCAAGGGACTACAACACAGCCATGTGTTCAAGTGACAGGACTCGTCATTTCACTAAAACACAGTTAAAGTGAGTATGACAGGTTCTCTAATTTTGACTTAATTTGGTGGGATAATACCTGTAGTAAATATAAATTATAGTTTTACACCAATTGAGAAGCAGTTTGTGAATAAAAGATGAAAAATTTATTGAAAATGACTGGAAGTACGCACACTTTGGAGAATTCTATCCAAAATAGACCAACACATTTTTCTGACTTTATTTCAATAAAATAAAGGTGTTTTTTATACTTTTATTTGTCAAATCATGATCTCTGTGTATGTCACAGGAGTTTCGCCCCTGTGTACATCATGCTTGCTCGGTAACAGTGATGGAATTCCCTAGTGTAATGCCACAAGTTTCAACCAGGATGTAAAATTTAAAACTTAAGTGAAATTTTCACTTTCTGAGGTTTTTGAACGTTAATGTGAGCTCCCCTACCCTGTTTATGCCCCCCCCCCCCATGGCTAAAAGTTGCGAAATGTCTAAACTGAGCATTTGCGATCCTTTTCTGCATTAGAAAAAATCAGAGCTCAAACGGGCGATTTTGAACAAGGCACCTTGTTGACGTCAGATCGAAAAAAGAAATTCAAATGCAGTTCCACCCCCGTCTGTCTGTCCTCAGCGTCTCTGTAAATCACGCCCAGGGAGTTTGGACTGCGAATGCGCTAGGCAATACGAAATGCGTTTTTTTATTTGCCTAGAGGCACGTCCGAGTGTTTCTAGGCTCGGAAGTCCTTTATCTGAGCCTCTGGACCTTTGAACAGCAGTGGTTTAATTTTATTTTCTGTGGAAATGTGTTTATTTTTCAATGGAACGCTTCTAATCTCTTCTCCACGCAAAAACGCGGAAATGGATCAGAGAGCGCACAGCTGAGAGCTGAGAGCGGAGAGTTTGGCCACGCCCCCACCCTCTACTGTAGGCCATCTCTTTTCTCCTCATTTGCATTCAAGCAACAAGTCCCATAATGGCCTGTTCAGAGAGAGAAAAAATACTCTTTCTCATCTTATCTCTGTTTCTCATGCACTGAGTGTTGATTCTGAAGAAGGATTCATTTACAGTATTAGGGAACCATTAAGGAGCCATATAAAAGCATCAAGAAGTACCATGTCATGGGATCTTTAAAACATTTCCAAACTGGGGAAAAATTGTAAAATCTTAAATGTAATAATCTTAAATGTAATAATCTTAACATTGTTTTAGTTAAATAAGATAAGATAAGATAAGATATGCCTTTATTAGTCCCTCAGTGGGGAAATTCCAGTGTTGCAACGCACAGATCAAGAACAGCACAAAAAAGTAACGTCAGCCTCTGCGCGTCCTCCGTGGCAGCTCCTCCGGCGCACACTGCGCCGCGCAGCGCACATAGCAACGCACATAGCAACCCAGTAGTCTAATCTGTCATAGGCGCTTTAAGATTTTATTACAGATTTTAATTTTCTTTTCCCTGTTTGGAAATTTTTTTTAGGTTTAAAATTTTACTTCCTGGTTGGAAACAGCATTTTGAGCTTTGGAGATGTAGACAGACTAATAATAAATAATAAAGTGCTACTCAAACATGTGAATGAAACAAAACAACTCCAGGTCTGTTTTTGAGGAGGAAACATTAGAACATGACTTAAAGCTCACAAGAGTCAAAGTGCGTATAACTGGTTAGACTACTAATTTCACAAAAATACAATTAAGATAATTGTATTTAAGATTTTACTTAAGACTTACATTTTCTTTTCCCAATTTGGTCATTTTTTTAGGTTTTAAATTTTACTTCCTGGTTGGAAATCATGACATCCTTCTAGGGAATTCCATAACTGTTACCTACCATGATGTACACAGGGGCAAAACTTCTATAATGTACACAGGGATTAATATTTGATGAATAAAAATAGAAGGAAGACTGTACTTTGAAATTAAAATTATATTTTTTTTAATAAAATTTAAAAGTATCAGAAAAAAGGGTTTCTTACTTGTAAATTGTTAAGTTGTTAAACATATTTTTTCCCCCCCGCACATTGCTTCTTGATTTGTGTTAAAACTATAATTTACATTTACAACAGGTTTAACACTACCAAATTAAGTTAAAAAAAATGAGGATGATCAAGTGCGATTTCAAGTACACGTGACAGGTTTTCATGTTTTTTTCTATAATTTATATGACTGGGTTTGGCGGGGTTGTACCTGTGCTCAGTATTTATCAGTTTTACGTCACTTAAATGGCAGTTTGTGGGAAAACAGTGGAGAAGTAAAGTACAGAAATACAGGAAGTAGTGGTGAGTTCTAAAACAAGTGCCTCTATCTATGTGAACAACACTGGAAGTCCCATAAATCCCCCCAAACACAGGGACAGTTTATGTGTAAGAAATAAAATAATGTCTTTTTTTTTTCATTTTCATTTCATTTTTATTAGTCTGACCATTGCTGTTTTTTAATTTATGTTTAAAAGCTTGGATCATTTGCACATGTTACAAACAAAAAATCATATTACACCAACATAACACAAAAAAATAGAATAAATTCAGCCTAGTTTTGTTTGAAACTTGAACTTGTGGACTAAACCTCCTACTAGTTTAGGTTTAGTTCTGGTCTGATATAGTCCTGGTTTAGTCCTGGTCTAGTCCATGATAGCTGTTGTCAAAAGTATTAAAATCAGACTAATAAATACATAAACTCATACCAAAACTAGATACTCATTTGAGCTGGTATCGATACTGCAAAACAACACATTAATAGAACAAAATGTGAGCTTTCCTGAACAGTTTTAGTCTGATTTTGAGCTTCATCAGATCGAATATAAGAACCTCATGCTACGATAAAGAAACTCCTATTATTTTGTGTATGAAAATGACACCTGTGTGAATTCAAATGAAAAAAAATAGAATAAATTCAACCTCAAACTTAAAAAAAAAATATGATAATATAATAATATGAGTTTCGTTCGAACTTATGGACTAATAATCCTGGAATCAGTTGCCTGGGTTTAGTTCTGGTCTGATCTAGTCCTATTTTAGTCCTGGTCTAGTCCATGATAGCCATCAACCGATACTAATAAATACATAAACTCATATCGAACCTAGATACTCATTTGAACTGGTATTGATACTGCAAAACAACACATTAATAAAACAAAATTTGAGCTTTCCTGAACAGTTTTTGTCTGATTTTGAGTTTAATCAGAACAAATATAAGAAAGTCCTGTTATTTTGTGTATGAAAATGACAGTCTGTTACTAAAAAAAAAGCATGGTTTTTATCATTGTGGTATCGTAGTCTGTATCGAGTATTGAATGAAATCCTAGTATGGAAATCGAGTTTTAAATTTTAGTATCGTGACAACACTAGTCCATGAAACACTGGTGAAAAAGTGAATCCGAAAGTCTCCAAACCCGGACACAAAAAGGTGCATACGTCATTACAGAGTTTATCATGGACTCCGTATCTGTGGTCATATGACACGCAGCTTTATTACATTATGTTTATATCACATTACATTTTGACCAAATATGGTAACTACACTTCTGCGAAAGTGGGTCAGCTTTGACGATTCGGAGTAGGGCTGGGTATCATTAAAGGTCCTATATTACGCAAAACTGACGCTTTAAGCCAAGTTATAATGTTGTTTCCTCCCAAAAAACAGACCTGGGGTTGTGTTTTGTTTCATTCACACGTGTCTGTCTACAGCTCCAAAGCTCCAAACGCTCTGTTCCACCTTGTGATGTCACGTAGTGTTAGTTTTTAAGTGAACAGCTCCTTTTATCTTTAGTTCAGCATAGAGCTGGGCGGTATGACCAAAAATTGATATCACAGTATTTTTCAAAATTATATCAGTGTATCAGTGTATTTGACAGTATTTTTTTTCATGTACTAAGTGGTTCCATGTCTTTGGCGAAGTGGACAGTAATAGCGTTGGTAATAGCAATCCACCGTTTGATATCTTGTCGTTGGCGGTCCCCTTAGCAAACGCGTCTTTGAGTGACGTCTGAGTGGCGTTTTGTGTCGTGGCGCCGACTTGAACGTTCCCTCCAGACGTGGAAAAGGATGCAGATCTTAGTTTCTTCATATTCCAGGACATGTTTGTGACGGAGGTGGTGCAGCAGATCGCTCGTGTCGCCTCCTGCGGCTACAACTTTAGCCCGACGACATTTACAGAATGTAAATTTACAGAATGTAAATGTTGTTTGATCAGCGTCAGATTTTTCAAAGCCGAAGTACTTCCACACAACTGACACGGCAGAAACTACAATAAAGCCAGACTGAAGCAGGACTGTACAGCAGACATCTTTTTCACGTGTTCTTCTTTATTTATTTCTCCATCTGTTATAATGAGCTGAGTCTCACACTGCTGTTTGATATGGGACATGTTTAAATTTAGCCGTGTGGAGGACTCAATAGAAATGTCATACTGTCGTGTTACTTCACCGAGTCCACTGTGAAACTGAATACCAAATGTATTTTAGTTACCGTTTCATATTACACACTTAAAGAGGATTTGTGTTACGACTAAATACGATCTCTGGGGATGCCCTTGTTACAAAAAGACTGTGCATTTTAAAAGAATTACTGTGCCCAAGTATAATAATGTTCTTTATAGTTCTTTTAGGGCCTGTACTTGAGTTGTTTTCACGTATTCCAGTACAACTTCTCCTGCCCCAGTACAGAAAGCCTGTATTGTAAGCAAAAGCTAAGCTCGCTATGTTCTGTCTGCATTGAATTATGACTCTGTAAAGTGCTAATGGACTCTTTGCTGTAAATAATTTGGACGCTCTGAATGGAGAAGGTAAATGAGGAATAACTCTGGACCAATGCAAACAGTTTGAAATTTCTAAATATAGATTTTTGTTTTTTACATAAATATATTTGTAAATACTTTTTTAAACTACACTTTTTGATCTGAGCATATGGCATGTTTTACTATTGATTATTAAATTAGTTGAATTAGTTGAATGATTTCCAATAATTTAAGAATCATGATCAGATCAGATTACTTGTAACTTTAAATCACAATTTGAATGGATGCTCTTAGCAAATTCTGAAGGCTGCTGTGAGGATTTCCTCCACAAATAACATAATATGTTCTTTTTTCCTATTGTTTTTATTGCTTTTTTAAAAAGTTTTAAGACACCACACAGTGACAAAAACAACACCAAAACAAAACACTAGGAACCCTGACAAAGAATATACATATATTGTGTACACAATGTACACAGATCTACAGCACTGTCAGTAAATTGATATCAGTGTAACCATTGAAAAGACAAAAAAAATGCTCTTATTCTGCATAAAAACTGCTAATCCTGTAGTTTAGCTCTGCACAAACATGCTCTGAAATGTGATTGTTGTCTTTTTGTCAGTTCTTCTGGATGTGAATCCTTTTATAAAGTCATACATCGCAAATTTAATCGCAAAAATCACTTGATATTTTTCCTAAATTCTCCCACTGGAAGAGCAATACTTTAAAATGACTTTGTGAACCAAACAGTGACCAGTAGCCGGTCTTTCCGTGAGCTCCTGTTAATGTTAAAACCAAAGACAACACCATCTGAATGGGTCGTTTGTGGGGCTTCATTGATTTTTCTGGCCTCTGTCCTGTTTGTGAGCCTATAGCTGCGAGCGTGCACGTGAGCCGAGAGCGTGCACGTGAGCTTGGGGGTGTGCACGTGATCTTGGGTGTGTGCACGTCTGCAGCTGTCCGAGCCTTTCCCACAGAAATAGTTAAATGGTCAAGGATTAAATTAGGACTAAAACTGGACTCGACTGGGATTAAGAACTTGATCATATTACGGCTACACTTTTTAAATGTTTTTTACGCCATATATTACAGTGTGTGAAGAATCCCTCAGTCGTCCAGGGAGAATCTATGGCAAAAAAGGAGAAATTCAATTTGTCAAATGGGCAAAGTTTATTTGGTCAAAGACGTTTCGCAGCTCATCCAAGCTACTTCGTCAGTTCTGGTTAGAGTGCTGATGGACACTGCTTATAACTGTCTGGGGTCTTGTTTAGCAGAACCATTCAGGACCATAATGGACCTCTGGACCTGACCTGCTGCCCTATTGTTTTCTTTGTTTGTTTTGATTTAGGTTTGAGGATAGAGTTATAGATGGGAGACAAATTGTGTCTGACCCCTCCATTTCTGTTCAAGGAAGGATTCTCTTTCTCGACAAAAATAGCCTCTTTAACTCCCCTCTCAAACCAGTTCTTTTCTCTGGCCAAGATCTGGACCTCACTATCCTCAAAGGAGTGGCCCGTGGCTTCTAGGTGGAGATGTACGGCAGATGACGGTCCACTCTGGCGCGCCCGTCTGTGTTGGTACATCCTCTTGTGAAGTGGCTGTTTTGTTTCTCCAGTGTAGCGCTCACTGCAGTCTTCACTACACTGAATGGAATAGACCACATTGCTTTGTTTGTGGCTCGGTGTTTTGTCCTTTGGGTGGACTAGTTTTTGTCTTAAAGTGTTTGTGGGTTTGTAATAAACTGGGATTTCATATTGTCTGAAAATCCTCTGTAGTTTTTCAGAAACGCCGGCCAGGTAAGGGATAGTTCCACCCTTTCTCCTGGGTTCAGGTTCTCTGTTGTCTTGTTTCTTGTCCTTGTCTCTCTTGGTTTTGTTGAAAGCCCATTTAGGCCTAAAAAAAATAAATGTTGGTTTCCGATTTGTTGACAGTTCTAGACATGGGTAGGTAGGGAATTTATTTTATTTTTATTTTTTATTTTTTTTCCTGTGGGAATATGGACATTTTGAAATTTTATTTTATTTTATTTCCTTCCGCAGCAGTACTATTTCAATAAAGACTATAATTGAAATTGGCATAATTTCCCAAAGCTATCTCAATGCTAAGGGCATATTCTATACTTAAGTATAGTCGAACGAAGCTCCAACATGCCATGTGAAACCAGGTCGTTGACTGTACCAGAGTACATGTAGAATATATCTTACAATGTTACAAAAATACATGCTGATTTTGTATTGTTTTTTCTGTTCTTCTTTCAAATGGCAGTCATTAAATTTAGAAGCAGTAAACAATTTTGAATACTACATTTATTTAACACGTGTTGACGTTGGTCAACTTAAAACTGGCACTGCATAATCTTAACAATTCACCGTGACCACGCATATGTCCAGCGATGCCGTCGCCATTGTTTTTATGGGTACAGACAGAGAATTTTACAGATCACAGAAAAACAGAAGCACATTACAGGGGGGTCCTCGGGTTACAATGTTGATTAGGGTGACCATATTGTATTTCACTGAAAAGAGGACACACTTCCAGCTCGCGCGCAAAATATATATATTTTTTAGAGTTTTTTCCCCCATTTTTAGGGGTTTTATGTGGGTCGGGGGCTTACTGTGCTTCTGAATTCCCCAGAAAAGAACACTTTACCTGGATATACTGAAAAATAGCCCAAAACACTCACAAACAGTTGCTTTATAAATAATATATTTATTAATATAAGCAATCTTAAGGCTGACACTTACACCTTAGTTAAGAAAAAACAAAAAGAAAAAGAGTTAGCCTATCCTTCAATGTTCAGTAAGCCCATTCTTCAAAATAATGTGTCTAATGGCTAATGAAAAAAAATATACAAATAATAGAGCACCCTCGCTTGCATTCACCATATCTTCATTTTTTCCAGGTCGCACAAAGTATGTCGTGAGTTTTGAACTCGAGCTCTCACCCTGCACAGCTATTTTGTGTTTTGTTGTGGCGATATGAGCTTTCAGATCGTTGGACCCCTTACTCGCCACAGAGACGTAAGTCCCAGCTTTGCACACTGTGCATTCTGCCTCCTACTTGTCACGCCCCGGGCGAAAACAGGGGTACTTTTTTTGCAATTCATCCGTGAAACTGCATTTGCGTTTCGGCATTTTCTGTGTCTTCGCAGTGCGCCTACCTGCCTGTCAGCCTGCGTGTGTGTGTGTGAGTGAGTGAGTGAGTGAGCGAGCGAGCGAGCGTGCGTGCGTGCGTGTGTGTGTGTGTGGAGCGTGGCGCGCTTGTTTGTGAATGAATGAATACACGTTCCGGGGTTCGACTCGAACTGGAGCGCGTTTCCAACGGAATCAAAAACCCGGACATTTGAAGGATTTTATAAACTCCGGCTTATAAACAGCCTCTGAAAAGAGGACATGTCCGGGCAAAAGAGGACGTATGGTCACCCTAAGTTGATCCGTTCTTAAGACTTCGCCCTACAACCACAACAAAGCGTATTCTTCCGCCGTGCGCCGTTCGCGTTTGTTTACGTTGCTTACCACGCTAAACCGCGTAAGACGGAATGACGCGTAATTTTTTTTTTTTTTTTTTTTACCGTCGTAACCCGAGGACCCCCGTACACATTGCCCCGCGGAAATTGAAAAATACAGTAGGCTATTAGTTTTCTTTCTTTTTTAACCGAAGCTTGTAAAATTAATTTGAGTATCAAATTTATTTTATTTTATTAAGTCCAATAAAATAATTTGGGTCGCATGCAAATCAACAGGGTCGGTCGGCAACCGGAAACCTAGATTTATTTTTTTTAGGCCTTAGGATATCCACAAACAGAGAGGGCTTCCTGCACATGTTGTTCTTCTTTCTCCTTACCCTCTGTGCTTGTAGGAACCACTTGGGCCCTGTGTTGTAATGTCCGAATAACACCCAGTTTGTGCTGCAGTGGGTGGTGTGAATCAAAAAGCAGGTATTGGTTCGTGTGTGTGGTCTTCCTGAAGACTTCTACTTCGAGTCGCCGGTCTTCTCCTATTATATATGATGTAATCCACCGTGATGCGGTTAGGAGTTACATAGAAATTCAGTCCTTTGAGTAGTCAGTTGGAAAGATTTTTCACCCAGCGTTCTTTGTGCACCGATTGGCTAGGTCTATCCTCCTTCCTTTTGTCACTCCGATCCTTGAGGTTAGTTTGATATTGATTTTGGAATTGTGTAAACTTCCTTATGTGCCGCTCTTCGGTTTTGTTGTTTTGTCTCAACTGAGCTGTGTCTATGAAGTCATTGATCCTTTGAAACATTTCTTTTGGAACTACAAATGTTATTTTGTTTAGTATATATTACAGTAAAAAGTCAATTTAAAGCAATACGTTGTAACTTTCTGGAGGTGGCAATAGAAATAGAAAGTTAAAGCCATACTTAGGAACATTTTCCATGGATAAAAACAGACGTAAAGGACTAAACCACTAGATCAGGACCGAATCAAGTCTACATCAGGACCACTCAAACCACTCTTTAAAGATGTATTGTGTTACTTTTCTGATGAGGAAAAAAATACAAAATAAATTACAAAATACAAAACAAAATACAAAACAAAAACAGGCTTTTATTTTAGTTTATTTTTGGGCTAAAAAGTTACACTGTGGAGCTTTAAAGTGGGACTAAACACCTAAACTCTGCCTACAGTTACAATTCAAATAGAGCTGCTAAACTAAAATAGCAAAAAAAGAGCAATAGGCCGGAGTCAAATGAGACATAATTATAAAAATAAAAAAGAAAATGATAATAAATGTATATGTACAAATCAGAATTAAATAAAAAAGTAAGTAGTTAAGTATTACTGTATGAAAGTATGTACTGTATACAGTTGTAGGGAGTATTATCTGTTACATAAGGGTGAGTTGTTGTACAGTTGTAGGGAGTATGGTATGAATGTAGTCCTGTATCTCTCGCTGTTTGATTTAGTGTTTAGTTACACTTTAAAGGTCCTCTTTGGAGCTGTTAGGACTTTGCTGTGTAATACCAGTATGGTATTAAACATTGTTATCTCCATGGAGATCAAACCAGACCAAGTTACAGGTCAGATATTGCTCAAAATTGACTCTTGAGAGCTTTAAGCCATGTTAGAATGTTGTTTCCTCCTCAAAAACAGACCTGGAGTTGTGTTTTGTTTCATTCATATTTGAGTAACACTTTATTATTAGTCTGTTGTCGACATCTCCAAAGCTCAAAATGCTCTGTTCCACCTTGTGATGTCATGAAGCTTCCACGTGAACAGCTCCTTTTACCTTTAGTTCAGTAGAGATTGTCATTTCCAGAGCTGAAGTGATCCAAATGATTCTAGTGAAAGTGTGTGGAGTGGAGTGTTTTCTGTTTGAGAAGAAGAAGAAGAACTCACGCCAATAAATCTGCAGGGTTTGTGTGTTAAACATGTGTGAATGAATCAAAACACAACTCCACATCTGTTTGCGATGAGGAAACAACGTTATAAAAACATAGATCAGAAAACAGCGCTCCAAACAGGACCAAAGCCTGGATTTCGTAAAGACGAGCTCCGTTTGTCTTGTCCTCCTTCCTACAGTAACAGATCGTCCTGTAACAGCGGCGTGTGTCTTTTCCCACAGTCTGCACATTACGCAGACCGTTTCCATGGCAATGACAGTGATGGAGCACACACTAAAAACACACCGCGAG
Source organism: Paratrypauchen microcephalus (assembly GCA_036785185.1). Lineage (NCBI taxonomy): Eukaryota > Metazoa > Chordata > Actinopteri > Gobiiformes > Gobiidae > Paratrypauchen > Paratrypauchen microcephalus. The sequence continues at coordinate 186,777 of JAVJIX010000305.1, read as the reverse complement.
CTGAAGGAGACGGACTGGGGGAATATATGGGGTGGACTGAAGCTTTGAAACTGGACAAACCTGGACAAAACTCGGGATATTGTCTCTGAATTCTCACTTAACTTCATCAAAAAAAACTTAACTTCATCAAAAAAAAACTTAACTTAACTTCAACTTAAAAAAAAAAAAACATTTAAAGAACATTTTAGAAACATTTTAAGTCATGTTATAATGTCGTTTCCTTATGGCAGACCTGGAGTTGTGTTTTGTTTTATTTATACATGTTTAACGCACACATTTACACCAAATTCTTCTCTCAAATTGAACTGACGTCATGTGGTAATACAGGAAGTGCTTCACTGTGTTTTGGAACTCCACACACCATCGCTAGAATCATTTTGATGATTTTACAACCTGGAATTGCTGATCTCTACTGAACTAAAGGTAAAATGAGCTGTTAACTTGAACTCCAGGTCTGTTTTTGAGGAGGAAACAGCATTTTAACATAACTTAAAGCTCAGAAGAGTCCATTTTGTGTAATATAGGGCCTTTCAAACAGAGAAAACAAAAAGAAAATGTATTTAAAAAACTAGACTGATTATGAATACAAATAAATGTTCTCATGCGACTTCTGATACTAGCCACATTTAATTTCATCATGTGATTGCCGTTTTTTTTTTTTTTTTTTTTTTATATGGTGAAGTTCATATTGTGGTTATGAGAGAGACAAAAGAGAGGGCTTTTAAGGATTGGACCAGAACTAGACCAGGACTAACCCAGAACTAGAGCTGGACTAAAGCAAAAGTCAAACAGAGATCAGAGGACCAGAGATCAAACCAAGGCTAAATTAGATCTAAGACAGGACTAAACACTAATACATAGACCAAACCAGGACTATAATGGGGACTAAACACAAACCAGGGCCACTCTTTTCCACAGGCCTGCCGAATTTGGGGGCCCAGGGCAAGAAGACTCACATGGGCCCCCCTCTAATATTAATTAATAAGCAGAGGTTTCAATTCTGGGCCCCTTAAACCCTTGGGCCCATGACAACAGACCCCCCCCCCATCGACTCCTCTCCTATCTCGTCATCACAGGACTGCGTAACAGGGGAACTCCCTTCCTGGTGCGTAACAGGGGTTCCCCTGTCAGCGTGGTGTGTGCTTCGGCTGTGTTTTTCCGCACTGAAAAATAGTTCCCACCCAAAATGACCAAGTCAAGCTCTCTGTGTTGATTTGCACATTTATTTGCACTCGATATGAATGCGCACTACACAGAAAGTAATTGGGAAACGCATCGAGCAAATTAATTCCTTTTGGCCGAAATCTTTCTCTGGCGACGTTAGACTCCAGTCTAACGCGGAGTAGCTGCAGATACCGCGGCGGTCAGTGCTGACAGACCTGGACAATGGCTGGGTCACCAGAAAAACGCTTTCCGCCACTTATTTTAGTCTCTGGACTGTGGGGAGATGCCCAAGTTTGACCTGGGGGTGGCATATCCCTTTAAGCAAAAGTCAAACAGAGATCAGAGGACCAGAGATCAAACCAAGGCTAAAATAGATCTCAGGCAGGACTAAACACTAATACATAGACCAAACCAGGACTATAATGGGGACTAAACACAATCCAAGGCCAGCAGTTTGGGGGCCCCTCTAATATTAATAAGCAGAGGTTCTAATTGCCTAAAACCCTGGGGCCCGCAACAACAGACCCGTTTGTCTCCCCCCTGTCGGCTCTCCTGCTGTTTCATCATCGCTGTCATAATAATAGGCTTTTACTGGATTAAAGGAGCAGTGAAACTAGGAGTTTATATTTTGATTCACATAATGAGAGGGGACTTTGGAAGACTAAACAAGGACTAGACCAGGACTGAGCCACCAGAACCAAACCAGGTCTAAACCAGAACCAGACCAGGTCTAAACCAGATTTAAACCGGGACTAAACCAGGATTGCACCAAATCAGCGCTATTTTCAGGACAATTTTGGTGGAGGGTCCATCAAACGCTTTTCTCCATGGAAATGTTCTTGCTTTGTCTGAAATGTTTCACAGTATGGCATTAGACCTCTATCTTCATGGAGACCAAACCACACCAAGTTGCAGGTCAGATCTGTGGAAAGGCGACCCCACTTGCAGTCAGAATGCATGTTTTTTGTTTTACTAAGTATTTTTGAGCTCTAAAACCACCTGTAATTGAATAAATGTAAAGTAGAGCTGTTTAAAGTCATACTGTGGAACATTCCAGTTGACGTCCTCACTACATTAAGTCACATGATTTGAGTTTGGATCTCGTTCATCATCATTTGAAGTTCCTAAATGTCGTCAATAGGGCCACTGCATCGACATCAGCGGTTTTCTATAGTGCGCAGTTTACAAATCAGTGTCAAACGTTTGTAACTTGTGGTTGGGTGTAGCTTTTCGGTTGGGGGTCCGTCACCTGCTTGTTTCCATGGATACGGCATTGCTCTGCCTGGAATGTTCCACAGTATGACATTAAACAGCTGTACTTTACATTTATCCTATTAAAGGTGGATTTATAGCTCAAAAATACCTAGAAAAACAAACATTCTGACTGTGAGCAGGGTTGCCTCTCCACAGATCTGACCTGTAATTTGGCTTGCAAACTCGTTTCTATGGATATCAGTCATTTCTCTACCTGGAATGTTCCACAGTGTGACATTAAACAGCTCTACCTTACATTTACGCAATTACAGATAGATTTATAGCTAAAAAATCCCTAGAAAAACAGACATTCTGACTGTGAGCCGGGTCACCTCTCCACAGATCTAACCTGTAACTTGGTCTGGTTCGGTTTCCATAAAGATCTCCATGGAGAAAAGCATTTGGCGGACCCTCCCCCAGAAAAGTTCCAACTCATTTATGAATTCTTTGTCCGTTTTTTATTTGTAGTAGTTTAAGTTTTGGACTGTTTATGAAGATGGATCTGATGTTCCTGTTCTTTTTTAAATCTGCATTGTGTAACTTTTCTGCTAGGGGGTCTGACACAAGCTAGTTTCCATGGAGACATTATTGCATTGCCTGAATGGTCTCACAGTGCGACGTTAAACTCATCTATTATTCAGTTACAGGTGCTTTACTGCTCAAAAACACTATGAAAACATGCATTCCTACAGTGAGTGAGCTCGCCTCTCCACAGATCTGAACTGTAACTTGACCTGGAGGCTTGTATCCATGAAAATAGATGAGTTTAATGCCATATCGTGGGGCATTTTAGACAAAGCAATAACATTTCCATGAAGACAAGCAGCTGTAACTTGGCCTGGAGGCACTGTGGGCTTGTATCCATGGAAATGAGATGAGTTTAATGCCATACTGTGGGATATTTTAGACAAAGCAGTATAATTTCCATGGAGACAAGCAGGTGGTGGACCTCCTTTAGCTACACCTTTAAACATGGGAATATAGAGATATAGTTCTTCGTACAGTTACGTGTGAACTGAAAACATTAAAACTACTTATTTTCAGTGTTGACTTTGTGGAGGTAAACAGTTTGAAAATTGCTACCATATTGTTAGCAAAAGCCTTCAATTCTCTTTGTCTCTCCCAAACACATAATTTAACTAAAATAAACCAGGACAAAAAGGTTAAAAGAATAAATATCAAAGCTGCAGTTTATTTAACCAACTTGAAATAATTGAAACTACCCCCTGGCCCTCGTGCATTCTCACGCAACACCACTAGGGGCTGTCTACAGTGCTGCTGTCTGTCGTTTGCCACATTTGGCCTGACAGAAAAAGGTGCATTGTGGAACTTTTTGGTTGTGGGTCTGTCGGTCTGATACCCGGCCCATTATTTTGTGTCCTTTATAGTGGACATGGAGTTAACCAGTCTATCTATTAAGTGTTTAGAGATACAATCTAGTTTGTGGCTGCACTATGATAAATAAATACATAAATAAATAAACCAGGTCTCAACTAGGACTAAACCAGGACTAAACCAGGTCTAAACTAGGACTAAACCAGGACTAAACCAGGTCTAAACTAGGACTAAACCAGGTCTAAACCAGGTCTAAACTAGGACTAAACTAGGACTAAACCAGGTCTAAACTAGGACTAAACTAGGAGAAAATCAGGAATAAACCAGGTCTAAGTCAGGTCTAAACTAGGACTAAACAGGATCGATACATAAATAATAATATAATTAATATAATATAATATAATATAATATAATATAATATAATATAATATAATATAATATAATATAATATAATATAATATAATATAATATAATATAATATAATAAATAAATAAGAAATTAAAAGGTCTGAACCAAATTTGAGTCGGCGACTGTAGAAGCTTGTCAGAGATACTGGAAAAAAAAACAAAAAACGTTTTTGTTAGGTTGTTAACGTCACATGGATTTAACACTATTGCAGTCCATTACAGAGGACACGTTACAACATTATGAATAAAAATAAAATTAACAAAATGTAAATGATAAGGTGTTCATTTACCTCCAAATACAAAATAAAAAAAAACAAACAAACTGAAATACACATTTTTTCTTCAGGTCCCAGGAGGATATAAGGGTGAGTTGTTGTATGGTTGTAGGGAGTATTATCCCTTGTAGGGCCTTGACCCTCCACTGTGAACTGTTTTCTCGAGTGGGATGGCCTTCTTTATCCACTAGGAGGTTCACTCACTCGTACACTTTTATCTACAAGGCCGTGCTTGGACTACTGCCCTCCTACAGGTGTAACTTAATCACACAGGGAAGTGTTGATTCTTATGGTTTGCGTTCGAATGATCAGTTGTTGCTCTATGTTTTGTTTGTTCGCACAGAGTTGGGAAAAAGGGCTTTTGTCTTCTCTGCCCCCTCGGCATGGAACAAGCTGCGAAAGGATTGGAAATTAACGTAACTTAACTCATTGAATGGCTTTAAATCCAGACAGAGCACTTGAGACAGCCTCCATAAATTGTACCCGTTTTAAACTAATTTGTTGTCATTTTAATTGTGTTTTAATTGTCTTTTTGCTGCCTCTTGGCCAGGGCTCCCTTGAAAAAGAGGTTTTTAATCTCAATGGGATTTCACTGGTTAAATAAAGTTACAGTGGTCCCTCGCTACAGTATATCGCAGTTCATTTTTAGCGGCCTCACTGTTTCGCAGATTTTTTTTTATTCCAATTTTTTTTATAGTGTATCAATGCACATTATGTTGTGCGTCCTGATTGGCTAAGGGACTGTAGACCTTTGTCGATTCGTCAGTCCTTCTCCTCCGTACCGTGTCTCCTGTACAGTACAAAATGTGTTCAGTTTGCCAGATTTATTTAAACGTCCGATCGTAGTGTAACTCTGGAGTGCTGTATGTTTGCAAGTTTTCTCCCCGACAAAACCCACAATGTCGACGAAACATTCTCAAATATAATCGATGGTGGCATGTCTGTTTATAAGAATCTTCTCGCCCAAAAGAAAAAAGAGCGCCAACAACTCCCCATAACCATGTTCTTCACTCGGAAAAAGACGTCTGCACCGAGGTGGAGCGGCGCCAGGTCGAGGAGGCACAGTCAGAGGAACTGTGAAATACACGAGTCACTATTAATATTTTTTTGTTGAAAATCTACGAAAGTTTGAGTGTTTAAACAAGAGAGAAATGTGAGAAAACGTTAATTCCAGTCTGAGAAAAGTGTATAATGTGTGTGGTGAGGCGTTTACAGCCTTAAGACATGTAGAATAATTGTGAAATATAAAGTTGTCTTACTTTGCGGATTTCGCTTATCGCGGGTTATTTTTAGAACGCAACCACCGCGATAAACAAGGGACCGCTGTATTTTTTAAAAATCTGTCACATACGGGGGAGTTGTTGTACAGTTGTAGGGAGTATTATCTGTTACATAAACCAGCTCTTAACCCTTGTCTTTCTTTCTTGTTCCACAGAGCTCCACTCAGGAGATCGGGGAGGAGTCCGAGGAGGATGCGGTCTTCACCATCACGCTGCGGAAGGTGCAGTTGCATCACTCGGCCAGTAAGGGTCAGCGGTGGTTGGGCGTGGACTCGGAGGCCGCCCTGAGCCTGTACGAGACGTGTAAAGTGCGCACGATTAAAGCGGGGACGCTGGAGAGGCTGGTGGAGTACATGGTGACGGCGTTTAAGGACAGAGACTCCACCTACGTCACCATCTTCCTCTGCACGTACCGATCGTTCGCCACCACCAGACAAGTGCTCGATCTGCTGCTCAACAGGTACGCTGCAGGTCGTTTTCACATTCTAGGATGTGGTGATGTTGTACTCCCAGATGAGGGGGCAAGATTTTCCTCTTAAACTAAACCAAATCAGGACTAAACCAGTACCAAACCAGGTCTAAAACAGGATTAACCATGACCTACAATTGGACTCCTTCATAATATCAGTGCGTTATGAGGACTGAACCAGGACTAAAGCAGGGCTGGACCGGGACTAAGGCTGCGTCCCATTCTTCTGTCTTACCCCTTCGTCTTACCCCTGCCCCTTGGTTTTGCGTGTTCTTTTGAGGGCAAGGGGTGTCCCGATTCTAATTTTGATCAAGGGCTTGGGCCACGACCTCGGGCTACATACCCCGTGAAACGAAGTAAGCTCTCGACCGGACTTGAAAGGAAGGGGTACGCCTACAAGCTCAGGCAGGTTTTGGGATCAGGATGGCAGCGTCACATCGACCAGCCAAGGAGTCTCATAAATGTTTTTTCAGCAGTTGTAATTATCGATTAACAGTTTAGCAGGTTTACAATTATGACGCTTATGTTCTACGTTACTTTTAGTGAACTGTTGTCGCGGTGTCTGTTTAGCGACGTTATCGTTTTCATCGAACTTTCCTGTATATAAAAGCTAGTTTTTTGTCGAGCTGAGGTACCCGATAATCCTTGACATGGCGAGGGACGATGACCCAAACGGTAATCGAGTGGCGTCCCATTTCTTAGGGGAACATTCGTACCCCGAGCCCTCTCAGCTCGGTATCGAGGGGCAAGACAAAGGCGTAGATAAAGGGAAAGGGGTAAGACAGAGTAATGGGACACAGCCTAAATCAGGACTAAACTCAACGTGGACTAAATGGGACTTGAACCAGTCCTGGATCTAAACCTGGACTCTGAACGTTTGTTTTATAGTTGTGTTATATTTATATGCTGGTGCTTTTCTTTGTACAGTTTATACAGTGGAGTTGAACTATGAGACTCACTCTGTTTACATTTCTGTTTTGAGAGCTTTTGTCTTTTTCATATCGGCAAAACTAAATATTATAAATGCCTCAAAAGTAAAAATAAATAAATAAATAAACAAAATAAAAGACAGATTTCCCTATTGACATAGTACTTCGCCATGAATTTTAAACTTGATCATTTCTATTTTCCACTTAACCCAAGAACTCGCTGTATTACAACATAATTTTGCATTTTTATTTCATTTTAGTTTTTTATTTTATTTTTATTAAATCAAATTGGCCTGTAGAATTTTGTGATGTCATGTGAAACCAATAGACAGGGCTGTGATTTATGTATTTATTTTAATTTTTTTGGAATATCGTTTTCATTAGGGATGCGCCGATATCCTGTTTGGACGTATAAATCTATATAATAAGGCTATTTCCTGCTTCTATTTGGCCCAGAAAGTCTCATAATGTTTGAACGTTCATAAATACAAAGCTGTTCTGTGGACACGTGAGCCACAAATAACAGCTACATCACATTTGGATCAGTTTTGTTTTATTTTATTTTAGTATAAAGGAAGTAGATGCTATTTTCCGTCTCTGTGTAACTTTTCTGCTCGAGGGCCCGCCACTTACTTGTCTCCATGGAGGTGTTATTGCTTTACCTCCACTATTCCAAAGTATGGCATTAAACTATTCAGTCTCCATAGAAACAAGCAGGAGATGCCGGCAGGAAAGTTTACAGGTGAGATCTGCGAAGAGGCGAACCCATTCACAGTCCGAATTCAGGTTTTTTAAGGTATTTTTGAGCAATAAAAACACCTGTAATTGAATGAATGCATCTTATATAAGTTTAATACCATATTGTGGAACATAACAGGTACAGACCCCTAACTGAAAAGTTACACAGTGCAACTTTAAAGCTCTAGTATCGAAATCGGTATCAGAACTGAACAAGCTGGATCTGTGCGTCTCAACTTTTGACAGTATTTTGGTGCAAACAGTAAAAGTTGAGTTCTTTTTTGAAGATTTTTTGGGCTCTTTTTATTTGACACTAAGAAGCCTTGTAGTCACTAAAATAAACAAACGTCGAATGTTTTCTATAGTACAGCAGAATTAGAGTAGAATTGACAAACTGTCTTGCCCAAGGACACAATGAATGTACTGCCAACAAAACCAGTGAACGCAGATGCCATAATATTGTACTTTTCCTTTGCGTGTCGAGTAAAGGGTCATCCAAGGGTGTTACAAGGCTCTGTAAGTCTATAATCTTTTTATGCACAATGATAACTCTTTGTTTTGTGTTTTTCAGATATGCCAAGCTCCAGAATGTGCCTGTTACAGCTCACAGAGTCTCTCAGGACGAGTGCACCGAGCTCCGAAAGTAAGTGGCTCGACAGTCGACTCATGCGTATTCAAAATATTATCTTTGAGCAAAGTTTAGAGGAGACATTATGCCAACGCCAACTGTTTAGAATCCAAACCAAACGTGTCCGATAAGACTGTATTTTTAGGTCAATATGAAAGGCCTGTTTTGATCATTTTCCTCTAATTATGTGATTTAAATTGACTACAAACTCATCCACATTCTCTGTTCTGGCAGTGTTTCTCGCAGCGCTTTACAGTTAGGGCAGCCACCTTGACAACTATTGCCCCTCGCCTTAAGTACATCCCTCTGAAAAAAACAAACAAACACTGCATTTTTGCATGCATAGACAGCAGTGTCATAGTACTCGAGACCGGTCTTGGTCTTGAGATTGGCCTCGAGACCATTTTTTCACAATCTTGGTCTCGTCTCGGACTTGATCGCATTTGGAATCGGTCTTGTCTCGGTCTTGTAGGCTCTTGGACTCGGTCTTGTCTCGGTCTTGAAGGCTCTTGGACTCGGTCTTGAAGGCTCTTGGACTCGGTCTTGAAGGCTCTTGGACTTGGTCTTGTCTTGGTCTTGAAGGCTCTTGGACTTGGTCTTGTCTTGGTCTTGAAGGCACTTGGACTTGGTCTTGTCCTGGTCTTGAAGGCTCTTGGACTTGGTCTTGTCTTGGTCTTGAAGGCACTTGGACTCGGTCTTGAAGGCTCTTGGACTTGGTCTTGTCTTAGTCTTGAAGGCTCTTGGACTCGGTCTTGTGATGGACTTGAGGTCTGACACTCGATGATTCCGATCACATTTCATTACGGCCGCTTCTGTCAGAAACAAACTTGTACCGGTGTTCAGGAGAGTGCGAGGCTTCTCACTTGCACATTCTACAGGCATGGTAAAAGGAGAAATTCAGTTTGTCAACTGGACAAAGTTTATTTGGTCGAAGACGTTTCGCAGCTCATCCAAGCTACTTCATCAGTTCTGGCTAGATTGCTGGAGGACACTGCTTATATCTAGCTGCAGGGAGAAGCTAACTACAATTAACTACTAGTTAGCTCCTCCCTGCAGTTAGATATAAGCAGTTGACAAATTGAATTTCGCCTTTTACCTTGGATTCTACCTGGACGACTGAGGGATTCTTCACATATTCTACAGGCAGCAGGTTGGCCACATCTAAATATTGACACATTTAAGGCTGATTGTCCCGACATACTGACCAAACGATATATGTGTATCTCTCCCCCGTACACGCCCACTGCTCTGTACTCACTTTGTTCTCAGATTGTTTTTTATTTCTTAAGCGGCTCAGCGGTTAAGTTTCAGTAACGTCTCACTGTCATTTTGGCACAAATGGAAAAACATGATCCGGGGATGCAATAGATTATAAAACAGACAAAAGCACAACATCAGAACTCTGTCAGGCTTTAGAAAATCAAAACACTGGTGGACGAAGTGAAAGCAGCGAGATAAGAATGAAGGGAAAAGGAGGGAGAGTTTGTTCAAAGTATCAAAACAGAGAGCTGTGTCCAAACAGTGAAAGTGCCAAACACGATCTCACCTTTCTGCCCCAACAACCTGTCCCCACCTTTCAACCCCAACAGCCACGTCCTCACCTTTCAACCCCAACAGCCACGTCCTCACCTTTCTGCCCCAACCGCCCGTCCTCACCTTTCTGCCCCACAGCCCGTCCTCACCTTTCTGCCCCACAGCCCCCCGTCCCCACCTTTCTGCCCCACAGCCCCCCGTCCTCACCTTTCTGCCCCACAGCCCCGTCCCCACAACCCCGTCCCCACCTTTCTGCCCCACAGCCAGGCCCCGCTGAGAGAAGTGCAGCTGGTGCAGGATTTCACTGATAGTGTGAGAAAACACAGAAGTCCTCCCCACGATAAGAAAACAATCAATCTGAACAGAGAGAGAGGGGGGGGTAGAATAATCCAAGAGAGAAAGAGAAAGAGGGTAGGAGAGGGTGGAGCGAGAGAAGAGAAAGAAGTAAGGAGAGGCAGGAGAGAGTGAAAGAGAAAGAAATTCTGACAGATAGAGAAGGGAGGTAGAGAGAGAGAATGGAGAGAAAGTGAAAGTGGAAGAGAGAGAGGGTAGTAGAGTGAAGAGAAAGAACTAAGTAGAAGTAGGAGAGAGGGAAAGAGAAATAAATTCTGACAGATAGAGAGGAGGTGGAAAGAGAGTGAGAAGAGGGATAGAGGAGAGAGTTAGAGAAAGAGGGATGAGTTAGGGAATAGGACAGAGGAGAGAGAGGTAGTGTTATGAGTAAAAGAGTGAGGGGTGAGAGATGGACAGATGGATAGAGAGGGAGGAGAGAGCGTTAAAGAAAAAGAGCGGTGAGAAGGGAAAGAGAAAAAGAAATGGGGTAGAGGATAGAGGGACCTAACCAAAAGTAGAGAGGGAAGAGAGAGAAGGGGAAAGAGAAGATTGCAGTGCAGAGAGAAGGAGGGATGGAGATAGAAGGAAGGGAGGATAGAGGGAGAGAGGGAAAGAGATGGAGGAGAGAGAAAAGGGTGAGAGAGTGGAGAAGGACAGAGCAGTAAGGAGAGGTAGAGAGGGATGAGAGAGTGAAGGAGAAAGTGAAGTCCACATCCACACTAAACCTGGACTAAACCAGGACTAAACCAGGACTAAACCTGGACTAAACCAGGCCTAAACCAGGAATAAACCAGGACTAAACCAGGACCAAACCTGAACTAAACCAGGACTAAACCAGGACTAAACCAGGACGAAACCAGGACTAAACCAGGCCTAAACCAGGAATAAACCAAGACTAAACCAGAACTAAACCAGGACTAAATCAGGACTAAAGCAGGACTAAACCAGGATGAAACCAGGACTAAACCAGACCTAAACCAGGACTATATCAGGCCTAAACCAGGCCTAAACCAGGACCAAACCAGGACTAAACCAGGCCTAAACCAGGAATAAACCAGGACTAAACCAGGACTAAACCAGGACTAAATGAGGACTAAACCAGACTCTGATGGTACACGCCACACAGCATCATCCACACTACAGCTGGACTAAACCAGGCCTAAACCAGGCCTAAACCAGGCCTAAACCAGGAATAAACCAGGACCAAACCAGGCCTAAACCAGGAATAAACCAGGACTAAACCAGAACTAAACCAGGACTAAACCAGGACTAAATCAGGACTAAACCAGACTCTGATGGTACACGCCACACAGCATCATTCACACTACAGCTGGACTAAACCAGGCCTAAACCAGGACTAAACCAGGACTAAAGCAGGAAAGAAAGAGAAATGTTTGAAAGATGGACAGCAGCGAGGAGAGGTATAGAGGGAGTAAATGGAGTGAAAAAAGAGCAGGTGAGAGAGCAGAAAACGAGGGAGTGAAGGAAAGATAAGTGAGACAGATGAGTTCAGGGTCTGCATCAGCTCAGTACACACTCCCACATACAGAGGCAGTAAAAGTAAAAATGTACTCCGAAGTACGTGAAAACTGCAGTGCATTATTTGTGTAAAAGTATCACACCACAACTCACTGATTTTTGTAAACAATGTAGTTTTTTATTTGTTTTAATTTTTAAAAATCAATAAATAAAGAGCATATATTACACTATTTCCTGATTTATGTTATAATTTGAGAGCAGGTATCGGTACTTTATACTTTACTGCATCTTTTAGGACTGAAAAGTAAAAGTATTTTATTACGCTGTACTTTGAAACCTGTGGAAAAGTCTGAGGGGTTTATTTTTTAACACGTTATTTATTTTTTATTTTAATTTTTTAACACAGGGGTGGGATTTGATAAGTTTTCTTTTTCCCACTCCTTTTCGAGCAAAAAGAAAAAAACAAATGTATTTGACTGTATATTGGTTACCTGTATTTATTTCCTTGTTTTGACCTGCTCGAAATGAATAAATAAATGAAATGAAATGAATGAAACTGATAATTTGAGCAAACAAAATACAAATAAAAATAGGAAAGTGTCGAGCCAGGATATTGACTGAACCAATATCGTGGAAGCGATACCTGAGACTGCACATTTTCTTGGATCATCCCTCGACATAACCCGGTTCTGTCCCGGTTCTGTGGTCATAACCCGGTTCTGTACAGGATCTGTGACGTTCCTGACTGTCTGTGTTTCCCAGTACGGTGTCGTCGATCCTGGGGGCGTGGCTGGACCAGTACTCGGAGGATTTCTGGAGCCCTCCACACTACGAGTCCCTGCACCAGCTCTTAGCCTATCTGCGCCTGCACTTCCCCGGCTCGGACCTGGAGCGGCGCGCTCGCAACCTGCTCGCCCACTTCCTCCGCCGGCAGCAGTGTGAGCCAGACTCTGATGGTACACGCCACACAGCATCATCACACAAAACCTGGACTAAACCAGGACTAAACCAGCACTAAACCAGGACTAAACCAGGACTAAACCAGGACTAAACCAGGACTAAACCAGGACCAAACCAGACTCTGATGGTACACGCCACACAGCATCATCACACAAAACCTGGACTAAACCAGGACTAAACCAGGACTAAACCAGGACTAAACCAAATTCTGATGGTACACGCCACACAGCATCATCACACTACAGCTGGACTAAACCAGGACTAAACCAGCACTAAACCAGGACTAAACCAGGACTAAACCAGGACTAAACCAGACTCTGATGGTACACGCCACACAGCATCATCACACTACAGCTGGACTAAACCTGGACTAAACCAGCACTAAACCTGGACTAAACCAGGACTAAACCAGGACTAAACCAGGACTAAACCAGACTCTGATGGTACACGCCACACAGCATCATCACACTACAGCTGGACTAAACCAGGACTAAACCAGGACTAAACCAGGACTAAACCAGAACTAAATCAGGACTGAACCTGGACTAAACCAGGACTAAACCAGAACTAAATCAGGACTGAACCTGGACTAAACCAGGACTGAACCGGACTAAACCAGAACTAAACCAGGACTGAACCGGACTAAACCAGGATTAAACCAGGACTAAACCAGCACTAAACCAGGACTAAATCAGGACTAAACCAGACTCTGATGGTACACGCCACACAGCATCTTCATACTAAACCTGGACTAAACCAGGACTAAACCTGGACTAAACCAGGACTAAACCAGGACTAAACCAGGACTAAACCAGGACTAAACCAGAACTAAATCAGGACTGAACCAGGACTAAACCAGGACTGAACCGGACTAAACCAGGACTAAACCAGGACTAAACCAGGACTAAACCAGCACTAAACAGGCCTAAACCAAGACTAAACCAGGACTAAACCAGGACTGAACCAGGACTAAAGCAGGACTGACCCAGGACTAAAGAGGGTACACACCACACAACACCATCTACAGGACATGATAGAGAGGGACTAAAGCTGGACTAAACCAGATATAACCCAGGACTTAACCAGGACTATGCCAGGTCTAACCTGAAACTAAAACAGGTCTAACCCAGGACTAAACCAGGTCTAAACCCTCCTGATTGGTGCCTTGGCGGCACGGTAGCTGAGTGGTTAGCGCTCTTGCTTCACAGCAAGAAGGTTCCGGGTTCGATCCCCGGGTCGCCCAGACCTTTCCGTGTGTGTTCTGTGTGGAGTTTGCATGCATGGTCTGGGTTCGATCCCCGGGTCGCCCGAGCCTTTCTGTGTGGAGTTTGCATGTTCTCCCCGTGTCTGGGTGGGTTTCCTCCGGGCACTCCGGTTTCCCCCACCAACCCAAAACATGCATGATAGGTACCTCCAGCTTAGGTCCTGACCAAACCGAAGCAAGAAGATCATGGAGATGGTCCCCGGGCGCCTTAATGTGTGTGCTGCCCACTGCTCCTAATATATAATATATACTGTATATATAGGATGGGTTAAAATGCAGAGAAGAATTTCTCCAGTGTGAGATCAATAAAGTTCACTTCTTCTTCTTCTCTTCAGAGGGAACAGAACCCAACAAAGTCAAAGTGAAAATGTTTACTATTTTCCTGTTTCTAATCTGTAACATTAAAGCCCAGCGCTTGTGTTCTGCTGTGTTCATTTGTTTAACAGGAGGTTTTATTAGATTTTAACATCCTCATTTTGAATGTTTTTGTGTTTGTGTTTCCAGGGGAGCACATCGGCTGTCCGTTTGCCACGCAGGAGGAGAGTGGGTTTGAAGATGAACTCCCAGCTTTTAGTTTCCTGTCGTTTGACCCCATCATGGTGGCAGAGCAGTTCACGCTCATGGACGCGGTACGACAGAAAAACATCTACACTTAAGAGTTCTCTGTATGCAAAAATAGAAATATATCGAAATATAGAAATCTACTAACATGCAACAGAAAAATGGGCACCAGAGAAAGAATCATTACTCTGTTTAGTTGGTTACACATAGATGAATAAAACAGGCATGAAAATCCCTCACCTTTCGGCGAAATTCGCCATTTTGAAGTTAAAATGGGTGACCTACGTGAATCGTGTAGATCCGAGGAGAAAAAAAATGACAGCAGGGGCCTAAACCAGGACTACAACAGGACTAAAACAGGACTAAACCAGGACTACAACAGGATTAAAACAGGACTAAACCGGGACGAAACCGCGACTAAACCGGGTCTAAACCAGGACTAAACCAAGACTAAATCAGGTCTAAACCAGGTCTAAACCAGGACTAAACTAGGACTAAATCGGGTCTAAACCAGGACTAAACTAGGACTAAATCTGGACTAAACCAGGACTAAAACAGGACTAAAACAGGACTAAACCGGGACTAAACCAAGACTAAACCGGGACTAAACCTCGACTAAACTGGGTCTAAACCAAGAATAAACCAGGTCTAAACCAGGACTAAACTGGGTCTAAACCCAGACTAAACCAGGTATAAACCAGGACTAAACTGGGTCTAAACCCAGACTAAACCAGGTCTAAACCAGGACTAAACCAGGACTAAACTGGGACTGAACCAGGTCTAAACTGGGACTAAACCAGGACTAAACCAAGACTCAACCAGGTCTAAACCAGGACTAAAGCGGGTCTAAAACCGGGTCTAAACCAGGGGGTTAGGGTTAGCGCACCCTTCTCACCTTTTTCATCCCTGACCCGTTTTCATGCCTGATAAAAAATGAATAATTTCCCAGCCACAAAAAGTCTTTAGTGTCAAAATATTCCACAAATGTTTTCCACGTCTCGGGTTTCTCCCTTAGGACCTGTTCAAGAAGGTGGTGCCGTACCACTGTCTGGGCGGGATCTGGTCTCAGCGGGACAAAAAGGGCAAAGAGCACTTAGCTCCGACCATCCGAGCAACAGTGGCTCAGTTCAACTCCGTCACCAACTGCGTGATCACCACCTGCCTGAGCAACCCCAGCCTCAAGCACACGCAGCGGGCACGGCTGCTCGAGCGCTGGATCGACGTGGCACGGGTACGCCGCAAACACTGGAGCCATCTCGATATGGCGACATGACAAATAAATAACTAAATGTTCTTATGTTACAAAATGATTCTGACTGGAGTGTCTGTGGTATGTTCAGGAGTGTCGGATTTTGAAAAACTTCTCGTCGTTAAGAGCCATTTTATCAGCACTTCAGTGTAACTCCATCCACCGACTCAAGAGGACCTGGGACGAGGTTTCACGGTGTGTTTAAAAACACAAAATACACAAATACTAGACAAATTTCTAAAGTATTCCAGGTTTAAAGCTCCTATATTACAGTGGTCTCTCGCTCTATCGCGGTGCACTTTTCGCGGCCTCGCTGTTTCACGGATTTTTTTTTCTTCTTTTTTTTAAAATAGTGTATCAGTATTGTGTTGTGCGTCCTGATTGGCTTCTCCGTGTCTCCTGTACAGTACAGAATGTGTTCAGTTTGACACATTTATATAGATTTATATGGATGCACGAGGAGCAGAGACATGAATCACTGGATCCGTAGGAAGTCCAGACTGGGACTAATACATTTTGCTGAATATCTACGAAAGTTTGAGTGTTTAAACAAGAGAGAAATGTGAGAAAATGTTAATGCCAGTCTGAGAAAATTATATGTGTGGTGAGGTGTTTACAGCCTTAAAACATGTATAATAATTGTAAAATATAAAGTTGTCCTACTTTGCGGATTTCTCTTACGGGTTATTTCTGGAACCTAACCCCCGCGATAAACGAGGGATTACTGTACTCAGAATTGACTCTTGTGTGCTTTAAGTCATGTTCTAATGTCGTTTCCTCCTCAAAAAACAGACCTGGAGTTGTGTTTTGTTTCATTCACATGTTTGAGTAACACTTTATTATTAGTCTGTCTACATCTCCAAAGCTCAAAATGCTCTGTTCCACCTTGTGAAGTCATGAAGTGGTATTTCGGTAATAAAACAAGTTGTTTTACTTCTTCATAGCACTTTGGTGTCATATGGAGCACTTAATGGTTCCAGAGATGTTTTAGATTTGCGGTTCAAAATCAAGTCTCTGGCGCGACTTCTAGCCATAGCTGGGCGTTGTTGCATATAATATATTCCCCAGGAGCATGTAATATGCCAGTGCAGCGGGTGGAGGCTCCAAATAACACAAACTTTAGCACTTTTCAAATCATAGAAGCCCGATGTCTTAGTCTATAGATTTCGCGGAGGAAGATATGAGAAGTGGCCTGAAAAATAATCCGAGATTTATCCATAGAAAATAAAATTAAACAGCTTTGCGTTTCATGTTTGGAGGCCGGGAGCTGAGAGCACAGTCCGCACATGCGCACTGGCGTCCCTCATCTACTCGAAGCTATGGTCTAAATCTCTGGATTACAGGCCAGTGTGGGTAGACATACAGACAACCGCATTTGCATCGTAGATTAAGACATCAGAAACTTCTATGATTTGAAAAGTGCTAAAGTTTGGGCTGTTTTTTTTTCAAACGTGGAAAAGGACCGCAAATGCTCAGGTTACACATTTCGCAACTTTTAGCCATGGGGGGGAGCTCACATTAACGTTCAAAAACCTCAGAAAGTGAAAATTTCATGCCATGGAACCTTTAACAGCTCCTTTGAATTCAGTTGAGATTGGCAATTCCACGGCAGAAATTATCCAAACGATTATTCAAATGATTTTAAACGTGTGAATGAAGCAAAACACAACTCCAGGTCTGTTTGTGATGAGGAAACTATTATAAGAGATTTAAAAAAAACAGTGTAATTGGGCTTTTAAATCTAAGATCTATATTTTTTAAACAGGGAGAGTTTCCGAATGTTCCGTGAACTATCCGAAATCTTCTCTGACGATAATAACTACTCCCTGAGTCGAGAGCTGCTGGTGAAGGTGAGTCTTCATAAAAACTTCTATCGATACCCAGATACTAATAATAAAAAACTAGATACTCATACTTAAAAAATCACATACACATATCCTGAAAAAAATATGGGGGAAAAAAATGTTTTTTCTATTTTTTTATATAAAATTCCTCACATTAGCCCCCCTTTGCCTTGTCAACTATTAACTTTTTTTTCTAAATAATTCCATATATCTTGCTCCATATATTTGATGCCTTCTGTATGTGTATACAATGTGGAAAGTGGAAAGAAAAAAGGAAAAAAAACCCTCAAAGGTTTTTATTTCTTTTTTCTTCAAATATATGAAGCAAGATATATGGAATTATTTATTAAAGAAAAAAGTAAAATAAATCATGAATTAGATTTTTCAACAAAGCTAAATGAGGGTAATTTGAGGATTTGGTTATGAAATATAAAAACATTTTCAGTAGAGTCATTTAAAGCTGCATTGTGTAACTTTTCTGCTGGAAGGTCTTTCAAATGTTTTTCTCCATGGAGATGTTGTTGCTTTGTGTGGAAAGTTTTTCACAGTGTGATATTTAACCTTTCTATCTTCATGGAGACCAAACAGGACCAAGTTACAGGTTACAGGTGGACTAAACCAGGACTAAACCAGGACTAAACCAGGACTAAACCAGGACTAAAGCTGGACTAAAGACAGTACACACCACACAGCACCATCTACAAAGCACTAAAGCTGGAATAAACCAGGACTAAACCAAGACTGACCCAGGACTAAAGCAGGTTTTAACCAGGACTAAACCAAGTCCAACCTAAAACTAAAAGAGGTCTAACCCAGGACTGAACCATGTCTAAAGCATTTCTGATCAATTCTGATCCATACAGCATTAATCCTGGACTAAACCAGTTCTGACCCAGGACTAAAATGGGTCTTACCCAAAACTAAACCAGGTCTAATTTAGGGCAAAACCAGGTTTAAGACAGATCTAATCCAAGACCAAACCAGGTCTAATGCAGGACTAAACCAGGTCTAATGCAGGTCTAAACCAGGACTAAACCAGGTCTAATGCAGGACTAAACCAGGTCTAAACCAAGTCTAAACCAGGACTAAACCAGGTCTAATGTAGGACTAAACCAGGTCTAATGCAGAACTAAACCAGGTATAATGCAGGACTAAACCAGGTCTAAACCAGGTCCAATGCGGGACTAAACCAGGTCTAACCCAGGACTAAACCAGGTCTAATGCAGGACTAAACGAGGTCTAATTCAGGACTAAACCAGGTCTAAACCAGGACTAAACAAGGTCTAATTCAGGACTAAACCAGGTCCAATGCAGGACTAAACCAGGTATAATTCAGAACTAAACCAGGTCTAATGCAGGACTAAACCAGGTCTAATGCAGGACTAAACCAAGTCTAATGCAGGACTAAATCTGGTCTAAATAAGGTCTAAACCAGGTCTAATGCAGGACTAAACCAGGTCTAATGCAGGACTAAACCAGGTCTAATGCAGGACTAAACCAGGTCTAATTCAAGACTAAACCAGGTCTAATGCAGGACTAAACCAGGTCTAACCCAGGACTAAACCAGGTCTAATGCAGGACTAAACCAAGTCTAATGCAGGACTAAACCTGGTCTAAATAAGGTCTAAACCAGGTCTAAACCCCCTGATTGGTGCAACCCAACCCAACAAACCCAAAGTTAAAATGTTTACCTATTTCCTGTTTCTAATCTGTAACATTAAAACCAAGTGCTCATGTTGTGCTGTGTTCATTCGTTTAAAATGAGGTTTTATCAGATCTGTGGAGGCGAGCCCGCTCAGTCAGAACGTCTCTGTTTTTCTAGGTATTTTTAAGCTCTAAAACCATCTGTGATTGAATAAATGTAAAGTAGAGCTGTGCAACTTTAACTTTTTTTTTCTTCTCTACATAATTCCATGTGTCTTACTTAATAAATCTAATGTCTTCGGTGTGTATCAAAATACAAAAATTGAACGAGGGTGAGTCCAAACTTCTGATTGGTAGTGTAGATTTTCCACTTTTGTGATTGTGACCGGTCAGACTGAGAGCCTCAGATGACGTCAGTGGAAAAAATACTTTGATACGCTGGTTTATCGGATGTGAATTCGAGGGGATTCCGTGACGTGGTGGGAGAGTCCTGGCGTGGAACCGTGGAGATAAGACCACAATTTGGTTTTTCAGTTTGAGGGCGTCTTCGGTTTTTCTGTATCTGCTCCTGACACTTCTACACCAGTGATAAAACTACTCCCCAGCTCTGACGTCATAGAGCTGCTCCATCACCAGCGCTCACCTCCCTCTTCAAATATTTTAGATAGTCGTATTTTCTGTTTTTATTGGACAAAAAAGCTGCATTGTGTAACTTTTGTGGGGGAGGGTCTGTCAAATGCTTTTTCTCCATTTAGATGTTCTTGCTTTGTCTGGAATGTTCCACAGTATGGCATTAAACCTTTCTATCTTCATGGAGACCAAACCAGGCCAAGTTACAGGTCAGATCTGTGGAGAGGCGACCCCGCTCACAGTCAGAACGCCTGTTTTTTGTTTTGTTTTTTGAGCTTTAAAACCACCTGTGATTGAATAAATGTAAAGCAGAGCTGTTTAATGTCACACTGCGGGACATTCCAGGCATAGAAACAAACAGGTGATGAACGCTTAATCAAAAAGTTACACAATGCACCTTTAACTGAAATGAAAAAGTCTAGTTTTTATACAAGTCAGTACAAAGTTACAAGTAAATCATTTCTTTAAAGCCACAGTGTGTAACTTTTTTGTCCAAAATATAACATATAAGTTTTTTTTATTATGAAAAACATTCATCTTTACTATGAGCGAGCTCGCATCTCCACAAACCTGACTCTTATTGGGCCTGGAAGAGGGCCTTCGTCTGCTTGTTTCCATGGAAATGTTGTTCCTTTGGCTATAATACTCCATGGAGAATGTTCCAAACTGTGGCTTTAACTTTCTATTTAATTTAATTGATTTACGTTTTTTTTTATTTTGGAACAGATTATTATCTATGTCGACATTAGTGCAATCATAACAATAAAAGTGGGGGCGGCAGTAGCGTTCAAATCCCACTCTCAACGGGATGATCCGTTGTGATCCCAGCTCCCACAGATGAGTGCTGCAGTTGTGTCCTTGGGCAAGACGCTCAACCACACCTCACCCCCAGTGTCTATCAAGGCCAGTTGTGATGTGGGCTGTCCCCCCGTGGGCTCACCACCTGTGGGAGGATTCCTTGGGGCTGGTGGGTTGTGTTCTGGGTGGCAGATCTGCTGCTAGAAATGGAAAAATGGATGGATAACAATAAAAATGCCTAAAAAGGAGTGGGAAGAAGAAAACTTTCATTTCCGTGGGATTACAGGGATGACTCCACCTTCTACCTCCAGAAAGTTACAGATTATCACTTTAATAAAAAAAATAAAAACATAAAAATGTGTGTAGAATCCCTCAGTCATCCAGGTAGAATCCATGGCAAAAGGAGAAATTCAATTTTTCAATTTTGTCCAGTTGACAAATTTCTCCTTTTGCCAAAAACATTTAAAAAAAAACATTTAGGATCCTTGGCTTGGCTGTGTTAGAAACCTTAGTTCAGTGGTTCCCAACCTTTTTTGGCCTGTGATTTTGACATCACACATTTGTTTATTATGTACATGTACATCATGTACATTATGTTTCAGTCTCAGCCCAATAGTTTGTCAAATGGTTCCAAGTGTCTGAGGCCTTGGAGAAACACTGACCTCTAGTGGACAAATTTAACCATTGCAAACCAACACACAAACCATGATTTGGATCGCTTTTTTCCACTTGTAGATGCCATCGAAAATGAAACAAATGCCAAAAGTCGCCAGAAGTCACCAAAATCACCACTAACGTCACACAATACTTCTCACTACACAACATTTTTAAGAAATATTGGTGCATCTTTTATTCTGTAGGAGTTTAGCGCTTGTCAAACCGAGGAAGCACGTTGAACACTCGCAATCGCAGAGCGGAACGTTCGCTGGGCCAATGAAACGCTTCGATACACTGAAGCGATTGACACGCAGAGCGAAGCACCGGGGGAAGGGACCGACACTTTGACACTTTGGTCACGGGAGCGGCTGCTGCGAGACAGTTTCAGAAAGAACGAGACGTGCTCCGGAGCTCATCACTAGTTATTGTGACTGCACTGCTCCGTACATTTCAGGAGAGCCCATTTGTCGCGACCTGAAGGTTGAAAAACGCTGTCGTAGTCCTTACGCTCACC
The DNA here is from genome assembly GCA_036785185.1 of Paratrypauchen microcephalus. Lineage (NCBI taxonomy): Eukaryota > Metazoa > Chordata > Actinopteri > Gobiiformes > Gobiidae > Paratrypauchen > Paratrypauchen microcephalus. The sequence goes on along the minus strand of JAVJIX010000305.1, from coordinate 164,832 downwards.
GGAAGACGTTTGGAAACATGTTGATGACGTCTTCCGGTGTAGTTCCCGACTCTGGGGATGTGATAAATCCGTGGATTCAGCAGCAATGGTTTTCGTTCACAACCTGTCAAAGATTTCCACGGAGGACGGGACTCTAATCACGTCTTCGATGTCACTATTGATGTGACGAACATAACGGAACGCTACAATCTACAATCTTTTTTTAAATATTTAGTTAGACAAATTATAACACACAAATGAAAAGGCAGTTATTTATAAAAGGAAAAAAGAAAGAACACAGTGAACTCTAGATGAAGAAAACCGGGACATTTTCTCAGTTTTCCCAGATTTTGTCAGAGTTTATCGCTACCAGAGCCCAAAAGAAGTCGCCAACGTCTGCCGGTGAACAGAGCCCATAGTCCACAGTATGGTATTAAACTTATCTGTCTCCATGGAGAATGCTCCAAACTATGGCTTTAATGGACTCATACAACTGACTCCACCTTCCACCTCCAGAAAGTTACAGATTATCACTTGAATAAAAATACGAACATAAAAACATTTAAGATCCTCAGCTTGGCTCTGTTATAAACTTTAGTTCCGTCACAGCCGTTTTGTTCATTCTTCCGTTTTATTTAAACGGCAAATGTAAACGTCCACAATGAATCAGTGTGAGGGCTAATTGTACATCGATAGGATCCACATTAGTGCAGACAAGCAGCAGCTCTTCTTCTTTTAACTGAATCGTTACTGGTGTAAATCAGCTTTAAATTAATGTAATAAACTTCCATGTTGTTCGCCGCCGACTTGAACGTCCCCTGCAGACGTGGAAGACGATGCAGATCTTAGTTTCGTGGATTCTTCATATTCCAGGACGTGTTTGTGACAGAGGTGGTGAAGCAGATCGCTTGTGTCGCCTCCCGCGGCTACGACTTTAGCCCGACGACATTTACAGAATACGGTTGTTTGATCGGCACCAGATTTTTTAAAGCCGAAGTACTTCCGTACGACTGACACGGCTTCTCTAAACCAGGACTAAACTAGGACTATACCAGGACTATACTAGGACTAAACTAAGACTAAAGTAAGACTAAACCAGGACTAAACTAGGACTATACCAGGACTAAATCAGGACTAAACTAGGATTAAACCAGGACTAAACCGGGTCTCAACCAGGACTAAAACAAGAGTAAACCAGGATTAAACCAGGACTATACTAGGACTATACTAGGACTAAACCAGGACTAAACCACGTCTAAACCAAGACTAAACTGAGATTAAACCAGGATTAAAACCAAGACAAAACCAAGACTGAACCAGGACTGAACCAGGACTATATTTGGGCTAAACTAAGATTAAACTAAGACTAAACCAGGACTAAACCAGGTCTAAACCGGGACTAAATTGGAATTAAACCAGGACTAAACCAGGACTATACTAGGACTAAACTAAGACTAAACCAGGACTAAACTAGGACTATACCCGGACTAAATCAGGACTAAACTGGGATTAAACCAGGACTAAACCAGGTCTAAACCAGGACTAAACCAAGAATAAACCAGGATTAAACCAGGACTATACTAGGACTAAACCAGGACTAAACCACGTCTAAACCAAGACTAAACTGAGATTAAACCAGGATTAAAACCAAGACAAAACCAAGACTGAACCAGGACTGAACCAGGACTATATTTGGGCTAAACTAAGATTAAACTAAGACTAAACCAGGACTAAACCAGGTCTAAACCGGGACTAAATTGGAATTAAACCAGGACTAAACCAGGACTATACTATGACTAAACTAAGACTAAACCAGGACTAAACTAGGACTATACCCGGACTAAATCAGGACTAAACTGGGATTAAACCAGGATTAACCAGGTCTAAACCAGGACTAAACCAAGAATAAACCAGGATTAAACCAGGACTATACTAGGACTAAACCAGGACTAAACCAGGTCTAAACCAGGACTAAATCAGGACTAAACTAGAACTAAACCAGGACTGTGTTGGGTATAAGTTCCTCTGTGTCTAACATTTTCTCCGTCCATGTTGTTCGCCGCTCGACACACACTGCGCTTCCACCGCTCTCACGCCACTGTAAAACAGTCCCCCTCTCAAACAATGTCCCGCGGCTCCACGTTCCGCCGCTTTGTGTTCCCCACGTTTTGTACGCACACACTCACCGGGATTGGGATATATGAAAAATTAGTATCATAAAAAAAAAAAAAACCACCGTTAGCTCTAGTTATAATGTTTCCTCATGACAAACAGACCTGGAGTTGTGTTTTTGTTTCATTCACACTTGTTTAATTAACACAAAACCCTGCATATTTAGGCCAAGAGTTCTTTTCTCTTCAGCTAAATCTTATCACAAGATGGAACAGAGCGTTTTGAGCATTGGAGATGTAGACAAACTAATACTAAAGTGTTACTCAAACATGTGTGAATGAAACAAAACACAACTCCAGGTCTGTTTTTGAGGAGTAAAACCTACTTATAACATGATTTAAAGCTCACAAGAGTCAATTTTGTTTAATATAGGACCTTTAAATACTGATACTTTTGTTTTTTCTCCTGTTTTTTAGGAGGGCACGTCTAAATTCGCCACTTTGGAAATCAACCCCAAACGAGCCCAGCGGAGGCACCAGCAGCAGAGAGACCTGGTATGACCTCTTATCGTTCTGAGACTCAAATACAGCCTGATAAAACGACTTAAAGGAAAAGTAACGTTATTTTACAATCAGAGCCTTCTTTCGGTAATAAAACAAGTCGTTTGACTCACCCATATCACGTTCGTGTCATTTGGAGCTGTTTGAAGAAAGTTATGTTGTAGCGTATCCGTTAGCATTTGTATTCGGGGCATTACTTTGCGGTGTCCAAATAACACAAACTTTAGCACGTTTCAAATCATAGAAGCCCGATGTCTTAATGAAAGATTTCGTTTGAAGCAAAAGTGGCCTGTAATCCGAGATTTATCCATAGTTTTCAGCTTTGCGTTTCATGTTTGGGTCCCGGGAGCTGAGAGCACAGTCCGCGCATGCGCACTGGCGTCCTCATCTACTCGAAACTATGGCTAAATCTCGGATTACAGGCCACTTTTGCTTCAAACGAAATCTTTCATTAAGACATCGGGCTTCTATGATTTGAAAAGTGCTAAAGTTTGTGTTATTTGGACACCGCAAAGTAATGCCCCGAGCAAATGATACAGCACCATGTTAACGGATACGGGATCATTAGTAGAACAGAACGGCTCAACATAAGTTCTGCGATACTGCTCCAATTGACAGAAAAATGCTATGGGTGAGTAAAACTACTTGTTTTATTGCCGAAAGAAGGCTCAGATTGTAAAAAAACGTTAATTTGCCTTTAACGGAGAACTCTTTAGCTAGTAGCTCTACTGCGCCCCCTGGTGGAGAAGAAGTGAAAGGAAAGGTGCTCAGTTTGTTTTTACGCGTCTTCTCTTCTGTCCAGGGCGTCATGCAGGGGACCATTCCATACCTGGGCACTTTTCTGACCGATCTCGTCATGATGGACACTGCCATGAAGGACTACACAGAGGTCAGGAGCAGTCTAGATACAGAATTAATGAAAAAAACAACAACATATTTTTATATAAATGGGAAAAATAAATGCTAAAATGAATTATATTGTCTTTTTTTTTTTTTTTTAGAACGGACTCATCAACTTCGAAAAGAGGCGAAAGGTCTGTACTGAATCAAACTGGGATTAAGTAAAGATTATAGCAGGGTCGACTCGCAGGACAAAATCAACACAAGATCGTGCAAAAATGATCTTGTGTTTTTACATTTGAATTGGACAAAAAAAGGTTGAGTGCTGGCAAGTAACATTTCCTGAGAAGCTGTTCGACCAAAAATAGTGCTACAATGACATCAAAAATATAAAATAAAGCAAATAAATCCATTTATTTAGCGTGAATTATGTTAAAATCTTGTCTCGTTCTCATGGACCCAGTCTCGTTTCTTATCTCGTCTTGTGGAAACTCTGTAGTCGACTCACAACATTAGCGACGGGCATCTGTTGATTTTCTTTGTAAGCAAACGCATGAAAGAAACAGCGCCAAGCCAGTCTGCTGTGTCATAATTTGTCCTGTTCTCAGAGAACAAACACTACACTATGAAAAACGCCATTTTTAAAAGAAATCTCCCATGAGAAAATATACAAATGTTCCTCAGACTTACTGTATTATTGTAATATTGTTATGAAATAGCAGCCTCCTCCGCAGAGTGGCTGGGCGCACCCTTAGAGATAGGGTGAGGAGCTCAGTCACACGGGAGGGGCTCGGAGTAGAGCCGCTGCTTCTCCACGTGGAGAGGAGCCAGCTGAGGTGGCTCGGGCATCTGTTCCGGATGCCTCCTGGTCGCCTCCCTCGGGAGGTGTTCCGGGCATGTCCCACCGGGAGGAGGCCCCGGGGAAGACCCAGGACCCGCTGGAGGGACTATGTCTCCCGGCTGGCCTGGGAACGCCTTGGGGTCCCCCCTGAGGAGCTGGAGGAAGTGTCCGGGGTGTAGGAAGTCTGGGAGTCCCTGCTTAGACTGTTGCCCCCGCGACCCGGCCCCGGATAAGCGGAAGAAAATGGATGGATGGATGGATGTTATGAAATACAACTTTTTATCTGTGAATATATAATTTAGATAAGAAGACATATGTTATACAGTTCTCTCTGTGATCATTATGTTGTAATTTGGATATTTTAAATCACAATATTCATGTAAAACGACTTAATGAAAGAAACACGTCCGCTGAGGTCCGCATGATAAAAGTGTAGGTTGAAAATAAGTGTTTAAAAATGACTCAAACATGCACGAATCACTCCAAATACAAGTGCGGGTGAGTAAATCTTGAGGAGTAGTGATACAAAATACGAGATTGTGTCCACAAGAACAAGACGAGATGAGATTTTAACATAATATATACATTTCACGATTCAGTTTCCAGTTTTGGCCTCATAAATTTTATATTTGATTTCATATTTTTGTTTCCATTCTAGCACTGCTATTTGGAACTTTAAGGGAACTAACCCTAAACCGTTTTTGTCCCATTCAAATGTAAAAACATGGGGTGAAAATCTCACAAGATCATTTTCCTCTTGTGGCAATTTTGTCTCATGAGATCTTGTGGCTTTTGTGGATTTTGTGAGGAAATATAACATGATTAAGGCCCCGTTTACTCATACCCGGGTATCTATAAGTTTGAGTTTTAGGCAGCTGACGCACCAAAAGTGTGATTCTGATTGGCTTGCAGAACGTTCTCCTTCGTTTTCAGAGGCGAATTCACCGTTTCTGTATAAACAAAAGGCACAAACGAAGGGAAAATATCAGTGTACGTGTAAACGGGGATTATTTTGGAAAATGGAGAGAGAGAAATAATCGTTTCTTTAAATACCCGGCTACGTGTAAACGGGGCCTAAAGCTCTAAAAAGTTGATTTTGCATAATAATGTGCCTTGAATCTGTTGAATTGTTTTAGTTTCATGTGGATAAGACCCAGTGATATTGACCATAAACCAGTCTAAAACCTTTTTTACACATTGAAAAGTTAAAAAGTTCTAAGTTGCAAATTCTGTAATAGAATTCTAGAGTGTGAATTTTAGTTGTTGCTTTTGGTGTGATCCCACCCTTCGTAGAACACGTGTACTTTGTCTCCAGATTGCAGTATTTGTATCTTAAACCCGCCCTGTTGTTTTCAGGAGTTCGAGGTGATCGCTCAGATCAAACTGCTGCAGCTGGCCTCCAATAACTACAGCTTCACTCAGGACAGCCACTTCAGGGAGTGGTTCGGGGGAGTGGAGAAGCTCACCGAGGCGGAGAGGTAAACACTAGAGGTTTACTACAGTTAGGGGCAGTACACAGACAAGTGGATAACTCACTGTTGGAGAGTAAATTGAAGTTGTCTGAGAGCTGAAGAGAAGAGACGTGAGGCTGGAGTTCAAACAAAGAAGTTTATTTACATCACATCACATTACAGGCCCAGCACAGAGACATGAACCCTCTGGACTCTGTGATAGTGTCCAGTCTGGTCCAGTCCCGTCTGGTCCAGTTCAGTCTGGTCCAGTTCAGTCTGGTCCAGTCCCGTCTGGTCCAGTTCAGTCTGGTCCAGTTCAGTCTGGTCCAGTCCCGTCTGGTCCAGTCCCGTCTGGTCCAGTCCCGTCTGGTCCAGTCCCGTCTGGTCCAGTCCCGTCTGGTCCAGTTCAGTCTGGTCCAGTCCCGTCTGGTCCAGTCCACTCTGGTTCAGTCCACTCTGGTTCAGTCCCATCTGGTCCAGTCCCGTCTGGTCCAGTCCCGTCTGGTCCACTCTGGTCCAGTCCCGTCTGGTCCAGTCCCGTCTGGTCCAGTCCTGTCTGGTCCAGTCCAGTCTGGTCCAGTCCACTCTGGTCCAGTCCACTCTGGTCCAGTCCAGTCTGGTCCAGTCCCGTCTGGTCCAGTCCACTCTGGTCCAGTCCAGTCTGGTCCCGTCTGGTCCAGTCCCATCTGGTCTAGTCCACTCTGGTCCAGTCTGGTCTGATCCAGTCCACTCTGGTCCAGTCCAGTCTGGTCTCGTCTGGTCCAGTCCCATCTGGTCCAGTCCCGTCTGGTCCAGTCCCGTCTGGTCCAGTCCAGTCTGGTCCAGTTCAGTCTGGTCCAGTCCACTCTGGTCCAGTCCAGTCTGGTCCAGTCCAGTCTGGTCCCGTCTGGTCCAGTCCCGTCTGATCCAGTCCCATCTGGTCCAGTCCCGTCTGGTCCAGTTCAGTCTGGTCCAGTCCACTCTGGTCCAGTCCAGTCTGGTCCAGTCCAGTCTGGTCCCGTCTGGTCCAGTCCCGTCTGGTCCAGTCTGGTCCAGTCTGGTCCAGTCTGGTCCAGTTCAGTCTGGTCCAGTCCCGTCTGGTCCAGTCCAGTCTGGTCCAGTCCCATCTGGTCCAGTCCAGTCTGGTCTAGTCCAGTCTGGTCCAGTCTGGTCCAGTCCAGTCCGGTCCAGTCCCGTCTGGTCCAGTCCAGTCTGGTCCAGTCCAGTCTGGTCTAGTCCAGTCTGGCTATGCTTCTGTTGTAGGGAGTATTATACCTCTGATGATGCACAGAAATGCAGTTGTTATACATTAGTTGCCACTAGTTTGTGTAACATTTTGATTTAGTGTGTTTAAAATGAGATTAACACACTTCTATATAAGTGTAAAGCCACAATCTGTACATTTTTAGCCAAAACATAGACTAAAATGTGTTTTATTGCACTAAAAATGTGTCCACAAACCTCCTCCTGCTTGCGTTCATGGAAATGTTCCTTTGGCTGTAATATTCCACAGTGAAACTGAAACTCTCCATGAAGAATTGTTTTCTATTTCAGTTGAATCATACAGATGACGTGCCACCACAAAGTTACATACTTTACCTTTTAACTTGTTAGCAACACATTTTTATCTAAATACTCTCGGTTCAATCAATTTCATTGATTTCCAATCTGATCCCCCCACACCCTTCCTTCTGTTGCTAAAGAAAAAGATCACCGTATGTTATATCTCCAATTGTTTTTCTGTCATTACATGTTGTAAAATTGTCACTGAGTGTATTGCATCTTTTCTACTCTGCATTTTCCAGTCGGCGGCGCGCGCAAGCGCAGCGGCCCCTCCCCTAGCCCACTCTATCACTGTCCTGCCTGGTTAGTGGGGAAACGAAATTTCGAATTCACTCTATGTACATGTACATGATTGTTTTTCGACAATAAAGCAAACTATAACTAACTAACTAATAATAATGCAATGTAAGTCTCTACTTTAAAAAATAAAAAAATCTGTTTTTCGTCCTTGTTTCTGTCAGTTATAACCTGTCATGTGAGATCGAGCCTCTGTCGGAATCGGCCAGTAACACGCTGAGAGCCAAAAAGAACGGAGGGATCATGAAGCGCTGGAGCGAGTGAGTTCATTTACTATAAAAACACTGTAGAAACTTGGCACTTTCTCATTATTGTAATATAAATGTGACAGTCCAGCTCTGAGTGAATAATTCACTAGCAAGGACCACGCCGCGACAGTGAAATACGATAAAGATATTTATCGACGTGGGTTTACGTGAGAGCTGAGGGGAGACTCAGGGTGAGGGTTCTGTCTCCAATCCAAAATGTCACGCAGCTGATTCAGACCCCCCCCCCCCTCCTTAAAGATGACGTCTTCAGGCTGAAGGATGGACCAGAGGCACGGGGAGGGAGGGTCGAGAGAGCGGACGTGGACGGCTGTCGGGATATAAATGGGTCTTCTGGGTAACAGCCAGGACCTCCAGGTGACTGCAGATTACCTAAACGGAGCTCGGCCTTCGCACAGACAGATTTTTCTTTCAAAGCCGTCAGAGAATGGAATAAACTGCCACAAAGTCTGAAACTTTCCTCTGACATGAAAAACTTTTCATTTAATGTTAATATGCGTGAAAAGTCCCTCAGTCGTCCAGGTAGAATCCATGATCAAAGGAGAAGTTCAATTTGTCAACTGGACAAAGTTTGTTTGGTTGAAAACGTTTCGCCGCTCATCCGAGAGGCTTCGTCAGCTCTGGCCCTCATGCTGGTTCGACCCTGTTTATAGCAGCTAGATATAAACAGGGTCGAACTAGCATGAGGGCCAGAGCTGACGAAGCCTCTCGGATGAGCGGCGAAACGTTTTCAACCAAACAAACTTTGTCCAGTTGACAAATTGAACTTCTCCTTTGGTCATTTAATGTTAAGAAATTATTATTGGAGAATCAGCAGTGTCAGCATTAAGAATGGTCATTTGTCTGATATAAACTTAGTGAGATTTTATTGTAAAATGTTATTGTGTAATAATTGGTCATTTGTAGCGTGTGAGTGTGTATTGATTGATTATTGATTATATTGCTTACATTTTATATTTATTTTTATATTTATATTTGTTTTATTACCGAAATAAGGCTCAGATTGTAAAAAACGTTAATTCTCCTTTAATGTTTTTGCACATTGTCCCTGTCAAATAAACTAATAAAAGAAAAGAAAGAAAGAACCGAAGGCGTGTTGGAGATGAGCTGTGGTTCGCTGACGAGGAGGTTGAGGCTTTAAGTTAATCATATAAACTCCACTCATAGTCTGGCTGCCACTGTATATTTTTTCTACACTTTAGGCTGGGGTTTGAATTTCTAAAAGTGACACAAATAAACTGAACAACAACTAAATGTGTACAAATCAAATAATAAAAGGAAGAAAATGAAAGACATCCCTTGTATATGAAGAGAAAATGTCAGGTGTGTTTGTTAAAATCTCTCGTGTGTTCCCTCGTGTCCTCCAGTCGTCAGCTGACAGAGGCTGGCTGCAGCAGCGCCTCTTCCCACTCCAAGTCCTTCGACCAGGCGCAGTACCGGCCGTACCAGAGCGGGGGCGACAGCGGGGACGCCCTCTCTGTGACCTCGGTGAGCTCCAGCGGGTCCGACCTGGAGGACGTCAACCCCAGCTTCTTATCGGACTCTCCGGAGGGACACCATGAACGCAAGGTACCGATATTCACTCACTACAAAGGATTTTAAAAACATACGTGGAGTTTTGACATGTTTTTCATGCATGTTGGAGAACTTTTAGCTTCGTTTTAGCACTTCCTCATCAATAATTACAAAATGTATAGACTCTAAAACACAACGAACAAAGACAGAGGCATTATTGAGTCAAAATCTAAAAAAAAAAAATCTATCTAGAACCTTTTTTTCTCCATTGCGCTCCCGTTACAAAACGAAAATGCCAGAGAGCTACAGATTTTAGTGGTCGGAAGAAATGGAGTAAATGTAAGGGGACATTAGGGGGGCTACAGTTGTCTATAAAAGATGAACAATTATCCGTTTATGAGTGCACAAAGTTACCAAAATGATACATTAGTAATGGTAGTAGTCATTTTATTTATTCAGCACAAAACGTGTAATTCAGAAATCCCTTGACGAGCTGCCTGGACGTGGGTTTAGAGCTCCTGGTATCCCTCGAGCTACAGGTGGGAGATCCTTGAGCTAGAACCCTTCAGCCACCACATTCAACTTTATTTAGTTAAAAATGTATTTATTAAATCTCAGTGTAGAATATAAATAATGGACTACTCCAAAAACAAATCTCTAACCACTAAAATAATATTTAATTACCCAGAGAATGATTCAGACTCAGACCTTCCTGTGATCATGTCCAAAGCCGTATTTATAGATATTTATAGATATTTATAGATATTTATAGATATACCGTATTGGCCCGAATATAAGACGACTCTGATTATAAGACGACCCCCTCTTTTTCAAGACTCAAGTTTGAAAAAAGACTTTTTGAACACCAAATTTAATTTTTATACAGAAAATAATTACAGTACATCTGAAACAAATGATTATAACAATATATTCGAGAGAAAAAACATGTTATTTTGCCTGATTCAAATCATGCAAAAACTGTCTATCACATCTTAATATCTGAACATTTAAATATGTAAACTAAAGTACAATCACATTTGTAAATGAATGGCTTCTGGTTTTTGAAATGTAAATAAACCAATCTACTGTGATAAAACAACAAAATTGCAATAACTGCATTAACCATCAAAGTGAAGTCTAAGTGAAGTCAGCTGCGATCTGACGAGATGGGAGGGAGCAGAGGAGAGACTGGTGTGAGTGTCTGTCTGCCTGTGAGTCCTCGCTGTTCTCAACTCCGCCCCCGCCCCGCTCTGCCTGTGTCCCTCTGTCTCTTTCTCTGAACGGGGAAAGAGAGAAAACGGCGCAATTATTTTTTCCCCCTCCCGCGATCTTGGAGCCTCTGATCACCAAAAAAAACCTCGCTAGATTTGTCGCTAGTCGCTTTTGTCTAATTTTCTCGCTAGGGGGGTCCAGAAAGTAGCTAAAAATAGCGACAAAGTCGCTACGTTGGCAACACTGCGCGCTAGCAGCATTCGCTTTAAAGATATCTGGCGCCATCTAGCGTTGGAATGGCTAAGATAAGATAAGATAAGATAAGACTTTATTGATCTCACACAGGAGAAATTTACTTGTCACAGTAGCTCCAGGTAGGGACAGTTTGAACAAGAAGACAAGTGCATGCAGGCAAAAAAAGGCATAAAGATAGGTGATAATAATAATTAAAAAAAAAATAAGTAATAGATCGAATAATAATAATAGTAGTGATAATAATAAAAAACAGTGACCGGGAGAGTATTGAAAAAAATTGGAAAAACTATATTGCACGATAGGAGTATTGAAAAAAACAACAATATTGCACATTGGGAAAACGATATTGCACGGTAGGACTATACAGTAGAATTATACAGTCTGATGGCGGTGGGGATGAAGGATCTGCGGTAGCGCTCCTTCTTGCACTGGGGGTGCCTCAGTCGGCTGCTGAAGGAGCTGCTCAGCTCCTCTACAGTCCGGTGCAGAGGGTGAGAGGTGTCGTCCATGATGGACGTGAATTTGGCCAGTACCCTCCTCTCAGCCACCACCTCTACAGAGTCCAGAGGACAGCCCAGGACAGAGCTGGCCCTCTTGACCAGCTTGTTGAGTCTTTTTCTGTCCCGTTCTGTGCTGCTCGGGGCCCAGCAGACGACAGCGTAGAGGAGAGCAGAGGCCACCACAGAGTCATAAAAAGTCTTGAGCAGAGGCCTGCTCACTCCAAAGGAACTCAGTCTCCTCAGGAGGTGGAGGCGACTTTGGCCCTTCTTGTACAGGGCGTTGGTGTTGTGGGACCAGTCCAGTTTATTGTTGAGGTGAACACCCAGGTACTTGAAACTGTCCACAGTCTCTATGTCCTGCCCCTGGATGTTCACCGGTGAGTGAGGTAGTGGTCTCCTCCTGAAGTCGATCACCAGCTCCTTTGTTTTACTGGTGTTGAGGCTCAGGTGGTTGCACCCACACCAGTCCACAAAGTCACTGATGACCGAGCGGTACTCCAGCTCGTTCCCCTCTGACACACAGCCCACAATGGCCGAGTCGTCAGAGAACTTCTGGAGATGGCAGCTGTCCATGTTATATGTGAAGTCCGAGGTGTATATGGTGAAGAGGAAGGGTGAGAGGACAGTTCCCTGGGGAGCCCCAGTGCTGCAGACTACCACCTCTGACTCACAGCCACGCAGCCGCACGTACTGTGGACGGTCAGTGAGGTAGTCGATGGTCCAGGCAGCGAGATGTCCATCCACTCCCGCGTCCTCCAGCTTCCCCCGCAGCAGCGCCGGCCTGATGGTGTTGAAGGCGCTGGAGAAGTCAAAGAACATGACTCTCGCAGCACTCCCGGCGGTCTCTAGGTGGGTGAGCGCCCGCTGCAGCAAGTAGATGACGGCGTCCTCTACTCCTACGTTTGGCTTGTAGGCAAACTGCAGCGGGTCCAGGGTGGGGCTCACCACAGAGCGGAGGTGGCTGAGGATCACCCTCTCCATGGTCTTCATGAGGTGGGAGGTCAAGGCGACTGGTCTGTAGTGGGCCGGTTCCCTGGCGTTTGTTGTTTTGGGAACCGGGACCACACAGGAGGTCTTCCACAGGACGGGGACCTTCTCCAGGCTGAGGCTCAGGTTGAACATGTAGCAGAGAACCTCACAGAGCTGGTCTGCACAGGTTCTCAGCAGCCTGGGGCAGATACCATCAGGACCTGTGGACTTCCTCTGGTTGAGCCGCCTAAGTTCCCTCCTCACCTCGTCTGGTGTGATGGAGAGGGGGAGTGAGGGGGGACTGGGGTGGACTGCAGGGGCTGGTGGAGGTGGGGGGTGGAGGGGGCTGGTGCTGGGTTGGGTCCGTGTGAAGGGGAAGGGGGATGTGGCTACTGGCCCGGGGAGGTGTGAAGAGGAGGAGGGGGGAGTCGGCAGAGGGGCAGAGGGGGTGGGGGCGAGTCAAACCTGTTGAAGTAACGGTTTAATTCGTCCGCCCAGCGCTGATCGCCATCAGCTGTCCCTCTGCCACTCTGTCCGAAACCAGACATGTTCCTCAGTCCTCTCCACACGCCCCGTGCGTTGTTTTGGGCCAGCTGCTCTTCCATCTTCCTCCCATAGTCCTTTTTGGCCCGTCGTATCCTCCATTGAAGCTCCCTCTGGACCCTTTTTTGCTCCTCTCTGTCCCCTGAGTTGAAAGCCCTCTTCTTCTGGTTCAGGAGGGCTTTAAGCTCAGGGGTGACCCAGGGGTGGTTGTTGGAGAAACACCGTACCCCTGGTTGATACAGCGTTCTCCACGCAGAAGTTAATGTAGTTTGTAATGCAATGGGTCAGGCCGTTGATGTCATCTCCGTAAGAGCCGCTGAACATGTCCCAGTCAGTGTTCTGGAAACAGTCCCTCAGACTCTCACAGGCCTCCTGAGTCCAAAGCTTCACAGACCGCTTCTGCGCAGGTTGTCTTCGCACCCTGGGTGTGTATTGCGGGAGCAGGTAGACCAGACAGTGGTCTGAGCGTCCGAGCGGGGGGAGGGGGGCGGAGGTGTAAGCGTCCTTGACATTTGCGTAAAAAAGGTCCAGAGTCTTATTGTCTCTCGTGGGGCACGTGATGTATTGCGTGAATGTAGGGAGAGTAGTGGATAGGGAAGTGTGATTAAAGTCCCCCGTGATTAGAACGAGAGCACGCGGGTGGTCTGTCTGCAGTCTCGTCACTACAGTATGGAGCTGCTCGCATGCGGCCCCGCCATCCGCCGATGGAGGAATATAAACACAAAGTACGATGACATGTGAATATTCTCGTGGCAAATAGTAGGGCCGCATACCCACAGCAAGAAGTTCGATGTCCCGGGAGCACAGCTGATCTTTCACATGAGGCTAGACCTCGAATCTAAGACGACCCCCACTTTTTCAGTGTTCTTTCAATGGAAAAAACATCGTCTTATATTCGGGCCAATACGGTAATAACAGTCCATTTAGATCAGGGCTGTGCAAAAATATTGAAATATTGCATTGTTTAATGTGATGATACTTTATTGATATCACCAAGAGTATTTTTAGGTATATTTTACTGAGAAGAAAATAATCCCGCACTCTGTCCGTAATAAAAAAGATTTATTAGGACCTATTTTGCCTGAACGGGGTATGTCCTAATAAATGTTACATTTTGCAAGTAAGACGGAGTGTGGGATTGTTTTCTTCTCATATGTTCTCCTCCAACGCACCCGTTTTATGAAATTGAAGTGCGAAGTTATCTTGTATATCAGGTGTATTTTTCAAAATGATCTTGTGTAAAAGCGACAGTTGTGTTAACATTTTCACTGTTTTGATTAGTAAAATGGGTGTTTTTCATATTAACTTTGCACAGACTTAATAAACTTTTGGTATCAGAGCCATGATTTAGCGTGTTTTTTACACTGAACCCTATCGGATTGATTTGAAATATATCAAAACGTATTGAATCGAAAGCTCCCTGTATCAAAAAGTGTATAATATTGTGCTCTATGTATGCTCGAGGTATGTATTGTATCGGTAACTTCTTAAAATAAGACTTTATTGATCTGACACAGGAGAAATTCACTTGCCACATTAGCTCTAGGCAGTTTAGTGCAACTGATGCCCAGCTCTAATTTAGGTTGAGTTAAAGCTGTTTCCTGTGTTCCTCAGACGTCCACTCCGTCGGTGAAGCTGTCTGTGTCGGCTCTAAGCAGAGACGCTCCGGCCGCTGACACCACCTCCACGGTAAATAAAAACTTTCTAGATATACTATTTGAGTCAGACTTGGCAACAGTACACTGCTCTGACAGAAATAGCACAGTGAAAGCAGTGGGCAAACAGATAATTCCGTTTTGGGGTTGTGTAACATCCTGTGAGATAGCGGTTTCTCTTACAATCACTCAGTGCAGCAGACGAGGTGGCCGAGTGGTTAAGGCGATGGACTGCTAATCCATTGTGCTCTGCACGCGTGGGTTCGAATCCCATCCTCGTCGGAGGCAAGTTTTTACAAATTCCTGTGCTCCACCAAATATCTTTAGAATGTACACAAGGGCAGAGTTCCGCAGGCCACAGCTACAGCTTGAAATATTGTACAAGAGAACAGATAAGAGTTTTCTCATTACTTCTGTGCTTTTCTTCTATCAGTTTCAGCACACAAGCTGGTGTAAGCTGCTCTTTATCCGAGTACACTTTATCCACTGTCTGAAGTCTGGCACACAAAAAACACAGTTCAAATGGAAGAGCATTTGCTATGGATCCAAGAGAAATGCCCAGACATTGTCCATGAGAAGGAGCAGAAAAACACTCGATGCCAAGGTCCACATGTAAAGGTCGTAAACAGTTAAAAGTCGTAAAAAACGGTTTAATCAGGTGATGGCTTTAAATTGTAATGAACTTATACTGATAGGTGACATGAATCTTGATTGGTTGACGACAAAATCTGAGAGTTTAAAATCTGTCTGTGATTCTTTAAACATGGTTCAGCTAATAGATAGCCCTACCAGGCCTAATATAAAGCATCCCTCTAGATCGACCCTCATTGATTTAATTATGACAAACACCCCACACAAATACACCGACATAGGCATTTTTGCTAACGATATAAGTGATCATTATGCCATTGCCACTATCAGAAATGTTAAATTACCGAAAGCAAAACCTCGTATCATTGTAAAACGAGATCTTAAACACTTTAATGATCAAGCATTTATCCATGATCTATCCAATTTCGAGTGGAGTAGAGTGTCCCTGTTTGACAATGTTGATCTAGCATGGCAGTACTTTTATGAAGAATTAATAAGACTTATCAACAAACATGCTCCCTTGCGAACTTACAGAGTTAAAGCGCGAAAAAATCCTTGGTTTTCCCTTGATATTGACAATCTCCTTAAAGATAGGGATGCCGCTTGGGCTAGGGCAAGGAAAAGTAAGTCTGAAGTTGATTGGCTCAGATTCAGACAATTGAGAAATAAATGCACTTCGTCAATTAAAAGAGCAAAATCAGATTTCTATCTTTCAGAAACAACAAATAACTTAAATGACCCCAAAAAGTTTTGGAAAACTGTGAAGTCAATTTCTGACCCAACACAAGACAGTGATCTTCCAAATTTCTTAATCAAAGATGGAAAAAACATAACAGATAAATCTACCATGCTAAATCATTTCAATGAACACTTTATATCAGCAGGTTCACTTTTCGATTCTTTATATCCTGATCCTTCAAGCCGTGTTTCAAATTTTGATTCTTCAAATAACTGCCCTTTCGAACACAGATTTTATTTTTAAAATGTGTCTGTGTCCGATGTTCTTAACGAACTTAAAAATCTGGACATCAAGAAAACAGCTGGGCCAGATAAATTGGACTCTTTATTTTTAAAGTTGGCTGCTGATTTTATTGCTGAGCCTTTGTCGCATATTTTTAATCTAAGTTTGACTTCCAGCAAAATTCCGAATGTCTGGAAATCTGCTTTTGTGCTTCCTCTTTTAAAAGGAGGTGACCCTTCAGAAGTCAACAATTACAGACTAATCTCTAAATTATGTATTGTGGCAAAAGTCTTTGAAAAGCTGGTCAGTGACCAACTGAAGGTGTTTTTAGAATCACACAACATTTTAACTGATTTTCAATCTGGTTTTAGAAAACAGCACAGCACTGTCACAGCCTCTTTAAAAGTTTTTAATGATTTTATCCTTGCACTTGATCGCAAGCATTATTGTGCTGCTTTGTTCATTGATTTGTCTAAGGCCCTTGATACTGTGGATCACTCTCTCCTTGTTAACTCCTTGAACAGTATAGGCATGTCAAACCAAGCTGCTGATTGGTTTGCTGACTACCTGTCAAATAGAAAACAGTGTGTGCACGTCTGGATCTTTTTCAACTTCCCTTAAAGTCACAAAAGGAGTGCCACAGGGCTCAGTGATGGGACCCATATTTTCTATTTATATCAATAATTTATGTTTTAATTTGTCAAATGCCACTTACCACTTTTATGCCGATGACACAGTAATTTATTGCTGCTCTACCTCACTAGTACAGGCCTTCGAGTATTTACAATCTGCTTTTGATATTGTTCAGACACGTCTGCAGTCGCTGAAATTAGTTTTAAATGCTGAGAAAACTAAAGTTATGGTGTTTTCTCATAAGTGTCTTTTTCCTGAGGACATGCCTGAAATAAAAACTGTCCAAGGAAGATCAATAGAACTTGTCAGCAGTTACAAATACCTTGGTTTTCTGCTTGACTCTGAGCTCTCGTTCAAGCTACATATTGCCAATCTGGTGCGCAAACTAAAAGTGAAACTAGGTTTTATTATCGTAATAAATAAACCTTTGTTCCTCTGCTGGATTATGGTGATGTCTTGTACATGACTGCGTCATCTAAATGTCTTCAGTCCTTAAACACAGTGCATCATTGTGCTTTGAGGTTTGTGACTGGTTGTAGTCGCCTTACTCATCACTGTGAACTGTACGCCAAAGCAGAGTGGCCTTCTCTGAGCACACGAAGGTACACTCATTGGTTGCTATTGGTTTACAAGGCACTCGTCAGCTTGGCACCCTCGTATCTTTGTACATTACTTCAAAGAACTACCAATGCTTATGCCTTGCGATCTAGTGACATTTTTCAACTGCAAGTTCCTCGTGTTAGGACTGAGTTAGGAAAGCAGGCTTTTAGCTTTTCCACTCCATCGGCCTGGAACACTCTTCAAACTGAACTGAAAATGACTGAACTTGTCTCATTTAAAACATTTCGCTCCTTTTTATATAATCGGCAAAAAAAAAAACATAAATCAGTGTCTGTGTTTTTAAATGTACTGTCATTTTAACTAACACATTTTATCGCTTGTGTTTACAATTGTTTGCACCTTTTTAATATCATTTGCACTTAATTTTACTGTTTACAACTATTGCACTTTACATTTGATATTTTACTGTTATTTTACTCTGGACGTGTGCTGCTGACCTCTTGGCCAGGTCACCCTTGTAAACGAGGTCTTGATCTCAATGGGTTTTTAGCTGGTTAAATAGAGGTTAAATAAAAGTTTTAAAAAGGTCGTAAACAGTTAAAAGTTTTGAATGAGGATTGCGTTAGTTCCAAACAATTGTCTTAAACATGATAAGAACAATTCTTTTTTGAAGATAGCCCAAGGAGTACCCAGTAAACACCCAAATCTGTTTCTGGGGGTATAAAATAATGAAATACACCTCACTATTAATAAATCTTCAAGGATAGGGGGGGATTAGCTCAAATGGTAGAGCGCTCGCTTAGCATGCGAGAGGTAGCGGGATCGATGCCCGCATCCTCCAGCAGGCTTTTAACAAGGACAAGGACCTCCCAGCTTATGTGCGCATATGCGAGTCTTCCATGTCTGAATCCACTCTCTCTTGAACACCTGTAGCCATTTCAGTCCAGTGCCAAATTGTCAAAAGCTGTTCCTGGGGGTATAGCTCAGTGGTAGAGCATTTGACTGCAGATCAAGAGGTCTCCGGTTCAAATCTGGATGCCCCCTTGGGATTTCCGAAAACAACATCTGATTTCTTTTTTAACATTCTTGAAAAATAATACAGCGTTCACGTTCGTCAGGCCTCAGACTGCCCAGTAAACATTCCGCATCCTCTCAAGGAGATGTATAGCATGTAAAACACACTGGTCAGACCTTGCCTCTTTGCTTGAGTCAGACATGGCAACAGTACACTGCTCTCTCACCTTCGATAGCTCAGTTGGTAGAGCGGAGGACTGGCATAACCAGTTATGCTTTACAAAATGGAAATCCTTAGGTCGCTGGTTGGAATCTGGCTCGAAGGACATGTTGTTTCTGACAGAAATAGCGCAGTGGGCAAACCGATAATTCTGTTTTGGCATAACCAGTTATGCTTTACTTATGCAATTATTGCATACTTTAATTATGAATGGGGGATTAGCTCAAATGGTAGAGTGCTCGTTTAGCATGCGAGAGGTAGCGGGATCGATGCCCGCATCCTCCAAACTTTTATTTAATATATACATATAAATATTTAACAAAAAAATGTTCTCCTCACCTTCCACGGTGGATATGCGGCTCTCATGTCTCTATAAAGCGCTGGACAAAATGGACAGAATACAAACAAAAAGAGACATAATCCAAAGTTTTACACCTTTGTTCTCTTTGAGCAATTCTCCAGGCTTGGTATTTGTTTTAAGATAAGATAAGACTTTATTGATCTCACACAGGAGAAATGTACGTGCCACAGTAGCTCCAGGACAGTTTGAAAACAAGAAAGAAAAGTGCATGCAGGCAAGAATGGAATAAAGTAAGTAATAAAAAATTAAAATAAGTATTAATAATAATAAATAATAATATTAATACAAACATTAACATGGAGAGCATGGGAAAGAGGATATTGCACGTCTGGCCTATATATTAGAGTTGTACAGTCTGATGGCAGTGGGGATGAAGGATCTGTGGTAGCGCTCCTTCTTGCACTGGGGGTGCCTCAGTCGGCTGCTGAAGGAGCTGCTCAGCTCCTCTACAGTCCAGTGCAGAGGGTGAGAGGTGTCGTCCATGATGGGCGTGAATTTGGCCAGCACCCTCCTCTCAGCCACCTCCTCTACAGAGTCCAGAGGACAGCCCAGGAACGTTGTTGCCGTTGTTACAAAATATATTTAGGCGACATTGCTCAGTTGGTAGAGCGTTTGTCTCGACATAAACTTAGACTTAGACAAACTTTATTGATCCACAGGGGAAATTGCTTTGGGTACGGTAGCTCACTCATCAAATATAATATACAATATAAAACAGAGGGTAAAAGAACAAAAAGAAAAATAGATGGAAACCAACCAAAGAGCAATAGACCTGTGTCAGATGAGACACAATTATATACATAGATAATGATAATAAATATATCATCATTGGTTGAGCAGTCAGACCCACTGACCCACAGGCTGGTGGTGTGATTCCACCTCCCACAGATGAATGTTGTTGTTGTGTCCTTGGGCAAGACACTTAACCCACCTCGCTTCCAGTGTCTGTGTACACTGGTGTGTGAATGTGTGTGTGGTTCCTTGATATACAGTGAACCCTCGCTCTATCGCGGTTCACTGTTCGCGGCCTCGCTGTTTCGCGGATTTTGTTTTTCAATTTTTATTTTTTATTTTTTATTTTTAAATAGTGTAACATTTTTTTGTTTACTTGCACGAGCCGGACCATGGAAGAGCCAAGAATCAACACGGACGGGCCTGGCCCGGACGCCGCGCGCCCGGTGGAGCCGCAGCGGGGAGAGGCGCATTCGAGGGAGCCGCGGGGGGGGGCACTCGCGCGCAGAGAGGGGACAGTGGGTCTTCCCCCCTCACGCCTAGCGGACGAACCCGACCCCGTCCTAGAGAGCTGTGGAGTATTGGCGACGCATTGATAGCCATGCCCCGAACTCCGGGGCGGTCTGATTTTGGAGCCGGGGTGAAATGCAACCAACCTTTGTGAGCGCGGGTTAGTGGGGGAAAATCCTCATGGTAGAGCTGATCGGGGCTTTAGACCTAGCCCCTCGCTGAAGTGTTCGTACCTGTTCGGGTGGTGAGGGCTGGTGCTCAGAGGGGTCTTCGGAGCAGTGAACCATGTCAGCCAGTTCGGCACTGTTAGCGGTGGCTTGAGTCTTGCCCAAAATGATATCCAGGTCGCTTTCCACTCGACTTTGGCACATGGCATGGATATGTTGTTCCAAAACAACGCATATCCATGTGCACGTGTCCGTGCGCACGTGTCCGCGCCCCCCCCCCATGCTTCACTATTAATACATTTTGTTGTAAATCTACGAAGGTTTGAGTGTTTAAACTAGAGAGAAATGTGAGAAAATGTTAATACCAGTCTGAGAAAAGTGTATAATGTGTGTGGTGAGACGTTTACAGCCTTAAAACATGTGTAATAATTGTAAAATATAAAGTTGTTCTACTTTGCGGATTTCACGTATTGCGGGTTTCTTTTTTAACATTCTTAAAAAAGAATACAGCGTTCACGTTCGTCAGGCCTCAGACTGCCCAGTAAACATTCAGCATCCACTTAAGGAGATGTATACCATGTAAAACACACACTGGCCAGACTTTGCCTCTTTGCTTGAGTCAGACATGGCAACAGTACACTGCTCTATCACCTTCGATAGCTCAGTTGGTAGAGCGGAGGACTGGCATAACCAGTTATGCTTTACTTGTGCAATTATTGCCTACTCTACTTATGAATGGGGGATTAGCTCAAATGGTAGAGCGCTCGTTTCGCATGCGAGCGGTAGCGGGATCGATGCCCGCATCCTCCAAACTTTTATTTAATATATACATATAAATATTTAACAAAAAAGTGTTCTCCTCACCTTCCACGGTGGATATGCGGCTCTCATGTCTTTATAAAGCGCTGGACAAAATGGACAGAATACAAACAAAAAGAGACATAATCCAAAGTTTTACACCTCTGTTCTCTTTGAACAATTCTCCAGGCTTGGTATTTGTTTTAAGATAAGATAAGACTTTATTGATCTCACACAGGAAAAATTTACGTGCCACAGTAGCTCCAGGACAGTTTGAAAACAAGAAAGAAAAGTGCATGCAGGCAAGAATGGAATAAAGTAAGTAATAAAAAATAAAAAAAAGTATTAATAATAATAAATAATAATCATAATACAAACATTAACATGGAGAGCATGGGAAAGAGGATATTGCACGTCTGGCCTATATAAGATAAGATAAGCCTTTATTGATCTCACACAGGAGAAATTTAGCTCCAGGACATTTGGGCAAGAGGGAAAAAAAGTGCATGCAGGCAGGGAGGGGATAAAGTAAGTAATAAATAGTACAAATAGTAATACGTAATAATAATAATAATGGAAAATAGTAATAATGATAATAGTAACAACAAGCATCAACATGAAAAGGAGGATATTGCACGTCTGGCCTATATGTTAGAATTATACAGTCTGAATTATTACAGTCACCACCACCACGCTTCACTATTAATACATTTTGTTGTAAATCTACGAAGGTTTGAGTGTTTAAACTAGAGAGAAATGTGAGAAAATGTTAATACCAGTCTGAGAAAAGTGTATAATGTGTGTGGGGAGACGTTTACAGCCTTAAAACATGTGTAATAATTGTAAAATATAAAGTTGTCCTACTTCGTGGATTTCACGTATTGCGGGTTATTTCTGGAACCTAACCCCCGCGATAAACGAGGGATTACTGTACAACATAATAATTACTGTTTAAAACTGTAATCTTAGGTATAATAACAGTAATTATTTTATTATTATTTACATTCAACAGTTCACTAGCACTGACCCTTATAATAGAGTGACCAGATTTTCAAAATAAAAAAACTGGGACATCCTCGGTTTATGGCGGTTCGTAATAATAAAGTGCATAATTAAGGAAATAGGTCTGTCCATTCATGACTGAAAATGTGTCAGTATAATCACATTTTCTTTGCGTTTTGGTCATTTTTAAGCAGCTTTTCTCTATTTTACCTAAACAAATGACAATGTATGCCTTTCCTTACTGTTGGCTGGAATCAAATTGGTCATTAATATGGGCACCAGGGACATTTCTTGTATAAAAGTGAGACAAATCAATGGTTTTGGATAAATCTGCTGGAACAGGGGACACTGTGCTCAAAACTGGGACTGTCCCGGGTCAATCTGCCTTATGAACAAAAGCCTTAGTGTATCATTGTATGCAGGTATAATTTCTACAGTCCTCTAATCGTCCCTGTCAGTATCCTTTACACCTGACGTTCTCCTGTCTTGTGTCACAGTTCTGGGAGTGCACGTCTCTCTCGTCTCTGGACACTTCGGGGATGGGCTCCGGCTCCGGCTCGTCTTCGGCCTCGTCCTCCTCCGCCTCCTGCTCCACCCCTCTGTCCTCGCGCTCCCATCACAAACGCTCCGTCTCCGCCGTCTCCAACTACTCCACCCTGTCCCTGCCCCTGTACAACCAGCAGGTGGACGACTGCTGCATCATCCGGGTCAGTCTGGACGTGGAGAACGGGAACATGTACAAGAGCATACTGGTGAGGACACGCTAACACAACACAACACGCTGATGGATTTTTGTGAAGTTTTTTAACTCAAATGGCGTTGATGAGCTAAAAGAAAAGACGCAAACTGATTTCAAGTGTGTGGATGGTCAAAGATGGTGATTTTTTTTTTGTGTTAAAATCTCCAAATCCTCCCAATTTATTGAGAAAAAATATATATGTATTATACTTTTAAAACCACTTTATTAAGCAGTAAAAGTTAAAGATGCAGTGTGGAACTTTTAATGGGAAGTCGGGACCATCATCTGCTTGTTTCCACAGAGATGTCATTGTTTAGTCTGGAAAATTTCACAGTTTGCCATTAATCGTATCTTGAATTAGTTCAGTTATAGGTTGGAATATCTCGTAAAACGTGCGTTCTCACTGCTAGCGGGCTTGCCTCTCCGTAGATCTGACCTCTGTGTACAAGCGCATACTCGCTAAAGCCCAGAACGACATGTACAAGAAGTTTTTTATTTATTTTTGATTAAATAATAGTGAGAAACATACATTCTGCAATATAATTAAAACAAAGAAAGAAGTCACCAAATGCAGTCCGGACTCAGTAAACAAAATAAATAAAAACAAAACACGTTTAAAAAAAAAAGACAAATGGGTACAATTTTCCAGATATAAATAGTGAGAGGATGGTTTTTATCATTCATGAGGTAGCACAGTAAAAGCAGTGGGCAAACCGATGTGTTTTGGCATAACCAGTTATGCTTTACTTATGCAATTATTGCATACTGTAATTATGAATGGGGGATTAGCTCAAATGGTAGAGCGCTCGTTTAGCATGCGAGAGGTAGCGGGATCGATGCCCGCATCCTCCAAACTTTTATTTATATATACATATAAATATTTAACAAAAAAATGTTCTCCTCACCTTCCACGGTGGATATGCAGCTCTCATGTCTTTATAAAGCGCTGGACAAAATGGACAGAATACAAACAAAAAGAGACAATCCAAAGTTTTACACCTCTGTTTGAACAATTCTCCAGGCTTGGTTTTAAGATAAGATAAGACTTTATTGATCTCACACAGGAGAAATTTACGTGCCACAGTAGCTCCAGGACAGTTTGAAAACAAGAAAGAAAAGTGCATGCAGGCAAGAATGGAATAAAGTAAGTAATAAAAAATAAAAATAAGTATTAATAATAATAAATCATAATAATAATACAAACATTAACATGGAGAGCATGGGAAAGAGGATATTGCACGTCTGGCCTATATATTAGAGTTGTACAGTCTGATGGCGGCGGAGATGAAGGATCTGTGGTAGCGCTCCTTCTTGCACTGGGGGTGCAGTGTGTGGATGGTCAAAGATGGTGATTTTTTGTGTTAAAATCTCCAAATCCTCCCAATTTATTGAGAAAAAAAATATGTATTATACTTTTAAAACCACTTTATTAAGCAGTAAAAGTTAAAGATGCAGTGTGGAACATGAGGTAGTTTGTGGTTTTAATTGCCTTTTTATCGTCCATTTTACTTTTTAAACTGATGTATCTGAGCCATGTTTGGATGAAAAGCAAAAGGAAATTAAATCAAAGCCAAAAACCTTTTAACCCTTGTTCCTTTTTAAGAGAAATTTGTTTACTTTGGCTGTGGTTTTCTACTGGAAATGTTTCGGACAGTCATACATGGACTCGACTGGAGAGGCCTACAGCCAAACATCTGTGAAAGCACAAAGCAGGCGAACAGAGTTTTTGTTGATGTTAATTAAATGAAAGCCATATTCACTTCTTCCATTGAGAAAAGTTTCTATTTAAAGACACGTTTTCTCTCTCTTTCGTGTTTCAGGTGACGAGTCAGGACAAAACTCCAGCTGTGATCAGAAAAGCCATGATCAAACACAACCTGGAGAGGGAGAAGAGCGAGGACTACGAGCTCATGCAGAAGATTGCGGAGGACAAAGGTCAGACCACTACAAAAATACACTGAAATACAGCGTCATTAATAACGCCAACCCTCACATCAGGTTTAGTGCAGCGGCTCTCGCTCCTCTTTGATCGATTAACGACAGCAGAGAGACAGATCCTCTTTCAAAGGTCCAAGAATTTCCCTTGCGGTAACGTTACGTGCCTCAGTACCGCGGTGTGTGCGGTGTAACACAGAGGAACATAATAATACACTGGGGTTATACTTGCCTGTATATCCGTTATCCGTATAAAACCACATCCAGGCCTGAGTGACAGACAGATAACAGCCATGAAAATCTGAAAATCTCTCACCTTTCGGCGAAATTTGCCGTTTTGAAGTCAAAATGGAATCGTGTAGATCCGAGGAGAAAAAAAACGGGGGGGGGGGGAGTCAAGAAAATATTAATTGAGCAAAATCCCCACATGATCGAAGGGCCGAACTGCACTCCAGCTTCCAATCATGTTGCAGCATAATTACCCACTGATCGCGCTCCCGCCAATCATGACGATTAGCACTGTTGTGTTTGCGCCTGTTCGCCGATCAGCTGTGAGCGAACCTCGTGTATGTACCTGGCATTTCATGAAACTGGACAAAAATCCTTAACTTGTTACAATAATGCTACGTAAGAAGGAACTCTCGCCTCGGGACACGTTCGGGATACGTCTGTTTCTCCGGTGCTCCGGATAATTAAAGTCCGTGGATATACATGACACGCGCATACACGTGAATACGCGACACGCGTATACACGTGAATACGCGACACGCGCATACACGTGAATACGCGACACGCGCATACACGTGAATCATACACGTGAATACGCGACACGCGCATACACGTGAATACGCGACACGCGCATACACGTGAATACGCGACACACGCGTGAATACGCAAATTAACACGGCAAACTGTTACAACGGAGTGAACGCGTTCTTATGGGGTGAGTCAGATTATCAGATTATTTCTGCATCAAAGGGACAGATGATCTGACAGCAGGGGCCTAAACCAGGACTAAAACAGGACTAAACCAAGACTAAACCAAGTCTAAACCAGGACTAAACCAGGACTAAACCAGGACTAAACTAGGACTAAGCCCAGACTAAACCAGGTCTAAACCAGGACTAAACCAGGTCTAAACCAGGACTAAACCGGGTCTAAACCCGGTCTTAGTCCTTGTTTAGTCCTTGTTTAGTCCTTGTTTAGTCCTGGTTTAGTCCTGGTTTAGTCCTGCTTTGGTTTATCTATAATTTCAGTTAGTTTTAGTTAGTTTTGTAAACACACAATCAGTGATGCCTCACAGAACATGCTTTTCTAGTTACCTGGACAAGCAATATAATAATAATATAATATAATATAATATAATATAATATAATATAATATAATATAATATAATATAATTAATATTATATTATATTATTATATTATATTATATTATATTATATTATATTATATAATATTATATTATTATATTATATTATATTATAATATTATATTATAATATAATATAATATAATATAATATAATATAATATAATATAATATAATATAATATAATATAATATAATATAATATAATAATATAGTAACTATGGCAACACTGCACACAATACAGTTTCAGTTGTTGTTGTTTTTTCTTTGAATTG
Organism: Paratrypauchen microcephalus; assembly: GCA_036785185.1. Taxonomy (NCBI): domain Eukaryota; kingdom Metazoa; phylum Chordata; class Actinopteri; order Gobiiformes; family Gobiidae; genus Paratrypauchen; species Paratrypauchen microcephalus. The sequence continues at coordinate 138,427 of JAVJIX010000305.1, read as the reverse complement.
TCGTTTTTATTTATTTCAGATAACAAAAATATGTTTTCAATTTTAGTTTTAGTTTTTTTTTGTTCGTTTTCATTAACTATAATAACCTTGGTACACCCACAGCACCGCCTCAAGTGGTGAAAATGAGAAACACCGAAATAAAATATTATTATTTGTAGTAACCTTCTCGCTGACCATGAGGGGGCACTGGGGACCGTCAGTGCCGTATGAGATGGGGTCCTCTGGGGGTCCTCTGGGGGTACTCTGGGGGTCCCAAACACACTTTATCTGCAGTTTAACTCAGACATTTAACCTGTTTTGTTACAGCGCAAGCGTACAGGCTGTGCACTTATTATCTAAAATGATGTCATAACCTGGGGGAATAGTTGATTGCCAATGAGGTTCAGATGAAAATATTGGAAAAAAGTGAGAAAACGCCCTTTTTTGCATTTAATTGAGCCAAAATCATGTAGAAATGTGTTTTAAGAATTATTTTTTCACTGAATGTTGTCACCACATGTGTTCTTTGCATCTGGAATACATTTATTGACAGCTAACCCAACCCACTGAGGATTTCAGGAAATCTTTCAATATTTTCTATCAAAAACTAAAATGGCCAAAAATTTATTTATTTATTTATTTATTTAAATATTTCCAGCAGAGCAGACCCCCCAATTATTGGTCCTTAGGGTCAAAGTTAACCAATAATAATAATAATAATAATAATAATAATAATAATAATAATAATAATAATAATAATAATAATAAACACAAATTAAAAGTATTTTATTGAGCTTTTGAGACTTTGGTTCCCTGACTGTATGCCATTTAAATAAACTTTATTGATCCACAAGGGAAATTATTTGGACACTTTCATTGCCACAAATGTTTGAGAAGATGTGTGTTTATTATTATTATTATTATTATTATTATTATTATTATTATTATTATTATTATTATTATTATTATCAGGACCGTCAACAGAATATTGGGGGCCACGGGGCAACAAATCTCACATGGGCCCCCCTATAATATGAATTAATAGGAAGAGGGATTTATTTATTTATTTTTTTCACTTTTTAATCATGTTTTTAATTGCGATTTTACAATCTTTGACGAAATAAAATTATTGTTTTATTCCTACTGTCCAATAGATAAACATTACTCATGACCATATAATTGCGTAAAGTAAAAATTGGGTCATTTAAAAAAAAAATAAATAAATAAAATTAATTTGCTCTACACTTAAAGCCACACTATGCTACTTTTTTGGTTAAATGTCTGTCACATGCTTGTCTCCATGGAGATCTTATTGTTTGCCTATTTGGACAAAGAGAAAAAAATAAATAAAAAAGAGAAAAAAATAAATAAAAAATGTAAATGTTAATAATAAATTCTAAAAAAGTAGCAAAAATATCAAGAGGCGGTGTCAGATAAGGCATAATTATATAAATGTAAATGTACAAGTCAAAATTCATTCATTCTTCCTGTATTTATTATTAATTTATTGACTTGTTGTTATATTTCCACAGAGCTGCGTATCCCGGACAACGCCAATGTATTTTACGCCATGAACTCCACTGCCAACTACGATTTCGTGCTGAAAAAACGCGGCTCGATGCGTCCGGTCAGAGCCAAAGCCGTGGCCAGTTCCACCCTGCCGCGGATGAAGCAGAAGGGCCTCAAGATCGCAAAGGGCATTTTCTGAACGCGACAAAACTATTCTGAAATAATAAGAATAATGAGAAGAAAAACAGAATGGGTTCTTGTCCGGATCGCGGCGAAGGACTGGACGCTGTGACGGGGAAAGTGACGGAGATCGGAAGGTGATGGAGGAGAGCGTTGCGTTGCTTTGGTGACGAAAACGGACGGACGTGGATGGGTTTTTGTGAAGTTTTTTAACGCGAATGGCGCCGAGGAGCTTGAAGAAAAACGATCAAACTGAATTCAAATCTGTGGAAGGTCAAAGATGGTGATTTTTTTGTGTTAAAATCTCAAAATCCTCCCAGTTTATTGTGAAATTCTACATATTTTACTTTTAAAGCCACACCGAACAGCTTAAAACCACTAAAAATTAAAGAGGCACTGCGGAACTTTTTATAGGAAGTCGGGTCCATCATCTGCTTGTTTCCACGGAGATGTTATAGCTTAATTTGGAAAGTTTCACAGTATGGCATTAATCGTATCGTTCATTTATTCAATTGTAGGTGTTTGTAACTCTCGAAATACCTCATAAAATATCGATTCTCACTGCGAGCGGGCTTGCCTCTCCACGGATCTGACCTCTGTGTGATTAAAGTACAATATTAGAGATCAAATTGAAGCCACAGAGAAAAATATTCAAAAGAAAATATAGAAAATAACGTTTAAAATTGCTCCAAGGAGATAGAAAAGTGAGTATTTTCTCTGGTGGAAGCTCGTCTGCACGTTTCCATGGAGATGCTGTTGCTGAAATGTCCCGTAGTATGGCATTAAACAACTATTTCCATACAGTCAAGAAGGCGACACTACTACTGCACCAAGTGACAGGTCAGATCTGTGGATAAGTGAGCCCGTTCTCAATAAGAACGTGTTTTTCAAGACAATAAAACGTGCTATAAGTGAATAAATGTGAGCTATAAAAGTTTAATGCAACACTGTGGAACATTTCAGGCAAAGCAATAGCGTTTTCATGGATACAAGAAGGCGACGGATCCTCCCCCCAAAAAGTTACACAGTGCACCTTTAACTTTTTTTCTTTTTACTATTCAAATTTTACACTTTCTCCAAGAATTTCGGTCAATTTCAACATTTTTTTTGAATTTTTAATGGATTTTTTTTTTTTTTTAACTGGTTTTGCCTTTTTTGATGCTGTCAGACAAGTGTACCTGAATGTTTTGAAGATTTGGTGATTTCCTGGACCACTTTTGTCCTTTTACTTGATTCAAAAAACGGATTCTTACGCACTGAAAAAGTTGTCGCATTTCCAAACTCGACGGAAACAAAACCAAGTGTCAATTTCGTACCAGTTTTTAGTTTTTTTGTCGAAAAACCACTACTATCCGCACTTCATTTTGGACGTTGCCATGACGAGCAAACTTGTAAATATAAAAAAAGAACAAAGGACTGTGACATTTTGTTAATAATTTTTGGTCACGATTTTGAACTATGTGTATTTTTGCTTTGTACATTTTATTTTGCATCAATGTTGTTGTTTTTTTTTATTTTTTAATTTTCGTTTTTTATAACGGTGCTGCTAATATGAATAATTTTGTTATTGTGGTTGCTATGGGAGACGCCATGTTGGAAAATTGGTTAGCTTTTAGCCAATAGCGCTAGTGAATTGTCAATTAATTATTTACAGAAAATCAAAATGAATTAGAAAAATGCAGTAAGTTGCATTCAAAATATTGGCAAAAAATTTAAAATAATTAAAATGAAACATATAAATTGAAAAAGTAAATTTAAATTGTATAACCAAGCTTGACAAATTCTTTTATATTTTTTCCAACATGGCGTCTCTATGCTCGCCTGTATTTCTTTAAACATTTTATCTCTTCTATCCTCTTTATTTTACGCTGGTTTGATGAAATTGCATTTTTTATGTTTCTCAATTTTTCTATTTTATGTCTTGAGCGGCTACAGTTCCGAACGCACCTTGCTGTTTTAAATAGAAATGATTTCGTCGTGTAGAGTTCAGAATAACAAAATGGCGTCGCGTCAGGTTTAAGGGCTTCTTCTTGAGTTGGGAGCAGATTCGCACTAAAGGATTCTGGGATATGTAGTTTAGTCACAAAAGCTTGAAAATTAGTTGCAATTAACAGTTTATTTTCTGAAGTCATTGCCACAAATGTTTCAGAAGAATGTATTATTATTATTATTATTATTATTATTATTATTATTATTATTATTATCAGGCCCGTCGACAGAATTTTGGGGGCCACGGGGCAACAAATCTCACATGGGCCCCCCTATAATATGAATTAATAGGAAGAGGGATTTATTTTTATTTTAGTTTTTTAACTTTTTAATCACGTTTTTAACTGCGATTTTACAATCTTTGGCGAAACAAATTATAGTTTTATTCCTACTGTCCAACAGATAAACATTACCCATGACCATATAATTGCGTAAAGTAAAAATTGGGTCATTAAAAACCAAAAAAGACTAAATTTGCTCTACAATTAAAGCCACACTATGCTACTTTTTTGGTTAAGTGTCTGTCACATCCTTGTCTCCATGGAGATCCTATTGTTTGCCGAAAATGTTCCGCAGCATAGCAACATCTCGCATTTATAACTACAAAAAAATACCTTGATATTTTTACTGTACTTTGAGGGACCTCTACTTTGGATCTATAGAGACAGATGAGGTTGATGGGCGCGTGCCAATAAATATTCTCCATGGAGACGAGCGGATTCTCAAGCAAAAATGTTCCATTGTGCAGCTTTAAAGTATTACACAGTAGATCTGCTTCCTGCTTCCTGGCCACTAGAGGGCAGTGCTTAACTTAAAACCACTTTAAGCAGCACTAATTTATCGTTGCATTATTCAGTTATCGGTGTTCTTACTGCTTAAATACCTCGTAAAACATGGATTCTTACTGTGTGCGGGCTTGCCCCTCCACAGATCTGACCTCTGTGTGAGCAAATAGTCCAAACGGAAGTAACAGACCAAAAATATTCCAAGGTAATATTTAAAAATGCTCCATGGAGACGGAGAAGTTTAAAGCCACACTGAGCAACAAGCGCTAGCACCTTTCTATATCGTCATGGAGACCAAACCAGACCAAGTTCCAGGTCAGATCTGTGGAGAGGCGACCCCACTTACAGTCAGTCAGTTTTTCCTCAGTATTTTTGAGCTCTAAACCCACCTGTGATTGAATAAATGTAAAGTAGAGCTGTTTAATGTCACACTGCGGAACATTCCAGGTAGAGCAGTGACGTATCCATAGAAACAAGCAGGCGACGGGCCCTCAATTAAAAAGTTACGCAGTGCACCTTTAATATCAAAATATTACTCTCTCGCCAAGAATTTTGGAAACATTTTTTCTGAATTCTGAAAAAAAAAACGTTTATTAAGCAGTGAGTTTCAGTTAAAGATTCACTATGGAACTTTTCTCGTAGGAAGTCTGCCATCTGCTTGTTTCCAAGGAGATGTTATTGCTTAGAAAGTGCCGCAAAGTTTCACAGTATGGAATTAGTCGCATCTTGTAAAACATGTAGAGTAGATGTGCCTCCTTGCCACTAGAGGGCAGTGTCTAAATTAAAACCACTTTATTAAAGCAGTAAAAGTTAAAGATTCACTATGGAACTTTTCTCATGGGAAGTCTGCCGTCTGCTTGTTTCCGTGGAGACGTTATTGCTTAGAAAGTGCCAGAAAATTTCACAGTATGGCATTAGTCGCATCTTGTAAAACAAATAGAGTACCGTAGATATGCCTCCTTGCCACTAGAGGGCAGTGCAGAAAAACAGCTTTTATTTTTACTACGAGTAACTTTACTACTACGACTTCAACTTTAAATACTTTTGTGGCGATGACTTTATTCTTAAAAGTACTATTTGGAATTTTTACACTATCGCTCGTCGTCATAGCAACTTAACAACTGCTTTTATTTGGTTTCTTTTGGTTAAACTTTTAAGACAGCGGATGCAAATATTGACATTTTAAAGACGAAAAATGTAAAAAAAAAAAATACGCCAGAACGTGGAGCGGAGCGTTCCAACACTGTGAGTCTGAAAGTGAAACTCCGCGGCGCACTGTGAAACCGACTAAAACGTTTAAAAATATTAGTGCAAAGAAGTAAAAGTGTAAAATGGTAAATTGTCAGATAGGTCCATCGCATTTCAACATTTCGTGCCAAAAAAAGAGACAGAGGCTTCCACAGTGAGATGTGTGTGCTGTTTTACGGAAAAAGAATTCAAAGTTTATGAAATTGGGGATAAAAATGTTAAAAGTTCATGTCAGGATTTTAAGAAACTGCTGAAGAAAAGAAATTCAAAATTGTTTCATAATTTTGGATGTAAATTTGAAAAAATATTGTGGTTTTTGATCAGAAAAAACTTACAAAATATTCAATACATTTCCCCAGATCATCACTACTACTACTACTACTACTACTACTACTACTACTACTACCACTACTACCACTACTACTATTACTACTACTACTACTACGACTACTACTACTACCACTACTATTACTACTACTACTACTACTACTACTATTACTACTACTACTACTACTACTACTACTACTACTACTACTACAACTATTACTACTACTACTACTACTACTTCTACTACAACTACTAATTCTACCACTACAACTACTTCTATTACTACTACTACTACTACTACTATTACTACTACAACAACTACTACTACTACTATTACTACTACTACTACTACTACTTCTACTACTACAACTACTTCTATTACTACTACTACAACTATTACTACTACTACAACTACTACTACAACTACTACTACTGCTACTACTACTAACTCTACCACTACAACTACTTCTACTACTACTATTGTGTGTACCAGTTTCCAATACTGACTTGTAGGTTTAGTTGCCAAATTTCTACTCAAGTAGTAGTACTGTTACTTCAAAATTATATTATATATTTGGTTGAAAAAAATCCCCAAATTTATTGCAAAAATATTGCAAGATAATGTTTACAATTTTCATTTGTATAATTTTTAAATAATTATTTTTAAATATAAATTTATTTTTTATTTAGTTGAAAATTTTCAAAATTTTACTTTTGAAGTAACAGAAAAAATATTGCAAAATGTTTCAAATTGCATTATTTCTACACAATTTATTTATTTATTTTTACAAATTTGTCTACAAATGATTTTGAATTAAAGCTTCTGGTCTGCTTTTAGTTACCACCACCTGCTTCAAATTTAGTCCAAAATTTCAGTTCCAGTTTTAAAAATGCACTTTAATTTTGCACTTTTCTCAAAAAATGTTCTCAAATTTTACCTGAAATTTTCTGCAGCAGTTTCTTTTTTCTTGTGGGTTTGAGTGAGTCTGGTGTGAAATTATTTTTTAAAAAACGCTTTAAATGTTCTTTGTAGTTTCGTGTCCTTTCACCATTTTTGTGAATTAAAAAAAAAAAAGGTTTACAACAAAATGAAAATTCAAAGTGACGTGTGGAGTTTTGGGTGCCATTGTCCGTCGGAATTTCAGAATTTTGTCCAAAAACTGCCTCCTGGTTTTGTCCCATCCTTGTGTCGTGTAAATTAACAATGTTCTGATTTTATTTATTAATTTTGTACAGATTTTTTTTTTTTTTTTTTTTGCTTTGTACATTCTCCTTTTCTCGGCCATAGAATAATATATACATGTACATAAAATAAACATTTGTAAAAGTTACAGCGACTGGACTGGGGTTTGTCCTGGGTTAGACCTGGTTTAGTTCTGGGTTAGACCTGGTTTAGTTCTGGGTTAGACCTGGTTTAGTTCTGAGTTAGACCTGGTTTAGTCCTGGGTTAGACCTGGTTTAGTTCTGAGTTAGACCTGGTTTAGTCCTTGGTTAGACCTGGTTTAGTCCTGGGTTAGACCTGGTTTAGTTCTGAGTTAGACCCGGTTTAGTTCTGAGTTAGACCTGGTTTAGTTCTGAGTTAGACCTGGTTTAGTTCTGAGTTAGACCTGGTTTAGTTCTGGGTTAGACCTGGTTGTTTAGTTCAGGATTAATCCTGGTTTAGTCCTGGTTTCGTTCTGGGTTAGACCTGGTTTAGTTCTGGGTTAGACCTGGTTTAGTTCTGAGTTAGACCTGGTTTAGTCCTGGGTTAGACCTGGTTTAGTCCTGGATTAGACCTGGTTTAGTTCTGAGTTAGACCTGGTTTAGTTCTGAGTTAGACCTGGTTTAGTTCTGGGTTAGACCTGGTTTAGTTCTGAGTTAGACCTGGTTTAGTTCTGGGTTAGACCTGGTTTAGTTCTGAGTTAGACCTGGTTTAGTTCTGGGTTAGACCTGGTTTAGTTCTGAGTTAGACCTGGTTTAGTTCTGGGTTAGACCTGGTTGTTTAGTTCAGGATTAATCCTGGTTTAGTCCTGGTTTAGTTCTGGGTTAGACCTGGTTTAGTTCTGGGTTAGACCTGGTTTAGTTCTGAGTTAGACCTGGTTTAGTTCTGAGTTAGAGCTGGTTTAGTTCTGGGTCAGACCTGGTTTAATTCTGAGTTAGACCTGGTTTAGTTCTGGGTTAGACCTGGTTTAGTCAAACCTGGTTTAATTCTGAGTTAGACCTGGTTTAGTTCTTGGTTAGACCTGGTTGTTTAGTTCAGGGTTAATCCTGGTTTAGTCCTGGTTTAGTTCTGGGTTAGACCTGGTTTAGTTCTGGGTTAGACCTGGTTGTTTAGTTCAGGGTTAATCCTGGTTTAGACCTGGTTTAGTCCTGGTTTAGTTCTGAGTTAATCCTGGTTTAGTTCAGGGTTAATCCTGGTTTAGTTCTGGGTTAGTCCTGGTTTAGTGGAGCTTAACCTTTTCTATCACCACGGAGACCAAACCAGACCAGGTTACAGGTCAGATCTGTGGAGAATGCCTGTTTTTCGAGGTATTTTTGACCTTTAAATCCACCTGTGATTGAATAAATGTAAAGTAGAGCTGTTTAATGTCACACTGCGGAACATTCCAGGTAGAGCAATGACGTATCCATAGAAACACCTTTTACGATAACGTTATCTCTCCGTCGTCGTGATGGACTCTGGTCTAATCTGATCGATCTGCACTTTTCTGACAAACACAGACTCGTGACGCAAACGTGACGCTCGATTTGAGCCGGGGGGAGAGGAAGGGCATCTGACGTAAAGTAAAATCAAATAAAAATCGACAAAATTATCTTTACATCTATTGAAGAGCTCATTACGTTATTTTCTGATCGATGTTCTGATGTTTCCTCATCACAAACGGACCTGGTCCAGTCCTGGTCCAGTCCTGGTCCAGTCCTGGTCCAGTCCTGGTCCAGTCCTGGCTCTAGTCCTGGTCCAGTCCTGGTCCAGTCCTGGTCCAGTCCTGGCTCTAGTCCTGGCTCTAGTCCTGGTCCAGTCCTGGTCCAGTCCTGGTCCGGTCCTGGTCCAGTCCTGGCTCTAGTCCTGGTCCAGTCCTGGTCCAGTCCTGGTCCAGTCCTGGTCCAGTCCTGGCTCTAGTCCTGGTCCTGGTTTTAGTCCTGGTCCAGTCCTGGGTCCAGTCCTGGTCCAGTCCTGGGTCCAGTCCTGGGTCCAGTCCTGGGTCCAGTCCTGGATCTAGTCCTGGATCTAGTCCTGGCTCTAGTCCTGGCTCTAGTCCTGGTCCAGTCCTGGTCCAGTCCTGGCTCTAGTCCTGGTCCAGTCCTGGCTCTAGTCCTGGTCCAGTCCTGGTCCAGTCCTGGCTCTAGTCCTGGTCCAGTCCTGGTCCAGTCCTGGCTCTAGTCCTGGTCCAGTCCTGGTCAAGTCCTGGTCCAGTTCTGGCTCTAGTCCTGGTCCAGTCCTGGTCCAGTCCTGGCTCTAGTCCTGGTCCAGTCCTGGTCCAGTCCTGGCTCTAGTCCTGGCTATAGTCCTGGCTCTAGTCCTGGTCCAGTCCTGGCTCCAGTCCTGGCTCTAGTCCTGGCTCTAGTCCTGGTCCAGTCCTGGCTCCAGTCCTGGCTCTAGTCCTGGCTCTAGTCCTGGTCCAGTCCTGGCTCTAGTCCTGGTCCAGTCCTGATCCAGTCCTGGTCCAGTCCTGGTCCAGTCCTGATCCAGTCCTGGTCCAGTCCTGGTCTAGTCCTGGCTCTAGTCCTGGCTCTAGGGGCAGGACATTTGCAGGGGCAGTGTGGTTGTGATACCACACTTCACCACCAGGGGCGCTGTGCAAACCTGGAGTGTCCCAGATCCTCTTCCCTCCCCGACCTTTTAAGGCCAGGACTCTGCCTGACCTACTTAGAACTCCTGGTCCAGTCCTGGTCCAGTCCTGGCTCTAGTCCTGGTCCAGTCCTGGCTCTAGTCCTGGTCCAGTCCTGGCTCTAGTCCTGGTCCAGTCTTGGCTCTAGTCCTGGTCCAGTCCTGGATCTAGTCCTGGATCTAGTCCTGGTCCAGTCCTGGATCTAGTCCAGGTCCAGTTCTGGATCTAGTCCTGGTCCAGTCCTGGCTCTAGTCCTGTTCCAGTCTTGGGTCTAGTCCTGGTCCAGTCCTGGATCTAGTCCTGGTCCAGTCCTGGATCCAGTCCTGGTCCAGTCCTGGATCTAATCCTGGTCCAGTCTTGGCTCTAGTCCTGGTCCAGTTCTGGCTCTAGTCCTGGTCCAGTCTTGGCTCTAGTCCAGGTCCAGTTCTGGCTCTAGTTCTGGTCCAGTCTTGGCTCTAGTCCTGGTCCAGTCTTGGCTCTAGTCCCGGTCTTGGATCAGAGCCTGGACTTAGGGTCAGAGGTTTGGACTCATCCCCAAACTAAATAAAATAAGAAAACAGAAGATCAGGTGATGTTTTGAAGTGAACAGATCGAGCGGAGCACTGTCACCTTTAAAGTGCTCGTTTCTATGGAGACGTCACTGTTCTAACTGGAATGTTCCGCAGTGTGACTTTAAACAGCTCGACTTTACATTTATTCACTTACAGGGGGTTTTAGAGCTCAAAAATACGTAGAAAAACTGTGAGCGGGGTCGCCTCTCCGCAGATCTGACCTGTAACTTGGTCTGGTTTGGTCTCCATGGAGACAGAAAGGTTTAATGCCATACTGTGGAACATTCCAGACAAAACAATAACGTCTCAATCTGCACCTTTAAATAATCATAAAAATGCACTGAGGAAGTTTTCCGGTGGATGGTCCGGTACGGCTCATTATCAAACTAGACCACCTGGGGCTTCAGACCTCACTCTGTAATTGGCTGCTGGACTTCCTCAGTGAGAGGCCACAGGCAGTGCGGGTCGGCAGAAACACCTCAAGCTGCATTAGACTGAGCACAGGAGCCCCCCAGGGCTGTGTGCTCAGTCCGATGCTCTTCACTCTGCTGACCCACGACTGCTCACCAGCGTTCAGCACCAATCACATAGTGAAGTTTGCGGACGATACGACTGTGGTGGGTCTCATCTCTAATAACGATGAGACAAACTACAGGAGTGAGGTGAGCCTTCTGACCCAGTGGTGCAGCAATAACAATCTCCTTCTTAATGTTGAAAAGACCAAGGAGATTGTTATTGACTTCCGGAGAGGCCCCACCCAGCACCCCCCACTGTCCATCAATGGTGCTGCTGTAGAGAGGGTGAGCAGCACCAAATTCCTGGGGGTGCACATCAGTGAGGACCTCTCCTGGACAGTGAATACTGTATCACTGGCAAAGAGGGCTCAGAAGCGCCTCTATTTCCTCCGCAAACTGAGGAGAGCTGGAGCTCCTCCACCCATTATGACCACCTTCTACCGAGGCACCATTGAGAGCGTCCTGACCAGCTGCATCACTGTGTGGTACGGGAGCTGCACTGAACAGAACAGGAAAGCTCTGCAGCACATAGTGAATGCAGCTGGGAGGATCGCTGGTGTCTCTCTCCCCTCCCTCCTAGACATTTTTAACACCCGGCTCACCCGCAGAGCGTCCAGCATTGTGGGTGACCCGAGCCACCCCGCACATAGCCTGTTCAGCCTCCTGCCCTCGGGGAGAAGGTACCGGAGTCTCCGGGCCCACTCCACCAGACTGTCAAACAGCTTCATCCACCAGGCTGTCAGGAGGCTGAACTCACACCCGAACTCCCACCTTACCCATCTCCCACCCCCCACCCCCCATATTGGCATAACCTGTATTCCATAAAAAGACCTATCACTCTAGACACTTTAAAAAACTGCTGCTAAGGACTACTGTTGCACTGTTGCACATTTACATTTACTAATGGATTTTACTCCTGTTGCACTGTTGTTTACTACTGTTATTGCACACTTACATTTACTACTGGAATTTTTAGTACTGTTGTTTACTCCTGTTATTGATTTTTACTCCTGTTGCACTGTTGTTTACTACTGTTATTGCACATTTACTACTGGAATTTTTAGTACTGTTGTTTACTCCTGTTACTGCACTAGAATTACTACTGTTGCACATTTATTTTTATTTATCTTAACTCCAATGCACATTCTACTGCACATGACCAATTCACTGCTGTATCTTCCATTGCACATTTTGATGCACACTGCACACTTTGGAAATCTGTATATAGTATAGTTTATTTATTATGTTGCACTGTTTTAAGATTTTAGACCGTAGACTTTAGTTTTAACTTTAGATCTCTGTCTTAGATAGTTTTTGTTGTGTTTTGTCTTCATATTGTATTTTGTACACTGTCTTTTTGCACTACCTGGCCAGAGAGAAACAAAATTTCGATTCACTGTATGTTGAACACATATGGCAGAATTGACAATAAAGCTGACTTTGAACTTTGAACTTTGAACGGCTTTAAATCTCGACGTTACAGATCGGCTCTGTGGTGAGGCGAGTCACAAAACACTGAATAAATGCAACAAACAAAAGGTTCACACCATAAAGTCGTGGATTTAATACTTTTTATTTGTTTTATTTTAGATCTTTCTTAAAAAATACAAAATGGTCCTGTTTAGGAGATTTTTTTAGGAGGACTAGACCAGATCTAAACCAGGACTAAAGAAGGACAAAATCAAGTCTACACCACGATTAGACCCAGACTAAACCAGGACTAAACCAGGACTAGGCCAGAACTTTACCAGGACTAAACCAAGACTAAACCAGGACTAAACCAGGACTAGGCCAGAACTTTACCAGGACTAAACCAAGACTATACTAGGACTAAACCAGGACTAAACGAGGTTTAACCCAGGACTAAACCAGGACTAAACCAAGCCTGAACCAGGACTAAATCTGGATTAAACTAGGACTAAATCTGGACTAAACCAGGACTAAATCTGGACTAAACCAGGACTAAATCAAGTCTGAACCAGGACTAAATGAAGACTAAATCTGGACTAAACCAAATCCGTATGTACTGGATCTAGATTGAATCAGGATAATTCTAGGCTAAACCAGGAATGAACCAAATGTAAACCAGGACTAAATCAGGACTAAACCAAGTCTGAACCGCATGAAATCTGGATTTATTAAACAGGACTAACCAAATCTGAAACAGGAGTGAATCAGGACTACATTAGGACTACACCAGACCTAAACCAGATCCAAACCAGGTCTAAACTAGGGGTGTGCAAAATAATCATCATGACAATGCATCGCAGTACTAACTTTCACAATATACTGCATCGATTCTTGATGCCAAAAATCGATTATTATTATTAATTAATAATTTATTAATTAATTATTAATAAATAAATAATCAGGTTTTTTTTTTTATAAATCCTATGCACTTTTTTCTTTGTGAAAGGGTATTGTTTGTTATGATGGTAGCTACCTCCAAAATGGCAAATGTTTGAACATCATTTTTTGTTTTAGAAAAAATCCTATGCACTTTTTTTGTTATTGGTTTGGTTTATTTGTTTTTGTTATTCAATAAATTCAGTTATGAATTGAGTTGCTCAGAGTTATGTATCAATTGAAGACACTACCCAGATACACAGCCACTGATATTTAAGTTATCCTCTTTTTTTTGGTACATTTTCACTGAAGTATGTCGAATATATTGCAATGCATCTCAATAATTCAAGTATCGTGATGCATCGTGATAGTATCGCATCGTGGCATATGAATCGTGATTCGAATTGAATCGTGACTTCTTTGCCAATACCCACCCCTAGTCTAAACGTAATATGGGCCCTTTAAAGTTAAGTTTCTCGTTTTCGTATCGATAAATATCTGATTTTCGACACTTTTGACATTTGGTGAATAAAGTTCAATAATAAAACATATTTTCATTCAGTCTCATGTAACAGTGATTCGTTTTCGTTTATTCTGTTTCAATTTTCCGTTTTTGGCGACTTCTCGGTAAAGTTCGCGGCTCAGATCGGGCTCGGGGTGTAACCCGGGTGACGCTGGAGGACGGGTCAAATGCAGTACGGGTTTTTCCTGTGGGGACAATAACGGCACTTTTGAATTCTTTTATCCAGTGGAAAACTCCGGTGAAGTGGGATTTTTCCACACAAAAGATCCCGGAGTGTTTTTTACGTTTAAGCCAAAAAACACTCAGACTTTGTGATGTCTTTGAATAAAATTTGATTGATTACCGTCAGAAATAGTTCGTTATGTTGGAGGTTTTTGACCAGAAAGATGGAAACTCTGAGGAGCTCAAAGGAGAAACAACTCGGGGTAAATGAGGACCAAAGCAGAACTAAACCAGAACTGGACCAGGAGCCCGCTCTAGACCAGGACTAAGACTACACCAAGTCTGAACCAGGATTAAATCAAGCCTAAAACAGGACTAAACTAAGTCTAAATCAGGACCAAATCTGGATTATATAAAGACTAAACCAAAGTTGAACCAGGACTAAATCCAGACTAAACCCAGGTTGAAAGGGAGCAAATCTGGATTAAATCTGGGCTAAAACAGGACTAAACCAAGGATGAACCAGGACTAAATCATAAGGACTAAGCCAAGTCCAAACCAAGACTCAATCAAGACTAAACCAGGACTAAATAAGGACTAAACCCAGGTTAAACAAGGACTAAATCTAGACTAAAATATAAACCAAGACTGAACTAAATGTGGATTTATAAAACTGGACTAAACCAAGAATTAACCAGGACTAAATCTGGACTAAACCAGGACTAAACTAATCCTAAACCAGGACTAAATTATTCCTAAACCAGGACTAAACTAATCCTAAACCAGGACTAAATCTAGACTAAACCAGGACTAAACTAATCCTAAACCAGGACTAAACCAGGACTAAACCAGGACTAAACTAATCCTAAACCAGGACTAAATCTAGACTAAAACATAAACCAAGACTGAACCAAGACTAAATGTGGATTTATAAAACTGGACTAAACCAAGTATTAACCAGGACTAAATCTGGACTAAACCAGGACTAAACTAATCCTAAACCAGGACTAAACTAATCCTAAACCAGGACTAAATCTGGACTAAACCAAGACTAAACTAATCCTAAACCAGGACTAAATCTGGACTAAACCAGGACTAAACTAATCCTAAACCAGGACTAAATCTGGACTAAACCAAATCTTGACTCATAAAACAGGACTGAATCATGACTAAAACAGGACTAAACCAAATCTGGACTGGACCTGGGTTGAACCAGGATAATTCTTGATATAAACCAGGATTATGTCAGGACTAAAACAGGACCAAGCCAATTCAGAAACCAGGACTAATCAAGACTAAAACCGGACTAAACCAAATCTCAGTTGAACCAAGATCATTTTTGACTAAACCAGAACTGAACCAACTGTAAATCAGGGCTAAACCAGGACTAAACCAAGTCTGAACCAGGACTAAATCTGGGCTAAACCAGGTCTAAACCAGGTCTAAACCAGGTCTAAACCAGGTCTAAACCAGGACAAATCCACATTCAGGCTTTAAATAAATAAAACAATGATTCCTTTACAGTTTTCATTATAATTATGTTTAAAATCTAAAATCGTGGAATGGCATGAACGGGATCCTGACGTTTCTCCCAGAATCCTCCTGTTCTACAAAAACAAACCGTCTCAGACACAGAACTCGCCGCCGTCGTTGTTTTGAATACAGTTTTTTATGTAACCTGCTGCAACTGACGCAAAACGACCGTTACGCAAACTTTACGACCGTTTGTGTTGCCCCATATTTGACAAAAACAGAGATATTACTGACAAACAACGCCATAAACGCGATAGAACGTGTTTTAGATCGTACCGTTCTCACTTTTCAAACACTTTATACTTTTTTTTTTTTTGCAGGATTAAAAAATGGAAAGAAATTGTGTTATGTACATTTTGTTTTCAGAATTTGACTCTTTGTCCTTTCCTAACTCCAATTTAGCCTGGATAAATTTCAATATTATGTAGGAGTAAATCAGGACTAGACCAGGATCAAACAACAAGGACTAAACCAGGGCTAAATCAGGACTAAACCAGGACTAAACATGGCCTAAACCAGGACAAATCTTGGTCTAAACCAGGACTAAACTTGGTCTAAACCAGGACAAACTGTAATACACTATGTAAACCTATTCTAAACTAAGACTAAACCAGGACTACATTAGGACTAAACCAGGACTATAGGACTAAACCAGGGATAAATCAAGACTAAACCAGGACTAAATTTAATCTAAACCAGGACAAAGTGAATAAAAATATGTAAAGCTGTTCAAACCCTGTTCTAAACCAGGGCTACACAAGGACTAAAGCAGTATAAATCAACACTAAATCAAGTGTAAACTAAGACTAAACCAGGATTAAACTTGGTCTTAACCAGGCCAAACTGAATAAAAGTTTGTAAACCTATTCAAAACCAGGACTAAGCTAGGACTAAACCAGGACTAAACCAGGACTATAGGACTAAACCAGGACTAAAGTTGCACTAAACCAGGACTACAGGACTAAATCAGGACTAAACCTGGACTAAACCAGGACTATAGGACTAAACCAGGACTAAAACAGGACTAAACTTGCACTAAACCAGGACTACAGGACTAAGTCAAGACTAAACCTGGACTAAACTAAGACTAAGTCAGAACTAAACCGGGTCTACAGGACTAAACTTACACTAAACCAGGACTAAACCAGGACTATAGGACTAAACCAGGACTAAACCAGGACTATAGGACTAAACCAGGACTACAGGACTAAATCAGGACTAAGCCTGGACTAAACCAGGACTATACGCCTAAACCAGGACTAAACCAGGACTAAACTTGCACTAAACCAGGACTACAGGACTAAGTCAAGACTAAACCTAGACTAAACTAAGACTAAGTCAGAACTAAACCGGGCCTACAGGACTAAACTTGCACTAAAACAGGACTACAGGACTAAACCTGGACTAAACCAGGACTATAGGACTAAACCAGTACTAAACTTGCACTAAACCAGGACTACATGACTAAATCAGGACTAAACCTGGACTAAACTAAGACTAAGACAGAACTAAACCAGGACTACAGGACTAAACTTGCACTAAACCAGGACTAAACCAGGACTATAGGACTAAACCAGTACTAAACTTGCACTAAACCAGGACTACAGAAATAAATCAGGACTAAACCTGGACTAAACCAGGACTATAGGACTAAACCAGTACTAAACTTGCACTAAACCAGGACTACAGAACTAAATCAGGACTAAACCTGGACTAAACCAGGACTATAGGACTAAACCAGTACTAAACTTTCACTAAACCAGGACTACATGACTAAATCAGGACTAAACCTGGACTAAACTAAGACTAAGACAGAACTAAACCAGGACTACAGGACTAAACTTGCACTAAACAAGGACTATACCAGGACTACAGGACTAAACCAGAACTAAACCAGGACTAAACCAAAACTGTTTTAGACCTGTTCAAAACCAGGAACAAACCAGGTTACTTTATTTATTCATTTGTCCCACTTTTGTAGCCGTGACAGTCTAAAGTCCTCTGTCGAATTGTTATTGTTATCTTATAGTTATTGATTATCTTGTTATTGTCTACTCAGTGTTCTAACTCCTCTTCCACATGACTTTATATAATGGGCTGCTCTTTTTAAATATGTTGATCTTTAAAGGCATCATGAGACCCGGGTCAAACGAAGACCTGGGTCGAACGAGGGCTCAGGGTGAACTTTAAACCGGCCTCACGTATCGAGATGCCCGGGATACAGGAGCATCGCCAATATCTATATTTACGTTGGCACTGGTCGTGTTGGCACAGCGCTCTGCTCGTGAGATGACGTCAAATTTAGACCTCATCATAATAGATAAATAATGCCATGCTTGTATGCCATTTACCCCGGCTTAAAGCTACACTGTGTAACTTTTCTGAAGGGTAGAGGGTCTCTCAAACGCTACTCTCCATGCAGATGTAATTCCTTTGTCTGGAATGTTTCACGGTGTGGCTTTAAACCTTTCTATCATCATGGAGACCAAATCAGACCAAGTCACAGGTCAGATCAATGGAGAGGCGACCCCGCTCACAGTCAGAACGCCTGTTTTTTGTTTTTCTAGGTATTTTTGAGCTCCTGTAATTGAATAAATGTAAAGTAGAGCTGTTTAATGTCATACTGTGGAGCATTCCAGGCAGAGCAATGGCGTATCCATAGAAACAAGCAGGTGACAAACCCTCCAACAGAAAAGTTACACAATGCACCTTTAAATATTAAATACTTAAAACAAACAAACGTTATTGTTGTTATAATCTTTTTTTTTTTAAACAATGTTGGTTCTATCACTTCCCAAGTTTAACCTCCAACATTATTGAAGTATTTTTCAGTTAGTTTTGTTTCATTTTCATATTTATATCCTCCTGGGACCCGAAGAATAAAAGTGTATCTAAATTATTATTATTATTATTTAAATTTTCTATTTGGAGGTAAATAAACACCTTAGCATTTACATTTTGTTAATTTTATTTATTTTTCATAATGTTGTAACACGTCCTCTGTAATGGACTGTGATAGTGTTAAATCCACGTGAAGTTAACAACCAAACAAAAACATTTTTTCGGTCGGTTCTACAGTCGCCTCAAAATGTTTTTAGACTCCCTTTTAATTGCTTATTTATTTATTATGATTATTTTTTTATGTATTATTTATTTATGTACATATGTATGTATTTTATTTATACATTGTTATTATTATTATTATTATTATTATTATTATTATTATTATTATTGTTGTTAAAATAATAATAATAATAATAATTATTATTATTATTTATTTTATTATTTTAATTATGTTTTATTTTTATGTATTATGTATTATTTACTCATTTATGTATTTAATTTAAATATTGTTATTTTATTCATTTATTATTATTATTATTATTATTATTTATTAATTTATTTTATTTTACTATTATTTTTATCATAGTGCAGCCACAAACTAGAGTCTATCTCAAAACTTAACTCAATGTCCACTATATAAAGGACACAAATGAATGGGCAGGTCTCAGGAGGATTTTTATTTATTTATTTATTTATTTATTTTTCTACATAAACTTAAAGGGACAGTGTGTAAGATTTTTACCTGTTAATTACTGAAATTGAAGATACCCATTCAAAAATACATTGTTTTCCAAGCCTTTTCACTTCCATCATGAAATCAAAGTATTCTTTTGGACTTAGATATACAGGGAGTCCTCGAGTTACGACGTTGATCCGTTCTTAAGACGCGTCGTAACCCGAATTTCGTCGTAAACCGGATTTTGCCTTTGATCTTCCAACCAAAGCACCAATAACCTTTCCATCTCAATAATTAGACCACTACGATGCTTGTTTATCACTGCCGCTTTCATAGGAGCAGATCAGAGCCCACATCAGGTACTTCCGCCCACATTGGGCACACACACGAGGCTGTCTTCTTCTCCCTACAGCCACAACAAAGCATATTCTTCCGCCGTGCGCCGCGCGCCGCGTGCGTTTGTTTACATCTTTTACCACGCTAAACCGTGTAAGACGGAATGACGCGTAATATATACATATTTTTTTTAATGGGGGCGCGTTCGTAACCACGAAACGTCGTAACCCGAGACCGTCGTAACCCGAGGACCCCCTGTAGTCACATAAAAGGGGGATCTTCCCCATATAGAGGCAGCCATTTTGAATACGAGAGCCGCAGAAGGACATTTGGGCTCATCCTTCGCCGAGGCTCCTGCTAACAGCTGCTCATCCGCGCTGCATATGGCTCCCCCCTTCCCCCCTCCCCTTCCCCTTCTCTCCTTCGCTCCTCTGCTCCCATATGCAGCCAGGAGCGAAGGAGAGAAGGGGAAGGGGAGGGGGGGAGGGGGGAGCATGCTGCCGGATCACACATCGTAATGGATATAACACGTATTTTGGACTAAATTGTTTTACTGGATTTTATTCGCTGGATCCTTATGGACAGATTGAGACCAAGTTTATGATGAAATACAGAGTTTGACCTGTGCAAAGCCTTCAAAGGTAAGCTAAGTAAGCTAAGTTTTGTGCTTTTCTGTATAAAAGCCCCATGTGCTCGGGGAGTGATTGTTTTGCAGGGAAATGAATAGTCAAAAAGAGGAGACTGTAAGGTTTCATTTGATGTGTAGATTGTCATGAATCATGATCGGGATTGTGTGTTTTCATGCGAAAAGAAAAAAAAAAAGTGAACGGGGGACCGCGTTTTATGTATACAGCGGTGCGCGGTTCGTGCGCGGGCACGCGCGATGTCGGCGGTACGTCGCGTCCGGGTGACCCTCGAGGTCTGCCATAGCCAAAAGAGGAAGTGGAATAGCTAGTAACCACCTATGCGCCACGAATCCTACACACTGTCCCTTTAAAAATCTTGCGTTTTACAGCGGTTTCATTGTATCCGGATTTTAAAAGTACGGGACGCTGTGATTGGCTAATATTTTGCTAGTACCGGAAAATGAGCTTTCTGATTGGTCCAGACGTGGCATGCGATTTCTACGGGCTCACAAAATTCTCGGCATTTCGTCATGTAGATACGCTGTCGTGATTTTGCTTCTTTTGAAGATAATTACTCCATGTTTTTAAGCACCAAAGTTGTTCATTTTACGTTTACGAATAAAATTAGGGCAACTATCCAAACTTTTATCTAAAAATACGACCGGGAATTTCGTGCATTCGTACCGCGCTGCCAGGGGAGCGAAATGCCTGGATTTTGGCCAGGCCCATTTTTGTCACGAGGAGAAGGCGGGGCTTGCCACAGGCCAGGTCAATGACATTCGCCTCTGATTGGCCCGCATACAATGACGTCACAGTCCTCTTTCCGGTGAACCAATGACATGCCCGAATTCCAGTAAAGGGGCGGGACATCGGCTCATTCTTTAGCACTTGGGCGCTTCCTTACCGGCACTTCAGTATTAACCCTCAGCGGGGAAACATCGCTTATATTTATTTATTTATTGTAGTTTCTTTTAAGTTAATCGCAACCAAGAATGCTCGGTCTGTGCCTTTACGTGCCCGTGTCCAACGCCGACCAGGTGGAAGTGGAGTATTTCGAGTCAAACGGACTGCCTTCAGAGCTCAAGTCGCTCTTCAACAAACTCAGCGTGTTCCTTCCCTCCCAGGAGTTTTCCACTTACCAAAAATGGAGAAAGGTACGAAAATTACTCTTATTTTATTATTTTCGCTTCCTGCGGGCTAGTCTGATTACCCACTTTCACAAATCCAATTAGTCTGACCGCGTTTTAAGTCACACTTTCCGGTGATCAGGGGAGGATTAGCATTTGCTAGCGTCTTTAGCACCGGCTTTTTTCGAGCCTGTACGAGTAGGCCGTGCACGTGAAACCGTGAGAAAAGTGACGTTTTGACCGTTTTTAGTTCCAAAAAAACGATGTTAAACGATACATTTAATTCATAGATCGAGCTGTAAAAGTAGTTTGTTTGTAACGCATGGCAAACGTGGTGTTTAATACTTTTTTCACGTTGGCGCGCTGTCTGCGTTATGAGTGAATGCGCCTTCAAAATAAAATACCCACTTAAAATCATTACAGAATGACAAAATCATCAATTAAATGTGTGGTAAATTTACATGTTTATTATCTCAAAAAGCATGCTAGTTCACGGATTGCGCAAAAAAGGAAAAAAAAGTCCTCGTTTCGCCTTTAGGGGTTTAATCTATTGCGTCATTTCTGGTATTCTGCGCAAAAAAACGCTCCAAACAAACCAGATTTTCCCACAAATTTGCATTGCATATTAGATTGCGTGCGGTTTTAATAATGCATGATCATGTGAATAAAGCTTGAGTGCGGAATTTTCTAGATCCGACCAAAAAAAGCCGCAGTCATGTGTGATTCTGTGTGGTTTTATCATTGCACGGAATCAGAAGGGGAATTTGCATGCAGGAAACGAGTGCTCGTTATATTGTCCTAAATTTGATAACGAAAGTATAACATTTTAGCTGGAAAAATGCCTCCCTCATGCCATTGCTGCACTGTAGATTCTATCAAGGGGATTTTTGCTATTAGTTTTAATCAAAGTTTAAACATAAATGCTTCAAATTTGCAGTGATTTCATAGCTATATAGAATTGTCAGTCTAAAATGGTTGTGAAATGTGTTGGGCACATTTTTAAAGTAGAATTGAACCCCTCAAAAGTGTTTAAATACATGCGTTAATCTAATTTCCCTTGCAAGTTGTGCAAGTATTACTGTAACACTGCACCACAATTGATGTAACAATTTGAAATTGTAACCCTAAAGTGGATTTTTCCAAATTTTCTTACATCTTTTTATGTAAAAATGAATCCTTTATGATTAGTTTAACCAAATATTTGCTGTTTTATTGAATATTCCGGTCCACTGATGATTTTAAAAGATTGATTAATGTGTTAATGCGTGGCTTAAGATTGTGGAATTTTCCGTTTTCTCGGATCAGGGGTGTCTTTTGTCAAGTCTTATACAATGTGTTCCACTGTGTTGACTCAGTTGTTTAAGGGACGTCTCAATTCCAAACTAGGGCTTAAAAATTAATCAAACACTTAACGGAACTTGTATGGAACTTGCATGATCGCAAGTAGAAAATTGAGCAAAATCTGAGGGAAATCTTTTTTTTTTAAATGTCCAAAAAAGTTGAACCCTAGTCTAATTTTGCTGTTTTGCTTGCGTTTAAAATTTGAAATCCATACATCATTGGGTTTGGGCGGGCACTATTGATTGTTTTTAAACTTATTTTGTAAAGTCATGACCTTTTTCGGGCGTGGACTTGATTAAATGAGGTCCCAGAAGAATTGGTCTATTTCTGAACTATTTGTACAGTAGTGTTACAGTGGTAATCTGAGCCCGATGCCCCGTCAGCAGCTTTGACGTCTCTGCTTACAGGCTGCAGATGACACAAATCTCCAGTTTGTGGTTTATACAAATAAAGGACATGTTGTAATCCAGGTCTGAAGTAATGACAGTGCTAGATGTCTCCTCCGGTAACAGCTCTGATAAGAAATGCCTTGATTAGAAGTACAGGGAGCATGTGATTCTGAATGAATGAATTTCTGATCATTAAATTTATAGCGACAATGCAATTTAAAGGTCATTTTTCTCAATGACATGATAAAAATGGGTGTACCACAACCTACCATTTTGAGATTTTCAAGAGACTTTGAAGAGTCTACAAACGCTGTTCCCATTTGCTCAGTCAGAACGCCTGCTTTTCTAGGTAATTTTGAGCTCTAAAACCGCATGTAATTGAATAAATGTAAAGTAGAGCTGTTTACTGTCACACTGTGGAACATTCCAGACCTTTTAAAACAATGGGGGGTCTCACAGACTCTACAGGTGGTCTGTCTAATCTTGAGTCTCACATTCTTATCTGGAGTTAAACCCGTCGATGTTCTCGCCCTTTCGAGTCATTTGTTCTTTTTAGAGATGCATGTGAAAACCGTCGACGACCTGGAGGGGCCCACGCCTCCACACGGGCTGTGACACGGACAATTTGTGCTCAGAATAAACCCTGCAGGGTTTGCTTAAAGGTGCATTGCGTAACTTTTTTTGCCAGAGGGTCCAGCACTTGCTAGACTCCCATGTATGTTATACATTTTTCATGGAATGTTCTACAGAATGGTACAGTATTGCATTTAATTTAACCGTCTCCATGGAAACAAGCAGGTCAGGGGTTACATCATCACGCCAAGTTACGCGTCAGACCTGTGGAGAAGTGAAGTTTTGAGAAATAAAGAAACATAATTGAATAAAAATAATAAAAAAACATGGAGAAAAGCCTTTGGACCCTTCACCAGAAAAGTGACCCAACGCACCATTTTAAAGACTGCAGTTTGACCCGTGAACATTGGCACATCGCAAAGACTGGACTTAAATTATGCGTAAAAAAACGTATCCATCCCTAGTTAACAAGTCCGTGTGGAGGAAAGGGGCGTTGTTGGGTCGTTCAGTTCATACAATTCTAATCAAAGGAAGATTTAATCAGTGATATTGATCCATTATCAGCTTGGGCGTGGTAAATGAAGGTTTACAGCTAATCTTGTCCGGAAAAGTATCCGGTTTGAAGTTGAATTTTGACAAAAGAAAGAAAACTTTACAGTATATGTTGAGGATAAACTAAACCTAGACTAAACTAAGACAGAACTAAACCAGGCCTACAGGACTAAACTTGCAGTAAACCAGGACTAAACCAGGACTATAGGACTAAACCAGGACTATAGGACTAAACCAGGACTAAACTTGCACTAAACCAAAACTGTTTTAGTCCTGTTCAAAACCAGGAACAAACCAGGTTACCTATTTATATGTTGAGGATAAACTGAAAGCCATTTGAGTTTTTAATAAGACAAAAATAAAACTGAAAGGATTACAACACCAGGAAGGAAATGATGAAAACTTGTTGCGTCTTACTCATAGCCAAACCCTAGATTCTTGTATTCAGATATTCTGGAGGGGGTGGAATGTTTCACAGTGTGGCATTAAACTGTTCTCTTTTCTTTATCTTCACGGAGACCGACCCAGACCCAGTCACAGGTCAGATCTGTGGCCACCAGTGTCCCCCGGTGACTTCCTAAATGTGTAATAGCGCACAGAGGTTGGTTTAATCCGATCTAACCTCTAAACGGGGCCAAGTCCAGACCTGCTGATTCCAGATCTCCAGCCCCGGACTTGTGACCTGGGGGTTCGGTTCCAGGGGACAGACCTCTCGCCAGGATTTTTAGTGAGGGACGAGATGGGGGTGACACTGTAAATGTTTAGAGTTTACGGGGGAAGCCTACTCCGGTTGCACACAGAAGAACACCACTGGAGTTATTTTGAGCTCGAAGGGCAAATTGTGCGTGTGTGGCTGCTGAATGTTTTACAATGTGAAAATGCCAAGTGTTAAACGCTCGAGTTGTGACTGATCAAACACACACACCAAGCAATAGAATTATAGTAGAAATGACAACAGGCAGAAGAACACCACTGGAGTTATTTTGAGCTCAGAGGGCGAATTGTGCGTGTGTAGTGGCTAAATTTAATACGGTGTTAAACGGCGGCGACGTCAATGACCTATTACACTAAATCCACCCAAGCCATAGAATTAAGGTCAAAATGGCAGGTTTTTTTTTTGCCAGTACTTGCAAATTGAGACATTTCTCAAACAAATTAGCGCTTTTAAAAATTATTATTTAATTATTTTGTTTTACATTTTTTGTTTTTAAATTCTTGCTCTGACTTTTTTTTTAACAATTTGAGCCTTATTTCGGTAATAAAACAAGTTGTTTTACTCACCCATAGCACTTTGGTGTCATCCTTGCCTGCATGCACTTTTGCTTTCTTGTTCAAACTGTCCCTGCCTGGAGCTACTGTGGCAAGTAAATTTCTCCTGTGTGGGATCAATAAAGTCTTGTCTTATCTTGCGTCCCATCACTGACCTGCCTCTGTTCAAAGCCAAACTTAAAACCTACTTATTTAGGATGACTTTTAACACTTAGTGGCCCTGTGACTCTTTCTTTATTTTAATGGTGTAATGTGCTTTGTTTTTAATGTTGTACAGCACTTTGGTCAGCTTTGGTTGTTGGAAGGTGCTATAGAAATACATTTTGATTGAAAACTCAAATGGCGACAGAGTTATTTTGAGCTCAAAGGGCAAATTGTTGAATATAGTGTGAAAATACCAGGTAGAGTTGTGAATGACCTATCACACTAAATCTAATTATAGTAAAAATGTCTGAATACAAATGATTACTGTAATTTTCTAACATTTCAAAGTCCAAGTTGCAGATATGAGATAAAATGACCTCAGTGCATTAGCCAGTATAGTTTTGCAAATATTTGGACATTTCTCAAACAAGTTGGCAATGTTTTTACAGTTTTGACATTTTCGACTGTTGCTCTGACTCGTTAAGACTCAAATGGCGCCTTTTTATTAATGATAATTGCAGTATAACGGTGGTAGTAAAAGTATTAGGAGGGCCGCCCACTATTGGCTTCAGCAGTTTTTTTGTAATTATTATTTTTTTTCTTTTGTCTCTACAGAAATCGGTTCAAACAGAGGAGAGCAGTGCGGATGGTCAGCTGGACTTCGAGGAGTTCGTTCACTATCTCCAGGATTACGAGAAGGACCTGAAGCTGGTGGTGAAGAGCTTTGACAAGAAGAATGCCGGTACGAATGTCCGGAATGTTAACGAGCGAGGAACCCACCTATGGGCACGCAGCTTAAACCCAGAAAGTACTAGTAGGATGTTGTAGCCCGGATTTATTGTTTGCCATTGTTTTTTGGGGTAGGGATTTTTATAAAACTCTAAGGTCCAAGTCAGATCTAAGCAAAAATTATACTTTTTCTAGACTGTTTTTCATGTTTTTAAGATTTAACAAAACAGGGACATGGAAATGAACCAAAAATGAAAGACTAGGAACTGGCGGAGACATTTTTAGTTGTATTTATTTACATTTTCTCCTGTTTTGCCTCTTGTTTGAAGGTTACGTCGACCCCAAAGAGTTCGTACAGTCCCTCCGTGACCTTGGAGTCCACATTTCTCTACAACAAGCTGAAAAAGCACTAGCAAGGTAAAGAACTGACTCGAAATGATACGATCTCAAAAGAATTCACCCCTGACGGTGACTAAGGCCTGGTTTTGTTTTTGTTTTGTCTCTTCAGCATGGACAAGAACGGTCTGATCACGATTAGCAGCAAAGACTGGAGCAACTGTGCGGCGGCAGTGGAGAAAACGGAGAATATCCCCGAGATCATCCTCTACTGGAAGCATTCTACGGTGAGCACTGCCGCTCAGTTAGGGTGTATAGTTGTAAAGGTAACATTCCCTTAACTTTTCCCATTTAAAAACTGTACTTTTTTGGTTATGGGTAACATTTTGCCAAGTTTATTTTTTAATATTCAACCAACTTTGCTGTTTATCCAGGCTGAGAAACGTGATGTTTTTAATAATTCATTTTCCTCTGGAAAATTTTTAAATTAGACAGAATTATTAGGAAAAATGGCTGAAAATGATCGGAATCATTTGTATTCAAAGTCCTAGTTACAGGTATAGAATCCAAGTTGACCTCAGTTTTTATTCTTTTTAATCCGTTTACTCATGCAAATATTTGGACATTTCTCAATTTTTTTTTTTTTTTTTTTTTAACGTTTTTGATCTTTTAAAATTGTTGCTCTGACTTGTTAAAACTCAAATCTTCTATTCATCTTAGAGCTGGGTGATATGGCCTAAAAATAAAATCTCCGATTTAAAAAAAACAAAACAAAACAGATTTTTCGATTTTTCTCTGCCTTACTCAAAAACAAATAACAGATGACAGACAAATGGCTCAAAACAATGCAACGTTCTTTTATAAAACAAATGCATTACACTGAATGTATTGTTATTATTATTATTATTATTATTATTAGCATCAATTAAGCTGTTATTGTTATAAAAATTTATATTATAACCAACCGGGACCCAAACATGCTTCCCCATGTTTGGGTCCCGAGAGCTGAGAGTGAAATAATCAAATCACAGGTAGAATCCAAGATGGCCGCGCGCACGTCTCAGCCTTAACTACGCGCTGACTTGTCTACTTTTAATGCGGTTTATAGTGTTTAACAGCTGTCATCCACTCTTTTACTATTCAGCATCCAACATAGATGGTATTTTTAAATCGATTTTGTGATAAAGGAGCTTTCATTACAACTTCTACCAGTCATAAACACCACTTGTGTACCGGCTTCTTACCTTCAGGCGGGCTGGAAGAGCTGTGCTAGTGTGGCGACTAGTGTTTGGACTATGTTTTTGTCCCGTTTCGCCCCGGGATTGCGGTTTGCGTCGGTATCTTTGTGGGTCCCCGCTGTCGGGGAGGTGACCCTTCAGAAGTCAACAATTACAGGCCAATCTCTAAATTATGTATTGTGGCAAAAGTCTTTGAAAAGCTGGTCAGTGACCAACTGAAGGTGTTTTTAGAATCACACAACATTTTAACTGATTTTCAATCTGGTTTTAGAAAACAGCACAGCACTGTCACAGCCTCTTTAAAAGTTTTTAATGATTTTATCCTTGCACTTGATCGCAAGCATTATTGTGCTGCTTTATTCATTGATTTGTCCAAGGCCTTTGATACTGTGGATCACTCTCTCCTTGTTAACTCCTTGAACAGTATAGGCATGTCAAACCAAGCTGCTGATTGGTTTGCTGACTACCTGTCAAATAGAAAACAGTGTGTGCACATGTCTGGATCTTTTTCAACTTCCCTTAAAGTCACAAAAGGAGTGCCACAGGGCTCAGTGATGGGACCCATTTTATTTTCTATTTATATCAATAATTTATGTTTTAATTTGTCAAATGCCACTTACCACTTTTATGCCGATGACACAGTAATTTATTGCTGCTCTACCTCATTAGTACAGGCCTTCGAGTATTTACAATCTGCTTTTGATATTGTTCAGACACGTCTGCAGTCCCTGAAATTAGTTTTAAATGCTGAGAAAACTAAAGTTATGGTGTTTTCTCATAAGTGTCTTTTTCCTGAGGACATGCCTGAAATAAAAACTGTCCAAGGAAGATCACTAGAACTTGTCAGCAGTTACAAATACCTTGGTTTTCTGCTTGACTCTGAGCTCTCGTTCAAGCTACATATTGCCAATCTGGTGCGCAAACTAAAAGTGAAACTAGGTTTTTATTATCGTAATAAATCTTGTTTCTCACTCAGAGCTCGTAAACATCTTGTTTCAGCAACTTTTGTTCCTCTGCTGGATTATGGTGATGTCTTGTATATGACTGCGTCCTCTAAATGTCTTCAGTCCTTAAACACGGTGTACCATTGTGCTTTGAGGTTTGTGACTGGTTGTAATCGCCTTACGCATCACTGTGAACTGTACGCCAAAGCAGAGTGGCCTTCTCTGAGCACACGAAGGTACACTCATTGGTTGCTATTGGTTTACAAGGCACTCGTCGGCTTGGCACCCTCGTATCTTTGTACACTGCTTCAAAGAACTACCAATGCTTATGCCTTGCGATCTAGTGACATTTTTCAACTGCAAGTTCCTCGTGTTAGGACTGAGTTAGGAAAGCAGGCTTTTAGCTTTTCCGCTCCATCAGCCTGGAACACTCTTCAAACTGAACTGAAAATGACTGAACTTGTCTCATTTAAAACATTTCGCTCCTTTTTATATAATCGGCAAAAAAAAACCATAAATCAGTGTCTGTGTTTTTAAATGTACTGTCATTTTAACTAACGCATTTTATCGCTTGTGTTTACAATTGTTTGCACCTTTTTAATATCATTTGCACTTAATTTTACTGTTTACAACTATTGCACTTTACATTTGATATTTTACTGTTATTTTACTCTGGACGTGTGCTGCTGACCTCTTGGCCAGGTCACCCTTGTAAACGAGGTCTTGATCTCAATGGGTTTTTTACCTGGTTAAATAAAGGTTAAATAAAATAAAAAAATATTACCTACAGCATTGTGCAGTCTGTATACAGCTGTGGCAACTTCAGAAAAATATTTGCGGCTTGGTAGCACATACTTCGGGTCCAAAACTTTCACCATGTTAATGAATCCGGGCTTTTCCACAGTGTATATATGGGCACCATGTCTTTTACAATATGTGCTTGCGCTGTGGGACCTGCACTTCTCCCACTCCGCTGCCTCTGCTTTAGGCGCTAGGATACTGCTCTGCTTCCTTTTGAACAGATCTTACAGCGAGCACTCGTTTGTTTGAAGTCCGACGCAAGAAAACCGAACCAGTTCCATATAACGGATGTAGCGACACCTTTGTTTGGTACAAGCTCCGGCTTTCCCTCAGTTGCCGCTAGCTTGTACAATGTTTGGGTGCGCCCCACTAACTTACCCGTGTAGAATGTGGCGCCGCGCATTAGTTCTGCTCGCATTTAAAAAATAATTTTAAAAAATTGATTTTCATAAAAACACATCGTCCTGAACTGTAAATTCGAATTAATCGATAAATCGCGCAGGTTTTATTCATCTTGTATCTTTATTTACATTTCAGTGTTATAACAGCAAAGTACAAAACTGCAATGGAATGACAGTGGCAAGTGGCATCCATTAGGTTCAGAATGATGAAAAATTACTGCTGTTTCCATAGCGATAAACGAATAACTTTTGAATGGGGAAAAAAAATCCTCAAATGTTGCTTTTTAACAGAAACCTGAAAGCCATCAAGATCTTTGAAGATCAAAGTCAGCTTTGTCAATTCTGCCATATGTGTTCAACAGTGAATCGAAATTTTGTTTCTCTCTGGCCAAGCAGTGCAAAGAAGACGGTGTACAAAATACAATCTAAAGACAAAATAAAACAATCTAAGACAAGAATCTAAACTAAAATCTAATCTGAAAGCAGTACAACAGAATAAATACCTATTTACAGATGTCCAAAAGTGTGCAGTGTGCATCAAAAATGTGCATAGGAAGATACAGCAGTGAAATGGTAATGTGCAATAGAATGTGCATTGAAAGTGAAGATAAAAATAAACCCACCACAGTCGTATCGTCCACAAACTTCACAATGTGATTGGTGCTGAAGGCTGGTGCGCAGTCGTAGGTCAGCAGAGTGAAGAGCATCGGACTGAGCACACAGCCCTGGGGGACTCCTGTGCTCAGTCTAATGCAGCTCGCGGTGTTTCTGCCGACCCGCACTGCCTGTGGCCTCTCACTCAGGAAGTCAGGAAATTCCTCACTAACAGGAATTTTACCTCTGGAACTTGTATGCCCCTACCCTCTCCGAGACTTTCTAGTTCAAGAAAGAATGAAACTTGAACAAATTTAAAACAAAATATTAAAACTTTTTAAATCAGGGAAAAATCCTCAAAATGTTGCCAAAGCCATACAAATGTATAATAAAATGAAGATTTAAATTAAAACAAAAAATAACAAAGAAAATAATAATAAAAATGATGCTTATGATAAAATAATAAATACAGTTAAAAATGATAATGTTTACACTTGAATATTTTTTACCTCTGGAAGCACCCACTTTGCCTTTCCAGCACATTCATTCAGATTTAGCAGCCACCAGAATGAAGGAATTAAACTTTAATCTAAAACACTTGACCTTTGTTCTCATTAAGCGCTCGTCGTTAGAAGTGGCCGGGCGCTCTGGGCGCTCCGGGTGCTCGCTGACGTGTGAGGGGATTAGGTCTAGACCATTATGTAAAACGGAGGCAGGTGGGGCGCTTCAGGAGCTATTTAAACCTGATCTCATTCTCCCCGGATAACTGCCGTCATGAGCGCCAAGAGACACCGCGATCCCGACCGAAATAAACCGGGGCCCCAGCCTCAAAACTGGACGTACCCACTGAGAAATGGGCCAGTGCAGTAAAAAAAATGATTAGTTATACAAGACTGAAGGGCATTTTGTACATTCTGTTCATTAAGTTTAGGTTAAAGTGCAAATGACAGGGTTTTATGATTCTATATTTTTGACTTAAAGCTGCATTGTATAACTTTTCCAGTGGAGCGTCCGTCAAACGTTTTTCTCCATGGAGATGATTTGTCTGGAATGTTTCACAGTATGGCATTAAACCTTTATCTTCATGGAGACCAAACCAGACCAAGTTTCTCTGTATTTGAGCTATAAAACCACCTGTAATTGAATAAACGTCAGGTAGAGCTGTTTAATATCAGACTGCGGAACATTCCAGGCAGAGCAAAGACGTATCCATAGAAACGAGCAGGTGATGGACCGTCTATCAGAAAAATTACACAATGCACCTTTACGTTGGTGGAGTAAACCCTGTTGTAAATTTAAATTATAGTTTTGCACCAATCAAGAAGCAATTTGGGAAGAAAAGTAGAAAAAATGTTAAACTACAGGAAGTACTGTAGAGTTCGATTTTCGAGAGTCTCTTCTTGATGACGTCACACTGGGAGAATTCTATCCGAAAGTTAGGCTCAATTTATACACAAAACAAATTTTTCTGATACTTAAAACAATAACCTTACAAACACCTTAATTTTGTTTAATTTGTGAAATAATAATAATAGAGGGTTTACCCCATGGTGCAAAATGATTACTAGGTTAAAAAAAAAAAAAAAACTGAATTAGGAGGACAAAAATGTAAATATTTATTGATCCTATTTAATGATCCTAACTGTTTTTAGTAAAATCCGTAACCCAACTTTAACGAGAAGGAAACAGCCGTGTGGATTTTCGCAGTTTTCAAATTTATACTAAACTTGTCCGTGTCTTGCGCAGATCTTTGACGTGGGCGATAACCTGCTGGTGCCCGACGACTTCACGCTGGAGGAGAAGCAGACGGGGATGTGGTGGAGACACCTGGTGGCCGGAGGCGGCGCCGGAGCCGTGTCCAGGACGTGCACGGCGCCTCTGGATCGTCTCAAAGTCATGATGCAGGTAAAACTCGTGCGGAATATTGAATGTTTTTCGAGAGAACGGGTGGCAGAAGTGGGTGTATGGAGAATTTTGAGTAATTTAGGACATTTAACCATAGTTTGCCTCGTTTATATTTGAAGATTTAAAGTTTCTAGTTTGATTTTAAAGGTTGGATATGGGCAGCGGGTGTGACACAAGGTCCAGATCTCGCCAAATGTTCCGAATTTTTATTGTGAAATGACGTTTTTAGGTTAATTAACTGTCACACACTCCAAGTAAATGATGTGTTTCTCGAATGCTTCTCAAATGACATTCCTGACGTCCCGAGTTGGCAACACGACCCCGGCGCGCTAAACTATGTCCACAGTGACATCATCATGTGACTCTCGGGGGTCATCTGCACCGCGACCTTTTGCTTCTGACCACACGTTGTCGACCCTTTTGAGCAACGCGCCGCTTTAAAACAGAAACTGAAATCCAGTGCTGTAAAGTGGAAGGAAATATCACGTTTTCGAAGTATTTGAGATGAACAAATGCAAAAAAAGGTGAAATCTGAAACGATAATCACATGTGTTTCAGAGCATTCTTGTCTAAAGTCGAAACTACAGAGTTCGCAAGTTTTTCGTGGTCCAAAACGCAGTCAGGGCAGCACATGTAGTTTTCTGTAGAGGACAGTTTGTACGTAACCGCCTTCTTTGATTAGGTAATGATAAGAAACAAAATACAAGTTCTGCCCCACTACAATCCTATAAAATATAAAGACCAAAGTGTCATTGTGTCACTTTACCTGTGGAGGGTCCGTCAAAAACCCTTTTCTCCATGGATGTTGCTTTGTCTGGAATGTTTCACAGTACGGCATTAAACTTTTCTATCCAGACCAAGTTACAGGTCAGATCTGTGGAGAGGCGACCATCACTCAGTCAAAATCCCCGTTTTTTTCTAGGCGTTTTTGAGCTATAAAGCCACCTGTAATTGAAATAAATGTAAAGTAGAACTGTTTAAAGTCGTACTGTGGAACGTTCCAGACAAAGCAATGACGTATCCATAGAAACAAGCAGGTGATGGACCAAAAAGTTACACAGTGCATCTTTTTAATGTAAGAAATAAATTTTAAAAATCCCATAAAAACGTAATTGTAATCCAAAAATATTTACATTTTTAGTATGATACATAAATTATTAGTATAAATAAAACAATATAAGGATAAAATAAAATAAAAAAAACTAGTAAAACTTCATTACTACAGTTTGCTTCTAAAAAAACAAACTCCATTGAGTCCTGATTTAATCTCTGTCCCAACTCCTTTGCCCCTGTAATCTCCAAACCCTTTGCTCAACGCTCGTTTTATCGATTACCATAACTCTGTTAATAATTCCTCCACCTCTTTCCAAACGGGCCATAGTTCGGCCTCCGGGATCGACCAATGGCGCGCCTCCGTTTCTTCCCCACACCTTTCCAGGCCACGTCAATGCCAGTCTGACGCGAGCCGCTGAACTCGTAGTGCGTCACCCGCTGGACTCGTGCCCCTTTGGCGTGTTGTAATTTTTATTTTATGGAGTCTAAAGGTGAAAACGCGACCGGCCTGATGCCCCAGTTTGGCTTTGGAGCTGGACTTTGTGTTCCAGGCTACGGGGGCGAGAAAAGGGGTCTAATCTTTTTGCAAAAAAATAATATCCGGAACAAATATTTAGATAATATTATGACTATCAAACCAAAAAAATGTCAAAAATACATCTGTATGTATCAGGACACAGAACACAATGTTACACTATTTAAAAAAAAAAAAAAAAGTCCTGGCCAAGACAGCGGCACAGATCAATACAATTACAAACCATTTCAAAACAATTTAAGCAATTACAAGCAATAAAATGTTTCAGAATTAAAAACATTTACAAACCATAGATTGTCCCTAATGAAACTGTATTAAAGATGGGAAAAGACAAATTAAAAACCAAAATGAAACTAGCATTGTGATCTTTCAAATCTATCTTTAAAATAAGATGTGTGAACCTTTCAGATAAGGTTTTAAAGTGAAATTAAAAAGGTATAAAAGTGTAAATGGTTTTATTTAAAGATAACAATGCAAGTTCACATCACATTTTTGTAATCTAATACTTTTTTATTATTGGCTACATCTACTTTATATTCTAATTTTGTATATCTCAAACTTAAACCTTTCTATCTCCATGGAGACCAAACCAGACTAAGTTACAGGTCAGATCTGTGGAGAGGCGACCCCGCTCACAGTCACAATGTTTGTTTTTCTAGGGATTTTTGAGTTGTAAAACCACCTGTAATTGAATAAACGTAAAGTAGCGGTGTTTAAATGTGATATTGTGGGTACATTCCATTTCTACGTATCCATAGAAACGAGCATTTGACGGATCCCTAACCAAAAAGTTACACAATGCAGCTTTTTAACGTCACAACTAGTAAACTATAAAGGTCGTTTCTAATGAGTTTTGTGCCCTTCCTCTTATTTTACATTCTGATACGGAGAACTGAAGATATCAGTCCAGCCCGGGTTGTGTAATCTGGAGTCTTCATCTCGAACATCGTTTCTGAGGAAAAGGAGGAGCGGTGTAGAACAAAGATAAACCTTGTGCGTTATCAGTAATGCCATAAATGAGCCGTTTCTGGGTCATGGAATTGAACGTTCTGAGGACTGTTCTAGAAAATGAATAACTTGACAAGGAAAGCTACTGATTACCCTTCAAATTCCTCTAGTACTTCATTAATCCGCCTGACTGTGCCGTAATATCCTTAAGGTTAATTAAGGTTTACTTATTATGAAGTGTGGACAAGCTCAATTTTGTTAGCTAAAACTACAGATACCAGGGAGAAAGTTGGTAAAGTAAAAGTATCACATGAAGAAAAATCTCATTTTTTTGAACAATTAAAGGATGAAGTGTTATTTTTGATCAGGAATTTAGCTGATTTTGAAATGATTCTAGATGTTTCTGGTTGGCTCAGAGTCTTTGAGCAGGTCTCAAACTCGAAAGAAAAGTACTTTTTACTTTTACGTGGAGTAGAAAGTATAAATACCTCCACCCAAATGCAGTAAAGTAAAAAGTACACACTGTAAAATGTACTTGAATATATGAATTTAATTTGAATTTAAGTATATTTTTTACTTTTGTACCTTGTTACCTTCCAATTTTCCCACATCTCCACTAGGTTTGTAAAAATGACTTGATTTCTAAATTGGACTAAATGGAAGTCTGGAAAACTAGGGTGTTTTACCCTTGAAATTTGAGAAACTAAGGGTGTCCTGAAACCTTGAAATTTGGGAAACTAGGGTGTGTTGAAACCTTGAAATTTGGGAAACTAGGGTGTCCTGAAACCTTGAAATTTGGGAAACTAGGGTGTCTTGAAACCTTGAAATTTGGGAAACTAGGGTGTCCTGAAACCTTGATATTTGGGAAACTAGGGTGTGTTGTAACCCGGCGCATCTTGTTGTGTTCCAGGTGTACGGCTCCAGGTCCAATAACATGTGCATAATGAGCGGTCTGACACAGATGATCAGGGAGGGCGGCACTCGCTCGCTGTGGAGGGGCAACGGCGTCAACGTGCTGAAGATCGCCCCCGAAACGGCGCTCAAGTTTATGGCCTATGAACAGGTACACAACTCAACTTTTTTATCTAGTCAACTTCTTTTTTTCTTTTTTTTTCTCTAAATGTCTAATTTTGTGTTTTGGTTTTCAGATTAAAAGGTTGATTGGCAGCGATAAGGAGACTCTGAGCATCTTTGAGCGTTTCGTGGCTGGTTCTATGGCCGGCGTGATCGCACAGAGCACCATCTACCCAATGGAGGTGTGTAGGACTGTACTTGTCGTAATGGCGCGTTTTGAAATTATTCCAATTCTGTTGAAGTTTATATTATGTTTCGCAGAGGCTTCTTTCTAACTTCTGATGTTTTGTCGTTCTCTTTAGGTGCTGAAGACTCGCCTGGCGCTGCGTAAAACGGGGCAGTACTCTGGCATCTCGGACTGCGCCAAACAGATCTTCAGAACAGAAGGGCTCTCTGCGTTCTACAAAGGATACGTCCCAAACATGTTAGGAATCATCCCCTACGCCGGCATCGACCTCGCCATCTACGAGGTGAGAACCTACAGCCCCGTGACCCTCCTCCTCCTCCTCTCCTACAAATGTTTAATGTCTTCTCTTGATTCCAGACTCTGAAGAACCACTACCTGCAGCAGTACAGCTCCAACTCCACAGACCCAGGTGTGGTGGTGCTTTTGGCCTGCGGGACGCTCTCCTCCACCTGCGGACAGCTGGCCTCGTACCCCCTCGCTCTGGTCCGGACTCGCATGCAAGCACAAGGTAAGAGCAGAGCCCGGAGGTGTGCTAGAACGTTCTAAATTAGTGTAATCACTTCAAATATCGTTTTAAGTTGCCAGAGAACGGCTGAATCCACATGTTAAAACGGTAACGATGACTAAGACCACTTTGTTTGAAAAACGATTAATGATGATAATGACAACTGGAACATTTTAAATCTACATTGAAATTCAATTTTAAATGAATGATGGTGGTGGTTTAAAAAGCATTTGGCTACGATTTTTTTTTAGTGATAAAGATGTATCAACAGTGAAATTTCACACAGTTTGATTAAAAATAACTAAAATGTTATTAGTTCTGTGAAATTTGACACAATTTGATCAAAAATGACTAAAAAATGTGGATAGTTCTGTGAAACATATGGCAATAAAACCATTCTGATTCTGAAATATGACAATTTGATCCAAAATTTCACACAATTTGATCAAAAATTACTACAAATTTTTGGATAGTTCTGTGAAATTGATAATGACGACTGGAAAATTTAAATCTACATTCAATTCATTTAATTTTAAATAATTGATAATAGTGGTTTAAAAAGCATTTTGCTACGATTTTAGTGATAAAGTTGTATCAAACACATAGCAGTCTTTTACTTTCTTACACATTTTGTCTCAGACTCTAAATGCCACATGTGTCCTCTTCTTTTATTGAGAAAACTCTAACCTTACATTTGTTGTTCTCTTCCAGCAGCGTGCGGCGGCGACAACCGTGTCTCCATGTCGGGTTTGTTCAGGCAGATCCTCCAGAGCGAAGGACCCTCGGGTTTGTACCGAGGACTCGCCCCCAACTTCCTCAAAGTGATCCCCGCCGTCAGCATCAGCTACGTGGTCTACGAGCACATCAAGACTCAGCTCGGGGTCACGTCACGCTGAGGAAATCCCGCTAAAAACACAAACTGAAATACAACACATATCCCAGAATCCAGAGAGACGTCTGAGGTTCAAATGGAGCTCGAATCATTCTGTGAATGTTGGGGACGGACGACGGTTATGGGGAGGAGGAGGTAGATGCCGCTTCCACTGTTGAGGGTTTTGGAAAGTGTCTGTTCACTTGTCCGAGCTTGACTGCTAAGGAAAAACTAAAGCAAAGAATGTATGTTTGTTTTGTTTTGTTTTTTGAGGAGTAGCAGTGTGGAATTAAAAGAGAAATTGAGGAGTTCTGCGAAAATTGATCAAAAATTACTTAAAAAAGCATATCAAACAAAATGGACTGCAGCATTGTGGAATTTAAAGGGAAATCGTTCATGTAGTTCTTTGAAATTTGACACAATTTGACCAAAAATGACTACAAAATGTGGTTAGTTCTTGGAAATTTGACAAAAAATGACTACAAAATGTGGTTAGTTCTTGGAAATTTGACAAAAAATGACCAAAAATGACTAAAAAATGCATATAAATTGTCTTAACCTATCCAGATTTCTAATTTACAGAAGACACTACTTTAGACGGCTATTAATTTGTTCCTAACTTGACCCTCAAATGTGAAAACAAAAGTATTTTATCAACACAACACTTGACTAATTCATTATAAAGGAAATTTTACACCCACTGGCTGCATTAACGCTGTACTTAACTTCTAAAAATCTACTATAAGCGGCATCTACCTTTGTTTTAACTTAGTTACAGTTAAAAAGAAGGAAATATTATGTTCTATGGACTCTGTGAGCTCAGGTTTCGGCGGAAAACGTTAAACTTTCCGCAGCTGCTATTTATACATAGATATATTTTACTAGATCCCCGAGAAGCTTTCAAACGTGAGTGAATGTCGCAACGGAACTCAAGGGACCAAAACGCTCTTCTGGCTAAAAATTAAGGTGCCTGTTGGAGGTAGAAAGTCGACTTGTCATGTCAGTTCAGCGAAATTCAGAGTAGACGCCCCTTTTTTTTTTTTTTTTCTTTTGTACGGCAGAGAATGTGATCTTGATCCGATTATCCCTTTTCCGTGTTATGGGGAAGCTTGAAATCCCAGTATAGAGAAGTCCATTTGCACAGTTGTGAGTCTGAAAACTTCTCTCCCCCTTTTTCCTACTGAACGAATGTATGTGCGATCACCTCTCGGCCGTCCATCTGTATGCATTTGATTTTAACGTGGAGAGAAAGCCGCACGTCGTCTGGAACGGTTAGGATCTCTGTACGATGTCGGAATAGGCCTTAATTCTAACGCTCTGCTGCTGTCGTAACACTAATTTTTGTTTGTTTTTGAAGGTTTAAAATGAGGGTGTCATGATTTCACGAAGGCAAATCAGGTTTCGAGTTCAGAATTGTTCTTTAAAATGTTCGGTCTTGTACGTTTCCTGAAAAAAAATGTGTATAATTTTGCCAAAAACTGAAGTCAAATTGGTTTAATGGATGTTTCTAATTAGAATTTCCGATTTCGGGAACGTGAATAAACGCCCGAATTTCAGAATTTTAAAGGTGCATTACGCAGCTTTCCGTCTCCTGCTTGTCACCATGGAGACGTCGCTTTGTCTAGAATGTTCCGTGGTATAGATTAAACTCCTCTATCTCAAGTAAGACGACTATAGGCGACATTACAGGTCAGATCTGTGGAGAGAATGATTGTATTTTTGTTAAGAGATGTGTTTTAATGTCATATTATGGAACATTCTGGACAAACTAACAATAAAAAAAACATCTCCATGGAGACGAGCAGGTGACAGACCTTTTTTTTTAAAAGCCGAATTTGTCTAATTTTGACCAATGCTAAACAAAAAGTACGAAACCTGCCTGTCTTTTGTTTTCTTTTCGTAATGAAACTGATGTGATCGTGTATCCAGCCCTTTCGTTTAAAAGTATAGATGTCTTAACTCAATAATGTTCACTGTGGTTTAAGGGCCGTTATTTCCAAACCTCATAACGATCTTTATTTATTTTATTTATATTTTCACTGTAACATTTATACTTTGTCGAATGAGGGGCTGCACGTGTTCGGCTTAATGCACTTTAATCCAAGCGCTGGAGGGCGTCGTGAATGTGTGAAATCCAGACTGTTGTATAAAGATTTAAATTTTGTTCAAGTATTTTAAGAGTTTTTAATGGACCATCTGATGCGAATAAATGCAATTTTTCCTGTTAACTGCATTTTGTCTGTTTTTGTAGCTTGTTTTGTAGCAGTTTAAGAATTTCTCATAGTTGTAAGTCAAAAATGTACTCAAAAGTAACGTTGCTTCAAAATATTACTCAAATAGTGGTCCAAGAAATGACTCGAGAGTAGCTGAAAGAGTAACGAGACTGCTAATGTAGTTTGAGGAAGGGAGTAAAAGAAATGAAAAAGTAGCAGTGTGGAATTGATTAAAAGAGGAAATTGGTCAGAGCTGTGAAATTTGACACAATTTGATTAAAAAAGACTACAAAATGGGGTTGGTTTTGTGAAATTTGACACAATTTGATAAAAAAAATGACTACAAAATATGGTTAGATTTGTGAAATTTGACAATTTGATAAAAAAAAATTACTACAAAATGTGGTTTTGTAAAATTTGACAATTTGATGAAAAAATGACTACAAAATGGGATTAGTTTTGTGAAATTTGACACAATTTGATAAAAAAAAAACAAACTACAAAATGGGATTAGTTTTGTGAAATTTGACACAATTTGATAAAAAAAAGACTACAAAATGGAGTTAGTTTTGTGAAATTTGACACAATTTGATAAAAAATGACTACAAAATGGGATTAGTTTTGTGAAATTTGACACAATTTGATAAAAAAAAAAGACTACAAAATGGGATTAGTTTTGTGAAATTTTACACAATTTGATAAAAAATGACTACAAAATGGGATTAGTTTTGTGAAATTTGACACAATTTGATAAAAATGACTACAAAATGGGATTCGTTTTGTGAAATTTGACAATTTGATAAAAAATGACTACAAAATGGGATTGTTGTGAAATTTTACAGTTTGATAAAAAAAAAAGACGACAAAATGGGGTTAGTTTTGTGAAATTTTACACAATTTGATATAAAAATGATAAAAAATATGGTTAGTTCTGAGAAGTTTGACACAATTTGATAAAAAATGACTACAAAATGTGGTTGGTTTTGTGAAATTTGACACAATTTGATGAAAAAATGACTACAAAATGGGATTAGTTTTGTGAAATTTGACACAATTTGATAAAAAAAAAAAGACTACAAAATTGAGTTAGTTTTGTGAAATTTGACACAATTTGATAAAAAAATTACTACAAAATGGGATTAGTTTTGTGAAATTTGACACAATTTGATAAAAAATGACTACAAAATGGGATTCGTTTTGTGAAATTTGACACAATTTGATAAAAATGACTACAAAATGGGATTCGTTTTGTGAAATTTGACACAATTTGATAAAAAAAAGACTACAAAATGGAGTTAGTTTTGTGAAATTTGACACAATTTGATAAAAAATTACTACAAAATGGGATTAGTTTTGTGAAATTTGACACAATTTGATGAAAAAATGACTACAAAATGGGATTAGTTTTGTGAAATTTGACACAATTTGATAAAAAATGACTACAAAATGGGATTAGTTTTGTGAAATTTGACACAATTTGATAAAAAAAAAATGACTACAAAATGGGATTAGTTTTGTGAAATTTGACACAATTTGATTTTAAAAAATGACTACAAAATGGGATTCGTTTTGTGAAATTTGACACAATTTGATAAAAAAGACTACAAAATGGGATTAGTTTTGTGAAATTTGACACAATTTGATAAAAAATGACTACAAAACGGGATTGTGAAATTTTAGTTTGAAAAAAAAAAGACTACAAAATGTGGTTGGTTTTGTGAAATTTGACACAATTTGATGAAAAAATGACTACAAAATGGGATTAGTCTTGTGAAATTTGACACAATTTGATGAAAAAATGACCACAAAATTGGATTAGTTTTGTGAAATTTGACACAATTTGATAAAAATGACAACCAAATGGGATTAGTTTTGTGAAATTTGACACAATTTGATAAAAAATGACTACAAAATATGGTTAGATTTGTGAAATTTGACAATTTGATAAAAAATGACTACAAAATGTGGTTTTGTGAAATTTGACACAATTTGATGAAAAATGACTACAAAATGGGATTAGTTTTGTGAAATTTGACACAATTTGATAAAAAAATGACTACAAAATGGGATTAGTTTTGTGAAATTTGTCACAATTTGATAAAAAAAAAAGACTACAAAATGGGATTAGTTTTGTGAAATTTGACACAATTTGATAAAAAATGACTACAAAATGGGATTAGTTTTGTGAAATTTGTCACAATTTGATAAAAAAAAGACTACAAAATGGGATTAGTTTTGTGAAATTTGTCACAATTTGATAAAAAAAAGACTACAAAATGGGATTAGTTTTGTGAAATTTGTCACAATTTGATAAAAAAAATGACTACAAAATGGGATTAGTTTTGTGAAATTTGACACAATTTGATGAAAAAATGACTACAAAATGTGGTTAGCTCTGTGAAATTTGACACAATTTGATTAAAAAAGCAAAACTTAAAAATACATATCAAACAAAAATGGATAGTAACATAAAGACTAACTGTAGGGACATAATATCTGATTTATTTTTTGAAGTTTATGCAAATGGAGGGACAAACATGAAATACACAAACTTTGATGCTAATAGCTACAGTTTTTTCATCATTTTTTCTCATTAATAAAGACCAAACTAGACCAAGTTACTGGTCAGATCTGTGGCGAGGCGACCCCGCTCAGTCAGAATA
The DNA here is from genome assembly GCA_036785185.1 of Paratrypauchen microcephalus. Lineage (NCBI taxonomy): Eukaryota > Metazoa > Chordata > Actinopteri > Gobiiformes > Gobiidae > Paratrypauchen > Paratrypauchen microcephalus. The sequence goes on along the minus strand of JAVJIX010000305.1, from coordinate 96,097 downwards.
CCTGTTTTTCTATGCATTTTTCAGATAGCCTATAACTCCACCTGTGTGACCTGGACCCCCACTGAAGTTATAAGTAACAAATCAATCCAACTAACGCCTAATCACAATATTAGTGCATACATACACATATAAAAACCTGTTTCTTGAGTGGTGAAACGTCACATTCCTGGAGGAGCACACAATATTAAAGCAAAAGATGTTTTTAGTCTTTATTTTGTGGATGAATATAAAGAAAAAAGAGTTCTGATGGGTTATTTATAGAGAAATAGAGTAGAAATAAGTGTGTGTGGTGAGGTTTGTTCTACTTTACTGTTATGTTGGGTGTTTGCTGCCCTCTGGTGATTATAGCAGCCTGATCTTTCCGCTGGTACTATGCAGAATAAATTAATTTATCATTGAAATTAAATAATAAAGATCCTTATAATGATGATCCAAATGAGAGGAGCAGTAATGAATGACTTGAGTTACTACCGTGAGGAGAAATTAGAAAGAAAAATGTATACCCGCAAATTTTGCACGTAGGAATTCTGTATGCCTTGGAAGTAATTAATAAACCTAAAATAAAGGTGCCCACAAGATAGCGCCGTTTGACCAATCTTTTTTTTTTTTTTTTGAGCTATAATTGTCCACCGGAAGTTCTTTTTCTTTGTAAAAATAACAAAAAAAAAACCCTTAAAAAATAAAAAATACATGCAACAATACTTAATACAAGTTAAATACATGTAAATGTTTTTCCGATTATTTTTGTAATTTTGCTATTTTTTTCATATGTTCAACGTTTTTTTTTAAAAATAAACAAATAAATAAATAAAAAGTTTCCAAATATTTGAAACAACATAAACTCGATTTCTTTTCTTTTTCTTTTTAATTTTTTTTCTATCCGCATTATATATACCTCTCCAAAAATATTGATTTGAACATTAGAGACTTTTTGGTGTCTTTTTGTCTTTTATTTATTTTTTATTTTATTTTACATTTCGGTTTCATTTTGAAGCGCAAACCGGAAGTCCCTAGCTTAAACGTCAAAAATAACAACATAAACTCGATATCTTCTTTTTTCTTTATCTTTATTTTTTTTCCACACGCATTATATATACCTCCCCAAAAATATTGATTTGAACATTAGAGACTTTTTGGTGTCTTTTATCTATTTATTATTTTTGTAATTCTACATTTCGGTTTTATTCTGAAGCGCAAACCGGAAGTCCCTCGCTTAAACGTCAAAATAACGGAGGAAAAAAAAACCCGAAGTGTCGTTTTTTCTGTCATTATTTGTTGTAGAAACGCGACGGACGAAGCTCACAACACGAGAAATGAATCCAGGTGGGTCTAGGCTTTCTTTTAAACCCATTCCCCCCGCGATTACTTCACTTTTAAACACTTTATCCCCTCGCTTTTCACTTTGGTTTTACAGATTTTCACGTCGGTTCGTCTCCAAAGAAGGACATCCTCGGCACCAGCAGCGCAACGAGCTAAACATCCACAACAAGCACATTTACACAGGTTTATTTAGCGCTTTGCGGCCTGATTTAGGTGTGAAAATCATGGCTTTCTTCGTGAAAAAGAAGAAGTTTAAGTTCCAGACGCATTTGACGCTGGAGGAGCTGAGCGCGGTCCCTTTTGTCAACGGAGTTTTGTTCTGTAAACTGCGGCTCCTGGATGGGGACTTTGTGGCCACTTCTACGAGGTAAAAACACACTTTACTGCACAAAATCAAGGGAAAAAACCCATTCTTAAACCTCAGACAGTTGTCGTCATAACATTTAATTAATTTTTAATGTGAATTCAGATTGCTTTGTGGGTGAAATTGAGAAAAAATTGATTATAAATGGCAAAAAAGGGAAAAAATGATAGCTGTAATGAGGCCACCACCAACCTGAATAGCCAATTATTTTCTCCAATCAACTTCAAACACACTTTACTGCATAAAATCAAGGAAATAACCCCACAAACAATAGTCATTATAGTATTTAATTATTTTTAATGTGAATTCAGATTGCTTTGTGGGTGAAATTTAGAAAAACATTGGATTATAAATGGAAAAAATTATACTTTTAACATGTTTTAGCCAATTATTTTCTCCGATCAACTTCAAGGAGGTAAAAACACACTTTACTGCATAAAATCAAGGAAAAAACCTCACTCTTAAACCTCAGACAGTTGTCGTCATAATATTTAATTATATTTTATGTGAATTCAGATTGATTTGTGGGTGAAATTTAGAAAAAAAATTGGATTATAAATGGAAAAGAGGGAAAAATTATTGTTGTAATGGGGCCTCTAACATGAATAGCCAATTATTTTTTTTACAGTCACCTCTTTATTATGATTGATTTGATCTTTTTTTTTTTTTTTAAATTCACCTCTATTTTAGGATTTTTTAAATGATTTTCTCCCGAGATGGCAGTATTTTTGGTTTATTTTTTATTCCAATAGTTTGTGGCCAATTTAATATAATCAACTATATAGAATCTAACATCATAACACTTGAAAATTCATTATATATTGATTATTTTTGTATTTTTCAAACTAATCATATTACGATATTTTCTGATCTATGTTCTAATGTTGTTTCCTCGTCACAAACAGACCTGGAGTTGTGTTTTTTGTTCCGTTCGCACATGTTTAACACACAAACGTGCAAGTTTACAGAGAGAAATCACTCCGTTCCACCTTGTGATGTCATGTGGTGATACAGGAAGTGCTCCACTGTGTTTTTAAGCTCTGTACACGTTCAGTAGAATCATTTGGATCATTTGCAGCCCGGGAATTGCTAAAAATCTCTACTGAACTGAAAGTAAAAGGAGCTGTTCACTTAAAAACTGCAGATTCGTGACATCACAAGGTGGAACAGAGCGTTTTGAGCTTTGGAGATGTGGACAGACTAATAATAATAAAGGATGAATGAAGCAAAACACAAGTCCAGGTCTCAGGTTTTTAAGGAGGAAACAACGTTATAACATTTCTTAAAGCTCACAAGAGTCCATTTTGCGTAATATTGGACCTAGATTGAAAACATTTTTCATTTCCCTGCTGACTAAAAAAAGATGCAGCGTGACCTTGGAAAAAGCTGTCAAAATAAATAAGCTCTTGTGCAAAAACTATACAAAGTAAACAGTAATCACCCCAAAACTCCAGTTAACTCACTGTATCCTGCTTAAATTAGTAAAAAAAAAATTGTCAGCCAATATGAAATTATTATTAATTTTCAAGTTAACAGCTACATCCTCAGCTTTTGTTGAGTAGAGATGAGATAATTCCATGACTGAAATTATCCAGCTGATTATAGTGAACGTGTATGGAGCTTAAAAACACAGTGGAGCTCTTTCTGTATCGACACATGACATCACCAGGTGGTGTTTGGGAGAAGAACTCGGAATCATCTGCAGGGTTTGTGTGTTAAACGTGTGCGAACGGAACGAAACACAACTCCAGGTGTGTTTGTGACGAGGAAACAACAGTAGAACAGATCAGAAAACGGCGTAAATACAGGCCGTTTATGATCTCAGGTAAAAACTAGGGATGCACCGATGTGAACATTTTAGCTGATACCGATACACGATATTAATGTTGCTGATATCGGCCGATACCGATATTTATTTATTTTAAATTCTGAGATAACATTTTATACAGACTGAAAATCATGCTAAATTAATTTTTGAATGTCTTATTTTATTTTCAAAACGTGTTTTGACTCTTGATTAAAAAAAAAAAAAAAAAATTTATAGTGTAACTTTTTTTTTTTATAGTGTAACATTTAAAAAAAAAATAGTGTAACATTGTGTTCTGCGTCCTGATTGGTTAAGGGACCTTTGCCGATTGATGTTATAGATGGGGGATGCGGGGGCGGGACCAGAGTGGAACTAGACCAGGACCAGACCAGGACTAAACGCAGACTAAACCAGGACTGGACCAGGACTAAACCAGGATTAAACCACCACGTGCGGGTGTATTTCCTGGTTTGCTATTAGCAGCAGCAGCTTCACTGGTGTACCCTGAGCCTTTATAACCGAACAGAGGCGAGTGAGTTTGTGGAAATGCAGTTGGCATATGGATCGGGACCGTACCTCGGCATGAACAAACACATGGTTTAATCCTGGTTTAGACCTGGTCTAGAGGAGGCACGGTTTGGGCATGGGTCTCGTGCTCGCAGCCCCGGGTGGGACGCACGGTCTCGCCCCCCCCACCCCCCCACCCCCACCCCACCCACGCGTCACTATTAATACATTTTGTTGAAAATCTATGAACGTTTGAGTGTTTAAACGAGAGAAATGTGAGAAAATGTTAATTCGAGGGATTACTGTACTGACAAATATCGGTTGTTAAAGATCCCATGACATGGTACTTGTTGATGCTTTTATATGGCTCCTTAATGGTTCCCTAATACTGTAAATGAATCCTTCTTCAAAATCAACACTCAGGGCATGAGAAACAGAGATAAGATGAGAAAGAGTAATTTTTCTCTCTCTGAATAGGCCATTATGGGCGTTGTTGCTTGAATGCAAATGAGGAGAAAAGAGATGGCCTATAGTAGAGGGTGGGGGCCAAACTCTCCGCTCTCAGCTGTGTGCTCTCTGATCCATTTCCGCGTTTTTGCGTGGAGAAGAGATTTGAAGCGTTCCATTGAAAAATAAACACATTTCCACAGAAAATAAAATTAAACCACTGCTGTTCAAAGGTCCAGAGGCTCAGATAAAGGACTTCCGAGCCTAGAAACACTCGGACGTGCCTCCAGGCAAATAAAAAAACGCATTTTGCATTGCCTAGCACATTCGCAGTCCAAACTCTCTGGGCGTAATTTACAGAGACGCTGAGTACAGACAGACGGGGGTGGAACTGCATTTGCATTTCTTTTTTCGATCTGACGTCAATAAGGTGCCTTGTTCAAAATCGCCCGTTTGAGCTCCGATTTTTTCTAACACAGAAAAGGATCGCAAATGCTCAGTTTAGACATTTCGCAACTTTTAACCATGGGGGGGGGGGCCTAAACAGGGGAGCTCACATTAACGTTCAAAAACCTCAGAAAGTGAAAATTTCATGCCATGGGACCTTTAATATTGGACCACTTTTTAACATATTGGTATCGGCCCGATGTGTAAAACACAAGCACAAACAAAGCACAAACGATTGACACCATTTTGGGCAATTTTAGAGTATTTTTAAGCTTCCTGGGGGGCTGGCTGACCCCAATTTGACCTATCAAAGAATCATTAATATCTCAAAAACTAAAGCAGCACAAACTAAACTTTTTGCAGCACAAAACAGCACAAACGAAGCACAAACGATTGACATAGTTTTTGTGTAGGTGTGCGTTTGATGAGGGCCAACTTCACGCAGGTCATCCCGTTTGCAGTCGGATTACACTCGTCCATGTGCGCACAGAGAATGTGATTTTCTTAATTTTACTTGCGTATAAAATTGAAATACCTACTATAAGATAAGCTGTGATTGAATTTTCTGACATTTATCAGTAGTTTTGACCTACATTTCAATGAGACTAAACCTCTGATATCACAGTTGGGCAACTTCTAATCATTTGTTTCTATGGATACGTCATTGCTCTGCCTGGAATGTTCCACAGTGTGAGGTTAAACAGCTCTACTTTACATTTATTCAATCACAGGTGGTTTTACAGATCAAAAATGGTTAGACAATAAAAACAGGTATTCTGACTGTGAGCGGGGTCTCCTCTCCACAGATCTGACCTGTAACCTGCCCGTCCACCACAAAAGTTCCAGAATACACCTTTAATAACGAAACAGAAATATCCTCTGGCAACTTTTTCCCGTCAGGCCTGGGCTTTAAATAAAACCTGCTTTTATTTTTTGATCAATATTTAATTTTCCTCAAACTGAGCAGATTTCACAAAGGGGGGATTTAAAGTTTTACAAATTTAGAAACAATATGAATCTTATTGGAATATTTTTTATGTTTTTCTGCCAATTTTAACTTTTTTTTTTTGGACTGAACCACTGTTAGATCCAGTTATCTGTGTTCACCTCTGCACACTACATTTCTCTGTTTAACTTAAAGCTGCACCGTGAAACCTTTTCATGAGGGGTCCGTCACCAGCTTGTTTCTATGGATATGCTATTCCTCTGCCTGGGATGTTCCACAGTGTGACTTTAAACAGCTCTACTTTACATTTATTCAATCACAGGTGGTTTTACAGATCAAAAATACTTCGAAAAATAAACATTCTGACTGTGAGCGGGGTCGCCTCTCCACAGATCTGACCTGTAACTTGGTCTAGTTTGGTCTCCATGAAGATGGAAATGTTTAAAGGTCCCATGGCATGAAATTTTCACTTTCTGAGGTTTTTGAACGTTAATGTGAGCTCCCCTACCCTGTTTAGGCCCCCCCCTTCCCATGGTTAAAAGTTGCAAAATGTCTAAACTGAGCATTTGCGATCCTTTTCTGCGTTACAAAAAATCGGAGCTCAAACAGGCGATTTTGAACAAGGCACCTTATTGACGTCAGATCGAAAAAAGAAATGCAAATGCAGTTCCACCCCCGTCTGTCTGTACTCAGCGTCTCTGTAAATCACGCCCAGAGAGTTTGGACTGCGAATGCGCTAGGCAATGCAAAATGCGTTTTTTTATTTGCCTGGAGGCACGTCCGAGTGTTTCTAGGCTCGGAAGTCCTTTATCTGAGCCTCTGGACCTTTGAACAGCAGTGGTTTAATTTTATTTTATGTGGAAATGTGTTTATTTTTCAATGGAACGCTTCAAATCTCTCCCCCCGTGCAAAAACAAGGAAATGGATCAGCTGAGGGCTCAGAGCGAGAGCGGAGAGTTTGGCCACGCCCCCACCCTCTACTATAGGCCAGCTCTTTTCTCCTCATTTGCATTCAAGCAACAAGTCCCATTATGGAGTGTTCAGACAGAGAAAAATTACTCTTTCTCATCTTATCTCTGTTTCTCATGCACTGAGTGTTGATTTTGAAGAAGGATTCATTTACAGTATTAGGGAACCATTAAGGAGCCATATAAAAGCATCAAGAAGTACCATGTCATGGGATCTTTAATGCCATACTGTGGAACATTCCAGACAAAGAAATTACATCTTCATAGAGAAAAGTGTTTGACGGACCTTACTACTTCTACTGCTCCTGCTGCTACTACTACTACTACTGCTACTGCTACTACTGCTACTACTACTACTACTGCTACTGCTACTACTGCTACTACTACTACTACTGCTACTGCTACTGCTGCTGCTACTACTACTACTACTACTGCTACTACTGCTACTACTACTACTACTGCTACTGCTACTACTACTACTGCTACTGCTGCTGCTGCTACTACTACTACTACTACTACTGCTGCTGCTACTACTACTGCTGCTGCTACTACTACTGCTGCTGCTACTACTGCTGCTGCTACTACTACTACTACTGCTACTACTACTACTACTGCTACTACCACTACTGCTACTACTACTACTATTACTACAACTACAACTACTTCTACTACTGTTCTACCAGAAAAGTGACACACAGGATTTGATCGGGGGGGATCAGGATTCAAACCCACAACCTCCTGACTGAGAGGCTAACCACTCTGCCACTCTGGGGTACTTCACCAGTCTGGGGTACTTCACCAGTCTGGGGTACTTCACCAGTCTGGGGTACTTCACCAGTCTGGGGTAATTAGAGCCTGTGATCTGCATGTGTGGCCGGCGTGGAGCTTTGAGGTACTTTCTCCAGTTGGTTTTGGCACATTTCCGAGAAGTCGTTTTGACATTTAAAACGACCCAACTCAGAGCTTTGGTCATAAAAAAACCAAACAAAAAACGAAAACTTAACCATTTTCACCAGATTGTTTTGATAAGGAGCGCAGGGATTTCACTGTTTTCCCAAATTTCAAAAGTGAAACTGTAAAGAACATTTTCGGAATGACACGACAAACATCTGTCTGGGATTAAAATGAGAAAATGTTGAAAGAAAATGTATTAGTTTTAAAATAGAGGGCTCAAAATGACGTGGTTAAGAGCCTGGTTTGTACGGCATTAAACCTTTCTGTCGTCATGGAGACCAAACCAGACCAAATTACAGGTCAGATCTGTCAGAATGTCTGTTTTTCTAAGTATTTTTGAGCTCTAAAACCACCTGTGATTGAATAAATGTAAAGTAGAGCTGTTTAAAGTCACACTGTGGAACATTTCAGTCAGAGTAATGACATCTCCATAGCAACAACTGGGTGATGGCCCCCCTGACTGAAAAGTTACACAATGCACCTTTAAGAATAAAATAAAACATGATAGTTGAGAGAATTTGAGAAGCTTCACCACGATTTTTATGTCACATTTTTGATCAATTCCAAGTAAATCCATGTATCTATATTAAAGCTGCACTGTGTAACTTTCATAGTACGCTTCATAGTACGGCATTAAACCTCTGTCCTCACCAAGGCAAGTTACAGGTCAGCTCTGTGGAGAGGCGACACTGCTCACATGCATTTTTTTAAAGCAGTGAAAGCGTCTGTAACTGAACGTTTGCAAACATGTGGAGATGTTTAATGCCACTGTGGAACATTCCAGCCAAATCGGTACAAACCTCTCCACGGAGACGAGCAGGTGGAGGACCCTCCACCATTAATCCACCAAAATGAATATTGTAATGTCCCTTTTTGGAATGAATACTTTACTGGGGGAAATAATGGGAGCAGTAGCAGTAGCAGTAGGAGTAGCAGTAGCAGTAGCAGTAGTAGCAGTAGCAGTAGGAGTAGCAGTAGTAGCAGTAGCAGCAGTAGCAGCAGTAGCAGCAGCAGTAGCAGCAGTAGCAGCAGTAGTAGCAGTAGCAGTAGTAGCAGTAGTAGCAGTAGTAGCAGTAGCAGTAGTAGTAGTGGCAGTAGTAGTAGTAGTAGTAGTGGCAGTAGCAGTAGTAGTAGCAGTAGCAGTAGTAGTAGTGGCAGTAGTAGTAGTAGCAGTAGCAGTAGCAGTAGCAGTAGTGGCAGTAGTAGTAGCAGTAGCAGTAGTAGCAGTGGCAGTAGTAGTAGTAGTAGTGGCAGTAGTAGTAGCAGTAGTAGTAGTAGTGGCAGTAGTAGTAGCAGTAGTAGTAGTAGTGGCAGTAGCAGTAGCAGCAGTAGTAGTAGTAGTAGTAGTAGTAGTAGTAGCAGTAGCAGTAGTAGCAGTAGCAGTAGTAGTAGTAGTGGCAGTAGTAGTAGTAGTAGTAGTAGTAGTAGCAGTAGTAGCAGTAGCAGTAGTAGCAGTAGTAGTAGTAGTAGTAGTAGCAGTAGCAGTAGCAGCAGTAGTAGCAGTAGCAGTAGTAGTAGTAGTAGCAGTAGCAGTAGCAGCAGTAGTAGCAGTAGTAGCAGTAGGATCTGTAGTAGAAACATGTCAGTGGTAATTGTCGCATTATTTTGTGAACTTGTGTCCCTCTTGTACTTTGCTCGTCAGAAGAACAGACGTCCTGACGTTTGTTGTTTATTTTCAGCACAGATAAAACGTTTGGCTCGTGTGTTTACTGGAGATAGAAACGCTTTAATCACTGAGACAAAAGTCGATGATGTCAAAGTTCCTCAAACACAGACGAGGCGATAAAAGTCACAATCACACCACGTCCTCTGGGACACGTGGCAGTTTGGAGTTTTACATTTTAAACAAACAAGATTTGAACCAGCTTTTGTTTTAGCCTAATTTTATGGCTTATATTCTCACAAAGCCAGGTCCAAACCAGGTCCAAACCAGGTCCAGACCAGGTCCAGACCAGGTCCAGACCAGGTCCAGACCAGGTCCAAACCAGATTTAGTCTAAACCAGGACTAAACCAGGTCTAAATGTTTTTCTTCCTTCTGTAACTTCTCCCTGTAGTCCAGTCCTGGGATGATCCTGGTCCATTACTGCTACTTATACTTTTACTATAGTACAATTTACTACAACTACTTCTGCCACTATATTTAAGATGCTATTTTAGTAGTACTGTAATGCTGGCTGCTTGTACTACTGCTACTACTGCTACTACTGCTACTACTGCTACTACTGCTACTACTGCTACTACTGCTACTACTACTACTACTACTATTACGACTGCTACTATTACTACTGCTACTATTACTACTGCTACTGCTACTACTACTAGTCCCTGTAGTCCGGTCCTTGTCCTGAGCTGGTCATGGTCCAGTCCCTGTAGTCCGGTCCTGGTCCTGGGCTGGTCCTGGTCCTGGTCCGGTCCCTGTAGTCCGGTCCCTGTAGTCCGGTCCTGGTCCTGGGAGGGTCCTGGTCTGGTCCCTGTAGTCCGGTCCCTGTAGTCCAGTCCTGGTCCTGGGATGATCCTGGTCTGGTCCCTGTAGTCCGGTCCTGGTCCTGGGAGGGTCCTGGTCCAGTCCCTGTAGTCCGGTCCCTGTAGTCCGGTCCTGGTCCTGGGAGGCTCCTGGTCCAGTCCCTGTAGTCCGGTCCTGGTCCTGGGTCTGTTACATAACTCTTGAGATTCCTCTGGTCACGCGCTTCAGAGCAAACAGCGGCGCTCGAGTCGTTTTGTCGCTCGCACAGACCGGCCTTTTGTCCTCCTCCCGCCGGACAGGGACAGAGGGGGAGGAGATGGACTATTTTAGATACGACCAGTGACCGGTCCAGTGACCGGTCTGCGTGTTAACGATTTTCAAAACTGTTCATGCCGTTCTTCTCCTCCAACGCAACTGTCTCAAGAAACTAATCAAACTGATGTGTTGAAGTTCTCGTTCTTTTAATGACGTCTGTGTAAAATCCCATAGCAACAGAAAAATTCTATTCCCTCAACTGGACAAAAGTTTTCACCACAACAAAACAAACATATTTCGATTTTTATTTTATTTTACCTTTGTTTAACCAGAAGGTCCCATTGTGATCTTTTTCAACAGAGACACAATCAATACAAAACAGAAACATCACGAAGTTTCACTTTATAAAACCATTTGTGTGTCTCAAGAAAAACACGTGTCTTTGTGACCAAACTTTTTACAATTTTCTTGAACTTACCAAGTAACACCAGAGATTCCAGTTTAAGATCTTTCTGTAAATGATTCCAAGACCATGGATTAGATTTTCCAAACTCGCGTGGGAACTGAGGCAAGAGTAAATACCTGAAAAAAAATACATGTATATATTATTATTTTTGTGACATTTATTGCCATTAAGATCGATTTGTTATGACTCATTCTAAAGCGAGCACCGGACGATTTTCCTAACATTGTGATTGTGATACCGTTTGCGATTTTTAATAATTCAAAGTGCACAGATTTTGGAACACGTTTGCACAGGGTCAGTGTTTTTACGCTGGATATTTTGTTTGTGGAAATTATGGTAGGGTTGGGCGGTATACCGTTTCATACCGAATACCGGTGTTTTAAAAAAAAATTATTTCCCGGTGAGTGTGTGCGGCACAAAACGTTAAGAACACAGAGCGGCGGATCGTTGTGCCAGAACATCGCACCAGGGAACTGTTTTGCAGTGGCATGAGAGCGGTGGACCTGCAGGTCTAAACCAGGACTACACCAGGACTACACCAGGACTACACCAGGACTACACCAGGACTACACCAGGACTACACCAGGACTAAACCAGGTCTAAACCAGGTCTAAACCAGGACTACACCAGGACTACACCAGGACTACACCAGGACTACACCAGGACTACACCAGGACTACACCAGGACTACACCAGGACTGCACCAGGACTGCACCAGGACTGCACCAGGACTGCACCAGGTCTGCACCAGGTCTGCACCAGGACTAAACCAGGACTAAACCAGGACTAAACCAGGACTAAACCAGGACTGTCACTGAACAAACTTGAATCCATCTCATACGGATCTTCTCGCCCAATTAATGAGTTTGTTCGTATAACGCTCCTTTTCTTTGGGATCCAACTTGTCTCCGTACAACTGGTCAACTTTTGGATTCCGAAGTGGAAGGTTTATTGTGAAATTTTTATTTTTTTAAATTTATTTTTGTTTTGTTTTTTCTGCACGGTTGCTTTATAAGCGTGTTTACTTTGAGTGAGCGATATCTCCGACATGGCCGCACATCCGGGTCATGGTCGGATTTTTCGAGTTCTATTATTTTATCGCTAAAACAGATGAGTTTACTAAGATCCAAATGGAGGATTAAAGAACTTCGTCTCCACACCCTTCGCATTAAGATTATTTCAGGCTCTGTCCGAGCACCGTTTTATCATCAAATAAACAAAGGATAATGTCATTGATTTCAAGTAAACGTAGAGTTGTTTCGGTGTGATTAAAGTGTCCTTAATATCCTCCCCGTTTGGCTGATGCAAGCTCGAGCACTGTTGAGTCTGGAGGGAACATTACGATGAGCGAAACGACAGGCGAGCAACGCTTTATCGACGGATTTAAGTCACGGAAGATTTGACTGACTCCAGCTGCTGCAGAAACCAAACAAACAGAGAAAGAATCTGCCTGTTTAGACTTGGAGAATTCTGATCAGACTTTGGGAGGGTGGAACTACAGTTTCCTCAGATTGACTAGCCACAGTGTCATTCTAGAAGAAATCACAAAAAAATATGACAAAACGACAAAGAAATAATTTTGCTTTTAATTTAAACTACTTTAAAAACCTTAAATTTTGGAGGTGACCAGATCTCATGGGACATTGTTGTTGTGTGATGTTTTCCTCCTCCTCTTCTCCTCCTCTTTTCTCCTACTCCTCTTACTCCTCTACTACTCCTCTCCCCCTCTTCTCCTTCTCTCCTCCTTATCTCCTCTCCCTCTCTTCTTCTCCTCTCCTCCTCCTCTACTCCTCCTCTTCTCTCCTCCTCTCTTCCTCTTTTCCTCCTCTTTTCTCCTCCTCCTCTCTTACTCCTCCTCCTCTTTTCTCCTATTCCTCTCTTACTACTCCTCTTTTCTCCTGCTCCTCCTCTCCTCCTCTTCTCTCTGATCACGTTTTTTCTCTTTCTGTACAGATGTTTTGTTGAACAGACGAGTGAGTCACTTTGGCTCAGACACATGTTCAGCTCCATCTGGCAGAGCCTGGACCAGAACTTAAGGACGTGGACAGCAAAAAACAGGACTAAAGCAGGACTAAACCAGGACAAAACCAGGGCTAAACCGGGGCTAAACTGAGGGTAAACTGGGGCTAAACCAGGACAAAACCAGGGCTAAACTGAGGGTAAACTGGGGCTAAACCAGGACAAAACCAGGGCTAAACCGGGGCTAAACTGAGGGTAAACTGGGGCTAAACCAGGACAAAACCAGGGCTAAACTGGGGCTAAACTGAGGTTAAACTGGGGCTAAACCAGGACAAAACCAGGGCTAAACCGGAGCTAAACTGGGGCTAAACCAGGACAAAACCAGGGCTAAAACGGGGCTAAACTGGGGCTAAACCAGGACAGGCTAAATCGGAACTAAACCAGGACTAAACCAGGACTTATTTTACTCCAAGCTATTTCTGATCAAAATTTAAACCTGTACCAACCCAGGACTGAACGAGACAGGAGCTGAGCCTGTACCAGAGATGAACTGGATGTGAACCAGGTCCAAACCAGGACTAAACAGGGTCTGGACTAGGCCTTGACCAGGTCCCAACTAGGTCTAAATTTAGACTAAACCAGCAACAACATCCACTTAATGGTAATTTGAACGTCCATGTTGTTTTCCAAGTGTCTTCAGGGAGTGACCACGGCCACACAAACTAATTATAACACGTGCTTTGTCTTAAATGAATAGACTTATGTTTGGAAACAGAAACAATACAAATGCGTGTATTTAAAAACGCAGAGGAGCCATTTTGGTTTATCACCACATGACATCGAGGGGTGGAAACGGTTTTGAGCTCTCAGGAAAACTAAGATTGTCCTAGTTTGGTTCTGATTCTGGTCTCATTAAGAAGAGGTTTTAGATGTCGCCCATGCATGTCTGAGTAATCTAGGGATCTCCCAGACCCTATTCAAACCTCACTTGATACAGAATAATGTAGTACAGTACAACTTCACAAACCTGGTGCGATGTGCAGTAGTTGAAGAGATTGTTGGACAGGGACTGATCCAAACATGTCAGGCATTCAGACGGAGGAAGGAGAGAAGGAAAGGATACAGAAAGATGAAGAGAGAAGGGAGGGGAGAGAGATAGAGACTGAGAAAGAGAAGAAAGAAAGGGGAGAGTGTGAGGAAAAAAGGGAGAAAGAGCGAAGGGAGGGGGAGAGAGAAAGGGAGAGGAAAGGAAAAAGACAGGTGAAAGGAGAGAAAGGAAGAGTGGAAGAAGGGTAGAGGAAGGTTGAAGGAAGAGTGGAGGAAAACCAAGAGACAGGGGAGAGCGTGAGGAAAAAAGATGAAGAGAGAAGGGAGGGAGAGAGAGACAGAAATGGAGAAAGAAGGAGAGAACGACGGGTGAATGGAGTGGGTTGGGGAGTGGAGAGGTGGAGGAAGAGTGGAGGAAGAGTGGAGGAAAACCAAGAGACAGGGGAGAGACTGAGGAAAAAAGAGAGAGACCGAAAGGGAGAAAGAGGGAGAAATATCAACCGATTCTATGTCAAAGCTCCCATATTTCCAAAAAAACTCTCACTATTACTTTTAAAATTGTGATTTCACTCCAGATTTTTACTACTCGACAACTTCTATCTTTTTGTTTTCATCTGAATGAAAAGAGAAAGCCAATTTGGAAGGGGAAAAAAAGCGTTTATGGCAGGGGTGCCCAACCAGTCGATCGTGTATGGATACGTTCAGACTGCAGGGCTTAATGCTCAATTCCGATTTTTTTTGTAACATCCGATTTTTTTGCGAGGTCGTTCACATTTCCAGTTAAATGCGACTTGTATGTGATCTCCAGTGTGAACTTTAAACGCCCCAAAAGTGTCCCGCGTGCGCCTTGGAGGACACGACGAGGTCACAGCGAGCGTGCTCAATGTTTACGGAAGTTGCCTAAAGTTGCTGTCGTACTGGAGCCAGAACATGTACAGCGTATTTGTTTTAAGGAGGAGACCATAGTCATAGTCATAGTTTGCTTTATTGTCGAAAAACAATCATGTACATGTACATAGAATGAATTCGAAATTTCGTTTCTCCACTAACCAGGCAGGACAGTGATAGAGTGGGCTAGGGGAGGGGCCGCTGCACTTGCGCGCGCTGCCGACCACGGTGTTTTGTGGGGCAGTGGCAGCAACGTCCGTCGAAATGAAAGTGTTGGTGCGGAGTCGTCGCAGCCAAGAGTGGTGGGATTGCTATGTGCTTCGCCGATTCACTGATACGCAGTTCATATACTATTTTCATGACGAGAAGAACGTTTGTGTACATTTGTGAGCGCCTACTTGTACCACTCTCGCTGTAGGAAACACGCCCAGGTCGGATGAACATGACCTGGCCGTTCAGACTGAAGTCGAATGTCAAAAGATCTGATATGTATTGGTTTTAGGACCACATATCTTGGGCAACATTCACACTGCAGCCTGAAGTGACCCAAATCCGATTTTTCCGCCCCTATGCGACTTAAAAATAATCTCACTCCAAAAGCCCATATTTGACATGTCTAACAGGTCATTCTGAAATGGACTAGAATGCAGGAAATCACATCTAACCCCCCCCCCAGACTCCCCCTCTTGGTAGATCTCGGCACACCATCAACCTCAAAAGTAGATCTCGGTTTAAAAAAAGGTTGAGCACCCCTGGTTTATTGTAATGGATTTTTTGTGTTGCTTACTTCGGTGGTTCCGGTGGAGGATTGGCACATACTGTACATCTTTGTCTCCGTGGAAGTATTCTTGGTTTGTCTGTTTGGTTTGTTACAGTAGGGCATTTAAATGTGTATATATATCTCCATGGAGACGGGAAGTTGACACCACGAGGTTCAGTTACAGGTCAAACAGTCGGAATGCAGAATGTTTTTCCAAGGTCCTTTAAACACTGTGTAAAAATAGATCCTCCTGTTTGGTAACTGTTGTTTATGTTTCAAAGTACAAAAAAAAATTACAAGGTGTTTTGGGCCAACATTGTCCAGTCAATCGTCTAATGGGATATCTTGGAACTGATATCTGATCCATCAACGTCCAGTATCGGTGCTGATATTTGATACCAGAATCGTCTTGGTGCATCCCTGGTCTTAAAGCGTCAAAAACAAAGCTGAAACTTTTGGCAAATATTTGCAAAACAATAAAATGTATGGGGATCCAAATGGGGATCCAAATATGTTATGTGTGAGGAAATAATACCCCAATACTCCCTCATTAATGCCATACTATGGAACATTCCAGACAAAGCTATAGCATCTTCATAAAGAAGAAGAAGAAGAAATTCTTCTCTGCATTTAACCCATCTTGTTATCAGGAGCAGTGGGCAGCACATTACTGCGCCTGGGGACCATCTCCATGATCTTCTTGCTTCGGTTTGGTCAGGACTTAAGCTGGAGGTACCTATGGTGCATGTTTTGGGTTGATGGGGAAACCGGAGTGCCCGGAGGAAACCCACCCAGACACGGGGAGAACATGCAAACACAGAAAGGCTCGGGCGACCCGGGGATCTTTTAATCAACTCAAAGGACCCATATTACACTGTTTTATGATCTGTTGTAATGTCGTTTCAGTCACAAACACACCTGAAGTTGTGTTTTGTTTCATTTACACATGTTTAACGCACAAACTTTGCAGATTTAGGGTAAGTTCTTCTCTCAAATCTGTCAAAAACACTGTCACTGTCATCCACCTCGTGATGTCATACAGGCTGTGCTTTTAAACTCCGCACACCTTCACTAGAATCATTTGGATCATTTCAACCCTGGAATTGCCGATCTCAACTGAACTTAAGGTAAAAGGAGGTGTTCACATGAAAACTGCCACTGCATGACATCACAAGGTGGATCAGAGCATTTTAAGCTTTGGAAATGTGGACAGACTAATAATAAATTGTTACTCAAATGTGTGAATGAAAAAAACAACAACTCCAGGTCTGTTTTTGAGGAGGAAACGACATTCTAACATTACTTAAAGCTCCCAAGAGTCCATTTTGCATAATGTAGGACGGGGTGCCCAACCAGTCGATCGCGTACGGATACGTTCAGACTGCAGGATTTAATGCTCAATTCTGATTTTTTGTGTGAAATCCGACTTTTGCGAGGCCGTTCACATTTCCAATTAAATACGACTTGTATGTGATCTCCAGTGTGAACTTTAAACACCCCAAAAGTGTCCCGCATGCGCCTTGGAAGACACGATGTCATGCGTAGTGAGCGTGCTCAATGTTTACGGACATCGCCTAAAGTTGCTGTCATACCGGAGCCAGAATATGTACAGCTTATTTGTTTTACGGAGGAGACGGAGAAGGACAAGGTTTTTGGCAACGGCGTTTTGTGGGGCAGTGGCAGCAACGTCCGTAGAAATAAACGTGTTGCTGCAGAGTCGCAGCCAAGAGTGGTGGGATTGCTACGTGCTTCGCCGCTTCACTGATACGGAGTTCATATACTATTTTCGCATGACAAGAAGAACATTTCTGTACGTTTGTGAGCGCCTATTTGTACCACTCTCACTGGAGGAAACACGCCCAGGTCGGATGAACACGACCTGGCCGTTCAGACTGAAGTCGCATGTCAAAAGATCGGATATGTATCGGTTTTAGGACCACGTATCTTGGGCAACGTTCACACTGCAGCGACCCAAATCCGATTTTTTTCGCCCCTATGCGACTTTAAAAATAATCTCACTCCCCCTCTTAGTAGATCTCGGTTAAAAAAAGGTTGAGCACCCCTGATGTAGGACCTTTAACCTTTTAAAACAACGACTTTAAGCGACCAAAAAGTCCTGCTTCAAGTTGAAACCTTTTTCTCGCCCACATGTTACCAGATGTGCGGCAACAGAGCGCACCATTTGTTTATCCACAGTCGCTTTCATGTCTCCGAAGGCTAATTCCACACTCATTATTGCGGCGTGAGGCGTTTTGAAGCGACCCGAGCGTGGATGACGTCACCTTTTGGTCTGGGCTTGGAGCGACTGGTGAAAATGAAGAGTGAAAAGAAACAAACTCCAAACTTTTCAGCAAAGGGTGGAGGAGAAGGAAGGAGGTGTGGATGAGCTGCAGCTGTTTCCTGTTTTCACACACTCACTTCCAGACTTTGGGGTTGTGATGGTCTCCTGAGTGCTTTCAGCGTAAGAGAAAGTCCAATCACTGGGAAAAGTATAAGGAAAATATGGGTTTATATAAAAGAGCAAATGTACCGGTATAACGTAAAGCTGCATTGTGTAACGCTTTTCTCAATGGAGATGTTATTGCTTTGTCTGGAATGTTTCCCAGTATGGCATTAAACCTTTCTATCTTCATGGAAACCAAACCAGACCAAGTTACAGGTCAGATCTGTGGAGAGGCGACCCCGCTCACAGTCAGAATGAATGTTTTTTTTGTTTTTCTAGGTATTTTTGAGCCCTAAAACCACCTGTGATTGAATAAATGTAAAGTAGAGCTGTCACACTGCGGAACATTCCAGGCAGAGCAATGAGGTATCCATAGAAACAAGCAGGTAACGGACCCCCCCCCAACCAAAAAACTACATAGGATGATTAAAGGGTCCATATTACTTTATTTTCTGATGTTCTAATGTTGTTTCCTCGTCAAAAAAACAGACCTGGAGTTGTTTTGTTTCATTCACACATGTTAAACACACTCAAACAGAAAACACTCACACACAGGAAGTGCTCCACTGTGTTTTTAAACTCCGCACATCATTTGGATCACTTCAGCTCTGGAATTGACGATCTCTGCCGAACTAAAGGTGAGATGTAGCTGTTGATATGATGACGTCACAAGGTGGAACAGAGCGTTTTAAGCTTTGGAGATGTAGACAGACGAATAATAAAGTGTTACTTAAATATAAATGAAACAAAACACAACTCCAGGTCTGTTTTTGAGGAGGAAACAACATTAGAACATGGCTAAAAGCTTGCATTAGTAAATTTTGCTGTTCAAGGAGAATTAACGTTTTTTACAGTCTGAGCCTTATTTCGGTAATTAATAAAACAAGTTGTTTTACTCACCCATAGCACTTGGGTGTCATATGGAGCACTTCCAGAGATGTTTTAGATTTGCGATATCCGTAACGTGAGTGATCGGGACACGACGTTGAAGTCACCAAAATAACACAAACTTTAGCACTTTTCAAATCATAGAAGCTCAATGTCTTAGTCTACACTTTTGTTTGAGTCAAAAGTGGCCTGTAATCCGAGATTTATCCATAGTTTCGAGTAGATGAGGAGGACAGTGCGCATGTGCGGAGTCACAGCTGATTTCGCTCTCAGCTCTCGGGATCCAAACATGAAATGCAAAGCTGTAAATTAGGGATAAATCTCGGATTTATCACTTGTAAGCGGATGTTTACAAGTGAACAGGCTAATAATACTTGCCTGAACTACTTTCGTGAGCTCCAGAACCGGGGCAGAACTCGGCTCAGAGGACACTGTCAGGGGTAAGTCAGTGTTAATGGACGACATTGTTGAAGGGAATGCCATACAGATTCACATTAAAAAAAACAACGCACTATCCCTTTAATGGTATTTGCATAATATAGGCCTTTTATTCCTCATGTTTTACCTCTTTTCGCCTCCCCAGTCTGTGTTTCGTCACTCGGGTGGGGCGCAATTTGAACAGACGCAATTAGCAAATCACAAAGACTCCACTTTCTGAAGTGCCGTCATTTCCTCCACAAATCTCCTGTCTAACCCTGGAGTTTAGATCTGTAGAAACATGTTCTGAAATGTGATTCTTTTTGTCAATTCCTCTGGACGTGTTTAAATTGTGAACTTTGAACAGAATCCTATTAGGATCATTATAACAAACGGAGTATGTATTATTGTTTCTCTCTTGGCACAAACTCAAAATTAAAATAAACAAGTCAATCAGTCGCAAATTGAATTGGAATTACAATGTTTGCCAAAATCGCAGTTATGTATTGTTCAGCCCTACACTCTAGGCTTTAGTGTTTTTAGCCACAACTCGCACATCTGAGAGGGAAATGGCACAAGGGCAGTCCCGGGCCGGTACAGCAGTAATCACTGTCATTTCCGCTTCAGTGATATCTCTGTGGGCTCAAATCAACAAATACTTTTTAAAAACACGCAACTGTCCTCTCCTGAAGTACTCTCCTCATTTGTAAAGTGTTTAAAGGTTCTATATCACACAAAATTGACTCTTGTGAGCTTTTAGTCACGGTATAATTTTATTACCTCCTCAAAAACATGCCCAAGTTGTCATTCGATCATTTCATTTCATTCAAAAATTTCAATCATTTTATTATTAGTCTGTCTACATCTCCAAAACTCAAAATACTCTGTTCCACCTTGTGATGTCATGTAGTTTTTGATTTAAGAGCTCCTTTAATCCAGTAGAGATCGTCAATTCCAGGGCTGAAATCATCCAAATGATTCTAGTGAAGGTGTGTGGAGTTTAAAAACACAGTGGAGCACTTCCTGTATCGACACATGACGTCACAAGGTGGAACAGAGTGTTTTCCATTTGAGAGAAGAACTAAAGCCTAAAACTGCAGGTTTGTGTGTCAAACGTGTGAATGAAACAAAAACACAACTCCAGGTCTAAACCAGGTCTAAACCAGGTCTAAACCAGGTCTAAACCAGGTCTAAACTAGGCCTAAACCAGGCCTAAACCAGGCCTAAACCAGGCCTAAACTAGGTCTAAATTAGGTCTAACCCAGGCCTAACCCAGGCCTAAACCAGGCCTAAACCAGGCCTAAACCAGGCCTAAACCAGGCCTAAACCAGATCTAAACCAGGCCTAACCCAGGTCTAAACTACGTCTAAACCAAGTCTAACCCAGATCTAAACTAGGTCTAAACTAGGCCTAAACCAGGTTTAAACCAGGCCTAACCCAGGTCTAACCCAGGTCTAAACGAGGTCTAAACGAGGTCTAAACGAGGTCTAAACGAGGTCTAAACTAGGTCTAACCCAGATCTAACCCAGATCTAACCCAGGTCTAAACCAGGTCTTACCCAGATCTAAACTAGGTCTAAACTAGGTCTAAAGCAGGACTAACCCTGATCTAAACCAGGTCTAACCAGAAAACAAAATAAAAACCCCAGGATCTTGTAAAGGGGGTTAGTACGAACATTTTAAGGCCAGAATGACGAGGCTCCAGCAGCAGTTCTAGAAAAAAGGGTGACGAATTTTCAATAGAAATGAATTGAAACCAGGCCAAAGGAACCACTTCGGGCCTGTGCTCACTTCCTGTTTGGACTGTGGAGGCTATCAGCGTCATTATGTCCATTTACACAGTTCATGGTTTTTACCAAAAGGCCTTTTCACAGAAGTATAACGACAGAATCAAGTCTGAGGTGGAACTGTTTTTCCTCCTCCTGTGATTTTGGCTCCATGATCCAGGGTGAGTCACTGAATGTGGAAATGCACGAGCTTTTTCTGGAACCCAAATGACGACACAAGACTGATTTATGAACGTGAGCCTGCCCCTGGACTTCTTTTTTATTTCCAGTTTCGTCTAATTCTCTTCAATCAAATGTAGGTGCGGTTTGGTTCATTAAAGGGATAGTGTGTTTTTTTTATGTGAATCTGTATGGGTTCCCCTCTAACAGTGTCGTGCATTAACACTGGCATACCGCTCACCGCGTCGTCTCAATCCGGTTCTGCTCCTGTTCTGGAGCTCGGGAACGTAGGTCTGGTAAGTTAGCGGGGACATTTAATAAAGCTTGTTTTTCTTCTCAAAACAACATTTATCCAAAAAGTGATATATTTGCATCACAAACAGTTGTCCGCTAAAAATTTAGCAGCGTAATTCGCATTGGTGCTATTTTCTCTCGATTCGTATCACTGCGTGCAGATTAGCTGTATTAGCCTATTTTACAATTCTTCTACATGTTTTAAGGCTGTAAACGCCTCCACACACATTCTCAGACTGAAATTAACGTTTTCCCACATTTCTCACATTTCTCTCTTAAACACTTTAAACTCAAACTTTCGTAGATTTTCAACAAAAAAAAGTATTATTAGTGATGCATGTATTTCACAGTTCCTCTAACCGCGCCTCTTCGTCCTGGCACCGCTCTGCCTTGGTGCAGGCGTCTTTTACCGAGTGCGCTCTTTTTTTCTTTTGGGCAAGAAGATTCTTATAAACAGACATGTCACCAGTGACGGACTGAGCGGTCTGGCATTTGGGCACATGCCAGAGGGGACGCGGTCCTGAGAAGAAACACGGTCCGGACACTGCCGGCCTCGGTCTCGTACTCACAGCCCCAGGTGAGACGCACGGCCTCGCCCCGGTCATGCTGCTCTATCACGGATTTGACCATGATGAGCAGGTGCACGTGTCCGCGCACACACTTCTCCGGGTGGTTAATGTGCATCAGGAAGTAGCGGCAGTGTTTCCGCAGAACGAACTGGTGGAACCTGGAGTCCAGGTGGCAGAACCAGTCCTGAGAGCGCACGGAAGTGTTCTCACCGGAGTTCAGAACTTGCGCGTCCCAAGACGTGGCAGTGCGGTCGGAGGGACGGTGCGTCCTGCTCCGGACCATGGGTCCCTCTGTGCTCACAGTCCGAGCCGCACCAGACTCTGGGGCCGCCCACTTTCAGCCCCAGTGCGTCCTTCTCCGCGAGCCGGTGGAGCGTGAGGAAATAAATTGAAATAAAAAAAGCCACGGAACAGTGAGCCGGTGAAAAGTGAACCGCGATATAGCGAGGGACCACTGTATTTGTTTGATTAGCGACGCAGGTGGAAGTGACGCCACTGCCAATCGCCTACAGGTCCTTCAATGGGACAAATTTAAAATGAGCATTGAATTGCCGCTCATAATTAATTGTGTTAATTTTTATAATGCGTTAATTTACAGTGTAATTAATTAATCTAATTAACACATTAAACTGACAGCTCTAATTACTAATAATCAAATCTAGTTTTCCCTCAAAGAATTTGGGTTCTAAGGCTATGTTCACACTGCAGCCTGAAACGACCCAAATCCGATTTTTTTGCCTCTATGCGACCTGTATCTGATCTTCTAATGACAGTGTGAACGACACAGATCCGATTTTTTCAAATGCGATCCAGGCCACTTGGATATGTGGTCCTAAATCCGATACATATCCGATCTTTTGACATGCGACTGCAGTCTGAACGGCCAGGTCGCATTCATCCGACCTGAGTGTGTTTCCTCCAATGAGAGTGGTACAAGTCGGCGTTCACAAATGTGCACAAACGTTCTTCTCATCATGCGAAAATAGTATATAAACTCGTATCAGTGAAGCGGCGAAGCACGTAGCAATCCCACCCCTCCTGCCTGTGACTCCGCACCCACATGTTCCTTTCTGCACATGTTGCTGCCACTGCCCCGCAAAACGCCGTGGCCAAAAACCTCGTCCTTCTCCGTCTCCTCCTTAAAACAAATAAGCAGTACATGTTTTGGCTCCGGTACGAAAGCAACTTTAGGCTACTTCCGTAAACATTGAGCGCGTTCACTGCGTGTGACGTCATCGTGTCCTCCAAGGCGCATGCGGGACACTTTTGGGGAGTTTAGCGTTCACACTGGAGATCACATACAATTCGCATTTAACTGGGAATGTGAACGGCCTCGCAAAAAAATCGGATTTCACAAAAAAATCGGAATTGAGCATTAAGCCCTGCAGTGTGAACGTAGCCTAATTTGTCTTCTTGGTTGGGCATTGGCCACAGTTGTGACGTACTTCGAGGTAGTTCCAGTTTTGTTGCTTAACACCCACAGTGTAAACAAGGGCCAAAGCTTGTCTCATTTACACAATTCTGATCTCTGGTTGTGCATTAATCATATTGTGTTGATGACATAGGGAAAGTTCTGTTCTGTTTTAAAACTCGCCGCGACTTCTTATTTTTTTGTACTCTTTTGAACTTTTTTCCACAAACTGACACTTGAAGATGCCTTATCTGACTTTTCTGGTGTTTTTCCATGTTAATGTTTGGTCATAAATGTTTCACAGTATGGCAAAAAAAAAAAATCACAACCGCTGGAAGTGCTGTGCTACTGAGCAAAAGGTTATGGTATTGAATAACTTGTTCAATAAGACTGATTCTAGAATTAGAATTAAAAATCGATTTCATGATGTTGATAGATTTGTGCAGATTGAATGTTAGATATCTCTAGGACTATAACGTTAGTTTTGCTCAGTACTTGCTCGTTGTTCTCCTTTAAGCTTTCGTCTTTCTTCCCTTGAGCGTCGTGGATAAATTCTTCATGAAGAACGTTTCTCCTTTGTGGACCTTGATGAAGCTGGTGGAGAAAAGCCACACTTTTCCACAGACATTTTGCCGCAGAAAACCATTAACTGGAGGTTCTGCAAACCTACAGCGGGGCACTTCCGGCCTATTAAACCTTTCTGTCCTCATGGAGACCAAACCAGACAATGTTACAGGTCAGATCTGTGGAGAGGCGACCCACTCACAGCCAGAATGCCTATTTTTCTAGGTATAAAACCACCTGTAATTGAATAAATGGTAGCGGTAGAGCTGTTTAATGTTATACTGTGGAACATGGCCATAGAAACAAGGAGGTGACGGACCCCCAAGCAAAAAGATACACAGTGCAGCTTTAACTGACGTACACACGCTATCCCACTAAACCGAGCGATGATTAGAAAAACATGAAAACACACAGACACGCTCTAAACAATAACACCAGCTGGTCTGTCTGGTTCCCGATTGGCTGCCGACGTCATCGTTTGGACCCGTTTCCTGTCTCTGTCCGTTTGAAACTTCCCTGTGCACGGGCCACTCGTCATTTACCAAAGTCACTCACCGTCACCGAAGCCCCACTGACGCTAACACCGGGAATTCTCCCACGCGGAGCTACTACTGCCATTTCTATTTTAACACCGCTCATGCTGCTGTTGTCACTACTGCTACTGCAACAGCTCCCTTCATTACAAATCCTTTAAAGGTCCTGTATTTAGGCAAAACTGACTCTTGTGAACTTTTAGCGATGCTGAGAATGTTGTTACCTCCTACGAACATACCTGGAGTCGTGTTTTGGTTCATTCACACATGTTTGAGTAGTTTTCATGTTAACGGCTGCTTTTTACCTTTAGTTCAGCAGAGATCGGCAAATTCCACGGCTGAAATCATCCAAATGATTCTAGTGAAGGTGTGTGGAGTTTAAAAACACAGTGGAGCACTTCCTGTATGACATCACAAGGTGGAACAGTGTTTTCTGTTTGAGGGAAGAATGTGTGAATAAAATAAAACACAACTCTGAGTTTATTTTATAAGGTTTTGCTGTTACAAAGTCGCTCTAATGGATGTAGAAATTATAATATTAAAGGTGCACTGTGTAACTTTTTGGTTCAGGGTACATCGCCTGCTTGTTTCTATGGATACGACATTGCTCTGCCTGGAATGTTTCACAGTATGAAACAGTTAAACAGCTCTACTTTGCATTTATTCAATCACAGGTGGTTTTACAGCTCAGAAATACCTAGAAAAACAGACACAGATCTGACCTGTAACTTAATGCCATACTGTGAAACATTCCAGACAAAACAACAGCATCTCCATGGAGAAATCGTTAGATGGATGCTCCTCCAGAAAAGTTACACAGTGCAGCTTTGAGGATCATGAGACACTTGAAGCACAAGTTTCGATATTGGAAATAATTTTTAAAAGTAGTAGCAGTAGTAGCAGCACTAGTAGTAGCAGCATTAGTAGCAGTAGCAGTAGTAATAGTACTAGCAGTAGTAGCAGCAGCAGTAGTACCAGTAGGTAGTAGTAGTTGAATACATGTAGGTTTTATGTAATACTAGATAATTTGTGTAAACAAAGCCTGGACTTGTGTGATGTACAGAAGTCGTCTTCTTCTTCTTCTTCTGAAGTCTGCGCAGATGTTTCTATTTTCAGCCAAGTCAATTTCAGCCTGATTGAATTTTACAGTTTCAGATCAAAGCTTCAGCAGACTCCAGACGCCATAGTTTCAAATCACATTAAATCACCTCCACAGGCATTTGGTAAACTACTGTGGACATACCGGTTTAAAGGTGCATTGTGTAACTTTTCTGTCAGACGCTTTTCTCCATGGAGATGTTGCTTTGTCCGGAATGTTTCACAGTATGGCATTAAACCTTTCTGTCTTCATGGAGACCAAACCAGACCAGAAGTTACAGGTCAGATCTGTGATGAGTTTGGTGAGGTTTTGGTGTCACGATTACAACTAGCATGCTAACAACAGTGCACTTCCGGGTAAATCCTAGCTGTACAGT
This sequence comes from Paratrypauchen microcephalus, assembly GCA_036785185.1. Lineage (NCBI taxonomy): Eukaryota > Metazoa > Chordata > Actinopteri > Gobiiformes > Gobiidae > Paratrypauchen > Paratrypauchen microcephalus. The sequence goes on along the minus strand of JAVJIX010000305.1, from coordinate 69,958 downwards.
TTCATAGTACTACCCTGTGTCCATGTTTTTTTGTTTGTTTTTTTTTCATATGAAAAGCGGTATTAGCCTGTTAAAGCCCCAGTGTGTAGGATTTGTGGCACATAGGTGGATGGTGCTATTGCACTTTCTGTTTTAGCTACGGCAGACCTCGAGGGACCCGCGCGGCGCTACTGTATAAGTAAAACACGGTCCCGTTTTGTTTTTTGTTTTTTCTTTTCTCATGAAAACACACATTCCCGATCATGTACCATGACAGTCTACACATCAAATGAAACCTTACAGTCTCCTCTTTTTGACTATGCAATTAATTTCCCTGCACAACAATCACTCCCCGAGCACATGGGGCTTTTACACGGAAAAGCACAAAACGAGGTTAGCTTACCTTAGAATGCTTTGCACAGGTCAAACTCTGTATTTCACCATAAACTTGCTCTCAATTTGTCCGTAAGGATCCAGCAAATAAAATCCAGTAAAACAATTTAGTCCAAAACACGTGTTAGATCCATTACGAGTCTGATCCGGCAGCATGCTTGTGTTGTTTACCCAAAACCACGAGCCTTGCCGAAGGCGAAGGCGGAGCCCAAATGTCCTTCTGCGGCTCTCGTATTCAAAATGGCTGCCTCTGCATGGGGAAGATCCCCCTTTTATGTGACTATATCTAAGTCCAAAAGAATACTTTGATTTCATGATGGAAGTGAAAAGGCTTGGAAAACAATGTATTTTTGAATGGGTATCTTCAATTTCAGTAATTAATGGGTAAAAATCTTACTCACTGTCCCTTTAACTTTAAGCGGATGTTTACGGCAGATGCGGTACGGCGACATCCGCCGTAAGCGGATGTTTACAAGTGAACAGGCCAATAGAGCTAACCTGGGCGCAGTGATACGAGTCGAGAGAAAATATGCGAATGCAAATTTTTTGCGGACAACTGTTTGTGATGCAAATATCACTTTTTGGACAAATATTGTTTTGAGAAGAAAAACGAGCTTTATTAAATGTCCCCGCTAACTTACCGGAACTACGTTCACGAGCTACAGAACCGGCGCAGAACCCGGGTCAATTACAAATCCTGTAATTAATTAGATTATTTTTTTAAATCACCTGACAGCACTAATTTTTTCTCTTTGTTGTAATATATTGTGATGTTTGAGCTACTGTATCCAATATATTTCCCTTGTGGATCAATAAAGTCTTAATTTAAGTCTGTCAGCACTACAGAAAGCAGTTTTTGTTTGTAATATTAAGACTTTTTGTCTATAAACTGTGACTAGACTTTACGTTTATATAACAACTTGAATTGATGGATATTTTGGAACTGCTTGAGACGTAGATCCAGAAATAAACACACGGACACAGTTTTGTCTAAGTCCGACTATTTATGACACTCTCTGCTCCAGTTGAGAGGTTTTCTTGAAAAGAGACGAATCCCTGGAAGCCCTCTTGACCCGAGCAGACGCCGGAATCTCCCACAGACCCTGAACACAACACAGTCTCTGGAAATACGAGCCTCTTCTGGGAAGGACACGAGGCTCGGAGCATGACCCAAACTGGACCCTGAACGCACCAGAACAAGAAAAGCACGACGGGAAATGACATGGACACAGCGGCTCACATGTCACAATATAATAACAAAGAGAAAAAAATATATAAATGTTAATAATAAATTCTAAATAAGTAAAAAAAATTAAAATATCTGGAGCTCAAGGTAAGGTGTAACTTTTCTGGAGGGTCCGTCAAATGCTTTTCTCCATGGAGATGTTATCACTTGGTCTGGAATGTTCCACAGTATGGCATTAAACCTTTCTAGCTTCATGGAGACTAAACCGGACCAAGTTACAGGTCAGATCTGTGGAGAGGCGACCCCGCTCACAATCAGAATGTCTGTTTTTCTAGGTATTTTTGAGCTATAAATCCACCTGTGATTGAATAAATGTAAAGTAGAGCTGTTTAAAGTCACACTGTGGAACATTCCAGGCAGAACAATGACGCATCCATAGAAACAAGCAGGTGACGGACTCCCCCAACCAAAAAGTTGCACAATGCACCTTTAGCTGATGTAAAAAGTGTGAAAAATAGAGGAAGTAGATGTGCATTCTGAAATAATCTCAACCTCATCAACACAGACAATTTACACACAAGGAAGGCACTTTTTCAGATGGTTTCAACGTTCACTTAGACTTTTATCTGTTTTTAAAAAAAATGAGGAGAAGTTATATTATTATTCTAAGTTAGATGACATCAAAATCTAAACTCGGACCAAACCAGGACATCAGCATAACTAACAAACAAAAAAACAAACAAAAAAAGAATAAATAAAAAAGTAGCCAGTCCTCTGTCGGTAAAAGCTTGTGGTTTGTGGTAGAGTTCAGACTTTGGAGATTTTTTTTTTTTCTTTTCTTAGTAAATGGCAGTAATTAAAAGTGTATGGTTTATTTTTTTTTTATTAAAGTAACCCCATTTTAGGGACTTGTCCATATACTGAAAATGAGACAGTCTGCAGGTTCAGGCTCTGGAGACACAGGTTCAGATGTGATTGGAATATCTTTTCTTTTTAGTGAGACAAAATATTGTTAATGAAAAATGTATATATATATATGGGTCATTCCAGAATTGGAGGACATTTTGGCTTTAAAATTCTTGAAAAATAAACCTTCACTTCTGATTTTCTGCTACATATTCATCAATAATAGGTAATAAACTATCAAATGCTTAATTAGCTCAGCTTACGGATCAATGGTACAATTTTTATTACATGATTTATTTGGTTTATTTATTTATTTACTCTAATCACAGTAACAGGGTTGCAGGTAACAGGGTTGCAAATCCGCACTAACGTTAGCTTTATCTCAGGAGTAGAAGCTATTTAGCTGTTACTGCTAATCAAGAGGAAAAACTTATTTATGCAAATAAGTAAAGGGAAAAAATAATAATTGTCTTATTCTGATCATTTGCATAACAGGGTTGCATGAGGCAGAGTGAGACATTCAATCAAGGCTAACAATGTTATAAAAATATGAAAAATAGAAGAGAAGACAAACCTTTGCTCTGCCCATTCTTTTGGAAAACTGTTTGATGATGTCAAGTCCAGGGGATCATGTGGTTCTGTTTTCTTCTTCTTCTACCAGGCTAAAAATGTTCTAGTAACAGGGTTGCGTGCATGTTGTGGGACACATGTTCCATGAATAATAATTATTATTTGAAATATTATGTCTATTAAAACAAATGTCCCCACAGTTACAAGAGATGGCAATTAAACAAATTATAGAAAAAACAAGAAATTTCAATTAAATTTTAACTGTTTTATTTGAGATTCAATTTGGCCATTAGAGGGGTGGGACAAGAGGAAAATGGCATTTTGGGGGGTACTCCAGACTTATTTGGTATTTTAAAAACTATTTTCAAGCATTCTTTCCTCTTAGGTTTTTTAGATTTGGTCTCAGGACAAGTAAATTCACTCAGAAACGGTATGTTTTAGTATTTTGTATGTGGATTATTTAATATTTGATGAGTGGGACGTAAAATGTCCTCCAATTCTGGAATGACCCATATGTTTTTTATTATACGACTCAGCTGTATTTCACGTCACATTTTCAGCTTTAAGATAATGCATTAAGAAAAATGGACTCTTGTGCTTTAAGCCATGTTTGAATGTTGTTACCTCTTCAAAAACAGACCTGAAGTTGTGTTTTTATTTCATTCACAAAACTTATTATTCATCTATCTACATCTCCAAAGCTCAACGCTCTGTTCAACTTTGTGATGTCATGGAGCGGTAGTTTGCAAGTCAACAGCTCCTTTTAGTCGAACAGAGATCGGCAATTCCAGGGCTGAAGTGATCCAGATGATTCTAGTGAAGGTGTGTGGAGTTTAAAAACACAGTGGAGCACTTCCTGTATTACCACGTGACATCACAAGGTGGAAAAGTTCCATTTGAGATAAGAACTTGGTCTAAATATGCAGGGTTTGTGCGTTAAACATGTACAGATAAAACAAAACACAACTCCAGGTCTGTTTGCGATGAGGAAACGACATTATAACATGTCTAAAAGCTCATAAGAGTCCATTTTGTGTAATATAAGACCTTTAAAACGAGAAAAAGAGAAAAAACATAGATCAGAAAATAGTGTTTTTGACAGCTCTGAGAGAAGAGCTCACCTTAAATCTGCAGGTTTGTGTGTTAAACATGTGTGAATGAAACTAAACAAAACTCCAGGTCTGTTTGCGACGAGGAAACGACATTAGATCATCGATCGGAAAATAGTTTAATATTAGCCCTTTAAGCTCGTACTGGAAAAAAACAAAACTACTCCCATTATTACACAACTTGATACTGGGGGAGGTCCTCTGCTGCTCCTCTCTCTGGTGAAACAGTGACTGCGCCTTTATCAGCTGCTGCTCTGCTCCACATTCCTCAGTCCACTCCGGTTTGTTCAGGTCCATGGCAACGGCCCACTCTTCCGACCCACAACAAGAGCCCTGATCCTGGGTACAAAGAGTCCGCCCGCCCCCCCCTGTCCTCCACCCTCTGCACTGAGACGGAGCTTTAGACCCAACATTTGACAAATACTTGCAAAATACTCAAAGAAACAGACACAATAGATTAGCAACAAGACGGGTGTTAGTGCCGAGTCCGTGGAATCACAACAAAGTATTTTAGAAACATTAGGAAAACGTGTAATGAAATAAGGCTGCGAGTGCTGCGTATCATGGCTTGGTGAGCGGGGTCGCCTCTCCACAGATCTGACCTGTAACTTGGTCTGGTTTGGTCTCCGTGATGATTTAAGGTTTAATGCCATACTGTGAAACATTCCAGACAAAGCAATAACATCTCCATGCATCCTCTTGTGGATCAATAAAGTTTAAAGTCTAAAAGAAAAGCGTTTGACGGACACTCCACCAGAAAAGTTCCACAGTGCACCTTTACATTTTCAAAAAACTGCCGTTATTGTGTGTAAATGATATAGAAGTGTTTGTTTTAGAACTGAGCGCTACTTCCTTTTTTTTTGTACTTTACTTCTCAACTCCAACTGTCACTTAACTGACGTAAAACTGATAAATATTGATGAGGTACCACCTGAAAAACCAAATCAGAATTAGAAAAACATGAAAACAGGTTCTATTCTGAAGAGGTTCCCTTTTGTGTCCAAGATGAGCCCCAACCCCTAAGCTGAAGTCCTGGACCCGGCGGTCTGCAGGGTCTAAACCAGGTCTACAACTGGACTAAAACTGCTAAGACTAAACCAGGACTGGGTCAGGACTAAATAAGAACTGAGCCAGCACAAAATCACTCTTATCCCAGAACAGAAACATGAAAACCTGTTATATTCTCGAACCTCATGGAGTAAATCTTGGACATTTTAGATTTTTAATTGTGTGGGAAAGCATGTCTGTGAATAGAAGCGTCTTGGTCGTAGAGGTAATGAAAAGCTAGTGGCGTTCAGAGGAGTTTTAATGACGTATCTGAAGTGCAGGCCTACATTTACACAGAATAATTATGGTTCTTCCCACGGATCTAAGTTCAGTTTAGTCTATTTCAGGTCGGCTTTGGTTTACAGCGTGATTTTCCAAATGATAGATCTGTTTATGGCAGTGGATGCAGCGCTAGAATGACTTTTGCTGTTCTTTAAGCTTCTGCTCCATCTGACCTTCTCCTCTGCATCTTCTACTTCATCTGATCCTCTCCTCTGCTCCTCTGACCTTCTCCTCTGCTCCTCTGACCTTCTCCTCTACACCTTCTACTTCATCTGACCTTCTCCTCTGTCTCCTCCATCTGACCCTCTCCTCTGCATCTTCTGCTTCATCTGACCTTCTCTACACCTTCTACTTCATCTGACCCTCTCCTCTGCTCCTCTGACCTTCTCCTCTACACCTTCTACTTCATCTGACCTTCTCCTCTGTCTCCTCTGCTCCATCTGACCTTCTTCTCTGCATCTTCTGCTTCATCTGACCTTCTCCTCGGTCAAATGGAGCAGAGGAGACAGAGGAGAAGGTCAGATGAAGCAGAAGATGCAGAGGAGACAGTCTCCTCTGCATCTTCTGCTTCATTTGACCTTCTCTACACCTTCTACTTCATCTGACCCTCTCCTCTGCTCCTCTGACCTTCTCCTCTACACCTTCGACTTCATCTGACCTTCTCCTCTGCCTCTTCTGCTTCATCTGGCCCTCTCCTCTTCATCTTCTGCTTCATCTGACCTTCTCCTCTGCTCCATTTGACCCTCTCCTCTGCATCTTCTGCTTCATCTGACCTTCTCCTCTGCTCCATTTGACCCTCTCCTCTGCATCTTCTGCTTCATCTGACCTTCTCCTCTGCTCCATCTGACCCTCTCCTCTGCATCTTCTGCTTCATTTGTCCTTCTCTAGACCTTCTACTTCATCTGACCTTCTCCTCTACACCTTCTACTTCATCTGATCTTCTCCTCTGCTCCTCTGACCCTCTCCTCTGCTTCTCTGACATTCTCCTCTACATCTTCTACTTCATCTGACCTTCTCCTCTGCTCCATTTGACCTTCTTCTCTGCATCTTCTGCTTCATCTGTCCTTCTCTAGACCTTCTACTTCATCTGACCTTCTCCTCTGCATCCTCTACTTCATCTGACCTTCTCCTCTGACCCTCTCCTCTGCTCCTCTGACATTCTCCTCTACATCTTCTACTTCATCTGACCTTCTCCTCTGTCTCCTCTGCTCCATCTGACCTTCTTCTCTGCTCCTTTGGCCTTCTCCTCTACACCTTCTACTTCATCTGACCCTCTCTTCTACATCTTCTACTTCATCTGTCCTCCTCTGCATCCTTTCTTCTCAAACCAACTAAACTCAACGTCCTCTTTCTTTACATCCATAAATCTTCTTGTAGGCCCCTCTCTCCTCTCCTCCCTCCTCTGTACCGTACGTTCAGTGTTTTGTGTGGGCATGACTCACGCTCCGTCACACTCGTGCTTGATATATTTGGTCGGTTCCTGCTGCAGATTCCTGGAAAAGCGTGACATAATATTTGTCTTAGGAACAGGTCAAAGAGAAGTGCTTTATTTAAAACCAGGATACAGCCTCTCCAGACCTGCCTTCTCAGACCAGGACAGACTCTTCCACGAGCACTTCAACTCAAAATAAATCAAAACAGAAATCCCACTTCTTTTAAAGTTCCTGTATTACGCAAAACTGACTCTTGTGAGCTTTAAGTCAAGTTATAATGTTGTAACCTCCTCAAAAATAGACCTGGAGTCGGTTTTGTTTCATCTCCAAAGCTCAAAATGGTCTCTTCCACCTTGTGATGTCATTGCAATAATATAAAAGGGTGATTCTCAAAGTATCAAAGAATTTGTGTCCCAGGCAGAAATAAGAAAAACAAAAACGCGTTATTTTTTATCCATGCTGCACTTACTAGACACAAAGATGAACTTACAAATTTATGATAAATGACTATTTTTATTATATAAAATATGGTTTTATATTGAGTATTTTTGCTGTATGTCCTTTGTCCCTTGTCCAGGTTTTGGACTCTCAGTCCCTCACAAGACTGAAATTAAATTAGACTCAACAGTAACTTCATTGACAAATTGCACAGGAATTCCTTATTTTAATGAAAAATATGTGCTAAGTGCTTGAAAGATATATTAGTATTTTATTTATTTTTCATAAAAAGAACACCTGTCCCTAGGGATCACTGTCATTTCCACCACAAAATGTAACTTTAACTTTTTTTAAACCTTTGTTTACTTGAACCACATCAGTTGTGATGTGACAGGAGCTCATGTTAGCATAGCAGCGTTAGCTCCATGGAAGGAAGGGAAACAAGAACAAAATCAAGGTCAAGTTTTGCAAAACCAAGAGTAGATTTATTGGCAGTCATTTCCAAACACCTCATATTTCCTTTGAATGTACAAATACAGGGGGTCCTCGGGTTACGACGGTCTCGGGTTACGACGTTTCGTGGTTACGAACGCGCCCCCATTAAAAAAAATATGTATATATTACGCGTCATTCCGTCTTACACGGTTTAGCGTGGTAAAAGATGTAAACAAACGCACGCGGCGCGCGGCGCACGGCGGAAGAACACGCTCTGTTGTGGTTGTAGGGAGAAGAAGACAGCCTCGTGTGTGTGCCCAATGTGGGCGGAAGTACCTGATGTGGGCTCTGATCTGCTCCTATGAAAGCGGCAGTGATAAACAAGCATCGTAGTGGTCTAATTATTGAGATGGAAAGGTTATTGGTGCTTTGGTTGGAAGATCAAAGGCAAAATCCGGTTTACGACGAAATTCGGGTTACGACGCGTCTTAAGAACGGATCTACGTCGTAACTCGAGGACTCCCTGTACTGAGAAAAATACCATTTTATATTGTGTATTTTGAGTATATTTTATGCTAACTCTAAAACAGAGATTAGCATGCTAATATGTCATGAGATTTTAAAAGAAATGCTAAACATTGTCATTTCCATCACTTTATTTATTGTTATTGTTTATTATTTATTGAATATTTATCTAATTTCATTACAACCACTTTCAGTTAATGTTTCTACACATTGTGATGAAGTAGAACAAATCAAAATATTTCTAAAAATATGTGTTGGATTTTCTGAAAAATATCATGACCAAATTTGACTGTAGTTGGAGAATCACCCAAAACCTTTTTCCTAATAAGACTCCTTCCATTTAAATTAAAATAAATTCTACTTGTAATATGTGTTATTGTTATTTTGTAAATCATGACATGGATTAAAATATTATTTAAGAAAGCAGAAGTTGTCGTGCATTTTATTAAGTTTTTAAAAATTTTACCCCAGAATTTTTGTAATTTTCCCCCTGAATCTTACATTTTGTTTCAGTTCATGTTTCATGCTTTATTTCTGTGTTCTCTGTGTTTTCAGGGAGGAGGTGCACGACCACTGTGTGCGCTGGAGGAAGAGGTTCACCTTTGTGTCCAAGATGAGCGCCAACCCCCAAACCGGAGTCCTGGACCCAGCGGTCTGCAGGGTCTCCGTCAGGAAGGTACGGACCAGGATCTAAACCAAAACTACATCAGGACTAAAGCAGGGAGTAAAGCTAAGACTAAACCAGGACTATGCCAGAACTGAGTCAAGACTAAATAAGGACTGAGCATGGACTGAGATGGGACAAAACCAGACTTACACCAGAACAGAATCAAAACCAGGAATAAAAAGGGTCAAACCAGCATTTAAGCAGAACTAAATGAAGGTCAAATTAAGTATAAATCAGGGCAAATCTATACTTGGTCTCAACTAGTTCTAATCCAGGGCTAAACTAGGACTGAACCAGGATTAAAGCAGGCATAAAACGGCACTAAAGCAGGACTAAATCAGGACTAAAGCAGATCTGGACCAGGACTGAACCAGGACTAAGGACGAAACCACTATTCCAGATAAATGGAGTCTAAATCAGGGCAAAACATGAACTGAACCAGGAACTGAACCAGGGACTGAAGCAGGTCTAAACCAGGACTAAACCAGGGACTGAAGCAGGAACTAAAGCGGGGACTAAACAGGGACTGAACCAAGTCTAAACCAGGACAAAACCAGGACAAAACCAGGGACTGAACTAGGGACTAAACCAGGACTGAAGCAGGGACTGAACTAGGTCTAAACCAGGACTAAACCAGGACTAAAGCAGGGACTGAACAAGGTCTAAACCAGGACTAAACCAGGGACTGAACCAGGGACTGAACCAGGGACTGAACCAGGGACTGAACCAGGTCTAAATCAGGACTAAACCAGGACTAAACCAGGAACTGAAGCAGGGACTAAACCGGGACTGAACCAGGAACTGAACCAGAGACTAAAGCAGGGACTGAACCCGGGACTGAACCCGGGACTGAACCCGGGACTGAACCCGGGACTGAACCAGGGACTGAACCAGGGACTAAACCAGGACTGAAGCAGGACTGAACCAGGACCTCCACGGTGTGTTTTCAGTTCCCCTCCTCTGCATGCGTGCCATATAATTCTGAATCCTGAGTAAACCCTGTGCCCTCTGCCCTGTAATTTCCAGGACGGTAATAGAACGGCAATAATCCAGAACTTCATAAGGTTTTCCTGTTTTTCCCACAGGAACTGAAGGGGGGCAAGGCCTACTCCAAGGTAAGATCCTCTCTCCGAGTCAGGGTCAGGGTCAAGATGATTAAACCAAATGTTGTGAGGCTGCTTTTAGTTTGGCGGTAATATGAAAAGATACAGAAGTCAAATCAAATACAATCCAACATTTATTAGAGCGTAACTATATTTAAAAACTTAAAAGTGCACTATGTCACTTTTTGGTTGGGGCTCCGACACCTATACATGGATACATCATTGTTCTGCCTGGAATGTTCCGCAGTGTGACATTAAACAGCTCTGCCTTACATTTATTCAGTTACAGGTGGTTTTATAGCTCAAAAATACCCCAAAATACCCTGGAATGTTTCACAGTATGGCATTAAACCTTTCTATCTTCATTGAGACCAAACTAGACGAAGTTACAGGTCAGATCTGTGGAGAGGCGAGCCCACTCACAGTCAGAATGTCTGTTTTTCCTACATGTTTTTGAACTCTAAAACCAACAGTATTTGAATAGATGTGAAGTAGTGCTGTTTAATGTCACACTGCGGAACATTCCAGGCAGAGAAATGACTGATATCCATAGAAACAAGCTTGCGAGCCGAATTACAGGTCAGATCTGTGGAGAGGCGCCCCCGCTCACAGTCAGAGCGCCTGTTTTCGAGGTATTTTTGAGCTTTAAAACCACCTTAATTTAATAAATGTAAGGTAGAGCACTTTTATGACATCTCCATAGAAACAAGCAGGTGACAGCTGCCCAAACAAAAAGTTACACAGTGCACCTTTAAACTAAACTAAAATAAGAAAAAAACTGATCCATGCAGCTGTTATTTAAATCTGAAATAAACACAGACCAACAGTAAAAAGTCAAACATTCTGAGACTTTCTGGTCCGACTACTGATCCGTCTTATATGTCCAACTAGGATATTGAATGAACTGATATTTGGAAGCCGATATCCATTCGATCCAGCAAATGTTTCAGTATCGTATTGATATCAGCCACTATCTTTCATAATAAGAAACAACGTGGTCAAAAGTCAAAAAGATCTTCTGAAGGGTTCACAGATGCAAAACTGATACGAAAAACTTTGAAACAAGACCTGTTTCTGGCATCTGCTTTAGTTTTAGTAACACTTTTTAAAGATGCATCATTTTGAACCCGGAGAGCCTCGGTGAGAGATGGATCCAACACTGATGCTTTAGGCTTTGTAAATATTACAGTTTCCTGATAAAGATCCAGGCAGCCTCCAGGACGCTGCATTCTTCAACTTTATATGGCTCATGGCTCCATCTCCATTTATTCTGAGATCTCGCATCACCAAAGTCCAGCTTGTTTTCGTTTCGCTTTTCATATTTAAAGGAGAATTTAAGTTTTTTACAATCTGAGCCTTATTTTGGTAATAAAACAAGTTGTTTTACTCACCCATAGCACTTTGGTGTCATTTGGAGTATTTCCGGAGATGTTTTAGATTTGCGATCTCCGTAACGCGAGTTCTCGGGGCATATGTTTGCGGTCTCCAAATAACACAAACTTTAGCACTTTTCAAATCATAGAAGCTCAAAGTCTTAGTCTACACTTTCGTTTGAGTCAAAAGTGGCCTGTAATCCGAGATTTATCCATAGTTTCGAGTAGATGAGGAGGACAGTGCACATGTGCGGAGTCACAGCTGATTTCGCTCTCAGCTCTCGGGACTCAAACATGAAACACAAAGCTGTAAGACGTTTGGACCATCGTGTTTGCAGTACCCACTTCAGTCAGGACGATTTTTTACCAGCAAAGGAAAAGAAAGAAGGCCAGCGGATTCAGCACACGATTCTGAGAAGTAATGCGAAACCGATGGCTGTTCTCTGCTGCTCCTAAAACTGTCTACGCTTCATTCTTTCCATATCCATTCTGTCTCCTCATCCGTATACTCGGGCACAAAACGATAGGGACGGCCATCATACTCAAATAAGTCCTCTTCAGTCTCAAAGTCCGAATCTTCAGCCATGTCTCGCTCGCAATAGAAAAGTTCAGAGCGGTGTTTATCTGCGAATTGGCTGTCCTTTATGATGTCAGCAAATGAAAATATAGCTGGATATCGGGTTTCAGGCCGCTATTGACTCAAACGAAAGTGTAGACTAAGACAATGATCTTCTATGATTTGAAAAGAGCTAAAGTTTGTGTTATTTGGAGACCGCAAACATGTGCTTGGAGAACTCGCGTTACAGAGATCGCTAATCTAAAACATCTCCGGAAATGCTCCAAATGACACCAAAGTGCTATGGGTGAGTAAAACAACTTGTTTTATTACCGAAATAAGACTCAGATTGTAAAAATCGTTAATTCTCCTTTCAGGCTCTTCTCATGTCATATAACTTTTGGACATCGCAAATCTCGTCACGTATCGCGGTAAGAACTGTAGTCGACTAAAGAAATGTCCTACCGTTCGATTTGTCGACAAAAACGGGACGTGGCAAAAGCTCTCAAGACTATTACACATCTCTGACCCAAACTGCACTCACAAGACGACACCTGCAGAGGGCGCTCATGCAAAAACTGTTATGTATACAGAAAGCAGAAGAACTAGGAAACGTACTTACGACGGATTAAACTCGCGAATCATGAATCGAATCTGCCTTTTTACTAGGGATGCCCCGATCAGGGTTTTTCAGTTCCGATATCAGTACAATAGTTTTAAAGTGTCTGCCTGTGACCGATATTGACCGATATTAACCGATACCAGTGTAAATGGAAAAATCAAAATACAAAAACGGTTCTACAAAATTGTTATGGATCCTTAAAGATCCCATGACATGGTACTTCTTGATGCTTTTATATGGCTCCTTAATGGTTCCCTAATATTGTAAATGAATCCTTCTTCAAAATCAACACTCAGTGCATGAGAAACAGAGAGAAGATGAGAAAGAGTCATAAATGTCACTCTGGAACACTCCATTATGGGCATAGTTGCTTTAATGCAAATGAGGAGGACAGAGATGGCCTATAGTAAGGGGTGGGGGCGTGGCCAAGCTCTCCGCTCTGTGACCCACTTCCGTGTTTTTGCACGGGGGGAGAGATGAGAAGCCTTCCATTGAAAAATAAACACATTTCCACAGAAAATAAAATTAAACCACTGCTGTTTCAGATATCCAGAGGCTCAGATAAAGGACTTCCGAGCCTAGAAACACTCGTAAGTTCCTCCAGGCAAAAAACGTATTTCGCATTGCGTAGCTCCTCCGCAGTCCAAACTCTGGGCGTGATTTACAGAGACGCTGAGTACAGACAGACGGGGGTTACAGACAGACAAGTTTCCTTGTTCAAAATCGCCCGTTTGAGCTCTGATTTTTTTCTAACGCAGAAAAGGATCGCAAATGCTCAGTTTAGACATTTCGCAACTTTTAGCCATGGGGGGGGCCCTAAACAGGGTAGGGGAGCTCACATTAACGTTCAAAAACCTCAGAAAGTGAAAATTTCATGCCATGGGACCTTTAAAGTAATTGAAAGCTTTGTATGAATTAAAATTCAAACACCGTGAGGCGTCCCAGGCCTACGTCAGTCCAATCGAGATATCGACTGAACCGGTACCCGATACTGAAAAATTTCCTGGATTTGAAACCAGCATCGGTATCAGCCCTACTTTTTACAAACAAGTACCCAAAAATACCAAATGTTGTGCTAATTTACACACTCATAGGCCAATTAATCGAAACACTTAAAGCTCCGATATTACACAAAATGGACTCTTGTAGCTTTAAGTAATTTTCTAATGTTGTTTCCTCCTCAAAAACAGACCTGGAGTTGTGTTTTGTTTCATGTTTGAGTAACTCTTTATTATTAGTCTGGCCACATCTCCAAAGCTCAAAACACTCTGTTCCATATTGTGATGTCATGAAGCTGTTGTTTACAAGTTAACAGCTCCATTTCTTTAGTAAAGGCTGGTAATTCCAGGGCTGAAATGATCCAAAAGATTCTAGCGAAGGTGCACGGAGCACTTCCTGTATTACTGCATGACATCACAAGGTGGAACAGAGCGTTTTCCGTTTGAGGGACGAACGCGGCCTTAATAAACAAAAACACAACTCCAGGTCTGTTTGTGATTTTTTTAAAATTATTATTATTATTATTATTTTATTTTTTTTGGAATTACAGAAAAATAATGATGATATTTTTCCTCTTTGATCTAAACTAGTTCTAATCTAGAACTGAACCAGGATTAAAGATGGATTTAAGCAGGGCTAAAGCAGGACTAAAGCAGGATTAAAGCAGGATTAAAGCAGGATTAAAGCAGAACTAAAGCAGGATTAAAGCAGGATTAAAGCAGGATTAAAACAGGACTAAAGCAGGATTAAAACAGGACTAAAGCAGGACTAAAGCAGGACTAAAGCAGGACTAAAGCAGGATTAAAACAGGACTAAAGCAGGATTAAAACAGGACTAAAGCAGGATTAAAACAGGACTAAAGCGGGACTAAAATGGGACTAAAGCAGGATTAAAATGGTACTAAAGCAGGATTATATCTGGACTAAAGCAGGATTAAAACAGGACTAAAGCAGGATTAAAACAGGACTAAAGCAGGATTAAAACAGGACTAAAGCAGGATTAAAAAGGGGCCAAAGCAGGACTAAAATGGGACCAAAACAGGGCTAAAACAGGATTAAAACAGGACTAAAGCAGGACTTTAGTGCTTCATTTCTATTTCCAGCTAATTCCTTAATGACCCTGAGTATAGTGCGTCTGAGATGAAAGATTTCCTCCGAGCACAATCGTTAAAATCCTAAAAAACATCCTGCCACTAACGTTAATAACGCTAAGTCTCCTGTTCGCTAACCGCCGGATCTGTTTCCGTTTGGGGCTAAATTTAAGCCAAACTTCCTGTGACCCCACACCTACGAAAACACTCCCAGGTCGAGAAAGGGAAACGTGCTAATTTAAAACAACATTCACTACAAAGGTGCGCTCCTCTGGGACTGCAAACGCTCCCTGACCCACTTTACAACGCAAACTATAGAAAGAATCAGGATCTATAAATGTTTTATTGTTACGGGAAAGTTGTCGGTGTATAAAAAGACCTGCTGGTAAGTTTATTTAATTTGAATTGTCCAACTGTTTTCTGGTCTGTTCTAATGTCGTTTCCTCGTGTGTTTTTTTGTTTCATTCACATGTTTAACACACAAACCTGCAGATTTAGACTAAGTTCTTCTCTCAGACTGAAAACACTGTTCCACCTTGTGATGTCATGTGTCGATACAGGAAGTGCTCCACTGTGTTTTTAAACTCCAAACACCTTCACTAGAATCATTTGGATCATTTCAGACCTGGAATTGCCCAATCTCGACTGAACTAAAGAGTAAAAAGGAGCTGTTGACTTGAAAACTCCCGCTTCATGACATCACAAGGTGGAACGGAGCATTCAGAGCTTTGGAGATGTGGACAGACTAATAATAAACTGTTACTCAAATGTGTGAATGAAACAAAAAAACTAATTCAGGTCTGTTTTTGAGGAGGAAACAACATTAGAACAAGACTTAAAGCTCACAAGAGTCCATTTTGTGTAATACAGGACCTTTAAATACTTTATATAATTACAGCTACACAGAAAAACGATCACTGTGTAATAAAGAAGTACCATGTGAACTCTTTGTGCACAGAGTGAATGTGTCTCTCCCTGTGCTGCAGTTGGGTTTTGCAGATCTGAACATGGCGGAGTTCGCTGGTTCTGGCTCCACCGTTCGCTGCTGTTTACTCGAGGGATACGACACCAAGAACACCCGACAAGACAACTCCATCCTCAAGGTGAACGCAAACGATTACATTAGAAAATAATATTAGTTAAGTGTAGTGATTAAAAGTGTTTATTAAAAAATAAAAAAAGGACAGAAAGGGAAATTAAATTGGCCAAAATGATATATGTATAAGAGGGCGTAGCTGTGGTTATGCTGCACCAACACATTATTTTGTTTTATTTAATTACATTAGTGGGGGTTTGTGTTTGGGGAAAGGGGTGGGCAGTTTTTTTTGTTTGTTTTTACATTTGTTGTAGGGTTTGTCCTATGTTTTTGTTTTGTTTTTATGTTTATTTATGTGTTAGTTATTATTAGTTATTATTAGCCTGTTCACTAAACATCCGCTTAGAAGTGAACAGGCTAATAATAAGTAATAGGCGCGCAGTGATACGACTTGAGAGAAAATAGCCCCGTGCGAATTAGGCTGCTGAATTTTTCGCGGACAACTGACGCAAATATATACTGTATATCACTTTTTGGACAAATGTTGTTTTGAGAAGAAAAACAAGCTTTATTAACTGTCCACGCTAACTTACCGGAACTACAGTCGTGAGCTACGAAACCGGAGCAGAACTGGGCCCAGACGACGCTGTCATCGGTAAGTCGGTGTTAAAGGGATATGCCACCCCCAGGTCAAACTTGGGCATCTCCCCACAGTCCAGAGACTAAAATAAGTGGTGGAAAGCGTTTTCCTGCTCACCCAGCCATTGTCCGAGTCTGTCGCCACTGACCGCCGCAGTATCTGCTGCTCCTCCGCGTTAGACTGGAGTCTAACGTCGCCAGAGAAAGATGCCAAGGGAATCCCTGTTACGCACCAGGAAGGGAGTTCCCCTGTTGCCAGCGTGGTGTGTGCTTCGGCTATGTTTTTCCGCACTGAAAAATAGTTCCCACCCAAAATGACCAAGTCAAGCTCTCCGTGTTGATTTGTACATTTATTTGCACTCGATATGAATGCGCACTACACAGAAAGTAATTGGGAAAAGCATCGAGCAAATTAATTCCTTTTGGCCGAAATCTTTCTCTGGCGACGTTAGTCTTCAGTCTAACGCGGAGGAGCAGCAGATACCGCGGCGGTCAGTGGTGACAGACTCGGACAATGGCTGGGTGAGCAGGAAAACGCTTTCCACCACTTATTTTAGTCTCTGGACTGTGGGGAGATGCCCAAATTTGACCTGGGGGTGGCATATCCCTTTAATGGACGACACTGTTGAAGGGGACGCCATACAGATTCATATTTAAAAAAAAACGCACTATCCCTTTAAATCAGTGTTCTTCTTCTCACTCCTTTTTGAGCAAATGTTAGTTTTTGTTTCTTGTAAATAACATAACTCTGGATTATCAGTTGTGCCAGGAGCAGGTGCAGTTAGAAGAGCTTTATACTGAACAGAATGTGTTATTTTACTTTTTTGCAGGTGATTATTGGCATGACGCTGCTGTCCGGAGACCCCTGTTTTAAAACGTAAGTAAACCTGAGTCTGTTCAGTGTTTAAGAAGACGTATTGTGCTTTTATCTGTTATGTAGCCCCCCCCACCCGTGGATCATTGATTTATATTTTGCACATTTAAAGGTGCATTTTTCTGGTGGAGCTCAGTCATTTTAATATGAATATATGAATATATGTTTTTGTAGTAGTTTTCCAAAAAAAAAAAGGGTGCTTACACAGTGCATCTTTAAAATTTAAAGATGCACTGTGTAACAAGGTTGTAATAGTTTTGGATTTTTCATTATAGTTTAGTTTTAGTTTTGACTTGTTTTTCCCTCTAATTCAGTTAGTTTTAATTCGTTTTTAGAGCGGCTCTGATAGTTTTAGTTTTTGAGTTATACTTTGGGTTATTTGTCAAGTGCAGGATTCAAAAAAAAACTTACATCGAACAAATACAATTTTAAAACATTTATTCAGGTTTAGCCCCACAACAACCAAAGCGGTCCACAAGCTGCAGCCTTAAGTGCAAAAACAAATAAAAATACATACCAAAACTTTTATCAACTCCAAAAAGGCCAAAACCAAGAGCGATTTATTGATAATTTCAGTTTTAGTTTTGTAAACACACAATACAGTTTCAGTTATTGTTTTTTTCTTTTAATTGTCCTAGGTTAGTTTAGTCCTAGTTTGGTCCTTGTTTACTCCTGCTTTAGTCCTTGTTTAGTCCTTGTTTGTACTTGTTTAGTCCTGCTTTAGTCCTTGTTTGTCCTTGTTTAGTCCTGCTTTAGTCCTTGTTTAGTCATACTTTAGTCTTGCTTTAGTCCTTGTTTAGTCCTGCTTTAGTCCTTGTTTAGTCATACTTTAGTCTTGCTTTAGTCCTTGTTTAGTCATACTTTAGTCTTGCTTTAGTCCTTGTTTAGTCCTGCTTTAGTCCTTGTTTAGTCATACTTTAGTCTTGCTTTAGTCCTTGTTTAGTCCTGCTTTAGTCCTTGTTTAATCATACTTTAGTCTTGCTTTAGTCCTTGTTTAGTCATACTTTAGTCCTTGTTTAGTCATACTTTAGTCTTGCTTTAGTCCTTGTTTAGTCATACTTTAGTCTTGCTTTAGTCCTTGTTTAGTCATACTTTAGTCTTGCTTTAGTCCTTGTTTGTCCTTGTTTAGTCCTGCTTTAGTCCTTGTTTAGTCCTAGTTTAGTCCTAGTTTAATTCATCTATAATTTCAGTTAGTTTTAGTTAGTTTTGTAAACCCACAATACAGTTGTTTTTATTTATTTCAGTTAACGAAAATTTTTTCGTTTTTTCGTTCGTTTCCGTTAACTGTAATAAACCTGTTGTGTAACTAAAACATCGACATCGCAGCGCTTTAGTAATGGCAACAAAAAAAAACGTTGACTTTGCGTCCGTCACCTTTACGGTTCGTCAGTGTAAACGGCGTCACAACAAAGCGGCGCTCACATGTTGACGGCCCCTGCAAGTCACGTTCACGAGCGGCTGATTTTGGAGTTTTGAGCGGAGTAAGAACAGATCAGAGGGAGAGTAGAGACAAAAAAGAAAAAACAATGCTGCGGAGAATTCCAGTGACTCGGATGGCGTGAATCACTGTAATCACGACTCCGAGGGGGTAAATGAGAAGAGGATTCTAAACACCTTAAAAAAAAAGTCTCAGAACACCTTCTCCTCTCAGCCCCACACCACTCTTTTGTTTTGTTGTTTTAGTTTTACTTTATTGTGAAGCATCTTTGTGTAACTGCGAAAAGCGCGATATAAAACCAATGTCTTCTTCTTCCTCTTCAGCTCCTTCCCCTTCTTTTTTTTCTTCTCCCTCTTCTTTCCCTCTTCTTTTTTCTTCTTCTTTTCCTCATCTTCTTTCCCTCTTCTTTTCCTCTTCTCCCTCTTCTTTCCCTCTTCTTTTCCTCTTTTTTCCTCTTCTTTTTTCCTCTTTTCTTTTCCTCTTCCTCTTTTCCCTCCTCTTTTCCTCTTCCCCTACTCTTTTCCCTTTTCTTTTCCTTTTCTTTTCCTCTTTTCTTCTTCTTTTTCTCTTCTTCTTCTTCTCTTTTCTTCTTCTTTTCCTCTTGTTCTTCCTCCTCTTTTCTTTTTCTTCTTCCTCTTTTCCTCATTTCCTCTTCTTCTTTTCCCTCTTTTCTCTCTTGTTTTCCTCTTTTTTCCCTTTTCCCCCCTCTTCTTTTCCTCTTCTTCTTCCATTTATTTATTTGTTGTTGTAATTTTGTATTTTTGTTTGAGGGCTCTGAGTTCAGCTATAACACGGTCAGAATCTCTTTAAAAGCTGATTTCACATAATATCTCCTTTTAAAGTCATTTTTGTGAAGGAATTTTATTAGAACTGCACGATTCATCTCAACCAAACCGAAACCGAAAATCTGAATCTTTGCAATTTTTTAAGTAAACAAACAACTACATCAAAAAACTGTAGGAATGAAAACTATTTAAAGGTGTATTGTGTAAGGTGTATCGATAGTCTTTGTTTAGTCCTTGTTTAGTCCTTGTTTAATCATGGTTTAGTCTTAGTTTAGTCCTACTTTAGTCGTTGTTTAGTCCTTGTTTAATCCTAGTCCTAGTTTAGTCCTGCTTTAGTCCTTGTTTAGTCCTAGTTTAGTCCTGCTTTAGTCCTGGTTTAGTCCTAGTTTAGTCCTTGTTTCATCCTAGTTTAGTCCTGCTTTAGTCCTTGTTTAGTCCTAGTTTAGTCTTTGTTTAGTCCTTGTTTAGTCCTAGTTTAGTCCTAGTTTAGTCCTGCTTTAGTCCTGGATTAGTCCTAGTTTAGTCCTTGTTTAGTCCTAGTTTAGTCTTTGTTTAGTCTTGGTTTAGTCCTGGTTTAGTCCTGGTTTAGTCTTGGTTTAGTCCTGGTTTAGTCCTGGTTTAGTCCTAGTTTAGTCCTGGTTTAGTCCTGGTTTAGTCCTTATTTAGTCTTTGTTTAGTCCTTCTTTATTCCTTGTTTAGTCCTGGTTTAGTCCTGGTTTAGTCCTGGTTTAGTCCTTGTTAACACATTCCTACAAGAAGCATTTTTCACATAGTCTTTGCGATCTGTTTCTCATGTTCTTTGGCTCGTCCTGCTTTGAGAAAACGTTCCATCTTGTTTGAATTGGTTTTCCTCCAATCTGGATGTTTGACAGTTCTTCAGACTCGAGCGATAACATTTTTGAACCCGAGAAGCTCCGCGATCGGTGACTCAAACTCTCCTCCCGAGCAGAGCCGAGCCAAATAAAACTCACTCCTCCCAGAGAGAACGTTTTAGGTTTGATTCCCAGAGGGAGTGAGGTTTGGATTTGTAGCGATTCCATGTTCTCCCTGTGCTCAATAAGATCATCCTTAAACGAGGTCCTCCTGAACACTGGTGGAAGAAGTATTTTGTTAAATTAGCAAATCCAGACTGAGAGTTTCTGTATCTTTTTAGCGATATCAGTCCAGTCACGTGTCGAGTCCAAACAAACCTCATTGTGCAATTAGAAAATAAACATCTAAACACCTTCAAAAAAACTGCTCAGAACACCTTCTCCTCTCAGCCTCACACGACTCTGTTGTTTTAGTGTTACTAGTGTTTTAGCGCGATATAAAACCGATGCCGTCTTCTTTTTCAGCTCCTTCCCCTTCTTTTCCTCTTCCCCTCCTCTTTTGCCTCTTCTTTTCTTCTTCTTCCTCTTTTCCCTCTTCTTTTCCCTCTTCTTTTCTTCTTCTTCCTCTTTTCCCTCTTCTTTTACTCTTTTTTCCCTCTTCTTTTCCTCTTTTCCCCCCTTTTCCCTCTTCTTCTTCCTCTTTTCCCTCTTCCTCTTCTTTTCCTTTTTCTTCTTCCTCTTTTCCCTCTTTTCCTCTTCTTCTTTTCCTCTTGTTCTTCTTCCTCTTTTCCTTCTTCCTTCTTTCTTTTCTTCCCTCTTCTTCTTCCTCTTTTTGTCCCTTCTTCTTTTCCTCTTTTCTTCCCTCTTCTTTTCCTCTTCCCCTCCTCTTTTCCCTCTTCTTTTCTTCTTCTTTTCCTCTTCTTTTCTTCTTCCCCTTTTCCCTCTTTCCTCTTTTTTCCCTCTTTTCCTCCTCTTTTCCCTTTTCTTTTCCTTCTTCTTCCTCTTTTCGCTCTTCTTTTCCTCTTCTTCTTTTTCTCCCCTTTTCCTTCTTCTTTTCCTCTTTTTTCCCTCTTCTTTTCCTCTTCCCCTCCTTTTTTCCCCTCTTCTTTTATTCTTTTCCTCCTCTTTCTCTTTTCCCGCTTCTTTTCCTCTTTTTTCCCCTCTTCTTTTCCTCTTCATCTTTTCCCTCTTCTTCCTTCTTCTTCTTCCTTCTTCTTCTTCTTCCTTCTTCTTCTTCTTCCTCTTCTTCTTGCATTTATTTATTTGCTGTTGTAATTGTGTGTTTTGGTTTCAGGGCTCCGAGTTCAGCCAAATCGATCACAGTTTGTGGTCGTGAGCCGGCGCTCCAGATGGACTGTAAAGGAGAGGGGACGACGACCGAGCCCGTGTCCAGCTCCGGAGGCGTTTCTCTGGGACGCAGCGCCAAGCCTCGCCCCTCCATCATCAGCTCAGGTATTCCACCACCACTCAACATGTTCACAAGTAACATGCGTTTAAAGGCGCACAGTACGGCATTAAACTCATCTGTTTCCATGGAGATAAGCCCACTACGCCTCCAGACCACGTTACAGGTCAGATCTGCGGAGAGGCGAGCTCATTCGCTGTAGGAATGCATGTTTTTGTAGTATTTTTGAGCAATAAACCACCTGTAATTGAATAAATGCAACACGGATAAGTTTAATGCCATATTGTGAAACCTTTCAGGCAAAGCAATAATATCTCCATGGAAACACATTTGTGGCTAAAAGTTACACAGTGCACCTTTTAAAGAGGCGTCTCAGTGTTTCTCCTAGTTATGTTAAAGGTGCACTGTAACTTCCTGGTGGAGGGTCCGTCACCTTCTTGTTTCTATGGATACGTCATTGCTCTGCCTGGAATGTTCCGCAGTGTGACATTAAATAGCTCTACTTTACATTTATTCAGTTACAGGTGGTTTTAGAGCTCAAAAATACCGAGAAAAACACAGTTCTGACCTAGTTTAATGCCATACTGTGAAACATTCCAAAGCAGCAGGTCCTTCAATGGGCCAAATTTAAAGGGATAGTGCGTTTTTTGTTTTTTTTTAATGTGAATCTGTATGGCTTCCCCTTCAACAGTGTCCTGAGATTAACACAGACTTACCCATGACAGCGCGATCTGGTCCCAGTTCTCCTCCGGTAACGTAGCTCGTAAATGTAGTTCCGGTAAGTTAGCAGGGACATTTAATAAAGCTTGTTTTTCTTCTCAAAGCAACATTTGTCCGAAAAGTGATATATTTGCGTCACAAACGGTTGTCCGCGAAAAATTCAGCAGCGTATTTTGCATTTGCATATTTTCTCTAGATTCGTATCACTGCGCTCAGGTTGGCTCTATTGGCCTGTTCACTTGTAAACATCCGCTTACGGCGGATGTCGCCGTACCGCATCAGCCGTAAACATCCGCTTAAAGTGAACAGGTTAATAGAGCTAACGAGGGCGCAGTGATACGAATCTAGAGAGAAAATATTCAAATGCAAAATACGCTGCTGAATTTTTAGCGGACAACTGTTTGTGACGCAAATATATCACTTTTCGGACAAATGTTGTTTTGAGAAGAAAAACAAGCTTTATTAAATGTCCCCGTTAACTTGCCGGAACTACGTTTACGAGCTACGTTACCGGAGGAGAACCGGGATCACATCACGCTGTCATGGGTAAGTCTGTGTTAATCTCAGGACACTGTTGAAGGGGAAGCCATACAGATTAACATAAAAAACCTGCACTATCCCTTTAAAATGCGCAATGAATTGCCACTCATAATAAATAGTGTTAATTTTTATAATGCGTTAATTTGCATTCATCTAATAATGCATTAAACTGACAGCCCTAATTAAAATGTCTAAAATTTAAAGAATTACACAAAAAATGTTTTGGTTTTTTGTTGAAAGGCATATTTACAACTGATTTGTTTTTGAAAATACTTTTTGGTTTTTGCTCCAAAGTGTGTCACACTGCAGGACAGAAAAAAGACACGATTACAGATGTTCATTAATATGTCACTGTAAAATAAATAAATGAGTGGCCCTGATCTAACCCTTGGGGCTCCCCAGTGCTGTTTTTTGTTTTTATTTTACTAATTTGTGTTTCCAGGTCTTTTGGAGGAGTCCGAGTCACACCAGAATCAGCCTGAAGCTTTCCAGTCCGGTCACTCCAGAAATTCCAGCTATGCCAGCCAACACAGCAAGATCTCAGGTACGAGATGTTCACCACAGCTCCTCATTCCAGGTTTGATGATTCTCCAAGACTTCATCTGGTGGGATGAAACCTGCTGTAAATCTTAATTATAGTTTTACACAAATCAGGAAGCAGTATATGAAGAAAAGTTGTAAAATCTGTTGTTTGTTGCTAGGTTACAGCACAGAACACTCGTGCTCCTCCAGCCTGTCGGACCTGACCCATCGCAGGAACACCTCCACCGGGAGCAGTGCGTCCGGGCTGGGCTTCAGCTCTGACCCTCCTGAGGTCTCCCCTCCAGAACCTCCAGCCTCCACACGCCCAGACAAACCCCCCAGACCCCCACGCCCGGCCCTGCCCCCGAACAGGCCCGCCAGGTGAGACTGCCCCACTTTAAAGCCACATTGTGTAACTTTAGAGGGTCTTTAAAACGCTTTTCTCCATGGAGATGTTATTGCTTTGTCTGGAATGTTCCACAGTATGACATTAAACCTTTCTATCTTCATGGAGACAAAACGAGACCAAGTTACAGGTCAGATCTGTGGAGAGAATGCCTGAATAAATGTAAAGTAGAGCTGTTTAATGTCACACTGCGGAACATTCCAGGCAGAGCAATGGCGTCTCCATAGAAACAAGCAGGTGGTGAAAGTTTGACCCTGTGACGTTTGTGTTTCAGGAGGAAGCAGGACTCGGTGGAGAGCCATCCGTCCTGGGTGAACGACACTCGGATGGACGCGGACGACATTGTGGAGAAAATCGTGCAGAGTCAGAACTTCGCTGACATGAACCACACTGAAGGTACGAAACATCTGAACCCTCCTGACCGGGGTTTACCAAAACATCATTTAAGGGACTGGACCAGGGCTGGACCAGGTCTAAAGCAGGACGAAACCAGGTCTAAAGCAGGTCTAAAGCAGGTCTAAAGCAGGACGAAACCAGGTCTAAAGCAGGTCTAAAGCAGGACAAAACCAGGTCTAAAGCAGGTCTAAAGCAGGTCTAAAGCAGGACAAAACCAGAGCTAGACCAGAGCTAGACCAGGGCTAGACCAGGGCTAGACCAGGGCTAGACCAGGGCTAGACCAGGGCTAGACCAGGGCTAGACCAGGTCTAAACCAGGTCTAAACCAGGTCTAAAGCAGGTCTAAAGCAGGGCTAGACCAGGGCTAGACCAGGGCTAAAATGGATGTTCCAACCAGGACTAAACAAAGACTCAGTTTGGATTAATAACTAAACAAGAACTAAACTAGGATCTAACCAGGACTGAACCTAGGACTAAACCCAGATTAAACCTGGACCAAACCTGAACCAAATTAGTACTAAACTTGGACTAAACCACTCTATTCAGAGAGAATTCTTGTATTTTTGAGCGACAGAAACACTCATAGTGAATAAATGCCTGAAAAATGTTTAATGTCACCACGGAACATTCCAGGCAAAGCCATGACATCTCCACGGAGACAAGCACGTGAAAAGTTACACAATGCACCTTTATCATGTGGTTTTTGGTTTCACGTGAGTAATGCTGTTTTGTTTTGCTCGTTTCAGACAGTAACCTGCGCTTGTTCGTGAGCAAAGACGGAACCACCGCCCTGAGCGCGATCCGGCTCGGGACCAGGTAATCCAACTACCAACAAACTCAGAACATCTAATATCCACACAGGACTAAACCAGGACTAAACCAGGACTAAACCAGGGCTAAACCAGGGCTAAACCAGGGCTAAACCAGGGCTAAACCAGGACTAAACACAGGACTAAACACAGGGCTAAACCAGGACCAAACCAGGACCAAACCAGGACCAAACCAGGACTAAACACAGGACTAAACACAGGACTAAACACAGGACTAAACCAGGACTAAACCAGGGATAAACCAGGACTAAACACAGGACTAAACCAGGACTAAACCAGGGATAAACCAGGACTAAACACAGGACTAAACACAGGGCTAAACACAGGGCTAAACACAGGGCTAAACACAGGGCTAAACACAGGGCTAAACACAGGACTAAACACAGGGCTAAACACAGGGCTAAACCAGGACCAAACCAGGACTAAACACAGGACTAAACCAGGACTAAACGCAGGGATAAACCAGGACTAAACACAGGACTAAACACAGGGCTAAACACAGGGCTAAACCAGGACCAAACCAGGACTAAACACAGGACTAAACCAGGACTAAACGCAGGGCTAAACCAGGACTAAACCAGGACTAAACCAGGACCAAACCAGGACCAAACACAGGACTAAACACAGGACTAAACCAGGACTAAACCAGGACTAAACCAGGGATAAACCAGGACTAAACACAGGACTAAACACAGGACTAAACACAGGGCTAAACCAGGACCAAACCAGGACTAAACACAGGACTAAACGCAGGGCTAAACCAGGACTAAACCAGGACTAAACCAGGACTAAACCAGGACTAAACCAGGACCAAACCAGGACCAAACCAGGGCTAAACCAGGACCAAACCAGGACCAAACCAGGACCAAACCAGGACTAAACTAGGGCTAAACTAGGGCTAAACAGGACTAAACTAGGACTAAACTAGGACTAAACTAGGACTAAACCAGGACTAAACACAGGGCTAAACCAGGACTACACCAGGACCAAACCCGGACTAAAATCCATCTTCCAGTCTTTACTCTGTGACTCCAGTAACATTCCACACCTCTGCGTTTGTTTCTTTCAGGGTGTCTGCTGGAGGATATGAGCCCGTTGTGATCGAGACCCACTGAAGTCCTGGTCTAGTCCCGGCTTAGTCCCGGTCTAGTCCCGGTTTGATCCCGGACGGTCCCGGAGCTACAGCAGGTCTGCGGCTGTGAGGGGCCCGTCCGATCGTGCACTTTATTCAAGCCTCGTTCACAAACGTACCACTACGACGTTTATCTTAGTCACTGTTTGAAACAGACACAACCACGCCCAGAATGTTGTGTTTTTGTTTGTTTTTTTGTTAATTACTAAAAATATCAGTTAGAAGCTACAGACTGCAAAAAGGGATTTCAGTTTAAAGTGCCTGTGTCAGGTTAGACGACTCATTTCACTAAAACATTCAGAATCTCCCCGGTGTGACGTCCTCTCTGCTTCCTGTCATTTTCAGATTTTTTCATATGTTTTTCTACTTTTCTTCGCAAATTGCTTCTCGATTGGTGTAAAACTAGAATTTATTTTTACGGCGCTTAAGCAGAATCCCACCACATTAAGTCAAAATTAGAAAATGGTAAAAACGAGCACGTGTGAGACGGGTTTTCGTGGTTTTCTAGAGTTACTTCAGATGCCGGGAACGTACTTGGGGTAAACGGTTATCGTGGTTTCATTCGTTTATGAGGAGAAATTTGAAAGAGAAGTTGAAAAAGCAAAATCTATGTAATCCATACACAAAAATTCAGCAAAAATGAAGGAACATTTATGCAATTCTTTTTTAATTTTTTGACCATTTAAACAACATTTTAAAAATGAAGGCATCGCTTATTTTTTTATGGATTTTTTGCGAAATATAGAGCACAATTAGGCAAACTTAACAATGTTTTAAGTAAATGAGTATTCTGACCTCTCATATGCACTTTGAATCAAGATTAAAGGTCCTATCCTCTGTTTCTATCCTTATATAATGTAAAATCTATCAAAAACACACCTGGAAAACGCTCCTTTGTGTTTTTAAAGTCCACGCATCTTTACCAAGCTTATTTTCCTCATTTCAGATTTTAAATTTACTCCAAAATAACTTTCTTTCATTTAAATTAAAGCTTCACTGTGTACTCCGACCGAGGCTCTGCTACAGTCGGTGCTCGCTTCATTTGTTACTGCTTCGCCTGGAATGTTCCACAGTACAGCATTAAAAAGCAGTAAATCGCAGTGTTTTTGCGTTAATTCAATCATCGGTTAATGCGCAAAAGTACCCAGCTCGCCTCTCCACAGATCTGACTTGTAACTTTGCCTTGTTGCCGTGGAGATGGTTAAGTTTAATGACAAGCAGAGCAGGGCCCGTCTATGGAGAATTATTGCCCTCTAGCGCCCTCTGGTGGAACTTTAAAACCTAAAACCACTGAAAAATGAACTTGTTTTTCATATATAGAATTTACATTATTCTAAATCAAACAAGAACTGTTTTTTTTTTGGAGGAAAACCTTCTTGTTTCCATGGTGACGCTATTATATTAATCAGTAATCATCAGTTATAGGTCAGATCTGTGGAGAGGCGACCCCGCTCACAGTTAGAAAGTACGATTGTATGTATGATTTTGAGGGTTTTTTAAAGCAATAAAAACAACTGTGATTGAATAAACGCAAGACAGGTAACGCCAACGTCCTACTGTGGAACATTTCAAGCAAAAAGCAGTATAATCTCCATGGAAACGAGCCAGAAAGGGTACATAGAAGTGAAGTGAATGGTAAAAATGCGAACTATAGGACCTGGATGTCTAGGTATTCCTTTTTGCAGTCTTTTATTTTTCAGAAAACACTAACAATTTAAAGGTCGTGTATTACGCAAAACGGACTCTTGTGAGTTTTAAGTCCTGTTCTAATGCGGTTTCCTCCTCAAAAACACACCTGGAGTTGTGTTTGAGGGAAGAACTCAGCCTAAATGTGCAGGGTTTAGTGCGTTAAACATGTGCGAATGAAACAAAACACAACTCCAGGTCTGTTTATGATGAGGAAACGACATTAGAATGGCGTAACACGGGCTCTTTAAACAAACAAACTGCGTAATCAGGGAATAAAACACTATGTGCCTTCTACTTCTCTGCAATGACCCTGAAGCGCCTGCAGGTGGCGCTGGTGAAGGCGATCAGAGGAACTATGGTGATATAATGTTTATTTTTTGGGAAAGCCACTTGTTTTTATTGAGCAAATGAAGGTTGTTTTTGAAATCCTGAACTTTTTAGAGGCACTACCACTACCGTCTGAGCGGCCGTCGGACTTTCCGCTCTGTACAGAGAAAGAGTTCATACGTAAAAGCTCATATTTCTGTGGGTGATACGCCAAAATTTCACTCCAATTCAATTTACTTTATTCCTATAGCACATTTCATAAACAAAACTGTTTTAAAGTGCTGCACAATACAGATAAAACCAATAAAAATATAAAATGAAGCTCTTTGTAACTCCACTAGTCCTTGTTAAGGGATAGTGTTTTTTTTTTATGTTAATCTGTATGCGTTTCCTTCTAACAGTCTCATGCGGTAACACTGGCTTACCGCTGACAGTCTCGTCTCAGCCCGGGTTCTGCTCGGGTTCTGGAGCCCACATAAGTAGTTCCGGTAAGTTCGCGGGGACAGTTAATAAAGCTTGTTTTTCTTCACAAAACAACATTTGTCTAAAAAGTGATATATATTTCCATCACAAACAGCAAAAAAATGTGCATATTTTCTCTCGATTCGTATCACTGCGCCCACGTTAGCTCTATTAGCCTGTTCACTTTAAGCGGATGTTTACGGAAAATACAGTACGGCGACATCCACCGTAAGCGGATGTTTACAAGTGAACAGGCTATAAGCTAGGCTACGCGCGCCGTGATACAACTCCGAGAGAAAAGAGCACCATTCGAATTAGGCTGCTGGATTTTTTCGGGCAACTGTTTTGGGCATCTTCTCAATTGGTGTAAAACTATAATTTATTTTTACGGCACTTAAGCAGGATACCACCACTTAAGTCAGAATTAGAAAATGGTAAAAACGAGCACGTGTGAGACGGGTTTTCGTGGTTTTGTAGTTACTTCAGATGCCGGGAACGTACTTGGGGTAAACGGGTATAGTGGTTTCATTCGTTTATGAGGAGAAATTTGAAAGAAGTTGAAAAAAGCAAAATCTATGTCATCCATACACAAAAATTCAGCAAAAATTAAAGAAAATTTATGTACTTTTTTTTTTTTTTTTTGACCATTTAAACTGTGAAAAAAAATGTTGGCACCACTTATTTTTTTATGGATTTTTTGCGAAATATAGAGCACAATTTGGCAAACTTAACGATGTTTTAAGTAAATGAGTATTCTGACCTCTCATATACACTTTGAATCAAGATTAAAGGTCCTATCCTCTGTTTCTATCCTTTTATAATGTAAAATCTATCAAAAACGCTCCTTTGTGTTTTTAAAGTCCACGCATCTTTACCAATCTTATTTTCAAACTATTCACAAACAGTTGTCAGCAGCCTAATTCGCATGGTGCTCTTTTCTCTCGGAGTTGTATCACTGCGCGCGTAGCCTAGCCTAGCCTGTTCACTTGTAAACAACCGCCGTCGACGTACCGCATCTGCCGTAAACATCCGCTTAAAGTGAACAGGCTAATAGAGCTAACGTGTGTGATACGAATCTAGAGAAAATATGTGAATGCAAATTAGGCTGCTGGATTTTTTTGCTGTTTGTGATGGAAATATGCATCACTTTTTAGACAAATGTTGTTTTGCGAAGAAAAACTGTCCCCGCGAACTTACCGGACCTACTTACGTGAGCTCCAGAACTGGGCTGAGACGAGACTGTCAGTTAGAAAGGAACCCCATACAGATTCACATAAAAAAAACGCACTATCCCTTTAAGACAATAAAACTACTCAAATCAAATAAGAGCAAGAATAGCAATAAATAAATAATAAATATACCAAAAATAAAAGACTCAGAGGACCACACAACTCGCGCTGTGTTGAAAGTAAAAGTGGGTTTTAAAACTCTCCACTGGGGGGGCTCTTCGGTCCAGAACGGTCCAGGTTTGGGGTCGGTCACAGAAAAGTCCCCGTCCCCCTGGATTTGTCTTGTTTTCGGCCAGCTGGACCTCAGAGCGTTTGGGGGTGTAAATGTGGTCTTGTATGTCTTTTGTTTGTTTTTCATTTATTTTATTGGTTTTATTTATTTGTTGCTATTCTCTGGTTTTGCTCCTATTTTATTTAACTGGTTTTATTGTTTTAAGACCTGAAGAAGAAAAAAAAAACGTGGCGCACCCTCCACCAGAAAAGCTACACAATGCCCCTAATCTATAACTCTGCTCCAAATTCGCTCCTTTAACCGCTAGCCTCGGTGAGCTTCGTTTGACTGGAGCCGGTTCACGTTTTAAAGCGGTTCTCTTTTTAGACTTTAAGGAATTTCGGGAACAAAACCCACACTCGTAACACGAATTCACCTACTGGTGGAGGGCTGGAATGTTTCACAGTGTGGCTTTAAAACCTTTATCTTCACGGAGACCACACCGGACCAAATTACAGGTCAGATCTGCGGAGAAGCGGCCCCGCTCACAGTCAGAACGCCTGTTTTTCTAGGTATTTTTGAGCTCTAAAACCACCTGTGATTGAATAAATATAATAAAGTAGAGCTGTTTAATGTCACACTGTGGAACATTCCAGGCAGAGCAACGACGTATCTATAGAAACAACCTGCTGAAAAGTTACAGAATGCATCTTTACACCAAAATCCCAGTTCTTAGTTTACAGTTGTTGTGTTTTCTCTGTGTGGACTTGAGGCAGATGGTCGCTCAGACGAGTTAAAGAAGGTCTTTTTTTTTTTTAAACTTTATGGTAAAATCTGCAAAAATATTCAAGAATTTCAAATATTTACACTTTTATTAAACATCCACGTGTGTGTAGAGTGTTTATGCTGCCCCCTGGTGGAGCGGATGTCAGTTTACGCGATTGGAAATGCGTTTAGGGGTTTTGTTTTGTCGTAATATTTAAAAACGAGAGCTCTGTCCTTCTAGGCTGGTTTTAGAATGGACATTTTTCTTTTTTTAAATATAAAGAGTGTTTTTTTTTTTTTTTTAATTGTCGGATTATTAAAATGTAAACGCACAACTTTTCTGGTGTTCAGGTGTTTTCTACTCGGAATGTTCCGCGGTATGACTTTAAACATTTATTCATTTGTGGTGTTGAAATTACAGTGATTCCTCCTGTGAATAGGGGCGCCTCTCCACGGATCTGACCTGTAAATGTAGCGCAGTGCTGTCACCCGCTTGTCTTATAGGTTTAATCTGTACTGTGGAACATTCTAGACAAAGAAATTACATTTCCATGGAGACGAGGAGGCTGTAAACGCAACTTTTAAAATAAAGATTTCAAAAATACTGTATATCAAGAACAAAATTTAAATTTTAGGTTCAATCTATTCTTTCACTGTGTAACTTGTCACCTGCTTGTTTCCATGGATACGTCACTGCTCTGCCTGGCATGTTCCACAGTGTGACTTTAAACAGCTAAACTTTACATTTATGCAATTATAAGTGGTTTTACAGCTCAAAAAAACAAAACAAAAACAAAAAAAACAAGTATTCTGACTGAGCGGGGTCGCCTCTCCACAGATCTGACCTGTAACCTGCCTCTCCACCAGAAAAGTTCCAGAATACACCTTTAATAACGAAACAGAAATATCCTCTGGCAACTTTGCATAACTTTTTCCTGTCAGGCTTTAAATAAAACCCGCTTTTATTTTTTGATCAATATTTTATTTTCCTCAAACCGAGCGGATTTCACAACAGGGGAATTCAGAGTTTTACAAATTTAGAAACAATTTGAATCTTACTGGAACATTTTTTTTTATGTTTTTCTGCCAATTTTAACTTTTTGGGGGGCTGAACCACTGTCAGATCCAGTTATATTTGTGTTCACCTCTGCACACTACATTTCTCTGTTTAACTTCAAGCTGCACTGTGTAACTTTTTCATGAGGGCTCCGTCACCTGCTTGTTTCTATGGATATGCTATTCCTCTGCCTAGAATGTTCCACAGTGTGACTTTAAACAGCTCTACTTTACATTTATTCAATCACAGGTGGTTTTAGAGCCCAAAAATACTTAGAAAAACAGACATTCTGACTGTGAGCAAGCTTGTTTCTATGGATATCAGTCATTTCTCTGCCTGAAATGTTCCACAGTGTGACTTTAAACAGCTCTACTTTACATTTATTCAAATACAGGTGGTTTTATTGTTCAAAAATACAGAGAAAAACAGAGTAGGGATGTAAAAATAACCGTAATATCGTATTGTCAAAAGTCTAAAAATAATATCAAAGGCGCTCACAATATATCGAATTTGCTTAAATGAATAGTTATGGTGATTCTAATGTCTTTTGTGGTGTTTAAAGCACTTTGAATTACTTTTTCTGCGAATTGTGTTGTACAAATAAACTCGTCTTGCTTCGTTACGGTGCAGCGATGGTTAAAAATCAGACGGAACTACATAGACCATGATGCTTTGCTGTCGTCGGCGCAGACGACACGAAGAAATCCCTGTTATGAAGCGTTTTTAAATGATAATTCATTTTATGACAGAACCAAAGACTTTTTCAAGGCTTTTAAAAGTGAAAAAGTCGCGGATTCACAATTTTATAAGCCTCCACAAAATATCTGCAGTATGTCATCAATAAATATTGAACCGTATCGTATCATAAGGGATTTTGATCTCGTTACATCCCTACTCTCCACACATCTGACCTGTACTTCAGTCTGGTGTGGTCTCCATGAAGTCATACTGTGACACATTCCAGATAAAGCGATAGCATCTCCATGGAGAAAAGCGTCTGACGGATCCTCCACCAGAAAAGTTACACAGTGCAGCTTTAAACAATAGGTCATGGTAGAATTGTACTGTAAGAAGTGTAGTTGCCAATAAAACGTTTCTAAACTACAAACTCTGGTGGTGGTTATTATGTCCTTTTCTCCAGTTTTGGGAAGTTTCCGGGGGTGGAAGAAGTACTCTGTTTTGTTAAGTTTGTTGTTGTAGTAAAAGTGTTGAAGTACCTGTTCAAAAATGTACTTAAAAGTGTAAAAGTAACAGTATTTTGCGGAGAGTTTTTTGGACAATTTAAGGATGAAATGCAGTGATTTTGAAAAAGAATTCAGCTGATTTTAAGTGATCTTTCAGTTGATTTCTTAATTTTTCTAGCTGTTTTGGTGCGTTTCATTTACTCAAAATTGGGACAGAAACTCAAATTAAATGTGCTTAAAAAGAAGTCTCAAATCAGTCTCTCTTCAAAATACTTTTTCCTTTTCATCCATCCATCCATGTTCTTCCTCTTATCCGGGGTCGGGTCGCCGGGGCAACAGTCTAAACAGGGACGCCCAGACTTCCTTCACCCCGGACACTTCCTCCAGCTCCTCCGGGGGGACCCCAAGGCGTTTCCAGGCCAACCGGGAGACATAGTCCCTCCAGCGTGTCCTGGGTCTTCCCCGGGGCCTCCTCCCAGTGGGACATGCCCGGAACACCTCCCGAGGGAGGTGTCCAGGAGGCATCCGAAACAGACGCCCGAGCCACCTCAGCTGCTCCTCTCGACGTGGAGGAGCAGCGGCTCTACTCCGAGCTCCTCCCGTGTGACTGAGCTCCTCACCCTATCTCTAAGGGTGTGCCCAGCCACTCTGCAGAGGAAACTCATTTCGGCCGCTTGTATCCGCGATCTTGTCCTTTCGGTCATTACCCAGAGCTCATGACCATAGGTGAGGGGAGGAACGTAGATCAACGGTAAATCGAGAGCTTTGCCTTTCGGCTCAGCTCCTTCTTCGCCACAACGGTCCGGTACAACGACCGCATCACTGCCGACGCTGCACCGATCCACCTGTCAATCTCACGCTCCATCCTCCCCTCACTCGTGAACAAGACCCCGAGATACTTGAACTCCTCCACTTACTTTTCAGTCCAGATCTAAAATGAGGTGAAGTAAAAGTCAAAAGTATCCACTATAAAAGGTACTTAAGTAAAGTACAGATACCTAATATTTGTACTTAAGAATTGTACTTTTACTTTTATACTGCCACCACTAGAGGTTGTTTTGTGTAGAATGTTCCACTGTAGAGATTAAATTTTTCAATCTCAGGAGAGACGACTATAGGCTACATTACAGGTCAGATCTGTGGAGAGGCCACACTATTCACAGAGAGAATTATTGTCTTTTTGAGCAACAGAAACCCCATGATAAATACATGCTCGATATGAGTTTAATGTCATACCATGGAACATTCCAGGCAAAGTAATCACCATGGAAACAAGCAGGTGGCGGACCCTCCAGAAAAGTAACACAGTGCAGCTTTAAACCTCCGTGAGAAACATAAACGCTGCTCCTGTGGTGAGTGCACGTGGGATTCTTCCATCTCCAGTTCAAAAAAATAAACACGTAAAAGTCTGTTTTTAATCCTTTGTCCTGTTTTTACTCGATAAATGCAAGTTGATATAAAAGTATTGAAAGTACTCACAATGCAGTACTCTGATTGGACCATGAGAATATGTGACAAAACACATTTTAATTGAATTATTCTACTGAATATTGCCAAACCTCCTTGTCAAACCCTGATCCGTCAGGTCTCAGACGCTCCGCAGGACCTGGTCCGGACTTCGACGGGAGAATGCAGGAAAATCAGGTGCCACAGGGGGGCGCTAGTGGTAAAAAACTTGTTGTGTCCTTAGGCAAGGCCTTTTTGGGCAATATTTATTTATTTTTTTGTTATTTCGGTTTATTGTTATTTCTGTTACTGCGCTTTTAAAATAATGTAAATTGCTTACTTGCCCAAAATAAATTTATTATAAAAAAAGCGATGTGTGAGCGATGGGGGTCGGAGGGGCAGATTGGCAGCCTCGCTTCCATCAGTCTGCCCCAGGGCAGCTGTGGCTCCAGTCGCATCTCTCGCCTCTGAGTTTGGAGTGAATCACAAATGAACGTTAAGAGCTTTGGTATAAATGCAATGATTCATAAAGGAATTATTCAGTCAAACTTGATAAAGTGCTTTTCACAGAAAAAATGACACAAAGTGCTTATAAAACATTAAAACAATCCCACGTTTCCACCCAAAGACATAATATTCTTCCCGTCACTGCCTCGCAAAAACCTGATCGTCTCATCCATATTTCACTTTTTCGGTCTATTTTTGTTAAGTCGTCTTCATTGAACGGGAAGGAGTGATTTAAAAAAAAAAGTTTTCAGTCTGGTCTTAGGACGCGTCTGAGAAACATAAAATTGTTTTTATTTTGGCTAAAAGACGAAGATCAAAACTGAATTTCACGACTGAACTCGCACTGTTTGTTAAAGGTCCCATGACATGGCACTTCTTGATGCTTTTATATGGCTCCTTAATGGTTCCCTAATACTGTAAATGAATCCTTCTTCAAAATCAACACTCAGTGCATGAGAAACAGAGATAAGATGAGAAAGAGTCATAAATGTCACTCTGGAACACTCCATTATGGGCGTTGTTGCTTGAATGCAAATGAGGAGGACAGAGATGGCCTATAGTAGCGGGTGGGGGCGTGGCCAAACTCTCCACTCTTTCCTTTTCAGCTGTGCCCTGTGCGCTGTGACCCACTTCCGTGTTTTTGCGTGGAGGGAGAGATGAGAAGCCTTCCATTGAAAAATAAACACATTTCCACAGAAAATAAAATTAAACCACTGCTGTTTCAGATATCCACAGGCTCAGATAAAGGACTTCCGAGCCTAGAAACACTCGCAAGTTCCTCCAGGCAAATAAAAAACAGTCCAAACTCTCTGGGCGTGATTTACAGAGACG
This sequence comes from Paratrypauchen microcephalus, assembly GCA_036785185.1. Classification (NCBI taxonomy): domain Eukaryota; kingdom Metazoa; phylum Chordata; class Actinopteri; order Gobiiformes; family Gobiidae; genus Paratrypauchen; species Paratrypauchen microcephalus. The sequence continues at coordinate 34,003 of JAVJIX010000305.1, read as the reverse complement.
CTGAGTAGAGACAGACGGGGGTGGAACTGCATTTGCATTTCTTTTTTCGAGCTGATGTCAATAAGTTTCCTTGTTCTGATTTTTTCTAACATAGAAAAAGATCGCAAATGCTCAGTTTAGACATTTCCATGGGGGGGGGGGGGTCCTAAACAGGGTAGGGGAGCTCACATTAACGTTCAAAAACCTCAAAGTGAAAATTTCATGCCATGTGACCTTTAAAGCCGCACTGTGTAACTTTTCTGGTGGAGGGTCCGTCAGACGCTTTTCTCCATGGAGATGTTATTGCTTTGTCTGGAATGTTTCACAGTATCAGATCTGTGGAGAGGCGACCTCGCTCACAGTCAGAATGCCTGTTTTTTCTAGGTATTTTTGAGCAATAAAACCACCTGTAATTGATTAAATGTAAAATAGAGCAGTTTAATGTCACACTGTGGAACATTCCAGGCAGAGCAACAACATCTCCATAGAAACAAGCAAAAAGTTACATGATGCACCTTTAAGTTTAAGATCGATGGCCACAGAATTCTCGTTTCTCTCCAAACTGAAGTGAAAGTTTGTGTGGAAAAAACGAAAGTCTGGAATGAGCAGAACAGAAACAGAACAAAGCAAAGGCTCGAGCACAGACCAGAGCAGACCGAGAAACGGGAACTGGGACTAAACCAGGTCTAAACCAGGAATAAATCAGGTCTAAACCAGGTCTACACCAGATCTAAACCAGAACTAAACCAGGACTAAATCAGTTCAAAACCAGGTCTAAACTAGGTCTAAACCAGGTCTAAACTAGGTCTAAACCAGAACTAAACCAGGTCTACACCAGGTCTAAACCAGATCTAAACCAGATCTAAATCAGGCCTAAACCAGGCCTAAACCAGGTCTAAACCAGGACTAAACCAGGTCTAAACTAGGTCTAAACCAGGACTAAACCAGGTCTATACCAGGTCTATACCAGGTCTAAACCAGATCTAAACCAGGTCTAAATCAGGCCTAAACCAGGCCTAAACCAGGTCTAACCCAGGACTAAACCAGGTCTAAACTAGGTCTAAATCGGGTCTAAACCAGGACTAAACCAAGTCCAAATCAGGTCTAAACCAGGTCCAAATCAGGTCTAAACCAGGACTAAACCAAGTCCACGGCGGCACAGTGGCTGAGTGGCTGGCGCTCTTGCTTCACAGCAAGAAGGTTCCGGGTTCGATCCCCGGGTCGCCCGAGCCTTTCTGTGTGGAGTTTGCATGTTCTCCCCGTGTCTGGGTGGGTTTCCTCCGGGCACTTCGGTTTCCCCCACCAACCCAAAACATGCACCATAGGTACTCCAGCTGAGGTCCTGACCAAGCCGAAGCAAGAAGGTCATGGAGATGGTCCCCGGGTGCAGTAATGTGCTGCCCACTGCTCCTAATAACAGGATGGGTTAAATGCAGAGAAGAATTTCTCCAGTGTGAGATCAATAAAGTTGCTTCTTCTTTAAAACAGGACTAAACCAGTTCAAAACCAGGACTAAACCAGGTCTAAACTGTCTTCAGAAAAGTCTCATGAATCAGCAGGACAGCCTCGTGCCCTTGTGCCCACATTTTAATATGAAAATGATTTACTGTGTTTTTATTTTTAGTTTGAGGAAATCTGTTTCTTTGTGCCACCGCGAGCGTTTAACAGAAGTACGAGTCGAGGGGTTCCATGTATCCGAGTGCTTCCTCTTTCTGCGAAAAAAGATACAATCAGGGGTAACTCAGCAAAAACAAGTATTTACGCAAGATCATCCACTACGTATACTTTCACTTTTTCACCTTAAACGTACTGCATATTTCACTAAAACAGCAAAAAAATCAGTTTATTTAATGTTTTTATTGTTACGGACGTGAAAACGTGTCTATATTTGTTTCGTTATATTTTGTACAATGACAAATGTAATCTCTAAAAAACAGCATCATTCTGTAACTTTTCGGTAACCTGTTTGCTCTTCTTAGAATGTTCCACAGTGTGACATTAAATGGCTCTGTACTAAATTATTTTGCTACAACGCTCTCTTCTCTCGCTGAGGTCGTGTTTTTCCTCCTCTCCCTGATCTCTTATCTGCTTCTCTGTGTCTGGTGTTTTTCTTCTTCTTGTGTCTTATTTCTCCTGTTGGAGTAGATTTTTCAAATCCTAAATTATGGGATCGAGAAGCTGGTCCCTCAAAGCAATTGGTTATTTTCACGAAGGAATGTGGGTTTGGGAGAGCCGACACGTTGGACGGAACTCATGCTGCTGGACACACCTCTGTTGCTAGACTTATTTGGATTTTTGACGGCCTGACAGAGTGCAGTAACGCCAGCAAATGACTACACAGTAAAGCAACAGTCAATATGAGAAAAATCATACAATGGAGGTAGGACTTTGCTGCCTCTGTTGTGATAAAAGGCCAAATCTGTTTGAAGTTTTGAATGTTAAATGTATTAGTATTTGTAACTTTTAAAGGGATAGTGCATTTTTTTAAATGTTAATCTGTATGTGTTTCCTTCTAAAAGTTCCGTGTGTTGACACCGGCTTACCTCTGACAGTCTCAGCTGATCCCGGTTCGGCTCGCTTTCTGGAGCCCACGTAAGTAGGTCCGGTAACTTCCCTGGAACATGAAATAAAGCTTGTTTTTCTTCTCAAAACAAAACATTTGTCCGAAAGGTGATATATTTGCGTCTGAAACAGTTGTCCACGAAACATCCAGCAGCGTATTTTGCATTCGCGTATTGTCTCTCTCCACTCGTATCACTACGCCCATGTTAACTCTATCAGCCTGTTCACCTTCAGCGGATGTCTACGCCGAAGTTTACAACACACGTAACTTTTAAAAGGAAACCCACACAGATTAACATAAAAAAAACGCACTATCCCTTTAATGTGTTTTTTGAACGTGAGGTTGGAGTCCAACACTCCGATTACGCACACTCTTAAACTGAGTCACTGACTCCAATTCCTCTCCATCCAAAAACACTAGAGATCTTTGATATTTCACAGTTTTTTGCTGAATGTCGTACAAACAGTCTACTTAGCGTTTAACATAAGGTTTGGTTTAAGCAGGTCATGTATTCTGTTGAGTCCGATTGTCAGTTTGGCAGCAATAGTTCTAACATCCTTACCCTGGGTAAAAGTAACAGCATCATCGGCACACATCAGCATATTCAGCTCAGGGCAAACATTTGGCAAATCATTGATGTAAAGTGAAAATAACAGAGGCCCAAGTACTGAGCCCTGTGGTACTCCAATGTCACTGCTGAGACACTGGGATTTTACTTCATTTATGGTGACACATTGTGAGCTGTTAGATGAATAGGACTGAAACCATAATAGAGCTTCTGCAGAGAAATTTAAATGCGAAAGCTTGGTCATTAATGGTTAACTGTGTCAAACGCTTTCTTGAGATCTAAAAACACAGCACTGACATAGATTTTTATCTAGAAGCTGTCACCGATCATCTCTCACCACTTTTGATTGTATTGCATTCCTATTCTGTTTATGTTCCTGTATCACTGAAGAGAGAGGGGGACATTAGCGCCCCCTGTCGGCTGCTTTAACATCCATGGACCATTTCCAAGTCTTTTCGTTGTTTTCAATGACAAATACATTTTCCATCCATTCTTCCATACAGTTTTGTTGCTTGTTTAGAGGAAGGAAACTTGAAACACCTTTGACATTTTCACTGTTTTGATGAGTTAAATGGGTGTGTTTCATATGAACATTGCACAAGACGAGGTTTAACAAAAACATTTAGGCTGCGTCCCATCACTCTGTCTTACCCCTTCCCCTTTATCTACGTCTTTGTCTTGCCCCTCGATACCGAGCTGAGAGGGCTCGGGGTACGAATGTTCCCCTAAGAAATGGGATACCACTTTATTACTGTTTGCGTCATCGTCCCTCGCCTCTACCTGAGCTGCTACGTCTACAGAGGCGACAACAACTGACGCAAACAAACGTAAACAAATGTCGAGGATTATCGGGTACCTCAGCTCGACAAAAAAATAGCTTTTTTATACATGAAAGTTCAATGAAAACGGCTAAACAGACATCACCACAATTAAAACCGCAACAACAGTTCACTAAAAGTAACGTAGAACATAAGCGTCATAATTGTAAACCTGCTGAACTGTTAATCGATAATTCCAACTGTTGAAAATACATTTATGAGACTTCTTGGCTGGTCGATGTGACGCTGCCATCCTGATCCCAAATCCTGCCTGAGCTTGTAGGTGTACCCCTTTGTTTCAAGTCTGGTCGAGAGCTTACTTCGTTTCAAGGGGTATGTAGCCCGAGGTCATGGCCCTAGCCCTTGATCAAAGTTAGAATTGGGACACCCCTTGCCCTCACATGAACGCACAAAACCAAGGGGTAGAGGCGACCCCGCTCACAGTCAGGATGCTTGTTTTTCGAGGTGTTTTTGAGCTGTAAAACCACCTGTGAAACCACCAGCAGTTTAAAGTCACACTGTGGAACATTCCAAGCAGAGAAATGACGTATCCATAGAAACAAGCAGGTGACGGACCCTCAAACCAAAAAGTTACACAGATAAATAACAGAACTTTTCATTTTTGAAAAGGTTTAATCCAGGGGTGTCAAACATGCAGCCCAGGGGCCAGATTCGGCCCTCCAAGACCTTTAATCTGGCCCTTGGCTGATTTTCTATTAAAATATTTTAATTATATTTTAATTTTCTATTAAAATATTGCTAATTTTCTGCACCTCTTTTCTGCCCAGTTTAGCATAGCAGCGTCTCCAGCGCCTCCCACCAGAGCAGCACAAACGAAGACTCGCCTCTTTCCAAACGCTCTTAAAGGACGATCGTTTTGACTGTTGACCGTGACGCCCTCATCAGCAAAATGTCAAAATGAGAAAAGTGGAAGCCGAGTGCAGGATTTTCCAAGAAAAATTGACTAAGGCTACGTTTATACGGCGACGATCAAAACAGAAGACGCAAAAGCGGCGTCTCGTCTTCAATTTTTTATCCGCGTTTAGACGAGCGTTCTCAACAGGAAATGTTTGTTTATACGAAGACGCAAAAGTGGACGCAAAAGCCAGCGAAGGGAGGCGCTGTAAATAACTGTACTGAAAAAAAAAAAAAAAAAAAAAACCATCACAACAGCCTCAAGTTACATTTCTAACCACGACTGTACCGGAAAAGAGAAAGGTAAAACTTCAAAATAAAATGTTCTAGTTGCGTTTTAAATGAGTTGTTAAGTTCCGCTCCAAACATTTCAGTGACTTATATTTTTGTTTACATGTTTTTGAATATTGTACTGAAAATAGTTACATTACAGGAGGATTACAGTGAATTAGATAATATAAAATCACATCGGGTTTTACATTTGAAGTGCCTCATGCGGAAGTCGCTTGTCTTGGCGTCTGTGTGGCTGTGAGAGTGTGAGAAAGACTTGTACGGGAAGAAGAGAAAAGACCATAGACGTGTGTGGGTGCGATTTATACAATTGTTGAAATGACTCTTGTATTGCCGCATCTACGTATGTGACGTAAATGCGTACGCGATGTGAGCAGATCTGACCAGTTTTGCGTCTTGGGCAGTTTACACGGAAACGCTACGGCGGAGCGTATTTAAAGGAAAATTAATGTTTTTTTACAATCTGAGCCTTCTTTCGGCAATAAAACAAGTAGTTTTACTCACCCATAGCAGTTTGGTGTCAATTGGAGCAGTATCGCAGAACTTATGTTGAGCCGTTCTGTTCTACTAATGATCCCGTATCCGTTAGCGTGAGTGCTCGGGGCACTGATTTGCGGTGTCCAAATAACACAAACTTTAGCACTTTTCAAATCACAGAAGATCGCTGTGTCAGGGTAGACTTTTAGTAGATTCCAAAACGGCCTGAAACCCGATATCGCAACAGAAAAGTAAAGTTCAGAGCGGTGTTAGCTTCTTTCGGACTAGCGGTGTTTACAAAACAGCTGAGTTCACGCATGCGCACTGTCCTCTCTGATGACGTCATCAAATGAAACTATAGCTGGATATCGGGTTTCAGGCCGTTTTGGAATCCACTAAAAGTCTACCCTGGCACAGTGATCTTCTGTGATTTGAAAAGTGCTAAAGTTTGTGTTATTTGGAGAGCGCAAAGTAATGCCCTGAGCATATGATACGAGCACCATGTTAACGGATACGGGATCACTAGTAGAACAGAACGGCTCCAACATAAGTTCTGCGATACTGCTCCAATTGACACCAAACTGCTATGGGTGAGTAAAACTACTTGTCTTATTGCCGAAAGAAGGCTCAGATTGTAAAAAAAACCTTACTTTTCCTTCAACTTTTCCACTCTGGAGGGTGGTTTCAGATTTTTGCGTTTTTAGGCCCCAAAAACGCCGTCACCGTGTAAACGAAAGGTACTTCCGATAAAATATTTTGTCGTTTTTACCCGTAAGCGTTCTCGTGTAAACAGGCCCTAATTCCTATTTGTTCACGGAGGTGAATGGGAAACCTGTACGCTTGTGTTGAAATTGCATTTTTCTTAAAGTTTCAGGTTGTTCATAATATGATAATATTTTGTGAAAGAGTTCATCAAATAAAAAAGTTTCCTGTAATAGATTTGTGTTTCTCTGCACAAATATTTGGCCTTTTTTTTTTGGCGTATATTTGCCATGAGTTTTCTGATCCGGCCCCTTTGGGATCACAGTAGGTTGGATTCGGCCCCCGGACCAAAATGAGTTTGACGTCCCTGGTTTAATCCGTCAGAAAAGAAGTGCCGTCCTTGTGCGTAATCGTGGAGTTTCGCTGCTGTTGACACACTGTAGGTAAACAGGATATTCCGCTACTTCCTGTATATTTTTCTACTTTTAGTTTCAAGTTGTTTTTTTTTCCACATTCTGTCACTTAACTGATGTAACACTTGATGACATCACAAGGTGGAACAGAGCGTTTTGAGCTTCGGACATGTAAACAGACGAATAATAAAGACAAACATGAATGAAACAAAACACAACTCCAGGTCTGTTTTTGAGGAGGGAACAACATTAGAACACGACTTAAAGCTCACAAGAGTCCATTTTGCGTAATCCAGGACTTTTAAATTAAGGTAAAATAATAATTACCCATAAGGCGACTCTGTCCTTTGGAAATCCCAGGTCCTTTTGTACTTCTTACCTGAAAGTACTACTAGTACTACTCTTGTATTGTATTTTCAAAGTAGGAGGTTTTGGTCCTGAACTGGTATCGATACTAAAACTGCGATTTTAGTCCAACGCTACCATGGAGACCAGTGGTGGAACGTAAACGAAGTAAAAGTAGTAAAGTACTGTGCATAAGTATACATTTGAGGACTTTTTACTCTTTTTATTCTTAAACCATCGATTTTTTCATGTGATTATTTTTACTTTTACCTTTACATGAGTGTTTTTTTTTGCTCTGGTATCTGTACTTTTACTTAAAGGCGCACTCTGTAACCTGCTTGTTTCTATAGATACACCATTGCTTTGCCTGGAATGTTCCGCAGTGCGACTTTAAACAGCTCTACTTTACATTTATTCAATCACAGGTGGTTTTAAAGCTCAGAAATACCTCAAAAAACAGGCATTCTGACTGTGAGCGGGGTCGCCTCTCCACAGATCTGACCTGTAACCTGGTCTGGTTTGGTTTCCATGAAGATAGAAAGGTTTAATGCCATACTGTGGAACATTCCAGACGAAGCAGTGACATCTCCCTGGAGAAAAGTGAAAAGTTTGACGGATCCTCCACCAGAAAAGTCACAGCAGTTCTTCTTCCACCACTGGAGACAAACAAACGTTCCAGGTCAGATCTGTGGAGAAGTGACGCCCGTATTAAGAATGTGTGGCTTTCAAGGGACTTTTTCTGATAATGAGCAGCTGTAATTAGTAAAAGCTTCCTCTAAACAGACAGAGCGTCTGTGCTGTGTTTAATATCAGAGGTGTTATTTTCTGTGCCACGTCCAGTAAAGAGACACGACTGAAGGAAGTGAAACCCTCCACTGGAAATAATACTGCCAGATAACTATATCGTACAATTAAACATTTTGTTGGTGCATAATGGAACCAAACTTAATGGGAGTTGCCTGTGTCACCATTGCGAGAATTCCCAACAAAATGTATGGACAATTTTCCATCTGGTTTAATCCTTAATATAAAACTTTAAAACTCTTTTTTATCAGTCTGTTCAGAACTCGTGCTGCCTCGATACTGAAATTTCATACTTGATTTCGATAATAAGGAATAGATTCAATACCGATTCTGATACATCGATGATAATAAAAAAATAGAATCCAACTGGTATTTCACGCTCTACGAGAGCGTTGGTGCGTATTCCCATCAAAATACAAAGATCTGTTGTTGTGTTTGTGCGTTCACCACCAGCACAAAGTGTTCCTGGGGCAGTTTTGTATCGTCTGGAGCTCAGGGTCAGAAAGACTTCATGTTTTCTGTGATCAGCCTGTACAGACGGTAAACACGAGCCTGCTCGTTCAGTTTTCACTGCGACTAAACTATCTCAGCTGAGCAGGGGCCAACGCAGAACTGTAATCCAGCCCTAACTCTTAAACGCCGTTCAGACCGCCGCGTCAGGGCCTCGAGTTTATGTCGAGGAAAGTCTATAGCTGTTTCTCAATTCAGAGAGTGCACGGTTCGGAGCGTGATTTGAAGGGCATGTGCGTCACATCCGGCGCGACAACTGCTGTTCCATTTCATTTTTGTCCCATGCACAGTTAACACGCGTTCCGAAGACCGCAGTCTTTTCCATGGAAATCGAGGCGTGGACCAAGCGTGTGAAAACACACGCTTCGCGCAGTCATATATCCCAGCATGCACCGCGTGCTACTTCTTCTACGGGAGAAAATTGAGTTGGCGACTGCTTCCCGTAGTTACGAGACCTGTAGCATTTCGCAGACGCCCATGCGGTCCGTGGAGTGCACTCAGGACTGAGCAAGTATGCACAGTCTTGACTGCAGTCTGAGCCCCCTTCAAACCACACTCCAAACCGTGCACTCTCTGAATTGAGAAACGGCTCTTGTGGATGAGCGTCCAGGGCATCCTGCTTTTTTGCTGTGCATCTTGAGCTTCTGACGCCTGAGTTGAAAGAGCTGAACTTTTGGTGTCGGACATGCCACGTTGGCCTGGACGGTCAGCTCACCCTGTTCTGAAGTAGACGTGTCTCTCGCTCATGTAAACCGCTAATGTGTGAATTAAATAAAAACTGTCGAGACACTAGAGGTCGCTCTTATGTTAAATGTAAAAAAAGAAAAACAAGGCACTCGTCGCCCGGCATGGACACTATGGACACCCTGGACGCACATCTAATATATTTCTCCAGTGTTCGTCCACGGCGTCCATGACACTGAGCTTTAGGCTCATCATTTGTCTGCTACGTATTGTCTGCATCTAATTCATATTTTTTAGTTTTGTTGTCTGAGAATCAGGAAGTGCTCTGTTAGCATGCCAGTTGTTGTTACCTTGACTCTAAGGCAAACCTCTGTTCTGGTATAACGCTGTGAATGCATGAGGGAGGTGAGGAGTAACTTTGGGCCAAACGGTTTTAAATGAACTCGTTCTGTTTTTCACGTTTTTAAAACAGTAAAAATCCGGTCGACTACAGCTCCTTTAACTATCCGTGTTAAATATGTTATTTATGTATATTTATGAATGAAGAAGCTGGTGTGTGTAAAAAGCATGTGTACTTTGTCTCTTCTCATCAGTACTGCATTAGAAAGAGTATTTTAAAAGTACATTTAAATATTGTGTTGTGTTTTTGCTGAGTGGTCAGAATGAGGTTTCAGAAAACCCCCGCACCCGTCACTTTTTTTGCTGCGCGTGGTTTCCTTTATAAAGACGCACAGACGTTCACAGGACGACACACACTCCACGACACTCCAGCTCACAGCCAACGCACACTGACCCTACCACACCAACATGGCCGCCAGGACTGTGCTGTTTGTGAGCGCGCTGCTCCTCTGCGTCGCCTGTCTCCACGGTAACAAGCTGACTTTAAGAAATATATAAGTGTTAGTTTGAAGGAATTTTACTACAGAGATTTTTAATTTTTGTTATTCAAATATTCACAATTTAAAGTATATTTACAATTTTATTTATGTTTTAGTCTTTTTTTAAGTAATGTCACTCACAGTGGTAGAAGTAGTAGTAGTAGTAGTAGTAGTAGTAGTATTAGCAGTAGTAGTAGTAGTAATAGCAGTAGTAGTAGTAATAGCAGCAGTAGTAGTAGTAGTATAGTAGTAGTAGTAGTAGTAATAGTAGTAGTAATAATAGCAGCAGTAGTAGTAGTAGTAGTAATAGCAGTAGTAGTAGTAATAGCAGTAGTAGTAGTAGTAGTAGTAGTATAGCAGTAGCAGTAGTAGTAGTAGTAGTAATAGCAGTAGTAGTAGTAGTAGTAGTAGTAATAGCAGTAGTAGTAGTAGTAGTATAGCAGTAGTAGTAGTAGTATTAGCAGTAGTAGTAGTAGTAGTAGTAGTAGTAGTAGTAGTAGAAGTAGTAGTAGTAGTATTAGCAGCAGTAGTAGTAGTAGTAGTAGTTAGTAGTAGTAGAAGTAGTAGTAGTAGTAGTAGTAGAAGTAGTAGTAGTAGTAGTATTAGCAGCAGTAGTAGTAGTATTAGCAGTAGTAGTAGTAGTAGTAGTAGTTAGTAGTAGTAGTAGCAGTAGCAGTAGTAGTAGTAGTAGTAGTAGTAGTAGTAGTATTAGCAGCAGTAGTAGTAGTATTAGCAGTAGTAGTAGTAGTAGTAGTAGTTAGTAGTAGTAGTAGCAGTAGCAGTAGTAGTAGTAGTAGTAGTAGGTAGTAGTAGTAGTAGTATAGCAGTAGTAGTAGTAGTAGCAGTAGCAGTAGTAGTAGTAGTAGTAGCAGTAGTAGAAGTAGTAGTAGTAGTAGTAGTAGTAGTAGAAGCAGTAGCAGTAGTAGTAGTAGTAGTAGTAGCAATAGCAGTAGTAGTAGCAGTAGTAGTAGTAATAGTAGTAGTAGCAGTAGTAGTAGTAGTAGTATTAGTAGCAGCACTAGTAGTAGTAGTAGTAGTAGTAGTACTAGTAATAGTAGTAGTAATAATAGCAGCAGTAGTAGTAGTAGTAATAGCAGTAGTAGTAGTAGTAGTAGTAATAGCAGTAGAAGTAGTAGTAGTAGTAGTAGTATAGCAGTAGCAGTAGTAGTAGTAGTAGTAATAGCAGTAGTAGTAGTAGTAGTATAGCAGTAGTAGTAGTAGTAGTATTAGCAGTAGTAATAGTAGTAGTAGTAGTAGTAGAAGTAGTAGTAGTATTAGCAGCAGTAGTAGTAGTAGTAGTAGTAGTTAGTAGTAGTAGAAGTAGTAGCAGTAGTAGTAGTAGTAGTAGTAGTAGTAGTAGTAGTAGTATTAGCAGCAGTAGTAGTAGTAATAGCAGCAGTAGTAGTAGTAGTATAGTAGTAGTAGTAGTAGTAATAGTAGTAGTAATAATAGCAGCAGTAGTAGTAGTAGTAATAGCAGTAGTAGTAGTAGTAGTAGTAATAGCAGTAGAAGTACAGTGCCGTGAAAAAGTATTTGCCCCCTTCCTGATTTCTGTG